>OY294067.1:133857680-134547645 GCA_958510875.1 Endomychus coccineus
GGATTTTCACCTGCCTTTTTAAATTTTGGCCGAGAACTTGAAGTTCCAAATTCGATAGTCCGTTCCTTCACCGCTCCGGTGGAGACCGAGGAAAATATTCCTACCGATCCGAATCGGGTACAGATTTCAGAACACCGAACTAGATTAGACAAATTACGTGAAACTTTCCAACTGGTACGTATCCAGTTATCCCGTGCTTTTACCCATCAGAGTCGTTACTACAATCTCCGTCGTAGAGATTGGCGTTGTCACGTGGGTGATAAAGTAATGAAGGTAGAGCATCACCTGTCTTCTAGTGTTCGACATTTTGCCGCTAAATTGCCCCAAAATATACCGGTCCGTTTACGGTAATCAAAGTAATTTCTCCGGTCATTTACGACCTGAAAGGCGAAGATGGCAAGCAAGTGAAACGAGTTCATATCAAGGATCTGAAGCCGTATAATGTTCCTGGCATTACGGGAAGTTGAAATGAATCGAAGTACCGAAAGATATAGATACCGTTGGACAAAGTATCAAGTAGTACAATTACTCATTATTATGATTCAATGTTCACAGGTGATAATATGTCGTACGAACCGTCCAATTTCATTGAGGTAGTGCTAGATGAAGCACTGCAAAATATGAAGGTTCAACCGAAAACAACAATGTTGGATGCCGCATCATCTCCGCCGAAACCGGAAGAGGTACAGTCCGAACAAGTCCAAGTTAAGAAAACCCCAGCTACGCCGACAACTTCGACGCACCTGGTCTACGTACCCGTCCAGTTATGGGGATTATGTGAGCTATGTGGAGATCCAGGACACCGGAGAGAAAGGTGCAACCAGACAGCGCGTCCATCCTTTGTAGTACCACCGAGACCGCGGTGCGTACGCTGCCGAACGTGCCCATGTCAACAAAATGATAAGAAGTTTCCGTTGTGAAGAAGAAGACGTCCTCAAGTTTTCGAAGAAGAAATGTTCCATTCCGAAGACGTTTTAAGTTTTCCATTCCGAAGGAGAAGAAGTCAGTTTTTTTTTCGTTTTAAAGAAGAAGTTTTGTTTTCCATTTCCAAGTAGAAGTTTTAAGTTTTCCGTTCCGGAGAAGATGTTTCAAGTTTTTCCATTCCGAAAAGGAAGAAGTTTCAAGCTTTCCGTTGTGGAGAAGAAGAAGTTTTAAGTTTTCCCATTCCGAAGAAGAAGTACAGTCCTCCGTTCAGCAGCAGAATATTCATTTTATGTTCCAAGTAAGATATTGCTATTCCGCGATATTCCCGACGAAGGAAATTCAAGTTTTAACGTCAGGTTAGGGTATCTTACCTTTGTATTAGATTTTTTTTTCGTATGAATTCTCAAATGAGAATTGAAAAATGAAAGAATCAGATTCTTTCATTTTTTAACCGAACTTAGGGGGGGATGTAACGAAGCTTAAATTTCGAAAGATTATTTAATTCAGATCAGGCAATAAATACGGATGTTACATGTAATTTCAGTTTGAACAGTTCATTATTTCAATAGATATGAATGAATTCCGAATGTGTATTCCGTGATTGCCACTTTTCTAAATCTCCGTAATTTGAAATAAGTATAATTATTCGAATAGATGAATCTAATTCACGCCCGTTCAAAATTGCATTTCATTCCGATAAAAACATGTTGAAAAAACAGGGGCTGGCCAGTTAAGACACCAAACTTTGTGCAGCCTTATGTATAAAAAGGGCGAACAACCTAAAAAACTCCGATAACACTTGTTTAGTCCGCCGAGAGAAACTACCGGAGCGTCATGTGCGCGAATTTTAGATCTAAAAAGTAGCGTCACTTTTATACATTGTTCGGGGCATAAGTAAAAAACCCTGGTCACAAAATAAGGATTTGGTGGAGCAGACCTGTCCAGAACCTCGAAAAACATATAAAAGCCGTGACAGACAACAGATCGCTCTCTTGTGTTTTTGAATTTTGATCAGTGCAGTTACTCTCTTGTGTTTTCAATTTGAATCAGTAAAGTAGTTCTCTAGTGTTTTTTTTTTAATTGTGAGTCAGAGATTTAAAGGTTGTGAATTAATAATAGTTTTCCGTGCAAGTGAATTGTTTCAGAAGGTAAATGATAGCAAATAAGTTTATATTTTGAGCATTACGATATATTGATTTCCGTAATTTATGATTGTTATTGTAATTGGTGAACGTTTGTACGATACCTGAGTTTTGTAGTATTCAGTAATTTGAATTGGTGAATTTGAGTTTATCCTAGTCATAGGTCGAATCGCGTACGATTTGAATTCGCGCGTCAATTGAAATATTCAAGTAATTGTGTGGTGTGTACAGAGTGTGTATGTTTGAACGACAGGGGCGTCTTTGGTATATTTGTGCACACTGTGTCACTCCAGAAGTATAAGTATATCCTGAGACGACCAAACCACCAACGGCTTGTGCACACTGTATCACTCCAGAAGTATAAGCTGAGGGTGGTTGTGTGATTGTGTGATTGTGTGATTGAGAATCGTAATAATTCCCTTAATACTATGAGAAGTCCTCGGCCGTAGATATAGGGGTTATTGCAGATGTGATAGTTAGGGTTTGTGCACACTGTGTCACCCCGGAAGTATAAACCCTAATTGTCTAGGTTCCGAATCTGTAAAGTGTATAATATCTAACACTGTCACACAATTACCGGGTACTCCGTGAAAGTTAGTACAAGGGTGGGTGTGATGACAGAATAAACTCAATTAGAGTAATTAACCGAAAATAGTAAAATCTGATATCGTACAATCGGAAAACTAGTGCAAACAATATTTTCCGAACAAACCGAATTAATAACCGAATATATCGTAGTGTGATTTGAACATTCCATTTATTAGTGCTGCTATCTAAGATTTACCGCATACCGCTCATTACGCTGAGACCTGTTTGATTCGTACTTTTCCGCAAATTGATCATTCTGAATCATTCAGCAACCGATCCCGTACCGCTGAATTAAATTTAGTGACCGGACTTATTGTAGAGTTGACTTCTTGAAATAATTTTCATTTACCGTCTGGGTGTAATTTTGTGAAATAATACCGTTCAATTGCATTTAAATTGATTATTCTGAAAGTGTAATTGTTAAAATCATTATATATTTTAATATTTGGAATTCCCTGTTTTATTAAATTATTTCTGCTCCATCTTTAACGAGCTAAGTTATAACCAGGTATCAATTGTAATTAAAGCCTACAATTTCGATACTGTTTTCTGCCCATTGGACTCTGGTTATACTTCACTGTAGCTACCCTAGGGACAAGGCTATCTTTAGATAGCATAGTGACGAGCCTTGTGGAGAGGACCCTAGCAGAAGTCCTCAAAAAGGAGTAAACCTTTGGGAAAAATCTGGCGCCCGAGGATTCGAAGCTTACCGCAGTAAGCAATTTACCGAAAAGCCGTAAGGGCACGTTATAATACATACATGGATAGCGCATCAGGGATTTTCATTGACTCCAACATATGGAACAGCTGACAAGTGGCAAAACATCGTTCTAGCCATAAGAGTACATGTTACTGTAATCTATCATATTATGTTGTTTTCAAAAGAAAATAGCAATATTTTGATACAGAAAACTTCTTTAGTGCTTTGTTTTTTAGTTGTGATTAGTTGTTTGGCTTTTTACTTTCATTTTATCAAATGATATTGTGTAATAACTCTTCGATGACAATAAGGTTATAACAGTGAAGTGTGTGATTAATTAGTCTTCTTGGACACTTTTAATAAATCTAATATATAACAATCGTGAAATCGTGTTCCGCATTTGGAAGTACAAATCGGTATCAAAAAGGAGGACCTAGTTTTCACTGGTATTTACAAGTTTTGTAGATACTGGATAGTGGTAGTAGATACTTCATTCACAATAATGTAATTAAAACGTAGACGTTGGAAGTATAATTATTCACAATCGAAAATAGAAACTAATAATGTAATAATTACTGTTCATTTCAGTTTAACCTTCAGATGAAAATTGAGACAAAAATGGGTAATAGCAATGAAGAGAAAAAACTTCGTGCCCAACAAGAATTATCATCTCTGTAGTGAACACTTTACAGAAAATGATTTCGTGTATTCATTTGGAAAGAAATCAGTAAAAGACCGTGTAGTTCCTCCTGGTATTTTAAATTTTCCGGCGAATGTCTTTAAACGTAAGGTGAAACCCAGAGAATCTAGAACTCGGTTAACAATATGAATTTATCATAATTTCTAGATGGGTATGTGTTGTTATTATTGTGTTTTTACTACTTATGATGCAAACATTATTTGTTGTGAGGGCACCTCATTTAGGATCAATGAAGAACAACCTGTAGATGAACCAGAAAATTGATTGATTATATACTTAGTAGATTTATAACATTTTGATACCATATTTTCTGTCCTATACCGTCATGCCCTAACATGAATATAATTTTTCAAATTGCAAAGCATATTATAAAGCAAAAAATAGTAATCAAATACTTGACTACAAGGAATCGTAGAATAAAACAAAGGTTAAAAAAATCTGAAAAATTTATTAAAACATGTGAAGGATAGGCAAGACATTTCAGAACAATGTTTACATTTATTCCCGAAGAATTTGTATTTTTAACAGTAACCGTACCTAATATTATATAATAATGTTCCTCTCTTGGTAAAATTTAAGTTCAAAATTAAGGTGACCTATAATCCAATTTGTAACTATAAACATTAATGCTGTGAACTAATTTGTATCACTTTTATTTTCTTTAGCAAATGGAATATTTTGCTAATGTTTATTATTATAACACAAAAGGTAAGCTAGCGATTTGGCATCTGCGACTAGCCACAATACCAAAAGTTCACCACTGAATAACAATAACTGTTCATTTACGTAATTTTCAGTTCTTCTTCTTTATATTTAGCATCTTGGAGCACAATCGGATTCAATCTCTGGCTCAGGAAAAATCCAGGTATGGGTTATATGGTAGCAGAATTAGATTAATAATTTTGATAAATGACATACTTCTTTTTTTTTCGAACCACTCCAAGAAATAGCTATATTATTTCTATCTAATTATTTGAGCATTTTGATATTTATAGATATATTTCTTCTATAGCTTCCTTAATTTTGAATATGTATATGTTACTTGTTTTCCATATTATAACTAAATCTTCACGACATTATGAAAGATGTTGTTTTATTTATTAGGTCATGTATGGTAATGATTCTGTAGTTGAACATATGTATTAATTAATAATTGAAGCTGTTGCTAACTAAATATGTCATTTAACGTGGGGTAGAGTAAGTTCAGTTAATTACATACTAAAGTTTTCCATTGATGAAAACCAGAATAAGTTGCATATCGGTGCTCCATGGAAATATGACTAAATTCAAAATGAGCGATATTTAATTCTATATCTTTAATGTAATTTTGTACATAATACTATTATGTATTGTTGCTGAATCATAAAAACCGATCAAATAGGATTATAACTTGATAATTCATGAAATTAGTGAAGTGCTCCATATAAAACAAAGTAAATTATGCACGTTCTTGCCACTTGTCACGTGGTCAGAATGATCTTCATCTCTGTCTAATACCAGGCTGAAATAGGTCTTCTGTCTCTCTTACGTGTTGGAGTCATCGACTGAACAGAGGTTTGTATACCATGCGCTATCCATGTATGTATATATAATATCTATGGTGATAAACCTATTAACAATTTAGATAGAGCATGTATGGAACATGATACTGCATATTCACAAGGAAAAAAGTCAGCGTCATGAAGCAGATACTACATTAGCTAAAAGAGCGATGGAAAATTTTCATTCTGGTAGTGCATCTCTCGGTGAAAAGTTAAACTCATTAGGTGTAGCGGGTATAATGGATACAAAAGTCAAACTTGGAATGAGTTATGATGTACCCCTCAAAAAATTGTTCTAAAATATTGAGTAGATGTAGTGGTTTGATAAGAAAGTCTAAAAATGCGTTGGAAAATAATTTTAAAAATCTTGAGTTGTGTTTGAAAATATTGAAAAATTCCAAACCAATTTTAACAAAGAAAATAAAAGCAAACAATATTATTTCAAAAAAATTGATTCGTAAACCTCTTGTGAATGATATTATACCAAAAAAATGGACTCCTAAATCGAAAAAACGAAAGGTGAACTCTGATGATGATGATGATGATTTTAATGATGACAATGATAATGATGACAATGATAATGATATTAAACCAGATTCCAATACAAAAGTGATACGGAAAACTCCGTTACTAAAAAGGAAACGGACAAGCAACAACAACAACAATGATGATAATTTCAATCCAAAACAACATAAATTGGAAGAAAGTGATTGATTATGATGACATGATAGCTAATAGGAAACGTAAACCACAAGATAATGACAACGAATTTGAAGCAAATAAAAGAGTAAAATTGTTTTAAATATAATTGATTTTTCATTTTCTTTTCATACGTAAAATAATTTTTGTCAGAACAACATTTACAAAAACGGCTCCTAGAAGAAAAAGCAATAAAAGACAAAGTAAAAGAAAGATCTAGTGTATTACTCTAACGAATCGTATAAAAAAAATATATGCTTCATCATATACCAAGAGATTTGAAGAGTGCAATTGCATCAGCGTTGAAAGCTTCCAATAATCCCAAACAGAAAATAACATTACCTAAATCGAGAATAATTAAGGTTTCGAAAACAGGAGGATTTTTACCTTTGATACCATTATTCGCTGGTTTGAGTGCTCTAGGTGCCTTGAGTGGTGGAGCCGCTACTATTGCGAAAGCCGTGTCAAACGCTGAAAGTGCAAAACAACAATTGAAAGAATCCCAACGACACCACAAAACGATGGAATCTATTGCATTGGGGAGAGGTGGGTTCATGAGACCTTACAAGACTGGTTTGAGAGTTTTTTTACCACCACAACAGCAGCAGCAGCACCTCTCAAAGAACTATCGATAACGTTACCTAGACGACCTTTAACAAATATCGATATACTAAACTATGCAAAACAATCGAAAATTCCCAATTTTAGAGGAGTTTTTATGCGGGATAGATTACCAAAAACAATACATATTAATGAAGCTGGTATAATAAATATGGATGGTATCAATGGACCAGGTACACATTGGTGTTGTTACAAAAAATGTGCGAATAACGTTCATTATTTCAATAGTTATGGAAATTTAAAACCTCCATTAGAAGCTATCAAATATTTTAATTCTAGAGGTCGTTGTAATATTTTATACAACCACGATCGTTATCAAATGTACAATAGCAATAACTGTGGTCATTTGTGCTTACAGTTTTTGAATAATAAATAGCAATTATTTACATAATTAGTTCTATTCACGTTCCATCATCTTGTAGATAAATATGTCCTACACATTTACATTATCAGACCGAAAATCGATTATTTTCTCAAACATGTATCCTTCTGTTCGGTTAAATGATAATTCTAATTATGTTTTAGGACTGATTGACTCTGTGACTTATAATTCAATACCGAATGTTGATAAAAGTGAAAATAAATTCCATTTGAATGAGACAGTTTTCCTAGAAATACCAGAAGGTTCTTATGAAATTGAAAACATTAGAATATATATCAATCATCATTTGATTAATGTGGGAAAAGAAGTCAAAGAAAAAACGTTCGTAGATCTTGAAGCTAACGTGAACACTTCGAATTGTGAACCAAAGTGCAACAAGGACATAGATTTTACATTACCCAATAGTATTGGTGAATTACTAGGATTTAAGAAGAGAAAATTGACGAAAGACGTTAGACATATATCGGATTATCCCATCAATATTTTAAAGTGAATGCTATTGGTGTAGAATGTAATTTAGTTACAAATTCATATAATAATGGTAAACCTGTCCACATGTTATATATGTTCTATCCTAACGTATCACCTGGTTATAAGATTGTACAAAATCCTTCGAATGTTATCTATTTACCAATCAACACACGTGATATTAATGAGATTGTGCTTAAAATTGTCGATCAAGATGGAAATTTGGTCAATTTTAAAGGTGAAGTGATAACGGTCAGACTGCATCTAAAAGAAATTAAGTGAGAGAGGAAGAAATTGTTTTCAGATATAACATCGATTCAAATTTTGCAACTGATATTAGGGAAGATATAAAACCCAAAACGGAATGCAACGAATTCAGTTCTAAAAGAAAACTTAAAGCGTTAACACCTGAGAGTAGAAAAATTTTACGTTACCTAGGTTTTATTGTACACAGTCAACATCAGTGATAAAATCCAAAAATTTTGGTGTAATCTGAAATTGAATATTAGAATTGGCATTGAAAAATTTATAATATATTTACGTTGTTCGTGTGAATATACTAAAAAAAATGAATAGTAATATTTTGATAATTAACGAATCAGTCTATTCTGATAATTCAATAATAAATTCAGAGTACCATACTCATCAACCGTATGCAGCTACAACATTAAATGATAATGATGAAATAAGAATACCAATTCAAACACAAGACATATACACGTTACCTTCTCAGAGTTACTTATATCTTGAAGGAACACTAACAGATGAAGCTGGTAAGCCTTTACCAACCGTAACTTTCGTTAACAATGGAATACTTTTTCTATTTGAAGAAATACGATTTGAACTTGGTGGTACTATTATAGACAGAGTTAAAAATCCTGGAATTACATCTTTGATGGAGGGGTATGTTTCATACACAGACAATGATAATAAACGTTTGAAAAATGCATGTTGGGAGATTGATGATCAACCCCTCAAAATTGCTGATGACAAGGGTAATTTCAGTGTGTGTATACAATTGGAAAGTATTATTTTTGCAGAGGATTTCAATAGAATTATTGTGAATATACGTCGAGGATTGGTGTTGATACGGAGTAACTCTGACTTGAACTCAATACATACAACAGTTGCAACAGATAAACCTAAAGTTAAGTTACAGAAAATTTTATGGAAAATGCCACATGTATCAGTTGCAGACGCTCAAAAATATTACAATTATTGAAATATATCGATAACAACAGAGACCTCGATATTGCTCCCAGATCTTGGGAACTGCAGGAATATCCTCTTTTACAAAAAACAAAAAATCATACATGGGCAATTAAGACTACATCTCAACTGGAAAAACCACGTTTTGTTATATTTGGATTTCAAACAGATAGAAAAAATGATGAAACAAGGAATGCCAGCTACTTTGATCTCTGTAATTTGAGTAATATCAAATTATACTTAAATTCAGAAGTGTATCCATATGATAACCTAAATTTTAACTTTGATACTAATTACTGGACTTTGTTATATCAAATGTTTGCGCAGTTACAACAGTCGTATTATCTCAAACATGAAAGTGAACCTTGCATATCACCAGAATATTTTAAACAATTAACACCGTTAGCAGTGATATATTGCAATCGTCAGAACCATTCGTTGAAAAGTGGTGCTGGGGACATTAGACTGAAGCTGGAGACAAATACAGATATTCCTGATGAAACATCAGCTTATTGTCTAATAATTCACGATCGTTTAGTGAAGTACAATCCTTCAACCAGTGTGGGGAAAATAGTATAGAAACATGTTTGTGATTGAGATCCAAGGATTTCAATATGAAGACAGCAACTTTATATTGAAAGAAATGGCAATTTTGAATATCCTTACATACGAATTAAAACATTTCATAATTCGTCCAATACTCACGGAAAAGTGTCTTTCAAGACAATTTTTAAATCAGATTGGCTGGTGTAAAGGAAGACTTCACGGCTTAGACTGGAATTCCAACAACAACAACAACTGCACCAGCACCTGCTCACCCGACTACATTTATTCAGAAGACTTTAGTAGTAAGCTAGTTGAAATTGTGAAAACAAAGATGCAATAGTGTTTGTTGAAGGATCCGAGAAAAATACTATATTAAATAGATTTCTATCAAACATTATACTCTTGAACAATTTAAAATGTCCTAGCTTAGAAGAATTGACAAAAAATAATTTTGATAATCCTAGAGTTGATTGTGATTGTCACTATCAATCTAGTAGTTATTTGAAAAATATCAAGTGTGCAAAAATAAATGTATTTTATTGATATGAGTGGCTTGTAAAATTTTACTTTTATTGTTATATATTTATAGAAAGGAATAATAAAATTATGTTATGTAATTTATGTGTTTCATTTATTCTAATAATAATGCTATTAAATTGTAATGGCAAAACAGGAGAAAGAAGATAAAAATATGTACACTTCTTCTTCCTCCTCTTCTTCCTCATTTTCGATGGTAAGAGGAGGTAGAATCATTCTTTTCCCATTGAATAGCTTCTTTGACGGTGATGATGATGACGAGGACGATGTTGAGGCCTCCGCTTCGTCATCATCACCAATCATATTTACACCATATCTTTGCACGATCTTTTGCATGATTTTAAACTCCGCCTCATTATCCAATTTGGTGCGAATATATCGCAAGGGCAGGTTGCCCAATTTTCTTCTTAACGTAGCCGCCCTCGGGCAGTACGTTAAATTTAAATGGACTCTATCACTCTTCACATCTATGGATTTGACGCCATATGTGAAGGAACAAAAACATTTATCAAAACTCGAGGAACCAACAAACAATAGTCTGTGTATACAGTTGTTATGAATTTATAATAATTATAAATTGTGAAGTAAATAATCATATCAAACATTTTTTCTTTTTTACTTGAAGGAATTATTTTCTTATAATTCCATGTACTAAACAAAATAACCTATTGAAATTAACAAATCCATAACATGTGTACACATTTGATCAGAATACATATTAATTAAGACTTGATGAAATATATAACATTTGTTATAAGAAATTATGAAAATCAATAAATGAAAAAGTTCTCACTGGAACGAATGTTTTAAAACTACATTCACCCATGAAATGGGGAAATTCACTTGATCCTCTGAAAATACAACTATCGAACATGGTATGTTTGCCATTGTGAACTAATGTAGAATATTGAAGTTCCCTCTCATTTTATACAACATGTTGATCAAAACAAGTTACGTCAATGCATACATTTTTCTATTAACAATTCTGAATCAGCGAACCAGTACTACACATTGGATCTGTGTACTTTTCAATGCATTCATTCATAATTCACGTAAGACGTAAAGGATGATGCAATAACAACAACATGTTGCACATGTTTATCGAATCGTATGCATTTATCTGTAACTTGTGTAACAACAACATACATCAATTGCATGTATGCACGTGTACATTTTTATTTATGATGCAATCACATATACTGTTTGTGGAATAGTTTTGCATATCAGTGCATTTTGAATAGAAATTTAGTTTGACGTCAATGCTGTGTTTAAATAGCTGTGACATATGAACAACGATCCCCGTTCGAGTTCGGTAGAAGCAAACAAGCAAGCAGCTAAGCATCAATTTGAAGTTGAAGGAACGAATTCTCATACACTTGATGGTGTTTCAATAGATATGGTTGTTTCAATTGAAATGGTGAGTAGATTAATTAAGACAAAAGATGAATATTTAAATCAAATTGGTTTTTTGAAAAGAAATATTTTGAAATTGAAAAGAGCTCTGAAGAATAGATTAAATTGTATACATAATTCTGCAGTTGTTGAATCTAATTTGACTATTTTGAAATATTACTTACAACAGTTTAAATTGAAATTGAACAAAATTAAAGCTAATCGAAAATTAATTTGGGAAGATATTGAATCTTGTTTCAACAATCGTATAAAAACGGGGGCTATAATAAATTTGAAAATAAAGGAACCTCATGCTTTTTTCAAGCAAGCATTTCGTATATTTGCAAATAGGATTGGAGAGGGAATTCAAAATTCTCTTTTAAAAGTGAATACAACTTTTGTTGGATTATTTATCAAGCCGCAATCTGGTGAAACATCAATTAAACATTTAACCACTGAAAATAATATTATTGAAACAAGTACAAAATTGAAAGATTGGTATAAAGAGTTTGTGAGTGATAAACTTTTAACAAAACTTGAAGAATTTCAAGAGAGGGCCAGTGGTTATGTCCTATTGGAGATTTGGTACTTGAAAGTTAACATAAATTGGTATAATTCGATAACTGTTGGATTCAGTACTTACTTGAAGTTGCCAAAATGTGTGAAAAACAGTAAAAGTGTTATTAATATTGAGAATAATGATATTTATTTTTTCCTATGGTCAGTTGTAGCAGCACTTTTTCCAGCTCCAGCAAACAAAAATATGAATAAAGTTACTTCTTACCCTCATTTCGGTACAGTTTTAAAATATGAGGGTATCAATTTTCCAATTTCTTTGAGAGATATTTCAAAATTTGAATCATTGAATAATTTGTCAATAAATTTTTCTGTTATACAAAATGAGAAGGAAGTTTTACCTTTGACTCTAAGTAAAACTGAATTTCCTTCAACTATCAATTTACTTATGATTTTCAATAAAGTGAATCAGGAAAATACAATTTACCATTTTACCTATATAAAGGATTTATCTCGATTGTTACATAAACAGGTAGGAAATGTGAAGAATAAAAAATACTTTTGTGGAAGATGTTTAAATCATTTTATAATTCAAGAAAATCTGAACAAACTTTCTGACGAATGCAAAAATGTAAACAACACAAAAATTATTCTTCCAAAAGAGAGCGATAAAATATTATCTTTTGAAAATTTTTCTCATGAAATTGAGGTTCCTTTTGTAATATATGCGGATTTGGAAAGTATTTTGATGAATCATACCGATAATACTATTTCCAATACCAGAAAATACCAAAAACATGAACCTTTCAGTATCACTTATCATTTAAAATGTTCCTATGATGACTCATTGTCTAAAGTTTCTTCTTATACCGGTGACGATTGTCAAATCTGGTTTGTGAAACAAGTGAAAAATATTGCTTTTGAACTGAAGGAAATATTTTCAAATATTGTACCTATAAAAATGTCTCCACATGATAGATAAACGTATGACACTTCAGTAATTTGTCACATTTGTGGAAAACCAATTTCATCTAGTGCAGAAAAGGTTAGAGATCACTGTCATTTTACTGAGAAATATCGAGGTCCTGCACATTCAAATTATAATTCACAATTTAAAAATGTAAACACAATTCCTGTAATTTTCCATAATCTCAGTGGATAAGACAGTCACTTCACTATTAAAGCTCTTAGTACAGAAATGGAACCTGTTGATAAGGAGAAATATATTTCCTTCACAAAGTATGTTGAAGGATCGAATACATGTTTTAGGTTTCTTGATTATTTTAGATTCATGCCGAGCAGTTTGGAAAATTTGTCATCTTATTTGAATGATGAACAAAAAATTGTAATAAAAAAATATTTTACTGGAATTGAAAGATTCAAATTGGTCACGAGGAAGGGTGTTTTTCCGTATGAATACTTAGATTCATGGGAGAAATTACAAGACAACATTTCACCTTCTCGTGACAAATTTTATAGTAAAAGAAGTCAGTCGGAAATTTCATTAAGCGATTATCAACATGCCGATAATGTTTGGAGGGTTTTCAGAATTCAAAATATAAGAGAATATTCAGAATTATACTTGAAAACAAATGTTTTGTTATTGACAGATATTTCTGAGAATTTTAGAAAAACTTGTTATAGTACGTAAGGTTTGGATAGTTTGCATCATTTCACTACTCCCGGTTTGACATTTGACAGTTGCTTGAAAATAACATAGGTAAAATTGGAATTAATTACCGACGAAAATATGATTATGTTTATTGAGAAAGGAATCAGAGGAGGAATATTACAATACTCAAACCGATATGGAAAAGCTAACAATAAATATATGAATGAGTATAATTCCGAAGAAGAATCATCTTATTTAATGTATTTTGATGTTAACAATCTTTATGGTTCAGCAGTGTGTTATCTTCTTCCAACAGGAGATTTCACGTGGGTACCAGTTCATGATATTTCCGTAGGAAACATTCTAAATATAAGCGATACTAGTGAATTTGAATATATTTCGGAAGTGGATCTTCATTATCCTAAAAATCATGAAGATTTACCTCTTTGTCCTCAACATTTAGTTCCACCCGTAGCTATTTCGGAAATTCCGAAATTGTCAACTACCCTATATGATGAAGAAAAGTATGTAATTCATTATAAAAATTTACAACAAGTTCTCAAATTGGGATTGAAACTGCAGAAAGTTCATCGTTGTTTGAAATTTAGACAATCTCAATGGTTAAAGAAATATATAGATCTCAATATCAATTTGAGGAAACAATGCTCGAATGATTTTGAAAAGAATTTTTATAAATTAATGAATATTGCTCCTTTTGGAAAATCGATAGAGAATGTGCGGAAATATAAAGACGTGAAATTGGTAACTAAATGGAAAGGAAGGTATGGGGCAAATTACTACATTTCTCAACCAAACTGTGATAATGTTGAAATTATTGGTGAAAACATGATATTAATTGAAATGGAAAGATTAAAAGTGTATTTCAATAAGACAATATACGCAGGTATGCCAATTTTAGATATTTCGAAAACTATTTTATATGATTTTCATTATAACTATATGAAAGAAAAATTTCAAAACAATGTTAAATTATTGTACACTGATACTGACAGTTCAACAGTTTACAAATATATCAAGGATGATATCCATATGTTTGATACATCAGACTATCAACGTAACAATGTTTATAATATTCCTCTTTGTAATAAAAAGGTAATAGGACTGATGAAGGATGGAAACAACGATATTGTCATGACTGAATTTATTGATTTGCGTTCCAAACTGTATTGTTTCAAACTAAATTCTGATAAAAATGAAAAACGAGCTGGTAATAATATTGGTTGTTTGGAACAAAACCGAAAAATTCAACCATATCAGTTGGAAAAAAATTTGAATGGTACAAATTATTGTTACTTGTGTCAAAAATATTTCTGTTACTGTATCAATTCGCTTTATCAACATGTAGTTCTTTTTGCTGATGATGTTGATGATGATCTAAGGGAAGAAGATATATCAAAGCGAGCAGAGAGAAAATATATTAGTAATCATTTTTCTAGAGATGATGATAAAGATCTAGGAGATCTATTTGAGAACCAGAGGAAACAAGTAGAGTTGGATAATTTCATGAACAATTTGTTGTGTTCCAACTGTTACAAATTCAGTTGTATTTGTGAACTTCAAGGAACAATAGACGCTCTCTTAGATGAATTGCAGTGTAAAGAGGAAATGAAAGATTTTCCCTCCTAACATCAATCAAAAATCTATATATTTCCGATTTATCAAAACACACAATCATTTTCACCATGATAATATACGATACAGATCAATTATATCAACTACGTTATGAGTTTGTTGGTAATGTAGCAGAACATTCATTTTTGTATCAGGCACAGCCCTTTTTGGATGAGGATTGGATAATAATGGAGAAAAGATATAAACAGGCTAAAGAAAATGACATTATTGGAAAAGATCATTTTCGATGGGTAAAATCTAATAATAATTATAATAATTATATTTGGAACTATTACAATTCCAGAAACAACAGGAAGAATCAAAATTAACAATTATTATTATTATTATTAGTTATTTAGTAACTTCTTTTCTATGTTTCAAACAGATATTATATTTAATTCTGTAACTAAAAGTTTCTCAGAAATAAAAATACAATAGAATGTTTACATTTTTTTCAATTATTCAAAAACCTAACAATACAGTATTTCAAAACATCTTTAAGTTGATTACATACCAAAAAGTTATCAATATATCTTATCCAAATTATCACTAAAGTACATCATTCAGTCTTTTGGGTAGTTATAATCAGGCTTTTCGGGTGTTTCTCACCATTGATTCTCTTTACATAATTCTTATATGCCAAACGAAAACTCTCCAGATTAGGATGGTCTGTTTCGCCACATTTTTTGCACTTATATTTTACCGGGATTGGCATTGTTTCAAATTTACTTCTTTATACTAGTTTAAATTCAATCCTTCTAACTTAAGCAAAATGAATTTCCTTTTCAATTATTCAACAATTTATGAAAAATAAAATGGAGACAACAAAGATATTTGAAACATGTACATACATCTATGAACCAACAAGTAGAACTTATTTAGAATGCAGATTACTTTGTTTATCACAAAAAGATGATGGAATGAAAACAAAATTTTATGCAATAAGCCAAAGTTAGGATACAGATTACCTTGTTCATCACAAAAGATGATGCAATAAAAACAAATTACATATTCAATTATTTGAATGTTTTTATTATAAACTTCCATGCAATATCTCAATTATGACATCTCATATCATATTTGTTTGATCTTTGTGACCTCAGCAGAGATAATCATAGAAATATCATATTTGTTTCACCTTTGTGAACCCTCATTGACGTCAGCAGAGATAAGAAACCTGCAAGTCTTGACAAGAAAATTAAAATTCATATTTGTTTCACCTTTTGTGACCTCTACTAACATCTACACAGATAAGAAAATAACAAGTCTCGACAAAATAAAAATTACTATTTTCAAACTAATTGTGTAAACGAAAATCACAATGAAAATTACTATTTTCAAACTAATTGTGGAAATAAAAATCACCATGAAATTATTATGGGCGAGGCTAAGCTCACCGTTATCTGTAATCAAGGTGAAACACTTTAGGGTAGCCACACCTTATGACGTGTGACACTCCTTCCTCTGGTTATTGACTACAACTTCTTCTGCAGAAGCCTCTGGTCATTGACAACAACCCCACAAGAAGTTAGGGTTGGTGGACATAGGCGGATGGACATTCCATCGAAGTGTCACAGAATCCCGCCTGTCATACTACTCACACCATATACCGACCAATGGTTTTTTAGTTTCCTTTGATGTTTCAAACATGTTTCCAAATATTATAACTTCAGAATGTAAGTCTCTAGTCAGAACCATTTTAAATAGATCACATATTAGCCCTTTAATTCAAAATGAAATAGAACTCGCGTTTGACCTATGCTTGAGTCAAAACTATTGTCAATTTAATAATGAATTTTATGTACAGAATTCAGGTCTCGCTATGGGTAAACTATTGAGTCCACTATTAGCAGATATTTTTATGTCTGATCTGGAGGACAAAATTATGAACTGCACATTAGCAAAAAACATATTCAATGTTGTTATAGATACGTAGATGATGTACTTGCCTTCTTCAAAGGCACATCCAGACAACTAAATTCCTTCCTTTCACTTATTAACCAACTTCATCCAAAAATTGAATTCACGTTGGAAATAGAAAAAGATAGAACAATAAACTTTTTGGATTTAACACTAATACGTGACCATAATAAAATAAACTTCAATATCTGCAGGGAGCCCACTTGTACAGACATCACTATTCCGAACTCATCGTTTAGCCCTCGTAGCCATAAATTAGCAGCATATCACTCAATGATTCATAGAGCATTTCCGATACCATTGTCAATAGAACACCTAACAATAAAGTTGAACACGATAAAATGAATAGCCATCAATAATGGTGTTCCGGTAGATCAAATAATTAAAGTAGTAGGTCGCAAACAATAACAATTAACTTTCTATAAAATTTATCTGCGTATAAGACACATAGATGTGACCACTAATTTCGTCTCTTTGACATATCTTGGTACAGTAGGCAAACATATTGCTAATATTTTATCACGCCATAATTTTAAAATCAGTTTCAAACCTCAAAATAAACTTTGCCATCTAATATACAACGCCAAAGACAAAACCAATGAACATGTGATGACTTTCATTATAGGTAGAACTTGTCGTAATTTCAAATTAAGTTACGAATAACATTTTCGCTCGTTACACTCAACCAAACTGACTCAACCTTTGCTAATCATTTTTTACAAACTGGTCATAATTTCCCTAATTTAGATAGCCTGAGCATTTTACATAACCAAATCAGAGGTTTTGAATTGAATACATTAGAATCAATAGAAATTGATAAAGGTGTCAAAAACTCCAATAAAAATATCCTCAATGATCAGTTAGATCTATATCAGAGTGATCTTTTCATGTGTCTTTCAAACCGCTCTTAAAATAATTCTTAGAATATTAAATTATAATCACACTAATTCACAAATTATTACCTTGTTTACTATGTATTGTAATACTGTACTGTCTTTCAATCCGCTCTTTAAATAATTCTTAGAATATTAAATTATAATCACACTAATTCACAAATTGCTGCTATGTTTTCTATTTAATACTGTACTTTCCTAGGATCTACCTGTTTTTCGAATTTCCATTGATTTCTTAATCTCAACCCTACTTTACTCTACTCTATTTATACTTGAACTGTTTCATTGATTTCTTCATAATTTTCTAATTGTTTGATAATGGCACTTCGGTGTTGAAACTATAGTTACGTTTTCACGTTATTATTAATAAAAGTGGTATGAAAACAAAGTAGTTATTATTTCATATAATCATAGTGAAGTCCTATCTTATGGATTCTGACGAATTCATTGAAGGAATTGTTTTTCAATTCTGTTCCGTTGTCTAGGATTATGGTTATAGGGATGCCGTGATGAGACATGAATTGTAAGAGACTACTTGTGATTGATACACAATTGAGTGATGGTAAAGTATATGCCTGAGCATATTTACTGAAAGTACAAATCAGAGTCAAAAATCTTTGTTTACCAGTTTGAAATGTGTCTTTGTGGACAATTCCAAATGGCTTAGTAGGAGTTGGAGCTATGGCGAACTGTTGTTCAGGGGGATGTCGATCTATTCTACTTATTTAACAAATATCGCAATCATTAATATAGTTTTGCACTGATTTTTGTAAATTTGGCCAATAATAAAGACGTTTGATTCTCATTTCCGTTCCTTGTATACCTCGATTATTAGTTTTTCCTTTGTGGAAATTTTGGATAATATTTGTTTGTTCATCTGAGTCAGTGGGGTCTTGTAGTTCAATTGTGCAATTAACAATTTTATTCGAATTATTTTTGAATTTTGCTTGTAGAATGTTTATTATACAATTTTTGGAATTTTGACATGAGGGATTGAAGTATAAGCCAACAGTATTATTTCCTATCATGTGTTCTTTGAATTATTTAATCGTTCCTGTTTCGATATCGTTTGCTGGGAGTTTAACTAGCAAACGTTTATTTTTGAATATATTTGTAACTCTGGATTTTGATGGGGAATGTTCCACAATTTCTAAATCGATTTGTAATTTGAATTTATTCAGAGGTTGTCCTGTGATAGGTATAGATAAGACTGGATTTCTAATTCCGATTCTTTGAAACGTTCAAAAACTAATTTCTACCTGACAATATGCTCTTGGAGCGATGTGGAAAATATAATTATGTCATCCAAGTAGAACATGCAAATTTTTTTGACTAAACCTCTTAGGACGTTATCCATTACCCTTTGAAATGTTGAGAGGGCATTTTTGAGCCCAAAAGGCATTCGCTTGAACTCATATTTTCCATTTTCGCACGAAAAACTAGTTTTTTCAATATCGTCGGGATCCATCTCAATTTGATGAAAGCCCGAAGCAAGATCTAAAGAAGTGAAGTAATTACATCGGCCTAGTTTGTCTAGGGTATCGGTTATGTTGGGTATTGGTAACGGTTGGTAATAGTCTTGTCGTCAAGTTTTCTTAAATCGATTACGATTCTCCATTTTTTTTTCACAGGATGCATCAGCTTGGGGACTATCCATATTGGAGAGTTCCATGAGCTTTTTTTTTGCATAGATGCTTCGGGTGCCCGTACTCCCGGATGTGCCGGATTCCTACCGACTAAAGCCCATCATCCGTGAGGTTAGTTCCCCATCCTAAGGGGAGCCCCACAGCACTGCGGTCATTATATTCCTATTGTGCCCTCACTTGTTTCTACCCCCTCATCCGTCCGGTGTGTATCCCATGAATTTCAGTAGCCTGATATAGGAGATACTTCTGATTTCCTCTGGTGTAGTCTTATCGTCTCCGAGGTATGTCCGACTACCTACCGTGTATGCCGTGCACTGACACAGCACATGCATCGGTGTCTCATCCTCCACGCCGCAATCCCTGCAAGTGGGCTGGTCTACCAGTCCTATCGTGTAGAGGTATTTGTTGCATGTGGCGTGTCCGGTCAGGAATGCAAAAGATTCCGTATTTCTTGTCTGCTGAACGTCAGCAGATTTTTCACTCGTTGCTGCTGGAGATCTCCCTTCAGTCGATTTAAGTGCGACATACGGAGCAGTTATCTCCAATAGGCACGGTGCTCTATCTCGAGCTATTTTTGGATTACAGATTTCGCTGTGGCATGAGAAATGTCACAGGTTGGCTCTGGTCCAATCAGTGGTTTCCCCGCCCCCGCTTCAGCGAGTGCAACGGCAGTTTCTGTCCCTTCTCGTTCGGTCTCTCCAGACTCCCACATGAGTGTTACTCTATAGGGGTTCATTACTAGTGCCGTTAGTTCTTTGACGCAATCAAGTATACATTGTGAGGTAATTGTGCATGACTCCAGTGCCTGAAGCACTGTCAGGTTGCTCACTATGATTGTGAATTGTCTATTCTCATAGGCTCTCTCCCTCATAATTTGAGCACATGTTGTATTTGCAACTATTTCTGTTTGGAATTCTGTCGCAAGAGTCCCTAGGTTCAAAGAAATTTTTCCCCTTGGTCCGTTTTCTCGACTATTCCAGCACCCGTACTTTTCCCGTCTTGGTGCCCTCGATAAGCCATATAGAATCTTCTGGTATCATATGAGGACTGCCCCCAGTGTTCTCCCGCCCATTAACGGTTTTAATTATGAAAGGCAAGGAAGTGCTGTGAACCTTGATCCTGTCGGATCTCATCCCCAATGGCCTGGGTGATCCAAGATATCCGAGGATGCTTCGGCCTTTTCGGTCAGCCTTTCTTCGGCCGATAAGATCGAAGCGATACGCTCCTCTTATGGCCTCTGCCTGAAAGGCGAGATGCAGTGGTTCCAACCTCAACAGCTTCTCCATAGCAGCCGTTGGAGTGGTCGACATTGCACCTGTTACTCCTAAGGATGCCAGTCTCTGAACTCTGTTCAGTGAATGCTGGGAAGCTTTAGTTTTTGTTTCTGGCCACCACACGATGGCGGCGTATATTGCAATGGGTCTCACTATGGTTGTGTACACCCAGTGTACCATCCATGGGGTGAGTCCCTGAGATCTCTCGACTGTACGACGACAGGTCCACAGGGCCCTTATTGCTTTGTTAGCGGTTTTCTCCAATTGCTTCCCAAAGGTTAGCCTTTTATATAGGCCTACCCCAAGGTACTTGACCGTGTCCGTCATCTGTATATTTTTTCCATACAAAACTAAGTCTTGTATGTTTCCAATATCCCTTCTCTTTGTGAAGGGTACAATGGTTATTTTCGAAGGATTCACTTTGAGTCCTTCCTCGTTGCACCATTTTTCTACGGTGTTTAGTGCGTGCTGCGTCAGAGATGTTTTTGTGCTCCCAAACTTCCCTTGTACTTCAATGACGATATCATCCGCATATCCGATTACGCAGAATCCTTTGCTCTCAAGGAGTATCAGAAGTTCGTCCATCACCAGACTCCATAGCAGAGGTGACAGTACTCCCCTTTGCGGACATCCTCCAGCTACCCGCACCTTCTTTCCAACCTCATTGAGAGTTCCTATGACTGTCCTGCATCGGAACATGTTGTGGATCCATCTGCACAGCAGATCTTCCACCCCTCGCTCTCGCGTTGCTTGGGCAATTGAGTAGAATGAGGTATTGTCAAAAGCTCCCTCTATGTCCAGAAAGCTCGCTATCGCAATTTCTTTGCATTCCAGCGATTTTTCTGCTCTCTGTATTAATTCGTATACTGCCATTTCACAGGATTTCCCGGTCTGGTAAGCATACTGATTGCGATGTAGGGGATTTCTCATAAGAGTTCCATCTCTAACATGACTGTCGATCAGTTTTTCTAGGGTTTTCAGGAGAAACGAAGTTGGACTGATCGGACGGAAAAATTTTGGCTGGGCGTAAGACTCTCGCCCTGGCTTTGGTTTAAATAACACCTTTGCCGCCCTTCACTCTTCCGGTATGTAGCTCAGTGCCAGACTGGCCAGTATATCCATTGCCTGCTGCAGTAAGGTTGGCAGTATCCCATCGGTTCCTGGCGACTTATATGGTTTAAATGAATTTATTGCTCATTTGATATTTGATTTGTTGATAATACTCGCAGTCAGAGCCCAGTTTTCCTTCCGCCTTTCTTTTTAGGTATGGGGTCTTTTGGCTCTGTTAAACTACGGTCGTTTTCGCACCGTGATCCAGGGAAGTGAGTCTGGAGCAACAGCTCCCGCGTCTCTTCTTCTGTTTTGGTGTATCCTCCTTGTGGTTTTTCACAGGAGCCCACTTTCTGTAGTGGCCCAGTTGCTAGTAGTTTGAGTCTAGCGTAGCTGGGCATATCCTCTATGCCTTGGCAATACTTCCTCCACAAGGTCCCTCGCGCTTTCTTGATAGCGTTGTTATACGCAGTCAGTGCCATGCGGTATCCATCCCAATAGGTGCTGATCCGCTTGGCTTTGTTGAACAGTCTTCTCACCGTCCCCCTCATAGCGAACAGTTCTGCATTCCACCAAGGGGCAGAGCTTCCCTGTCTTCTCACGTTCAGGGGGCATGAGGCTTCAAAGGCTGTTATTATGGCTGAGGTAACAGTTGTTACCATTGTATTCAATTCTGGCACTGTAGGTGCCTTCGTTGGGCAGTTCCCAAGTGCCTCCTGTAGTTTCTCACGATAGGAGTCCCACTTGGTGGCCCTTGGGTTTCTGTACTCTGTAGGCAGTGCCTCTGACGATGCAATTGTGTATTGTATGTACATGTGGTCGGATAAACTTGGTACCTCCGTCACATGACACTTATGCACTAGGCCATCTATGCGCCCGGTACATACCGTGATATCGTTGACCTCCCTTCTCACACTTGTCACAAAGGTCGGATTGTTACCCTGGTTGCACACCTGTAGGTTGTGCGCCATCAGGAAATCCAGCAATGCTTCACCTCGTTCGTTGATGTTTCTGCTCCCTCACACTGTGTGGTATGCATTGGCATCACATCCCAATAGGACTTGGGATTTCGAGGTTCTGATATACTCCGCAAGAGTTCGTATTTCTTTGGGTGGCGGTGGTCCCGTCTGATCATAGAGTAGGTATGCTTCTAATTTGAGTCTAATCGTTGTTAGGTCGCGACTGCAATGCTCCCACTACGATAAAACTTTAGCTGCATCCTTTATTAGTATGCAAGTCCATGGTTTTCGTTCTGACGGGTCGAGTATGATCCGCCCCTTGAAGCTACCTAGCCCCCGATTCTTCTCCCATACACGTATGGTTCTTCAATGAGGGCAGCGTCTAAATTCGCTTCCATCATATATGCACAGAGGGCGGCCGAGGTCGCCCTACAGTGATATAGGTTGATTTGCATAACTTGCATTTATTGCTGCCGTGCCAGGGTTTCATCTACCTGTCCCCCTCCTTCAACCTCTATATCTGGAGGGAAAGTTTCAGTTGCCAGTCCTTCCCCTGTCCCCTCTTCTTTTTTGATCTTTGGACCTAGGGGCTTGAACGTCACACGGAAGAAGGCGGAGAACGGTCTGTAATCGACCTTGTTCAACTTCTCCCATGACCGTTCCTTCATCAGCACGACTGGGAGCCTTCCATTTGGTTGCTCTTCCTCAGTGCTGGTGACTTTCCAGGTTGATGTGTCCAAGTTATTTTGGAGACTCAGTCAGTGCAGTGTCTTCTCCGTGTTTGTCATCCCCAGAATGAAGACGATTGAAGGTCGGGGTTTCAGGACTTGGCTCGTCTCCACGAGAGTGAGTTCAACCCCCTCCCAGGGCTTAGCCACAGCCACCACACCCACTAGCCAATCCCTAGTGGGATCGTTTAGACAGGTGATAAGCAGTGCTCCCCCCTGGTAACGGCATCCTGCAAACTTGGGGGCGATCTCCCCCTTTTGCAGTTTGTCAATCTCTTCAAGCAAGAGGTTCTTTATTAGCCCCGCCTGCTCTTCCGAGATTGTTGCCTCGGGATCTGCAGTGGCCATTCCTGCTTTTACAGCGGTCCCGTCGCGCCTCCTCTTCGGCTGCGGTTAGGTTGTGTGTGTGCTTCCATCAGATCGGTGCCGCTTTTGCGTCGCGGAAGTGGAATCCTGTTCCCCTACGGCTTTGCGTTGGTCTCTTAGCTTCCGACGGTCGCAGCCTGAGAGCTTGTGTCCCTTGCGGTTCATCTGGCTCCTTGACGTTGCCATACCGGAGGCTGTGGGGTTCTGCGAAGATTACCCCTGTTGTTGTTTGGATGTTTATTTGTTGGTATCCATTTTGGTCCCACGAATGACAAGGGAAATAATGGTCCACCAATGCAGAGCCCGGCATGCATGGGTAAGGCTTATACAATGGGGTGTCGCCCGGTACCTCAAGGTCGATCGCTACTGACTGAGCTACCCCTCAGCCTTGCATCTCTTTGGCGCGCATCATACCGTGAGAGTTGGGAGGTGTTAGATTGGCCTCATCACGCGACCCGGGGTTTTAATTGAAGGTCCCCATGCCCCTCGCCAGCACAACCCCCGCTGGGAATCGTGCCGGCAAGCGGTTTACGGTTTCACCCACCAATTAGTCTGGATTCTCCCTATAGGTCGTCGTGAGGCTTTTAAGAGTCCATCATGACGGTTCTCACGCCGCAGCCTTCGTTCTGCCCTAAGGTTGCCCCCAGGTGCCAGTGCACGCCCTGCAGTTCATTGAACCTCACAAGCCCCCTAGCCTCGACAAGGCCATTAGAAGGTAGAATAATTCCGTCAACTAATATTTTGGTTATTTGATTTTGAACTTCTTCGCGATGACAAAATGGATATCTATATGTTCGCGAATAAATAGGTATTTCATCTGTAGTTTTGATTTTGTGTTTAATCTTATTAGTGAACGTTAATTTTGAATCTTTATAATGGAATATATCGGGAAATACGCTACATAGTTTTATAATCTGGTGACATTCTTGTTTATTCATGTGATCTGTCCTAATTAATTCAGAAATTTGATTGCTTAATTCATTTGTATTTGAGAAATCGGTGGTCGACAGCACAAAGTTCAAATTGATTCAGGGGTTGAACTTTTAAGGGAGTAAAAAGGGTTAATGTTTTTTTGTTGGTTTGTTGGATTCGTTATTTCCACAGTTGCATGGAAATTTGTAGCTGTAGAGATCGATTCTGGTATGAGACAATCATTGAATGTCGTTGCAGGGATATATATTTGTCCGTTCAAGGTGACTGGAAAATCAGTAATTTGTTTGGAATTATGAGGGATAGTAATTTTCTCTTGGGATATACAGTCTTGATCTGTATATACATTTGAAGGAAATTTCGCATTACCGATACAGAAAACTTTATTTTCAATATCGATATTGGCGTTCGAATGTTCCATCAATCTGAGTCCTAACAATCCGTCAAAAAATGTGTGGAATTTGTAGAGGTGAATATCGTGAGTTTGATTTGAGCAATCGAAATCTTTGGAAACGGGTAAATTCTTGAGTACTTCTTTATTAGTGAATGAAACATGATAAAGATCAGTTGTCATCGAATATATTCAGGAAAATATTTATGACCCAAATGAGGGTCTAAAAAGGAACGACCTGAACCGGTATCGATTAAAAGTATTAGGGGAGGATTTATAAGATCTATATAAGTTAAACGTAAATCATTTTGAACAAAGGTCTCAGCTTCATTGGATTTGATAGGAAAAATCGAGTCATTTCCGCAGGGGAGGCTGACATTGTAAAATTTTCATTTGCTTCAGATTTGTCGAAATTTTCTTCGGCGGTATTTTGGTCGTCATTTTCTTGAAGCTCTGAATATTCAGAATAGAACTCGGGGTTCTCTGAGTAATAATTTCCAGGGCAATTATAATCAGAGTATGAATGTTCGTGAAATTGTGAAGTACAATCAGCTTCGTTCATATTTATTAGTTCTTGAGATATGAAACGAGGGGTTTGATTAGGATTTGAGCGAAGGAAATTATTTTGTCTCAAGTTTGATGATTTAGCTTGCGTAGATATAGACATTTTGGTTTGGGTGAATTTTGATGATTTGGACAAAAATCTTTGACGCGGTTGGAAAGTATGGGCGGTAATTTGGATTGGAGTTTGGTTTCATAGGTATTGGTTGCGATGGAAAAATTGGACGTTCGTTTCTGAACTGTTGAAAATTATGTTGATAGAGATTTCGATTTGGCTGTATATTTCTTATTGGTTGCGAGAAATTCCTGTATTGTAAATTGGGATGTTTCTGTGGTTGTTTGAACGCGTTATGATTCGAGTCAAGTGAGTGAGAAATATTTTGATCACGAGCCTTTTCTTCACGTATTATTGGACTTTCAGCTGCATCTAGAGTTTGGGGGTTGATAGACCTTATAGTAGAGCCTATGGGTTCTCTAAGTCCCATGAGTAATATTTCTAGGGCTTGTTTGCTAACCATATCTATTTTAAAGGGACGATATATTTCTTCGGTATGAATCTTTACATGATTACAATAAGCTGTTAAGGCGGTTCTTATAGCATAAAAAAATTCTAGAGCACTCTGGCGTGAACTTTGTCTTAGATTTGCTAGGTCTCTTAACAATTCGGTTTCAGATCTTTTTCCTCCAAAAACAGAAATCAATTTAGCTTCAACATCATGACAATCATTCAAGTCAGTATAAATTGACAGAATATCACTAGCTTTGTCGATTAATTTATTTGTTATAGAAATGGCATTCAGTTTGTTCTGTATACAGTTTGCTTGTCCGTCACGGTGATCTTGATAGTGAGACACAATGAGATCAATAAATTGTGGTAATTCATTTGGATCACCATTAAATTTGGGGATATAATCCAGATCTCTAATTTGTAATTGAGAGGGTGCCGGTACGGCCATATTTTCCAAATTATCAAGTACAGGTAATGGATCACTATTGAAGTTACTTGACTTGTTCGAAATATCTAGATTAGAAATATTCTTTATTAAAGAATCGATATCTTCCTTTGCTAAATTAAAATCGAAGGACAAATTGGAAACAGAGGAATCTCTGGGAATATCTGACATAAATCAATTCTGAAACACTTACAGTATTACAATCATTCTGTAGCTCCTCGACTTTGATAATTCCAGGATTCCAGTGATTGTAGCAGGGCAGAAGTTCTTCCCTCGAAGACATCTATGGAGTTGCCTTGGAGATCCACGACCAGGCGTTTCTTCAATTCAATTTCTTGGTTTTGTTACACCAATTTTTCGGGAAAATTTGTTGATTTTCACGAAAAATTATCCTTTACAACTGCGCCAGTTATATATGTGTGAGTTTTGATAGAAGTTTCCAATTAAAAGCAATATTTATTTATTTAGAACTTTTACAATAACGTTGAGTTATTCGAAGTAAGCGTGTTGAATCTTATCTGAATACTGCCGGCTGCTGGATCGTTGATTCTAGTTAATTCATTATAAACTACATAATAAGCATATTATAATAATGGAACGGTCGAGGCTACCTAAGGAGTATAAACAATGAAACATATATTACTAGCAACAGTGGATCCATTGAAGTGAAAGTTTTCGTTGTGTAAATCGATTGGAGTGTATTAATCGACAATGAATTGAATTCGTTCAGCTACTTAACAAAAATGAAATCTATGAAGTGACATAAACCGTTTCCACAAACCGACAAAAACACGTAAACGTTTGTCTTCATCTGGCTTTCATTGAAACAGTACCGGATTTAGGCATTTGTAGTTATCTTCAACATGGATAATTCCTGTACAGAATGTAAAGAAAATTTCAAACTAAGTACAAAAGATGAGGTAAAATGCGACTCCCGCACTAGATAATTACATTATGAAAGCTCAGGTCTAGCAGGATCTGAACTCGGAGTAATGGAGTTGAAGACAAAAAGGAGATTGCAATTTTTTTGTGATGCTTGTTGACAAAATTTGAAAATACTCCCTACAGCTAGAACAGATGAAGTGAAATCGGAGGTAGGAGCGTTGAGAATGCAACCAGCTGGAGCTAATAATGATGGAAATTTTATGTGGAATTATCCGAACGCCAGAAACGGATGTGTAATGTAATGTTTTTTAAATCAGCTGAACAAAAGGATTTTCAAACTGATACAGAATTCGTTAACAAATTTGTACATGAATTAACTAAGCTGAACAATATAAAGACTGAAAACGTTTGCAGAAAGAGACAGAAAAACAAAAATTGCAGTCCATGCTTAAAAGCTGCTTTTGCTAATTCTGATGATGCTTTGAGAGTCATCAGAAGCAAAAAGAATATTGACAAAACTGAAAAAGTCTTTTTGTTGACCAATCTCACACCTTTACGGCGAGAAAGCAATGAAGAAAACGATATTTTCATCAAGTATAATATTGGCATTGCATTCATCTCAAAGACCCACCCAAAAGACCAGACGACGACTTCGATATTCATCACTTCAATACCAGCGGTATGAAAGCTAAACTTACAGAATTTCGTAACACTGCCCTATGCTCCCATTATAACGTAATAGTTATTGTAGAAACTTGGATTACCAATGATCACCTCGATGCAGAAGTTGAACTAACAGTGCTATATACATTCTTCCCTCTTTACCTGTCAATTTATATGAAGATCACATTTGTATGTACTGTTGAATTTGTTACCAGCAATTATGTTCAGTCAAACTCAACAATATGTGGAGATTACAATATTAGTGATGCCACATGGTTTAATGACAATCTGGGGTTAAATGTGAATTGTAATGAAAACTCTCCGGGAATAGCAATTCACCAAGCATTCAGCTTCCATAATTTCTTCCAACTGAATTCCGTTACAGATAATACCAATGTTTATCTAGATTTGATATTTTCCAACAATCATTCTTCCGTACGCTACAAATGTAATCTTCAAAAATAGTGTTCATTAAGAGTATTACTGCTACAGATATAATAAATTAAGTTTTCTCTATTGCCCCTAAGCTCACAACGGGACCTGATGGGATACCTCCATTTTGTATGCACAAATTATGTCGATGCACTATCCTTTGCGAAATATCTTCAATACAATTTTTTCTCTTGGCACCTTTCCAGATTATTGGAAACATAGCTTCCTGAAACTAATACTTGAACTAGGAGATAAGAAGAATATGAGCAATTATAGAGCAGTTTGCAATAAGTCAGAGATGGCTAAGATGTTTGATTCTGTGCGTACAAGGAAACTTTTCTGAGACAGTAAGTTTTTATTCAATCCTCAGCAACATGGTTCCTCAGAAGGTAAATTCAGTTGTACCAACCTTGCTCTATATACAAACTACATGGCTCAAGATCTTGAAAAATAGCTGCAGGTTGATTTTGTCTATACTGAATTTTCTAAGGCCTTCGACAGAGTCAACCATAGCTCACTTATAGGTAATATTCCTTGATATTGATGAGAATGTTTGCGAGTAATCAATAGCCTCTTGACTGGTAGAACTAAATCGGTGAAATATGGAAATACAACATCTACGCCCATTCGTGTTCCATCAGGAGTACCGCAGAGATCCCATATGGGCTCACTGTTGTTCAACTTGTTTGTACCAGACATAGAGTATGTTTTCAAATATTCAGAATTTCTTATGTTTGCGAACGATCTGAAACTTTATCGAGCAGTTACTTGCCAGAAACATGCAGAATTAGTACAAAAATATATTTTTTCCGTGTGGTGTAGTAATAATTCATTGGATGTTAACATCGATGAGTGCCAAATCATTAAATTCCGCTAAAATTAGAAGTCCAATACTTTTCGAATATGAACTGAATAATATAACTCTTAAGAGAGGAAAATATATTAGTGACCTGGGAGTTAAATTTGATAGCGAAATGAGTTTTAATCTTCAAGTATGAGGAATGCTGGCAAGAAGTCTCAAAATGCTAGGTCTTGTATTAAGAATTTCTACTGATTTTTCAATTGAAACAAAAAAGATCATATATTGCGCTCTCGTAAGACCTATTCTGGAATATTGTTCTGTTATATGGGACCCATACTATAATGTAAATATCGATATGATTGAGAATGTACAAAAGAAATTCTTGAGAAATGTGCTTTTCACGTAGATCTTCAACGAAAGGAATATGAGGACAGTCAAATTCAACCAGGCTGAATTTGAAATCATCAGAAGATAGGAGAATTTCTATGAGCTGGAGTTTCCTTTTCACAATAATAAATAATACAGTCAACTGCTTAGAATCACTCCAAATAACTTTTTACATCAACAAAAAAACAGAAATTCGAATATTTTTCAGATAAATTCTTTTCGTACTGATTATACTTTGAACAGTTGGATTCCTCGTTTTCTGAAGCTGGAAAATCAATATCATGAGAACTTAAATTTATTTGATGTTTCGCTTCAGGTCTTCAAAAATCAGTTGAATAGGCTATAGCGTTCCCGAAACTTTCCTTTAGCCTATCCTTCTCTTTGTATGTACCTGATTTGTTACACCTTTTGATATAGTAGACACTAGACATCAGGATTCGATAATACGTCGTTTTCCACACTTTGTTAAATATGATTTGTGAATTGTAATGTAGACACTAGGCATGAGCATTCACTAATGCTTTGTTTTCCACACTTTATTGAATGTTTCTTGTGAATTTGCTCTTCCGTTGGACGATGAGCTGCATAGAATCAACAGAGACACCCGGAAAATGATTCTTATCCATCGTAGGTTGCATCCCAGGTCGTCAGTTTCCCGTATTCATCTTCCACCCCACCGAGTGTGTAGTGTTCTCCTTAGTCCAGAGGTTCTGCCTTGGAGTGTGATTCTGAGTGTGGCGCGTAAAGTTCTTGGGAATTTGAACCCCCTTCTATGTCTAGTCAAAAGTCACAATTTATCCGTAGTGAGGGCATTTATCGTTTAGGCTACATCAAAAGCTGTGGAAGAACTCTGTCTCCGATTCCACAGCGTGCAGCAGGTCAACTAGAGGGCGACCTCGCGTTGCCTAGAGAAATGTCGCGGACCAAGATTGTATGCTTTCATGGCATGTTGACAAGCCGATACAGGGTGTTTTCTACAAAATTATCGAAACGCTTGGTTTTTCAACAAGGCTGATCTTGGGCTACCTAAGGTCAACCGGGCCTATATCCCTGACCGAGGGATTAACCACAGCTTGCGAAGATGGTGTAATAAACATATTGTGCAACGTGATGAATGTGCTGGTTCCAGATGTAGGTTGCAGGGCCTGCGGAAGAGGCACGAGACGCTTTCCCATCTCCTGTCGGTAAATCTGGCTAAGGTGCCCTCGGCGTCCGCCCATCGTCATGATGCGGCCCTTCGGGTGCTGTATCACCATCTATCGCGCATGTATGAAATATACCGAAAGTCGGTGCTTACATGCCAGGAGAAATTGAGTTCGTTGTTGCAAACGAGAAATGCCAGATCTACTGGAATTACCTATTTACGACCATCAGGCCCATACGAGCAAATAGGCTGTCCTCTCCGATAAACCAAGAGTAGGTATGCCTTGAAAGAAGAGCAGAAATGTACAAAGTATCATTATTCCTTGTTCGAGCTCCACTCGTTATATCCACGTCACATGGTCGTATCAGTGGCTCTGGTCATCGGTGTTTTGGGCGTAGTTCGGTCTTCACTACGTTCGAACTTGAAAATCAATCCGGGCCGGAAATCTTGATAGACGGGATGCAGAAGGCAGTTGAGGCTATTTAGGGCAAATGATCAGGCAATCAAACATATACTCACCAGCCGTGGCTTCAATTAACGGACTTGGTTCTCTTGGTGCGGCTGCTGCGATATCACTGGAGCGTGCAGGAGCCCCGACCAGATATTTGTGTGAAATAAAATATGCATAATTTCTCACCTATGTAGGTATCACCTGACATTGTGACATTTCTGAAGAAGCTTTCAAATTAAATTCCATTCACCAGATATGTAGTGTTAGGATATTGTGTGATAAATAAGAAGCTATAATATCAGAAGTTCGCCCTAGCAGTAAAATGCCATCCTCTACCGTACAAATATTACGAATCACCGATAGTAAATTTGATGGTAAAGATATTGTTACTTCAATCAATGAAGAATGGATACCTCACCTGAATATCACCTGAAACGAAGGTCAACTTATCCTACTTCTGATCAGAACCCTGGAAGTAGAAAAACTTTTTTATTATCACATTTATGGAGTTTTATAACCACAATAGGAATGGACAATAAGTAGTGTTTTTGGATAAGCACGTGAAGGACTGAAGGATTATTAAATGATTTGTACTAGCTACTTTTTATCATTTGCGTTCAACGTAATACCTAACCAACCGGTCGCTCATTATCAGTATCATCTAGCTCTGTCACTGCAAACCTTTTGGGATGAACTTTGTCATTCGATCTCTGGAATCCTCACCATGTGTATGTACTTCTCCTCTCACTGATGTCATCCTAATCTTCTCATCGATGATTTCATTCAGCACATACCTACCAAGGGGCGTTATAGATATTTTGAACCCCTTTTGATTCAATGCGATGAATATTATTAATGTTCGACTCACTGGCTGAACTACGTAACTAGATATCATACTTCTGAATTCAATACCCATCTCCCGTTCAGCAAGTGGAGAAGCTAACAAAGAAAAAACTGCGTGAGCCCATTGTAAAAAATTGGGAACTAAAAGTCCTCAAACTGACTTTTATTTCTCAATTTTTTGTAAGATGGTAGGGAGTAGAAAATTTCAATTATTTGTACATCTAAATACTCACTGCATTACTCCAAAACGAAAAAGGTGAGAAGCATGTGACTAAGCTGAGTGTCTCATTTCATTACCATCTGAAGATTCATCATGAATGTGAATTAGTAATATCTTAGGCATTGATGTAGGGTTTTCCAAAATTTGAACCGTAATGAGATATATAAAATTTTCTGCTGAAAACGATAAACGTAAGCTGGCACGTGAGAACACCTCGTCAACTTGGCGAATTAAAACGTATGCAAACTTTGACACTGCAAAGTCATTCTTCATATGACATCATAAAATGCTCAAATGTCTGATCTTTTATTAACTAGTTACCAGAGCTTGTATTTAATTTTTATAGGTTATTACATCGAATTGATTAGTCAGTGGAATCATTAAAGTAAGGTTCACGCATAGTCAAAGTATACCAGGTCTGCCGGAGCCTCCCTTCTACTCTTTTTTTTAAATTTTAGTGCAATCTGATTGGTCGTTTATTCGTGCCGACAACGAGCTGATGAGAGCAAGGCTGTGATTGGTGGAGCTGGGTGACGTCACCTAGCGCGAGAAACGACGGAAGGGAGGCTCCGGCAGACCTGGTATACTTCGACTATGGGTTCACGTAGTCACGGTCGTATATACAGGTCTGTGAACTCGAGGCTGTTTCCTATATAAGAATTGAGTCCGCTAAGCGTCATCTGTTGCATAGTAACAAAAGGGTGGCGCATGAGCCGAGGGATGTTCTCTGGCACGTATATGACCATGTTTGAACGATATCCTGACAACATATCTTGATCCATGCACCAGCTGGTGGCTGAGCGAGGGACTACGAGTTTGGCGATATGTAAGAGACTCATGTCAAACATAGAGTTCCTAGACCTGAATATACGACCGAGGGCGTAGTCCTTCATGTCAATGATTGTTACGGTTCACGTGACAGCGAACTATTATAAAAATACATAGAGTTGTAGAACACATGTTGTCGAAATAAATTCTCAATGTCATCGTTCATGATCTTAATTACATAGAAAACATTTCTCCTCGTGAAAGTAGTGATGGGAATACTATTGAAGTGAATATGGTTCAACTTATTCGAATTGTAGCATTGCGACCCAGCAATATGCGACTCACGCGTTTTCTCTTATCATTTAGAAATCGGAGAATACAGAGGCCACAGTTTTGAAAAGTTTTCCAATTCTCTTCTAGCAGATTTTGGTATAGTTCTTCTCACTGTCACAAACCATTGTGGCTGGGAAAGTAATAGTGTTGCTGAAGGATATAAGTAAAACTCCCAGGAAATTAAGATGAAGATTCCTGCAGATATTCTCGGCTGAAGGACATTAGTGATACCTTGTTTTTGTTCACCCCAAGAAACTGAAGATGTCTAAGTAAAGAATCAAACATTTACTACTATATCGACACCGACGAACAATATCACGTTACATAAATGAGAAAATAGTGTTATCATTATCGTAAAATTTTGTTATTTGTTCCAAATAGAAATTTGATAATCATTTTGCCTTATTTTATGTTTGTTATCAGTTTTTTTCATTGTGGTACTCAGTACTATAATGAAATTATTGGAGTACTCAGTCCAAACCTACAGACATCTTTAAAACATTTCTTGTAAAAATCAAGTGGAATAATAAAGTTCACATCTATACTATGTCGATATTTTGTTTTAATTGCTTTGTGGTTGGTGTCAAGTTGATGTTTTTCATAATAAGAGAATTAGGAACAATTGAATATATAAATATCATCTTATATTAGCTTCTGCCAGGTAGCAATGATGAGGTCCTAGTCCAAATCGAACAGGGAAATTCATAGATGACGTGAGATATTTGGGTCTTCTTACCATGTTGTGAGCAATCGAAATCATTAGCTTGATTGAGCGATACAATTTCTCCAAAATCTTATTAGGTAAAAGCTATACCAAAATTGCTTTTGATTCAACAAATTATGAGTCTTATTTATGTTCAATTGAGAAAATTCCAACACACCAACTCTCGGGTGACAGAAGTTTCTAATCCGAGACGATTCGGATTTGTACGTGCTTTTAAAGAATTAAGTCCCGGTGGCTCCATAACAGCAGAATTGCACTTGATTTAAATGACGCGACATATACTACGCCAGCGAACGTAAAACCGCTGAATAAATAAAATGCTCGCGAGCATTTTATAGAGTTGCAAAATGTACAAATATACGTGTACCAAAAGATGAATGGGAAAAGTATTCGAGAAGGGAACTACAATTCTCTTGCCTGGGTAGGTAGGTAAATCTACAGTAACTATATAAGACAGTGGCGACAACAGTTGTCCGATTTTTGATTGGTTCCGTCATGTTTTGTCAAATAATGCAACTCATTTGTTTTGTACAAAGACAATACAGTTGTTCTACGCTTCTACGCTGAAGCGTCTTCTAGGTTATGGGTGTTCAACAGTTTTGACACTGACTGTTTGAATACTGTGTCCATGTTTTATTTTGAACAATCATATATTCATGTTATTTATATGTTCTTTTCCGAGATAAGTTATGTAGGGTGATAACTTTTTGATTAATAAGTGTAGGTTTACTGATTTCTAGGTATTTGTTTCTCTGGTAAGTATTTATTCGCATTTTGCCTGTTGGGTTGAATTTATATTAAAAGATAGCCGTGTTGATTAGTTATTATGTATCATCATATTATATGATCAACTTGATCTATTTATTAGATTAGGGTACTTATTTCACTGCAGTTATTTCAATTTTTGTATTTTTTGTTACAATAATCATGCCTGGTTGTGCCTTTATTAATGGTACAAATTCTGGCAAAACATTTTTTCCAATGAGAAGTCTCCCAGATATACAGTTAAGAGGAAGCAATGTCTCGAATGGGAAGTAAAAATGTAACTCGTATAAACATAATAGTGTGCGAGGTTTGTAATTTCGGTGCTATTTTCAGCTAGTGTAATTGTATTTTCTCCATCTGCACTGCCCAGCTATAAACATGATTAAAAAAATATGTTAAATAATGTTAAAAGTATATTTTTAGGTAGAATGGTCAAAAGTATATCTCAGAGGCTCTTTCATTACCTAATAAATCGTGACATCTGGTTCGAAAGTAAATACTTGAACTTGTCTCGTGTTAGTCGTTCATAGACTATGATGAAATGTGTTCGTATTTTTTGAGATTTCTACTAAATAGTGGATTCTTGATATACCTATCATAGTTATATCATTTGTGTTACAATTTCGATTTCGTGTTTCTGTTCGTTTCGGTGACGTTCGCATTTCAAACGAAATAGGTGCGATAAGGACGCTTTGTACAACTAGTTCTAAGTAATCAGGTTATTGAGATAATAAGTCTTCTGATGATGGTCGTGAGACCGAAACGTACGTAAAGACTAAAATATGAAACATAAGTGTTAATGTGACATATTTCCCGAGAATTTATATATAATTCATACCTGGGTCAAGAATCTTTATTTTAAAAAAATATGTAGAGTAACAGTAATAAATTAGTATACATAATTATGTATATTCTTAAAGAAACAACGAACCTGAGCTGTATGTGAGGTTCAGGTCCGTTCGAATAGCTACAATCCTATTTTTGAATTTCTTGGTTCATTTTGCACTAGAAATGTGAAAAATTATACCACGGTATTATTGGTACTAGGCAGTTGACAATGAATACTGCTCCAAAAAAACTTTCTTTTTCTGTACGATATGTTAAATAATTCTGAATGACTGTTAGTAGTCTAGATTTATGAAAAAATTGTCCATCTTATGTCTTCCAGTTCTGGCCACAGACTTATACTAATACATATAGCTAAGGCAAGTACTTCAATTGAATAGGTGAGTAGATTCTTGACTTGATATAGATTCAGAAAATTGAGTGATGTATAGTATTACTGCTAAATCTAAGAAACAAAACAAAGATGTTCATTAAGTGAACAAGTTATATGGTATTACTTAAACTGAGGTATAATCAACTGTTTCTACGGTGAATTGATCTTGCTGGAGTCAATTTTGTTTGGAACTTTTCCTCCCTATATTAATCACTCTGGATTGGTTAGATTATTCAACAATAGCTCGTCTTGAATTTATTTGAAACCAGTGGTACAAAAAAAGAATATAAAGTTGAGGTAGCATCCACTTTTGCCTACTACCATCTGCCCTCGCTTTTTTCAAATTTCTTTGGCAAAGTGAACCTACAAAAAAAATGAGAGAACTCTACTTTCAAAATATATGAAAGCTATCAGCCAGACTGACCTCAACTTTACATACAGTTCAGGTTCTTGGGACATGTGGAGAAAATACATATGAATGTAGCATCGAAAATACAACCTCACACAGGAAAAAAGTTATTTGTAGGAGTCCCGGTCTCCACACTCACCTCACTAAGCCATTGGTTCCTCCTAACTGGATATTTTGGTGAACTTTTCATCTGAATTTCGGTAGAATTTGTACATTCTCTACATGCACAACCAGGCATAACGATGATAAGTGTAACTGATTGATATGGTCAATTGATCGAACAGTAAAATAACTAGCCTAATCTAATTAATGAATTGAGTTGATTAGGTATGAAAATTCATCCTAATCAAAATAGGCAGAATGTAAATGAATACGTTCCACTGAACAAATAAATCAACAATCCTTGACAATTACACTAAATACAGATATTATTAATAATTGAAAGTTTATCGTATGAAACATATAAAACGCATAAATTGATATAAAAATATGGCTATGAAAAGTCAAAGTGTCAAGTCAAACAACGATCTCATTTCTGACAAGACTTTGTATTTTCTATGTACAAAACCAAACAAATGAGGTGCATTATTTGACAAATCATGGCGTGTTGTCGCCACTGTATTGATAGTCACTGTAGAGAAATATACTCATCGGTCGATTTAAATTAACGAAAAGAACACCTCCCTGGAATTCTATGGTATGAGTGACTAAGGCACTTAGGGAACAAATCAGTTCCGGTGCAATTTTAATTCAAAAATTGGTTAAGCAAACCTGCTAGTGTACTTCTTCTTGTTGAAATTAGAGTCATCTAAATTTCTTCTCATCACACTTTCTTCTTGTTCGGAAGATAACTTTGATAATTCTTTTATTCTTTATTTTAGATCGAATTTGAATTGAATATCCCACTTATTAATAACTTAAATAGCTGATTGTTAATATTCAATGAATGTAAGTTTACCCAGGTTTCCGATTGTTTCAATTCGAATCATAAGAATAAGTAACGAGAAATATCAAAAATACTGATCTACTTAATAACTTAAATATCCCATACCAACAAACAACCATCATCTGGTGAACGATGGTTCAATGAAATCTGTTCTAGGGCAGTCGTTTCAAAAACACAGTACCGTCGTTAACGCGGTAACCCATGTCTGGAAAGCAGAACAGAATATGTTGAAGCTAGAAATACGTGCAACGAACGATAAACGCTTCGAAAGAGGTATATAATGCCAAGATGAGATCAAAGCTTATCGAATGCCCGAAAGCTCTAGATCGTTTTGGGTTTCGTCAAAGCAATGGGTGGAAATGCCCCTTCCAGTTCATTCCCTCTCCTAACCTAAGATTCCAAATTTGATTCACAAGGGAAAGAATCTCCTAATATTGAGACCATCGATAGGCATATAACTGAAATTGTCTTCCGTCAGTGAACAATTAGGTGCATACTGCTAGATATCAAGACCACAAAGACTATGGGACCAGACGGTATTTCATCAATCATTCTCGAGGAATGTGCGCCTGAATTAACACCAATTTTCTGCAGGCTACTTACACTTTCAAACAAGCTTGCTGTGTTTCCTCACAGCTGGGAGACCGCTCCAACCAATTCCAAAAAATGGAAAGAAGACACTTCACAATAATTATAGACCCATTGCACTGTTATCTGTGATCTCTGAAGTGATGGAGAAAGCTATCAACATCGAGCTCATCCAATACCTAGAGAGCTCTAAAATCGTGAATGACCGGCAATATGTCTTTCATCAGCAGATATCAACAAGAAACCTGTTTGCCTACGTAACACACGCATGACAGGAATCTATTGAAAAACATGAGGAATCTCTAGCTGTAGAATTGGATGATTCCAAAGCCTTCTTGGGAAATTCCCGCCATATGGTTTGCCGCCTCAACTTTGTCGCTTACTAACTAGTTTTCTCTGAGATTGATTACTGAATATGGTGGTTGACGGAGTTACTTCCGATATAATAGCTATCAACGCTGGTATTTCACAGGGATCTTTCTTGGCACCAATTTTGTTTCTGCTCCATATAAACGACCTGCTGGAATCGATCATCTGTTCCGTTCACAGCTTTGCAGATGATGGTACACTCCATACCGCTTTCTCATCTAGAGCTCCTATACCATCCAATGAAGTGAGAGGAGCGAGACAGAGACAGGTCGACGCAGTTAAGGGAGATCTGGCAAAGATTTTGTAATAGGGAACCGATAATCTAGTATAGTTTGATGCAACCAAATCTCAAGCTGGCTCTTCTCCAGGAAGGCGGATCCCACAATCTCTAATATGATCATGTCATTCTGTAGCGATAGCTGAGGTCAAGTCGTTACACAGCTCTCCGATCATAGGTTACCCGATTACATTCATAGAATTTATTAATTTTCAGTTCACTTCTAATTCATAATAAGAGGTGGGTAGCCTATCAGAATTCATCAATTTGATTTATTTGTTTACTGTCTCTATCAAATTGTAACATTATATGTTTTGTTTTCCCATTGGAATTGACTGTGATTTTCTGGCATTTGTCACATTTGTTGTTGCTTATTTTCTGCAATATACATTTTAAATTGTTCTTTCCGTTGTTATTTCCAACTTCATACCGCTGTCATGACCGAGAAGCAGAAAAAGGGAAGTATTCGGAAGTTGCATCTCTCTCTCTCTCTCTGTCTCTCTCCCCCCCCCCTCTTTCTCTCTCTCTCTCTCTCTCTCTCTCTCTCTCTCTCTCTCTCTCTCTCTCTCTCTCTCTCTCTCTCTCTCGCAAATGGACAGTCGAATTACATAAGCAAACTAGTATCCGACCCGTACAGGGAGGCGCACTCATTTCAAAACATAGCCACTGTGAAATCGAACACAAATGAGATATTCCTGGCAGGTATCTTGAAGGTTACTGTATAGACTCAACTTATGGGAATGCCTCGTGGTACTTTGATTTATGAGTAAAATGCCGGGACAACTTGATGACGCTCTATGAAGAAGAAGTTCACATTATAAGCAGTCTGGAAGGAGACACAAACGCCGTCGTAGAGCGACGAATTGATTATGTATATCAATCAATGAGCGAGGAAACAAAGTATTTGCTCTGGAACTAATCTAAATGACGGAGAGTTGTGGCCATCAAGTCTGACAGATAGAACATCCTAAATTGCTGAATCATAATATCACCATAAAGAAGCAACAATCCATTCCGCTAACCGAACAAGTGAGCAACTGATATGGATTTACTAACCTACGTGAATGACAACCTTCCATATATCGAACAGTCCACTAGGCGGAGCTTGTCAATGTTATACGCCAACACAATCCTTCGACGTTGTTTAATGAATAGAGAGATATGGCAAAACCATTCAGCCAATGTGTTGCAGAAACATGAAGCTATTGAGTGAGTTAGTGAGTGGAAGGACTTCGAAGAAGGAATCAGGTTACCTAGGAATACAAATCGAGGCCGGTGACGCTGAGAAGAATCTAACACTGTTTCAACGAACTATCAATCACCGTAAATAACCAGATCAAGGTCATGTCTCCATCTATTACACATAATCCAGAAGGTGCTACAGCTCCATGCCAACACTATATCAGATGAATGGGGACTGGGTTGGTTTCACTCCACTACCAATAAGGAGCCTAACTCCACTTACGCTACAAACGGAACCCGAAGACCAACTGCAGTTCCAAGCAATAAAACTGATAAGCGTTGGGGGATTGTAACCTCCTGAAGACCTGAAGAAGAGTCAAAGGAACTTGATCTCCGGGATGAAAAAAGATGCTGAAACTCTTCAGCAAGGAGGAGTTCACCAGCCTAATAAAGTTCCCTTTTCGACACATATAAGGATGATTCGAGATCATAGGAATGGTTATGAATGAACTCCTGTGCATCTATCGTATGTTTCGATTAATCGAGTACATGATGGGATTCGTCCTGTGCATCTACCGTACGTTTCGATTAATCAAGTACATAATGGGATTAGGCCTAAATGGATGGAGCCTCGACAAACTATTCGAATATGAGCTGCCATTGTTCGCATGTCTGTGGAATACTCTCACCGCCTCCATGGTCAACCATCAACAAGCACATTGAAGCCGGGGGAAAGTCACCGCTCCTGCTGCACCAGCCGAATCCATACCGGGGGAAGCCACACCGTCCGCTCCATCAGCTGAAGCCACGCGGCTGTACTTCGGAAAAGCCACGATCACCACCTCCATACCCACATTGTATTCAATTCTGCAGAGAGTGCGTGCTAGTGAGAGTGTTAGTGTTGTATCTGAAATCAATCATCGAAGACTGGGAATGACAGGACTAGCATTGATTAGTATCGGAGGTATTGGACTTAAGCTAGCTTATTTTTATTTTGGGATGATTCATATTTTCGGGGTTTGTGCTCCAGATTTATGTGTTCAGTGGAATATTCCCCTTTAAGCGAATAGTTCTTATTTCGGGACTGAATAACTATAACTGTATATTTGAGTAATATATTTTCGTGTGGGGTATTATTGTCTAAGTTGTTAGTCTAAAGAACGGGTCTTGCATCCTAGATTCTTGCAATAATCAAGAATCGTAGGCTGATCGAAGCTACTAGACTGTGTGTAGAAAGAAGCAGGGTTTGTTCAAACCCTCACTATTTCTTAGAAGGTGAGGGTGGTTTGATAATTCGATAAGTTACGACTGAAGGAAATACAAGATTAGATGAAATCATGAAATGAATTGTTCATAGGTACGCCTCTGTGTATTCGACGTATGGGATCTTAACCCACAGCATATGGCAACACACAGATCGTGGCCTTCATTCCCTAGTATAAACTAATAACACTCTTCGTTAGAGTTGAACTAATACGTATCCAGAACAATCTTTGTATTGAACACAAGCGAACACAACTACCCTCGTGTAGTTATATAGGGCTCCAATCTAAAATGACTAGGTGTGTATGCTAGCAGACTCACACCTCATAACCAAACAGCATAGAGGAAATAGTGACACTACATTTCCAATATTATAACAAGTGGTAGCAACATTTAACTAATACTAGTAAACAAAACTTGGGAAACAATTCAGATAGGCAACATAAGTTCGACATTCTTCTAGAATAATGTGCAAAACTATTTTGAGCGTGTGTAGCTTGATGGTTGAAAACTTTAAGATTCTTTTGCAAAGAAACTGTTGCTGTTAGTGACAATTTGGGAAATCGAATTCGTAAAAAATTATATTGCTAGCAAACAACATTTTTTGCGCTATCGCTTCTATGAAACAAGATATTTCAGCACTCAAAATTTTTCCTATTATATTTTCATTAATCGACTAATTGTGATCTATCCTCTAGTGGCTGGAGTCTATAACCCTTATATTAGTCTTATACTTGAATACTTATCATGTGAAGGAACGGATTGAGAGATGATCATTTAAATTTATGTCTACAATATCACTTTATCATAAGATATTAAATTTTATATATGAGAAATGAGAATATATGAGTATACATGTCCTGAATTGTTAATTGTTTATTGCATTATTTACCAATCCTCTTATTATTATTTGTGATTGAAATATTCAATTTTCATGGTGATTCAATAGTTGTTGTTCTTTTAGATTAATGACTGTTCATAACAATACATTCAATTAGTTAAACTAATAAGTTGAAGGAATAAACTGCTAGGCTATCTAAAGTTCATTTAGTTCAGTTCAGAGTTTGATGCACTTCAATTACAACCCATCGATTAATATGTATACCTATTATCTATTCATTATGCTTATTCAGAATTCTAAATAACAAAACATGAAAAATCACAAGAGGACACTAGTAGAAAATATTTTTCTTAACAATAACATATCACTCGTTCTTTCGGGTGAATGAATAATATGTTATACTTGGGGAACAGCCCTAAAATCAAAATAGCGGAAAAGCTACAACGAACCTTAAAGAATAAAAAAACCTTCGTCCCGAATGAATTCTGAATAAAATTTTGGGTTTTACTGTATTAAGGAAACACATTTCTAATAACTGAACTGATGTTACCAATTTACAAGCTCTCTGTCCAGTAAATTGATCACTGTAATTCAGCGTCTCTACACTAGCCTCCAGGTTGTAACAATAAAATAATGACGTAATTAGTTCTGCGAAATCTAAACCACAGCTTTCCGCATTGCTCAACCGAATTTTGTTAGCAAATAAACGCAACTTAATTTTCAGTATAATTATGTAACCGCTGTATGATAACATCTATACTGAATAAACACATTATCATCTTCCCATTTGATTCTTTGTTATATCGAAAATTTGATCACATCTCATGAATATTTCTATAACTGCTAGACGAAGATCATGCTATATCAAGAGGGAATAATTATTTTCTATTCACTTAAAGTTTTTCGCAATTATCTAAGGAGCAAAAAATATGATTATGAGATAATGTGGTAGAAATTCTTTTGGAAAGAATCACCAATCTCGTGAGCTCACATTGAGCTTTTGATTCGGAAACGATTAAGTTTCTGTACTATACAATGAGCAAAAACTCATTAAGCCGGATCCAAACAATGGGGTCAGTATTGGCACCAATGTTGCTTCATGTCTATAGAGCATGCACACATTGGAAGTGATCAGGCTTAAGCTCAATTAGCTCCAAGCAGAGTCAACGTGAATATGTTGGACATAGAAGATGCCTTAGGTGGGGTTGCTGTATGGAGCACTGCTCATGATGTTTCACTGCCAAAAGAAAATATCCGCTAAGAAGAAGGTGATAGGACTTAATGTGTTGCCGATAACATAAACATTGGGAAAAATTTCATCAAATTTTCGTCGAAAAACCAATACAAAACGGATAACATCAAACGTTAACGAACACTAACACTGTAATCTCGATTCACATATTGGATGATCGTTGTTAGTTCCAACATTATATGTTCCAATGTGTGGAGCGTCGAAATTCTACGGTGGGAATAATGACTACCGGAATACTTTTGAAATAGCATTTTTCTATAAAATCTCTTATGGTGTATGTATACCATTTCTTGGTAAATTGAATGTTAGCCTACGATATATACCTACAGAACAGTTATTTTTGGGAAAATTTTAATTTTAAAATTTGGAAACGATCACACCTGTTATGTAAACACAGGTTTTGATAAATAAATCTACATCCGATCTTACGTTTATCCTTGACCTTCATTAACTGTTATACCAAAGGCGAATGAGGAATAGACATATTTTAAGAGCAAAACGAATTGTTGTATCTCATGTCGTTACGACAATTCTGGGAATGTAAATAGTTTCACCTTTTGTTTGTTAACAGTAATGATTTCAAATTCCAAGCATTGTCTACATATTTCGAGCAATTATCCGTGTTCCATTTAAGAGACCCTGGGACGCATTTAGGATTTTCAATAGCTTAACAAAACCACTAGTAACTTTGCTTCGAGTGTGTTCGATAATCAATTGAATTTGATTTGTCATTTCTGTAACGAACCACTTGAAATTTATTATTATAAGAAATTTCTTGATTCACCAGTAGAGCAGAGGATAACCGATATTTAAAGTAGACGGCTGTCCCAACTGTCTGAATTCATCCCATACTTCAAGGAATTGCAAGGACAAGAAATGTTTTAAATGCAGTAAGCCGCACAATGAATTATCAGGGAGTATTAAATAGTGGTGTCGGGTCTAGTTTATAGTTGGCTGACAATCAATCATCGGAGTCAACTGATATTGGCGCCCAAACTATTCCCATGTGTACAATTGAGAAAATGTTCAACAAAGAACCCTTGAAAAATCTTGTCTTCCGGATGGATTCCGCGTCACAATAGCTCGACTTGATGCCGACGTTTCGCCAACCATTACAGGTGGAATCTTCAGGGCAGGCTTGAGGCTTGAACTGAAACCACCGTTTTAGTAAATGGAATTTCAACAATGAAAGGGTAAATCATGTAGTGGAAACATTGGGAAAAATCAATAGTCAAGTCAAAATCCCCATATTTCCATGTAATGACGATTTCCATATGAATATTGATTGTATGGTCTTATAGAGTAAGAGCCCAGAGCTCCCAGACATACATTATTTCCTGAAAGACAAAATGTGGGGTTTCGAGTAGTGTTCATATGTACATTGGATGCCAGCATACCTGCTATGTTGGTCAGACGGCCGATTTACAGGTGAGAAAGGCAACTTAAAATAAGAGTAACTTAACTTAAATTCTGATGGTTGATTTTTATATATATTCCATAAAATATTAATACAAAATAATATTCAACACTGCCAGACACTTTCCGCCAGCCATAACGCTTTAAAGGTTTCAAAAAAATAATTTAACCTTACTTATATTCTGGCACGTGATTTTTATATATGTTACTCAAGGGACTATTTCAAACACATGTTTTTTCAGCCAGATAAATCGTAAGAGCTTAACATCCCACCAGACACCAAAAACATTCAGCCATGAGTCTGAGCGCGACGATACTTTGCTCGTGCTTTGGAGCGAGTAAGATATCTATGCGAAGTGATTTCCCCCTCTTGAGCTTAGTCTTAAAAGTACAGTATTATACCGCATCATTTGAACTGCGTTTGATGTAAATGAAAGTCTTCAATGATAACTTGATAATGTATTCAGATATGCAATTGAAGATTTATAAAAGTAACTCCAAGTTATATTAAAATTTTCCGCAAGTATAGTTTAAATACTCACCAATTTTGGTTGAATAGTTTCCCATCTTCATTCTTATGTAATGAAGTTCATAAGTAGGATTATATTTTACAATTATTTATTTGATTTTCAAGGTTTATTCTCCATATATATTTAGAAAATTAATATTGTCTAGCAATTAATATCGTCAAATAAATATTAATGAGCATTTTATTTTACAAAGGCCGAGATAATATTTATTTTGATAATTTCAGAAAATAATACATTAAATATGAATAATTATTCATTCAAAACTATTTTACTGTTCCTTAATATTCCTAGTCATCATCGTGAGCGTGAATAGAAACTTCATCATCAAGCCAATCATGACCCTCTATATTGAAGTTATCATCATCATGTATATCATTATCATTATCGTCGCTAGCAGTTTCTTCTTTAAAAACAAATTAACAAATTGAAAAACAAACAACTAAGAATACAATAAATTCAGAATCTGAAGTCAATATAAGATACCTGTATTCTCCTGAAGCGATTCACTGACAATTCCCGGCAATTGGTCACCATCAAACCAGTAAAACTGGTACTGGTTTTCTTCCAGTGTCCACCCATTGTTCTCTGTAGTGAAAATGCTAGGTTGTTTCTCATTACCATTATTTCATATACTTGGAATGTAATTTGCTCGTAGAAATTGTTGGAAAAGCTCAGTTTTGCGTGGTGGTAGATTGCTCACATCAAAGTTTTCATATTTCTGTGGTTAAGTTCCTCATTAACATCAGAAACTGTATATTCGCTTATGAACAGCTGAAGCCAGGCAGTATTCACGTCAAGTGTTCCAGTAACATTGTTAATGTCGCAGATGGAATTTTGTATATTGTTGAATATCTTGATTTGTCGATGAATCTGGCTCGCTGAGTTCCATAAAAGCTTGCTGATACTCATTTTTTTTCTCACTATATTGTGCGATCTTTGTTTCCCTTTCTTGAAGAAAGCAGGATTATAGTCACATTCAGTGAGAGCATGGAATCCGGGTAAACTTTGGATCATAATTAACGTTGGATCATAATTGGTTTGATGATGAAGTTTCTACTGACGCTGAAGATGATGACCATGACGATTGAGGGACAGTAAAATATTTTTGAATAAATGAGTTTTCATATTTAATGTATCATTTGCGGAAATTATCACAATAAATATTATTTCGGCCTTTGTAAGAAAAAATTACAAAATTATTGTTTATCAAGAATTACATTCGATAACTTGACACTGGATATGCTCAAATCACTCAGTTTGGCGGACTCTATGATCAATATGTCTAGTGGAATAGACATTTTATTAGGCTCTCTAGAAATCTTGGATAATAGAAGAACTCAATGACAAACATGCAACTTTATCTGAATCAGAACAATATTATGAACCATATTTTGCAGAAACAGCAGAACAAAATGCCACTGGGAGTTTTAGTGTAAGAACTCCATTTATGGGAACAGTGTCACAGTTAGGTATTTCCCGTGCCCTAACTAGGGCACTTTTTCCAAAATAGCATAGAACTAACTGAAAAATATCATTATAATTCTTAATCATAACAAAATATCAAAGAGAAGCATAACTTCCAAACCATAGGTACTACCTAAACGTTAATATAGCGTTAATCCTCAATTATCGTCTTTGAAATCATTAAGGCATTTCTTGCACATGTTCTGAACATAAGAATCCTTGGAAATTTTGGCATCTGTATGTTGTCCTTCTATTTTCCTTGCTGTTACAATAGAAACATCGTCCAAAAGTTTCCCTGTTAGGCGGTAAGACTTACTGGCACATACCTATTTGATTCGTAATCTTATTCGTCGTGGTACATTATTATGCATCGCTAGGCTCATCGAGAAGCTGCATTTCAAGTTGTTTCAAAAAAATGCGTCTAGGTAATTCACAAGACCTGTTAAACATAGTTCCATTTGTTTATAATATGTGAGTTGAAGGCAGCAACATTCATTGTCGAATAAAAAATTACCGTAGGCCACAGACATGTAGTTCTAGCACAGTATGCCACACACATCTTGTCAAGAGTTTCAGTTTCATTATGAGTGATTATCATCTCAGGTTTTCCTGTGCTTATGTCAATAGCGTCATGGTGATGCGTCGTCGAAAGGAGTAAGGTATTTTTCTTTTTCTTACGAATGTAGAATAGAATAGTACATTTCTCTTGAAATTCGAATATTCTTGTACTTTCGGGTCTTTTTGATTGAGTGAATTCGAGAGGCAGAACTCTTTCATTTTTTCTCATTGTTCTCAGGACTGTCAGCTTATTCTGGTTCGAAAGGGTGTCTGCAAGCTCCTTTCTGATGAAAAAATTGTTCATACTGACATTTCTGTTTGTGCCGGAAATTGGCATGGAGAGCCGTGGAACTAAATCCTCGCTAATGGTGATAACTGAATAGGAACTAGGAGGCTGCTTCCCAACATAAAATAAGGGAAAAGCAATATAAAACATTTTAGCGTCAACTTATGCGTATATTTAAATTCCATACCGATTTTGTTCATTGGGTATATATATTCTAAATCCGCACATTATGGAGCTTCTGTCAATCTTCTCGAGTTCTTTTATCGTCAAATCGTATATGCCTGGGTAAAAATTTGAATCGAGCTTGTGACATCGTAAGTTTTAAAATTTCCATAGATGTCCCATTCGTTCTAAATAAGTTTTCGTCGTTTATATGGTTATTCTTCGACATTCCAGCAAAATATAAGAGTTCTAGAAGAGCTTTTAGCTCTACCAAATCAGTTTTTCTAGCAGTTTCATTATTAGTATCATCAGCAGTCATTTTGATGTAAATATTAGTAATAGCTACAATTTTTTCTAACATATTATTAGTGAAGAAGCCACTCCAGAATTCAATTGACAAAGTCTCATCACGAGCAATTCCTTTCACCCCTGGTAAAAACTTCACGGCATTGTCAGGGCGTGTGCGAACTCCACTATTTGTTGTTTGATGTTTTCTCCACTTTGTTCAATCTTTTCCTACAAAACTAGGGAAATCATGAAGCTTCTTCAGCGTCTCATTCATTTTCTTCCGGTTCTTATTCTATATCCTACACAGAGTCGGTATTGTGGTCTTGTTCTTCTTGATTATATCCTTCCAGACTGTCATAAGTATCATCAACTTCGATTTCACCGTCAGAGTCAGCCAAACATTCATCCATTAACTTTCGAAGGCTTGCTTGTTCTTGTTCGTAATTTATGGTTTCATCTGAGATATACACATATTTCAATATCAGTGGGCAAAAAACAATATTGACAGTATACGTTAAATTAACAATTACTTAAATTCTAACTTACCTTGAAAATTTTAACACCATAGTTATCACCGGTCTCACACACCGAAAGATACTTTACTCTGATATTATACTATCTATACCGCTGCCATCTTGGCACCGACTAAAGCAAGCAGAAGACGAGGCTACCATGCGGAGCGTTGGCACAAACTTCAATTTGCTAATAAATAAACGCAATTTTTATAAACGCACGGTCTGTGACAACGCACGTTAACTGTGGGAGGTTAACGTTGTACAAATTCAATGTTTTGGAAGGGATTACTTCATAATAAAAGTTGTATATTGAGGTTGAATCGCTTCATTTTTGAAGAAATAATGCGTGTAGGAGGTAGAATAGAAGAGTCACAGATTGGGTTCTACAAAAAACATGCAATGATTTGATGCACTGCGGGCCACAAGCTTGGTCATATTCATTCGGAGAACAATTCTGGCATACTCAGGTAGGAACGCATTCGAGGGCATTGTGAAAACATGTGTTCAAGGTCAAGCTTAGTGACAGGGGGAATTTAATGGGCAATTTACTTACCTACCATTTACTAATGTTGGAGACGATCGTGAAAGATAGAAAAACCCGAGGTACCAATATAACAAAAGGTTACATGTGTTTGTTTATCTCCATGAGTATGAAGGCTGTACATCTGGAATTGGTTTCCGAATTGACTTTATGGTAATGTTGAATAAATTTATAGGGCGAAGAGGCAAGTCTTCTGATATATTTCCTGATAATGGTTCTCATTTTATAGGAAGTATGTACAAACTTCCGAAAATTTTTGAGTTTTTGAAATTGAAGTGCAATAAAGTTGCATATGTTTTAGTCAATAAAAATTTGAATTGGAATTGGTGCGATTAGCAGAGATATGTTTGAATTACCCATTGAGACTGACTAAAGACCGATATAAATAGTGAGATTGAGTGCGGAAATACTTATTGGATGGGCATTCTGCAAATTTGTATATTTTTATAATTTTCTGTTCTGAGTAATTATTTAAAGGCGGCGGAATGTTAAGTTAATTAGAGACTTTAGAGGTATTGGATGATGTAATCGACCATTTAGTGTTAGATTCCAGATTATTGAAATAGAAATCAATTTTAATTATTCATGAAATGCACTGAACTAATAATATGAACAGGTGAGAGTATGCAGCTTATGCTTCCATGCCGAAAGGTTAAGACAGTGGATAAAATAATATTCCACATGAGGGCTAGACCTCTTAATTCCGCAGCTTGGACTGTAGACAAAACATTTACCAGTGTTGTCTCCGACGAGGTGAGACAGGCAGCGGCATACAGCTCAAACGCTAACACGGCCTGACTGAAGTTAGTACGCTTTCGAAACACCCTCTGCCAATCCGTAAATCAAAATTTCAAGACTCGACAAATGCGTCGAACTCATTTTGGTAACCATTTCAATTTCAAACGTTCCAATAAATCATCACATACTTGTTCATTTCATTTGATTTCTTAGGAGAAACAAAAGATCCAACATGTTGGCCATTCAGATGACCACAACCTCATATGCTCATTAGCAGCTTTGATGGTCTTATGTTTCCGGGTTCTTTTCACTTCACACGAACCAACCCTGATTCGTGAATCCCATAACTCCATACGGCTGTAGAAGCTTGTACTCCAATCTACTTTATGTAATATACTCATTCGATAAAGTAGGACAAAGTCACCTACGGAATACATGGCATTCTCACTTAGCTTCCAATTTCTGCGATGTTATCGGTACTTTGTTGTAGTCGTTCTCGTTGTTGACTATCTCCCTCTAAATTCCGAACCGGTGCCAAATTATGAGACAGGTTGTATTAACGGGGTGGTCGTCTTGCCCATATCAGAAAATGTAGAAGACTGGTGTTTGCAGTTTTTTGAATCATAGTATTTAGCACTGAATCTTACATAATACGCTCTGTCACTCCGATCAAACAATGAGATACTTTTCTCTGTCAACGCATTGATACAAGACATACGGCTGACGGAATTAAGAACAAACTTCCTAAAATACTCGCCAGTACCCATAAATTGACAGATTTGCACATTAGAAGTCGAAGGAACTATAATTTAATGGAAATATTGCCAGGAGTAATAGCACCGATGGCAACGCAATGGTGTTCCAGTTTGAAAAAAAAAATGATAGTGATACATCTGCCCCTTGATCAATTGATCACATAAACGTATGGTCATAAATCTCAATTGGAGTGTAAATCAAAATTAACGTTTCTTCTTGGTTTAATGGATGATTCTAAGTGGCAATGTTTGGAACAAAATGTGCATTCCGTTGAACGTGAGAATGACTTTTGTCATAGTTCATATTAACAGCGTCGTACAGAATTTTTTTTTTTGGTATTGAGATTGGTGACCAATAATTTGTATATGATCAAGATGCCTACATTCCAAACAAAAGATGATTGACTTTGCATTGAATCGTTCTGAATGTGCAAAACGTGAATATACAGGCCTAACTAAAGTAGGCCTATTCACCGGCCTGTTTCATCTAAACATTCGAAGATCAATCGCAGTTCCACTTGTGTATAGCTTCCCGAACTTCAGCGTCTTCAATGTTATGAATCAGAAATCAGGAATATTCCAACTTGCTCAAGGAAATCAATACCAAGGGTTCTCTAATTACGAATCAGTTGTCACGATTGAGAATCGCCCAATAAAAAACGTTTCACTCTCACCTAAATCTGTAGATCTGTTCAACGAACCTCCACCTCAATTTCTGTCATCTGCTTGAGCCATGATTACACATAATTTGATTTCCGGTTGAATACTGGCAAATCAACTTGAACTGGGGCTGTCGCCATCTCCTCGGTTTTCATGGACTTCAGCACTTCTTCCAAACGAGCTTCAATGATCACGTACAACAATGCTAAAAAATAGAGGCAATAACTCAAAGCCCACGAGAACAAAGAACATATAGAATAGCAGGTGAGGGAAACTCCAGGGAGCTTCTAATCCGACCGATCATCGGGACAGAATTGACTACGGGAATCTGAGAGTCTTCGCATCTTGCATGCTCTCTCTATGAGGGTCAAAACAGCTGTATGAACATAACATTTCACACCAGGGCTAGACCTCTTAATCCCTTAGCTAGGCCTGTAGACAAAACATCCGCCATTGTTGTCTCTGGTGAGGTGTGACAAGCAGCGGCATACAGCTCGAATAATAACACTACCATGGTTCGAGGAATCATTCTCAGATCGCTCTCAGAAGAGGAGTAGAGGGAGACACGATCCAATATTTCAGCCCATATTTCGATCTGTTTGAAATCGCATCAAAAATGCCATACAGCATTGGCCCAATCTTGGGCTCCCAGCTCGTGTAAGACAATTACAGCATTGGCCCGGGCCCCAGCCATCCTAAACCTGTTGTTTTTCCTCACATTGGTGCTCTCAGCATAAATCCTCTCTTACGTGTATCAATATATTTCCAGTTCGTTTCATGGGTCATCGATATTTCATTTCGTAATTGTCTGTGTGCAGCTTCGGTGTAGATATTCTGTCATTTGTACCATATATAATGCGATTTCAAACAGATCGAAATGTGGGCTGAAATATTGGATCGTGTCTTCCTCTACTCCTTTGCTGAGGGCGATCTGAGAATGATTCCTCGAACCAAGCTAGTGTTATTATTTGAGCTGTAGGCCGCTGCTTGTCACACCTCACCAGGGACAGTAGCCCTTGTTTGAAATGTTATATTCGTCCAGCTGTTTTAATCCTTATAGAGAGAGCATGCAAGATGCGAAGACTCTCAGATTCCCGTAAATAATTCTGTCCCGATAATCGGTCGGCTTGAAAGCTAGAGTTGCTCTCACCTGTTATTCAATATGTTCTTTGTTCTCGTGTGCTTTCAGCTATTGCTTCTATTCTACAGCATTGTTGTACGTGATCATTGAAGCTCGTTTGGGAGAAGTGCTGAAGTCCATGAAAACCAAGGAGATGGCGACAGCCCCAGTTCAAGTTGATTTGCCAGTATTCAAACGGAAATCAAATTATGAGTAATCATGGCTCAAACAGATGACAGAAATCGAGTTGGAGGTTAGTTGAACAGATCTACAGATTCAGGTGAGAGTAAGACGTTTTTTACTGGGTCAGGAATACATGGCCAGTAATCGGTATTATTCCACTTTCTGATTTATCAAACAGTCATTCTATTAAGAACTCTTCCCAATTTTACATGATCCAACAAAAACAGGTCAGACAGGGGTACTGGCCCTGATCAGCTTAACGACAGCTCGATGAGGGACATAATGGATTTAAGTCCCATTTAACTCACTTGTTCACTTCCTCGATAAATCCCTCAGCAATTCAATCACCAAAAAGTTTTGAGTGAATATGAATTAAACTAATTCCTTTCAACTTTCTTGTAGCTGACTGTAGTCTCTTGATGGCTACCTCTCTATTCCTGGGTGGAAACGCATCATCCCGATTGAGTCCTTGGGGGATCTTCCTCTTTCAGCTCTTCGGCAGTCTTAACATCCGTCCCATCACGAAAGCCGATCAAATCAACGTCCCATAGTTGAATAATGGAGTAATCTTGTAACGTTATCGACAGTACACTCATCGAAAGAGTCTTTTTTTCTAATTCATTCATAACATCAGATATAGTCCATCCTAACTTTTTTGTACTGTCAGTCCACATGGAAGCTGAGACTATTCGCCAGCGAGTAGTCTATCATATGATTCAGCTCATATTAACACTTAATTAGGCGGGCACTCAACCTCCACATCTGCAAACTGAATTCCTTTCGCATTTGATTCAGCCATCAATTGATTTAATGATTTAGAAACTCGTGGAATTGAATTGCAGATCTTCGCTTTGTCCCGCACTGCAATTGAGCATGAATAACCACCATCATTATTCTGAAGGACATATTGTACTTATTCTTCAGCGGGTTGACTTCCGTATATCTATATACGATCCTTGTGATCCGTTGGCTACAAATGCTCGCACTAGTTTCTACTTATCCCCATTACAAACAGAGACGAGCAATGTCTAAAATTTCACGGTACTCGAGCATGCATGATTTGACCGTCCCGTCAAAGTCTCTCTCACTGCCGATAAATTCGTTGTTTCCATTGCAGAAACTCTCTCTCTCTCTCTCTGTAGAACCGTTACTGCATTCAAGGTTCGGATACATGACTTGGTGAATTATGCCCCCACATACAGAACACTGGATACTTGCTTCACATTTCCACGCATTGTGATTTGGACGAAAAAAACAAACCAAAAATCATTTTTCTGTCAGATGACTCTTCTTTGTTTGTGAAGTCCAGCTTCGAGCAGTATTACACTTCATCGCTTCATAATTTTTGTCACAAAACAGACAGGCAGGAACATTACCACTGTGACAAGAAGCTAACGTTCGAGTAGGTTGAGATTTCGACTTCTTAAGAGAGTTATCTTCATTTACTTCTCTACCCTAACCAAACTCACTATCAACCAGATCAAATATCTGAGGAATGAGTGCTTCCTATCCCAAAAATTTCATCAATAACTCCAATCGATTTACGGCCTTCGCATCATCATGCTTGGTCGCAGGGTCCCTCTTCTACAATAGCTGCATCTTTTCCGGAAGATTTGACTCATTTAATAGATAAAGCCATATTGCTGGATCAGCATTCTCCAATTTCGAATTCTTTAGAGCTCTCAAATAAGAAGGTGTAGCTTATTGAAGGGAATCTTGTTGGTTGAATTGAAGTCAGCGATCACTGCCTTTTGTAGACTCGGAGTAATAGGTCCTCATTTCCATAACGATATTTCATGGCCTCAACCGCTACATCGTAATTCTCCGCACTCGATGATTAACCTGATACTATATAAATGTTGTAATTAAGATGTATCTCCCGAATTCTATAGCTGTATCGTCACAATTGAATTTGGAATAACGTATAGTTCACGTTAATAATCATGGTGCTTGCGCTAACGGGACTAGATCGGAACCATTTGGCGTTTATTTCTTGTTATATATAAATCAACATTGCACAAGATTTGCTCGTCCTTCGTTGAAATTAGAAGAAGTTTGTGTTTTTTAAATGTCATTTGAATATTGTAGTACTCCCGAATTTTCTACAGTCATTCATCAATTATCATCACAATCAGTAGAGCATCAATTACACTCTTTATTGTGTTAGCGCTTATGCCAAATTTGAATCTTTCAGGTGAAGATGAAGAACCAGAGAGCGAGACTGATTTTATAGATGGCCTTAGGACACGACGTAATATTGGAAGAAGCTTCAGAACATGATTTCCTGTATCAGGGAATTGAGGTTGTGTTGGAGCTTCCTGTATCTCCTGCTCAAAATTTTTTAATGAGACGTGAATCGGAAGTTCCTTCATCCGAAGTAGGAAACAATAGTCAAGAGCTTCTGGTCCACCATGATTGCTCCGAATACGCCCAATTGGATCGGTTCGACTGCAATACTATAGATGATGTCCTTGATATGGCTATTTCTTCCCCTTCTATCGATATGAAATTTAATAGCAATTCAGTAACAACTGAAATTGGATCAAATTTTCTGAATACGTCTAATACTGACACAGTTCCTGATATGTCTAGGAATCAGTTAACAGAAACATGCCCAAATAATATTCCCATACCGGGAGAGACTGACAACGACGACACAACATCTTCCACTTCCGAAAATTCTGAAGTATCAGGTTATCAGAAAACTGAAGATGATTCGGAAATTGATGGCACTTATAAATCAACAATGAATGGGGAGAAGAGAAAGGTGCAACGCGATTCTGTTCAGGAGTAAGTCAATACGGCAGGAAAAAGAGTGCCAAGCAGAAGACTCAAACCCAATCCTTGCGAAAATCAGTCCGGCATGAATGAAAGCCGTACATTCACTGATGACGAACGAGCTGAATTGATCAATGTTTTCAGAACTAAAAGGTGGAATAAAGCAGAAGCAGTATTTGAGTGAATGTATCAAAGTTTGTCAAGTGAAAAGAAGACGTACTTAAATCAAAAAACATGGAACAAAGACAGATCACAAACGAATATTATCTGCAGAAAGCAAAAATACCTGTTCGTGTATGCAGGAAGTTAATAATTAATACATTTGGAATTTCTGTGAGGTTATTACGCACAGTAGTGCAAAAGAAAAGCGACATGAAATTCACCCAACCCGATTCAATAGGCAAGCACCCAGGCATGGAAAACTAACGGATGATCAGTTGAGTCACCTTAATAGATTTATAACTTCAACACCCACAGTTCCATCTCGTTATTGTAGGAAGCACTAGCAAAAAATACTTGCCTTCTGATGTTAGAAGTCTCAACAACGTTTACAGAATGTACTTGAAGAAATGACAAGATGATAATTTTGCATCAATTCTCAAGAGAAGCAAGTTTCTCGAAATTTTCAAAACTTACAACATAGGAATTCATGTGCCAAAAAAAGATAAGTGTGCGAAGTGCGAAAGGTTTAATAACTTGCCATCTGATATGAAAACCGACGGTGAAATGAACAACTATGCAGCTCATTTGGAAGAAAAAGATGCAGCTAAAGAAAAGTTTCTGAACGAACAAAAGATGGCAAAAGATGATTCAATGTTGTTGGTGGCCAGTTTCGATCTTCAGAAAGTTCTGTCTTCGCCACATGGTGATAGCATGACAATTGGATTTTCCAGAAAATATGCAGTCTATAACTTCACTGTATATGAAACCGCATCGAAAGGAACATGAGGAGAGAAAGATTGCAAGAGAGGCAACAACGAAGTATCCAGTAATCTATTATTGTTCCTGAAAGAGATCCATCAAAATAGAAAATACACAACAGTCTCTTTCTACTGTGATAACTGCACAAGGCAGAATAAAAAGTTGTTCTCATGTTATTGCGACTTTTTTTGGATTCGGCAATTAACATTGAAAAAATCGACATAACGTTCCTCATCGTGGGCCGCACTCACATACCAGTGGACTCGCTGCATGCTGTTATAGAGAAATCTGTGAAAAATAAAATAATGCAAGGTGTCCCTCTGAATAGACTACAATACTAAGGAATGCTAGAATCAATACTGAACCATACATCGTCAAGCAAATCGCCTATTCAGCTTTTCTCGACTTCAAATCGATCAAGTTAGAAAAGAGTTCACAGATTAAGATTATCGCTAATATCAAGCAGGCTACGTTTTTGAAAAATTCATATGATGTTGAAGTTAATTACTCATTTGTTGACGAAGAAAATTTCGGAAGTCTTAGGTTTTTCTTAAAGAGCTGCACTGAACCAAAAAGACTTTATACTTTCGAACTACCAATCAACAAAGCCAAATACCGCAATTTACAAACACTATGCCAAAATCTGATAATAGAACCAGAATATCATATGCAGTTCCTAACGTTGAAAATGAGTAACGTTTTACCTGACGTGATCGATAGTTCCGATGAAGACGATTAAGCAACTGGCCATGAGTTGATTTATTTTGGTAAAAGTCTGATTATAAAGTGTGGAACTACTATTCCTGAATATTTGTTAAGTGTTGAGTTTTTGATATGAAGTTTATACAGGGTGAGGCAGTTTTTTGTAGACAAACTGCAACAGGAGATAGAACAGGTGTTTTTAAGAAGAAAAGTTCCCATAAACATATGTCGTAGAAGGCTTCGTTTTCGAGATACAGGGTGTTGAAATTGAAAAAAAAATTTTGTTTCTTGCGAATATCTCCGGAACCGTTCATCGTACAAGAGACAGCTCTTGTGAGCATTTTCTACTAATAGAGAGCTATGTTCTGTGCGATGAAAAAAATTTTTTTACTATTAATTGGTGAAGATTTTGAAAGGGTAGGTGGTGTTTTCCTCCCCAACTTCTACGCCACTGAAAAAAGTACGGTTTCGAGACAACCATTTGAACCGGCAATGCTCTTCTACACAAAAAGGTGCTGTTGGGCATAAGCTCTAAAGTTGACTGTTTTCGAGAAAAATCAACTTTTATGTTGAAAAACATGGTCAATTCTTACTAATTAAACAAAATTCATTCAAACGTTAGAACAAGTAACAAAATCAAAGGATTGACCATGTTTTCCAACATAAAAGTTGATTTTTCTCAAGAACGGTCAACTTTAGAGCTTATGATTAATACCTTTTTTGTGTAGAAAACATTGGCGGTTCAGACGGTTGTCTCAAAACCGTACTTTTTTCAGTGGCGTAGAAGTTGGAGAGAAAAACACCCACTACTCCTTCAAAATCTTCACCAATTATGACTAAAAGAATTTTTTTCATCGTACAGAACATAGCTTACTATGAGTATAAAATGCTTACAAAAGCTGTCTTCTGTACGATGAACGGTTCCGGAGATATTCGCAAAAAACTAATTTTTTTTTTCAATTTCAACACCCTGTATCTCGATAACAAAGCCTTCTACGACATATATTTATAGGAACTTTTTTCCTTAAAAACATCTGTTCTATCTCCTGTTGGAGTTTGTGTTGGATTCTTAGAATATTACGCAGAACTTGAACGTTTGTTTAACTTAACATCCAGCCCTCTCAGCAGGTACCGACCCTTTCTATTTATAGAAAGACTCAAGTCTGTTTTGTATATGTATAATATACTTAATTAGTAATATACGAACTATTGACTGTAACGGATGTAACAGACTCTATGCATTCCTAACTTTCAATAATAAAATACAGTGAAGTACATACTGGGTGTTATTTCACATCTTCCTATCCTATAATACTTATAGGTTATGGGCCCAGATTACGAACTGTGTAAATAAATAGAAATATAAATAAGTGCAGATTAACAATTAGTGACATTTTGTGAACCTTATAAATAAATAAAACTAGTGTTAAGTGAGTGCTTAACTACAATGAATACAAAGAAAATTAAAAGGAATATAAAGCCCTTCAATGGCGAACATTACAGCATTTGGAAATTCCGCTTGCGTGCTCTAATCGAAGAAGAAGGTGCACTACAAGTTCTTGATGAAGATCCACCGAAAGAACTAACTGATGAATGACAAAAATGGGAGAGAACCGCAAAAGGTTGTGTAATCGAGCATTTAAGCGATGCAATGATCGGTATTGTTACAAATAATAATTCTACCAAGAAAATAATACAAAAATTAGACACGATTTATGGAAGGAAAAGCCTGGCTACACAATTAGATGTACAGAAAAGATTATTGAGCTTCAAACTGCAATCAGATGTATCATTAATCAATCATATTATCAAATTCGATGAGATGATGATAGAACTAACTGCATCTGGAGTTGGAATTACTGAAATGGGTAAAGTCGCACATTTACTTTTAACATTACCATCCATCTATGACAGTGTTGTTACGGCAATCCAAACGGAAACTAACGGAAGATAATTTAAGTCTTGCCTTCGTGAAAACACGATTGTTAGATCACGAAATCAAGTTGCGGAATCAAGCTTCTGACACAAGTGCAAAAGCCTTATTCAGTGGAACTGAAAATTCAAAAATTAATAACCAAAATCAAATTTGGACAAATTCTAAAAACTTCCGAGGAAGGAAATACAATAAATCGAAACATTTTATGGATAAATTCAAGAATAACAAGCAAGGAAATAACAATAAACATTGTCACCATTGCGGCCGCTTGAATCACATAAAGCGTGATTGTTACTATTACAAACGTCAAATAAATCAAGGAAATCAAAACAATCGAACGTTACAAACAGCTCAAACAAGTGGAACACACGAACAAGATAAACGAAGGTTTGCTTTTATGATAGGCAGTAAATTAAAAAACCGAGAATATTTTTGTGGAAAAGAAGTTACATTTATCTTGGATTCTGGAGCAACAGACCATATAGTAAATCGACTGGATATCTTCAGTGAATATGATAAACTGCAATCTCCAATCAATCTCTCTGTGGGGAAAAATGATACGGAATTGATAGCAACGGCCAAAGGAACAATTGAAGTCACCAGTAACATGGGAGTCACTGGCGTCTTAGAGAATGTTCTGTATGCTGCCGATATCCCATATAATTTGTTGTCTGTACAACGTATGCAAGAAAAGGGCCTAACAATAATTTTCCATGCTAATGGTACAGTATCTATTACGAAGGGAGGTAAGGTCATAATAAAAGGTGAGTCATTAAACAATTTAACCAGAATAAATTTGAAGGTAAACTCACTAGGTGGTAGGAATACACCGAACAAACAAGTCAATGCTGCTAAAAACGATAACCAGAAAACTGAAAGTAATAATTATAAAATTTGGCATGAACGGTTAGGTCATATAAGTAAAGCCAAATTATTACAAATTAAATTTAAAGCTTTAGCGTCTGATAGTTCCTGTTTGGAACAAATTGATCCATCAAGTGATCTATGTGAATCCTGTTTGAAAGGAAAACAAACAAAACAACCCTTTTTGGAAACAAAAGATAAATCACATATTCAAAGACCTTTATTTATTGTCCATACTGACGTTTGTGGTCAAATTACACCACAAACGATCGACAGTAAGAATTATTTTGTTACATTTATTGATGAATACACTCATTATACTGTTACATATTTATTAACCTATAAATCTGAAGTCTTTACCGTTTTTCAAGATTATGTTGCAAAAAGTGAAGCACACTTTAATATGAAATTAGTCAATTTGTATTGTGATAATGGGGGCGAATATCTCTCAAATGAAATGAAGGAGTTCTGTGTTAAAAGGGGTATCACATATCATTTAACTGTACCACACACTCCAGAGCAAAATGGAGTTGCGGAACGAATGAATAGGTCAATAACTGAAAAAGCTCGTTCAATGATTAGCGGAGCCCAATTAGACAAACGTTTTTGGGGTGAAGCAATTTTGACGGCTACATATTTGTTAAATTTAACCCCTACAAAAGCAATAACAAAGAATAAAACTCCATTTGAACTGTGGCACAATAAGAAGCCCAGATTAGGTTATATAAAGGTATTTGGTTCGACAGCATATGTACACAACAAAACCAGAAAAACAAAATTTGATGAAAAATGTTTTAAAGGTATACTGGTTGGGTACGAACCAAATGGTTACAAAATTTTTGACACAGAAAAGTGTTGATTTATAAAAGCACGTGATGTAATTTTTGATGAAATACATTTTTTAACATCAAGACCAGTTTTAAAACTTGATGAAGATTTTGTAACTGAAATACCTGAGGTAATGAAATCCGTAGATCCTGAAAAGGATATTTCAGAAACGGATAATACTTTCAAATCTGTTGTTGGAACAGATAGAGAACAGAATTCGTCATCCTCTAAAGTAGTGAACGAAAACGATAATTTGATTGAAACTACTGAGGTAAGGCGAAGTCAGAGAATTCGAAGCCAACCCATTATCTCATATAAAGATAAAATAGGAATCTCTGAAAATTATCTTCTGTGTGCACAATCACTTATATACAAAATTCCCTCTAGTTATGATGAAATAAAAACAAGACTTGACAAAGTCAAGTGGATGCAAGCAATTGACGAAGAAATCATTTCACTTTTACAAAACAATACATGGACTTTAGTACCTAAACCGGCAAATAAAAATATTGTAGACTGTAAATGGGTTTTTACAATTAAGAACGATATTTACGGAAATCAAACAAAATTTAAAGCAAGATTAGTGGCGAGAGGTTTTAGTCAACAGTATTTGTTAGATTATGATGAGACATTCGCACCAGTTGCACGTATTTCGACATTCAGAATTCTTCTTGCATTTGCAAATCAATTCAATTTATTCGTTCATCATATGGACGTTAAAACTGCTTTTTTGAATGGTATATTAAAAGAAGAAATCTACATGCGTGTGCCTGAGGGGGTTAAAGTTGAAAATGATAACATGGTTTGTAAATTGAACAAATCATTATATGGCTTAAAGCAATCCGCTAGATGTTGGTTTGAACGTTTCGACCAAGTCTTAAAACAACATAATTTTACAAACTCATCTGTTGACCGTTGCTTGTATTTCTTGGACAAAGGTTCTATAAGTGAAAACCTTTATGTAATATTGTATGTGGATGATCTTTTGATTGCAACAGGAAACATCACAACAATGAAAAATTTCAAGCACTATCTAATGCAAAACTTTTCAATGGTCGACTTATTTGAAATAAATCTTTTTCTAGGTATAAATGTTGAAAGAAATGAAAATCAAATTTCATTAAGTCAAAGCACATATTTAAAGGGGGTTTTAGAAAAATTCAACATGAGTGAATGTAAATCTGTAAGTACTCCTCTTCCAATGAAACTGAATTTTGATGCTTTAAATTCTGAAGAAAATTGTGAAGCGCCTTGCCGAAATGTTATCGGGTGCTTAATGTATGCCATGTTATGTACACGACCAGATTTGTGCACGGCTATAAATATGCTTAGTAGGTATCAAAGCAAAAACAATACAGAATTATGGCAATACCTGAAAAGGGTGTTGAGATATATAAAAGGTACACTTCATTTGAAATTAGTATACAAAAGGTGTACGTTCAAAGAAACATTGGTAGGTTTTGTTGATTCTGATTGGGGTAGTAACGAAAATGATCGAAAAAGTACAACAGACTATTTGTTTAAGCTTTATGAAAGTTGTTCGATTTGTTGGAATACAAAAAGGCAAAATTCAGTAGCGGCTTCGTCTACTGAAGCTGAATATATGGCCCTATTTGAAGCAGTTAGGGAAGCCTTATGGTTAAAATCATTATTGAATACCCTCAATTTGCAAACTAAAGAACCAATAATTATATTTGAGGATAATACTGGTTGTATTTCCATTACAAATAATCCAACTGCTCATAAACGATCAAAACATATTGATATAAAGTATCATTTTACTAGAGAGCAGATAGAAAAGAAATCAATAATTCTAAAATATATTTCCACAGGAGAGCAATTAGCTGATATTTTCACCAAGCAAGTGCCAGGACCACGATTCCAGGAGATACGTCTCAACATTGGCATAAAGGAATAAGATAAAGATCGAATTATTATTTGTCAAATTGTTTGGTCTGGTTGGGTTTTTCTAGGGTTTTCCCCAACTCTACGCAACAAATGTTGGACCATTCTCATTGTTAATATACTCCCCTAGATAACTATATAACTGGATAGCTAGATAATGAATTCAATGAGTACTGTATCATCCAAACTTTACAATTATATCAAAGTTTCAGTAAAACGATTCAATTCTTGAGGGGGGCTGTTGGATTCTTAGAATATTACGCAGAACTTGAACGTTTGTTTAACTTAACATCAAGCCCTCTCAGCAGGTACCGACCCTTTCTATTTATAGAAAGACTCAAGTCTGTTTTGTATATGTATAATATACTTAATTAGTAATATACGAACTATTGACTGTAACGGATGTAACAGACTCTATGCATTCCTAATTTTCAATAATAAAATACAGTGAAGTACATACTGGGTGTTATTTCACATCTTCCTATCCTATAATACTAATAGTTTGTCTAAAAAAAACTGACTCACCCTGTATAGTTACTGTTTATTAATGAAAGTATTCTATGAATTATGTTAGCGTTCCTGGCACATACGCCCTAATATTATGGAGAGCGCCTCCATGTATTGTTTAGGTATATATGCACAAGCGCCGAATGACTAACAAATCGTATAAAGCGTTTGTCACATACGCCATGGTGTAAATGGCATAAACTCCAAACAATACTTCCCTTTGGCACAAGAGCCATTTTTCATGATATTACAGTATATTAATAGAGATACTTGCGCAAAATGGTTATACATATATATATATATATATATATATATATATATATATATATATATATATATATATATATATATATATATATATATATATATATATATATATATATATATATATGTATATATATGTAACGTGCGACTTGTTATTTGTATCTAAAGAGGATACAGGTAGCGATAATAACTTGTCGCCACGTACTAGAATTTGTGAAAATATTGAAGGGTTAAAACCTCAGGTCGTCGATCTAAGCCAAACTACCTTCAAGGTTTCTTGTAGCTGTCACCACTAGATGTATTAATTTAGCTCATCTAGGAAGCTGTTTGAAAAATAAAGGTAACCTTTCTCCGCCCTTACGTGGGCCGACTCAATTTCCTGTTATAAGAATATAATTGAACTTTTCCAAGTAATCTCTTGAATCTCCTTTCTGGGAGACGTATTTGTTGTTAGGTGATTAGGGCGTACCAGTTAAACACATCGAGCCATATTTACAATAATAATATATTGAATAATAGCTTAACAATATTTGATATAAATAAAATAAGAAAACAAAAAAAAATAAAAGAACGAACCAAAATATGAAATTTAACAGCCGATTTTGATGATTGAAAACAAACAATGAAAAAAGAAAAAAAACAGTTACAGGTTTGCCCCAAATGGGAACCTGGGAAAATCTAGGATTTTTACAATTACATAAGCGCACGTGATCTGAAGGGGGTGAACACAACTGATAAAAGGAATGGTCAATTTCTCTATCAAAAACCTCAGGCAATTCGTTCAACACTCACCTTCACCGTCCAACCCCCGCTCTAGCTACGATGCTTGCTTGGAGACCCCTCCAGGATTTTGTCGCACGGAAATTCATACACTCGAGTTCTCGGTTATCAAAATTTAGAATTTATTAGATGTTCTTGAATAAAATAAATATGATTTTAACACTTCCCGTCCAATCGCGGCGCGTGCTTAATGTAAGCTTCGTCTTGCCTTTTTGGAGCTACCAAAAGTTACTGATAAAATAAAACAATAATTTACGACTCAGCTTTCAAAAAAAAAAGGAAAAAAATAACAATATATTGACTCTTGATTCAATTTGAATTTGGTTTTACCCAAAGGATATATTTACTGATTTAATGACAAATTGAAATTATTTCCAGGCTAAGACAGAGCTTAGTGCATTAAACATTCACACATACTATTAAAAAGTGCGTACATGTGAAATTTCTATCGTAAACTAGCAGAAATTGCTGTACCCCCAATTTACGAACAAAACACAAAACAAGTTAATATCTTCGCAGCTCTCCATTTTACCTGCGTAGAGGTATTATACCTAACCCATAATCACAAATTAAAAATAAAAACAAAAAAAACGTGGTTGTGAATCTAGCCACATCAATATCCAATACAAAAAGAAAAATGTATAACGCCGTGGAGTTAACTCACGCAATCTTCCCCGCGACTGAAGGTCGCTCTGTTTGATGAGATTACCCTATTTTGTTGGGAACATATATTTCTCGTCAAAATGCAATTCATATGAATTAAAATAAACAGAATACGATAAATAAAATAGAAACAATGCTGATAAGCAATAATGAGAATATAACAATAAGTATATAGCTAAAATTGTCTGAGAGTTTCGGAATGTAACTTACTGATGTTACTTTTTGGCGACACGCACACGAGGCACAACTTTTCGGAAAATGACTCACTCCCGCACTCTTTGTTCGAACAGACTTGCCGTGGATCGTCCGACCTGAGATCCGGGTTTCGACCGCGTCCTCTCGAGTTCGGTCCAGTGTAGAGTGGGATATAGCGGAACAGCAGAAGTCGTAGGAACCGCGTCAACGTATGTTTTTGGTGATTCCAAGTTCGGGTCAGGCGCCGACGGGCGCTCTCCTTCGGTGGGGCGTCCGTGATAATGTTTGTTGAGGAAAAAGGAGCTGAGACTATTCCATACACACGCCAGTAGTGGCAGTCCCCATCCGAACACCTGGTACAGGTTCCATCCGTTCAGACCCACTCCGATAATGTATTTAATCAGTCGTATGATGCAGTATATGCCCAAAAGCCCATTTAGGACGGTTCCAATACCTTCAAACCATCCCCATATATGTCGTAAGGTGGACTTGACTAGGCTTGTCACTTCGGCTTTATTGAACAGCTTCAGCGTGTTGTATCCTTGATCTAGGGATTCCAATCCTGCAACTCGGCGTGTCAACAAAGTCTCTACGGCTTCACGTTCCATCCCGAAGAGTAGGTTTCTTTGACTCTTTCTCAGATCGTCCGGAGTATAAAGGCCTCCCGAGCTGATCAGTTGGATTGGTTTGAGCTGTAATTTCTCTTCAGCTTCAATCCGAATGGTTAACGGAGTTAGACTCGTTAATGGCAATGGGGTCAGGCCAAACCAATTTCCATTTATCTCATAGAGTGGTGGCATGAGACTATTTCACTCAATCTGTTCTGCTGTATTTTTGATTATATGCGATAATGGTGCCATGAATTTACTTTTGTTGTTGACTGTTATAGGGAGCTCGTTAAAACAGTGCTCGGTTCTTCGCACTGGTGCTGATCGAAGTTTACATTGGACTAGATAGATGACTTCTCCTAACACTCGTCCTAGGTATCCTGGTTCTTTCTTAAAGGTCCATCCCATATATTCTCCTGAGTGGAGTACATTCGCTAGTTGGTTCTGCCAAATCTCTCGTTTCAACAGGCATCTTCTGTGAATAGCGTCGGCGTACATTCTCGCCATATTTAATTTAGATGATTGTTCTATATAAAGAAATTCAATATTCCCATATACTAATAAATCTACATTATGGGCATCTAAAGTTCCGCTCACTGCGAATGGTTGTAACGTAGTAATATTCCGGACCAATAACCTAGGATGTTCAGTTTGCCAAACCTCCGTACCACAACTCTCAGTCGGCTGAATTAAGGCCAATGCAAAAGGTTTGTCGGCGCGTTCCACCACAGCATAGGAGTCACCTTTCTGGCTTCGTACAACGTGAGCTTGCCCTTCATATAGGGAGGTGATACTAGCACGGCAATTCCCTTGTGATTCCAATTCCCAAGTTATTTCCCCATAGGTAGAATCTATGCAATAACCCTCCAAATAAGCGCAGACGATGCCTCCGGCCAATGATATTTCGTTTGATTCCAACTTGATCGTGGCTGAGTAATCCTTCAAGACAACTTTGATACTTGCTAGAACCACAACGGAGGTCCACGTTTGACCATCTTCAGAGAAGCTACTTCCCGCGCAAGTTCCATCTGCTTGAACGGATCCATAAAGAGTCACAGCGGCGTTGGTCGTTCCATTCAATACCAATTTACTAATAGGATGACCATGAATCTGGATTGATTGATATCTATGCGCCTCGTTACATTGGTCCGCGCCCAGTTTGTGGATGTAGCTGGACAACCCATTCGAAACGGAAGAAGAGTGGCTATGCATTCCACAATGTGTTATAGATCGAGTCACTTCTACCAAGCACGCCTTCACGTGTCGCTTACTGTATTCCGTCAACTGAAGGACCTGGATTTTTGCTCGTTCTTCGGTGTACTCCCTGGTCGGCTCGGGACAACTGGCCACACTTCTTAACGAAATCATAGTGATATTTAGCGAGTCCCCTTCGCAGTCGTATACAATTAGACTGTAATTTTCCATTGGAAACATAAGCGATAACAACGCTATCATCAGAGGAAACATCTCAACGGCCTGTTGTTGCCCCAGAACAAAACAAAATACCAATCAAATGATTGTAATGACTATGAAACGGCGTTATCCGAAAGCTTACTGTGGTAAGTTTAACAGAAAGCCCAATATCGAAGATCATCGTTATCGGGTAAAATCGGAAACAAAAAGCAGTGAGATAATAAATCATAATAAAATTTTTGAATGTTAGTCACCAGCTTACAGAAATAAAAGCACATTGAATCGTTTAAGCTACTGTATATTCTAGACTCACTTGGGAGACTAGTGGTCTGATTCACTCAGACTGTAGAAAGTCTGATTTCTCAATTCGGAATGGCTATCCAACAAAAAAAAAGAAACTAATAAGAGTTTCGGATAGCGTACGCCATGGGCAATTATCAACGGAACTGATTTCCACGAACGCCGCCGCCTTTGTGAAGTCAGCGCATTGCTGCTTCATGCTAAGTCCGCATCAAACAAGGGGGGGAGGGGGCGTTAGTTAAGAATAAGAGAAAAAAAAACAATCCTGATTCTTTGACAACGATGATTTCCACATTGCAGTGAGATTCGTCCTTGGTGGAAGTACGTCTAGCTGCCATCCTCTTGTCCTATGTAAAGATGCACTATATACTTACTGGTTTTCTTCTGAAATGATTCCCAGGTTCCTTCCTCAATAAGTTTGGTCTTAAGTTTAAGTCAATTCTCGCAGGACCAGGGTCCTAGAATTTCTATAGTTTGAGTTACAGGGATATCATTTAAATCTTATTCGTGGCGACCACTTCAGTGGTAACTTTCCCGATCACGTAATAATAATTTCATTCCCTAGTAGAAAGTGCATAACCCACAAGCACGTTGTACTTTAGTTCCTGACCTGTTATGTATAAGAAATGTGAGCGTAAAGGCTGTCACCTGGCACACATAGTGTGTTGACAAGCGCATTCCTTTACTTTTTGAACTCTAAATATATTACTCTACTAGATAGGGAACGACCTTAAAGTATCCGATAACTGCCTTGTGTGTAATGCATCCGGGAACTGTACTATTAGTCTTATTCTGCAATAATGCACGTATAATCTCGACGTACACTTTCTAGTAAGCCTACTATCAGCTAACAATTAGCGGATTAATTGAACTCGCCTACACTACCCACAATACATAACTCTCACTCTCTGGATATCCCGTGGTTGAGACAAGTTTGGCCTACTCCTATCATTATTTCAGCGGAGACTGCTTCCCTCAAATAAAAGTTAAAATATAATAACCCATAATATATTCCGCAAATCGAATTTTCCCCAAAAAAAGAACAAAAAAAGAAACAAAAAATTAAACTACCAGGATTGCGTGAAACCCTCTCTTTACTTTGCGGCTAGGATGTGAGATTGCTGCCTATTGCGAAATTTAATATTCTATTGTTCACCAGGTTTATACATAGTTAATCGAGTTGAGTAATTTTCACCTACTCAGCAGATCAAGGTAACCCTGGGCACGGTGACGTCTTTCCTACCCCTCTCTATAACCAGCATGTCCACTACTCTGTAAGGGTGGCTTCATTCATTCTTTAAGCGGTTTCTCACTCATGTATACCGGGCGTACGTCCCTTTTTCGCCGATGTGGATCTAGCGACACATTCACACTCTCAATCATTTCCTCATATACACACCCTTCTCTTAGAGTCGTCACCCTGGGGGTTTATACCTCGCTACGACTCTCTTGACCTAGGAACCATAATATTCTCTTTCTAGCAAAACACCCACCTCCCAAAAGAAATGTATTCACGACTTCTCATATACTCTCGGTTTCAGGACCACCGAAAGTGCTACACATAACTCTCAATAGCCCAATTCGACATGGGTCTCAATCATCGACTATTTCCCCTATCTGCTCGCAGTATTTGCGAACTAGTATCTCATTCATCACTTCCCGGCGGTATCTACTCATCAACTCGCAATGTGCCTTAACGGCTTCTCAATCCAACCTGGATTTCTCAAGATTCCTGTCCAACCTGGCCTATCCGTCCACAGCGGAATTCCCCTAGGCTAACTTCACAGTCCACTTTGGACTTGATTAACTCACACAAAAAAAAACTTTCCTGACCTACTCTCCTGCTCAATCCTCCTGGTCCGCGATTCTCCGATCAGAGCTCCAGAGGAGCCTTCAGATCTCTTGCTTCTCCCGGAACATCCGCGTGCTGACCGCCCTCTCTCGAGGTATCAGTGTGTCATGTTAAATGACACGCAATCAGGTCTGAAGTTGGTGACAAGTGGAGTACCACAAGGATCCGTCCTTGGTCCGATACTTTTCATCATCTTCATCAACAATTTTTTCTTCAATATACTTGACGGCGACTGTGTCGAATTTGCCGATGATCGTCCGCTGTATGCCTCTGGTAAGACCATGGAAATTGTGTTGGATGCCATAAACCGCTCCGAAGAGTGTGCCGAAAACTGGTATGTCTCGAATGGTCTCAAACTCAATCACTCAATGTTTTAACCGTGTCATTGTAATATATTTTAATATTATAAAATTGCTAGTCTTTAGCCGTTCTTGTACTCTATTGTTTTTAAATTTTCAAATTGTTATAACTAATTTGACATGCCACAAAAGTCGTTCCTATGTATTGTTTTGGCTCAATAAATTACCACTACTACTACTACTACTACTACTATAAGACCTGGCAGAGGCTTCGTCAGTGTATATGAATGCGGTTGAGGCGGAGCCGAGACTAAGTGTGTAAAGTCTGGCTCAGGCTTGGGTAAAGACTGAAAGTCAAAGCTCAATTTGTGAGGTGGAGATTGATTCACCAAGGCTCAGCTCAGACTGATATTTCAATCCGAGACTGAGGCGTGACGCCCATGCTCTATCCAAGCACAATCCCGGTGTCAAGCCTGGAAGCTCCTATATGAGTAATTACTTTCTCGTTCCTCACCTGGAACGAATTCAATCAATCATTGACTTCCCTCAGTCTTATTAGCACAATTTTTCGTATTTGGACAACTCTAAGGGTGTAATGTATAATTAAATGATCATGAAATATATTGGAAATGATTCAGAAACGGCTGATTATTGTGTTATATCATACTCTGTTATATACAGATGCCCGGTGTCACATATGTCAAAAATAACATTTGAAACGGAGCCACCGCGTCCAGAAAAATCCAATTTTTCCGACCTTCGAGCTATTTGCAGAATTTTAAATTCGTACGACCAATAGGAACGGCTTGATAGCACGTGCAAGCAAACCGCACTACTCAAGCATACATGTACATGCACACAAACATACAGACATCATCTCAAAAATAGTCTATGTCGGATAAGAAAGGCTGAAAACGGACATTTCTGGGGAAAAAAATATAGTTTCCACGAAAACAAAATGCGTAGAATACGTTTTTAGTTTGAAATTGTTAAAATAAACATATTGACCTACTGCATAGGTTAGACAAGCACACGGAACGTGTTTTGAACATTTGTAGCTCATTTTCATCTATAATTGTTAACAAACTGACCAAATGACGTTATTGGCGGGGTTGGCCAGATGACATTATTGGCGTGAATGACGCAGCTGACAAAATGACATTATTAACGTGAAAGACGCAGCGGATCAGATGTTATAATTGAAGTGAATGAATGTGTAAAATAAAAAGACAGTTTCATGTATATTATATTCATTTTCATTATATTTAATCAGATGAAATAGTCAATAAAGGCTTATGATAACTTAAATAACTGATATAATTTCCTGTGTCCAGTTTCTCCACATGACGAGCAAATACCATATCGATACATGAATCACCTCGAGTAGTAGATACTGCAGGATTCACATTGAGTTCTAAACCAAAAGGATCTTTAATGAATTCTACAAATTTTCTATTTTTCGAATTCCTTATATCCAAATTGAAGTCTCCACTTAATATAATCGGAATTTTAGCAGCGGTTTTAGTAGTCGAAGTACTAGGCAATTGTTGTTCATTTTCAATCTGTTCTAGTTGTCTTTTTAGTTTTTGACGTTGACGATATTCTTTGCATTGTTCAGACGCTGGTTTGCTTTTCTTGCCAGACATTATGATCAGTATTAACACGGAAGAAATGAATTGATAATGACTTATGTTATAAGTACAGCACCTCGCGCTTACACGGTTATCACTTGAAAGAACGCGAGCTACTGAGGATGCTAGACAATTTGGTTATGGCTCCACCTACCACAAGCGCATGCGCTTGTCGATTTTCGCGTGACGATCTCGCTCGTGACGATTTCGTCTATTAGGATGCGTCTGTAAAAACGTATTCTACGTTGAAATTTCTGATTCTGCTGATTAGAAAAGTTTTCTCATACTACGTGTAAGACCCTCTATATAGATATGTTTAGAAACGTCTTTAACCCACATATAACTAACCGTAAAATAATCTCATCCATGTTCTGACGGTTAATTGAGATGATCTAGTGACACTGTTTTGTCTAGATTGGAGACTGTTGACTAACTTATCGCTGACTGCGATGCAGGGGTTTTTTAAAATCCACGTGCACTATTGAAGAAGGTGGGGCATCATCGATTAGGATGGTCGAAATGCCCCCCTCCGCGAAATCTGACATCCGAATTATTACCTGTTTTGAACTGTCAAATAACTTAATGGTATTGTAATGTACTAGTTGGTTAGAAATCCAATAAATTAGTGAATTTTGCAAGTGAAAAAGCGAACAAAGTATCAAAATGTTTATATATCAGAGATGCATCATCCCTGGCTAATATAAGTGATAATTTTGGATTCATATATACATTTATTTACATAAAAAAGAATGAAAAACCTTAAAAAACAAAAAAAATCGCTTCTTGCATGTGAACCACCACTCCTATCCAAATCATGTACGTTTAGTTTTTTGTAGGTTTTTACTCAGAAATACGATGATGAATTGAACTTCGGTGTACCACTTGGTTTTGTGCTATAAAAATTGATTTTGAAGTTTTAAACACGTTTTTGGAGTCTTAGATGGACCTAGATGGGGAACAAGAAATTTGTGCTGAAAGTGACCATTGATACCCATACTTTTGCACAAGGGATGATATTTTGCATAAACGTGACGATGAAAAAAAAAGGTTTTTCTCCTCCATGGAGGTCTGTGGGGGGTATACCAACCCAGGAAACATGTTGATTTGACAGTTCAGAGCAGTTAATGACCCCGATTTTAGATTTCGCGGAGGGAGACACTTTGACCATCTTAATCGGGGAACCCCTTTAATTAACTATTGAATTCATCCCAGTTTTGCTTCTCTTTAAGGCGGTATATTAAAGAAGATACGTTTACCTAAATTGTGGTAGCATTGTGATAGTGTTAAATTACAAGAAATGGTGAGTTTTCTCAAAGAGGATACTCAAGTTCTTATTCGTTTGAGTTGATGTTTCAATATTATTCAAATAATCCCCTTTAAAAGATATTTTAGTTACCGCTTGTTAACTGTCTTGCCGGTAGAGTATTGAAAATTGTATTATTGTTGCTTGTTAATATTTTGAGCAAGTCTGGGACTATTGCACGACTATATAAAGTATTTAACAAGGCTTTGTGTCTGGAGGGGACCCTCGCGTTTTGATGACCATTGCACTCCTCAGTACAAAGTGTTATTGTGAAGTGATCTAGATCGGTGGTTGCAGTATCAATCTCATGTTTTGTATTATTGTTTCTTCCTGATATTTTGAGCTGGTCTGGAACCATTACACGACTCTACGAAGTATTTAACAAGGCTTTCTGTCTGGAGGGGATCCTCGCGTTTTGGTGTCCATTGCACTCCTCAGTACAAAGTGTTATTGCTAAGTGATATAGATCGGTAGCATGGTTGCTACGGCATTGAGTATAAGTATAACTCGATACATTTGTTGAGGCATTACAGTTCTCAGTACAAGTTTAAAGGTAAATTGCTTATAATAACCAGAATAATGATGATGGTTGAGCATATCTGAAGTACTTATGTTAATGCAACAACTCAATATTCAAAGTTTTAAGATGTTTACTAAGCCACTGCACTTATGTCTAACTTGAGTGAAGTCGTGTCACTGTAGAAGGAGTATGCTCAGAAGCTTTAATTCTTTCCAGGTATGCCATTGACTATCCTGAAACAAGAGTCGCCCAATCGTCCAGTTGTTTTTACAAGGTGGTTATTTTATTAATATTTCGGCTAAATATTATTTTACTATGCATTATAATTTTCTTATTTTATCATGTCACTAGGGTTGATAAATATTATAAATAGTCTATACTGAAGTGATGACTTTTGAATTCAATCAAACCAGATTAAATGTCAGTCAGGGAATACAACATGTCTTACATACGTATAGTGAGGAAGTGAAATCCCAATCCAATGAGATTATCATTATTATTTCAGTAATCAAATAAGTTATAGTAGTTATCTTTGAAGGACATAAGACTGAAGCGAAAGCTAAAGCTTATTCCGTGATATATTTTCATATGATAGTGATGGAAAGTGGATAGTGAAGTTATCTCAACCACAATGAGGCATGCTGTCTGCTTATATAAGTATGTAGTACCTCATGAGATGACAGGTAGTATTAGAATATTCAGTAGAACGAAACCAATAATTCAAGTTTTGAATACTAATATGTACGAGTTAAATCGTGTGTTATATTTATTGTTGCTCTTAGTTACTTCCAACGTAAGTAAATTTTCATATTTTACTCTGTAGAAATAACGTATCTACATTGTTTGAAGTTAATATCCAAGTCATGAATTATTATGATGAATTTTGGAGATGAATGGCATTATCGCAGTATTATCTTTACGGTTTCGGTCATCAACCTAAGTCAAATATCTCCTTCAAAATATGAATTAATTGATCATAGTAAAATCTGCCTTCATACTTACTTACTCCTTGTTGTACAGTCAATAATCTGCCATCATCACTCATGTTTATCAAGCGTAGTTTTCTGAAAATGACATTATCCTCGAGGAATATTGAGGAACATTCATGAATATTCAATAGAAATCGATAAAATTTCGACTAAATTTTGCCGGTCTTGGCTAATACAAGAACTTTAGAATTGATATCAAACGTACTATTATTATAAACTGAATCTAAATGTTGGTGAATTATTGGCTATCTAATCATATTCTATGTATATCCAGTGTTGTTCTATAGGCATGGGATATACTGTGAAATATTCAAGAGAATTAAAGATTAAAATCAAAGAGTTATCCACAATAAAGCAGAAATATTTAAATTCTTCAACAATTTCAATGCTTTCACCTTATACACATATATTATTGCTCATGGAGCTTACACCAATTAGGTTATTGAGTTGCTTATATCAGAACTTTCGTTTTTTTGATATTTGAAATTCACGTATGTTTATGTTCAAGAATTTCAACACATTTTTCAAATATAACATTGATTTATGTACTTACAGTTCTTCCGAAACCAATATCAATTAATTACTGCAAAGATAATATGTTTGACAAATCTGTCTTCAATAAAATTCATATCCTTGGAATACAATAAAATGAGACCTAATCACCATGCAGAACTTCTGTATCAATTATTCTTAGGAGTGATTGTACATTTTTTATTATGGTACTCTTAGATATGTTGAATAAGCAACTTTTGATTCATTAAACGCACTACATGTTAATAACTTCTTTTCTATAGCTTCCGTATGATATGTTCCAGTTAAGCTGATCCTCATGAATAATTATTGTACTGTTTCTAAATTTCTCACAAGCTGTATCCCTATTTTTTGCTGTAAGAAAACCGTCATAATCGTACCACGCCAATTGATTCTATGGATGATTTTGAATGTACACTTGTTCCTTTGTTAGTAATTAGGTTAGATTGAATTGCAATTACAATTCATTGAATTTTCGTTCAGAAGCTCGAGGTTTTCCTGACTGGAGTTCGTACATAATTTGGTTGAGTACTGTGGCTGTATAGATTTTATTGAGGCTGTTATTATTGTGATTAGTACCGTTAGCTATTTGTTGGACAAATCAGTGATTCAAAGGTGATGAACCCAAAATATAAACGATCAATGTTCTGCTGTTATTCGTAACTCGTGTTGGTTCATAAATCCATTGCTCAACCAATTTTTGAAACAAAAATGTTAAATCTATCATTTTGATCTAAGTAGTTTAAATTGAAAACACCTATCAAAATTTATTTGCAATATTGAGTGAAAACATTTTCAGCCCAATTTATAAAATGATCTTCCATTGCATTTGCCCGTAATGAATTAGCATTGATAATTCGATGAATTTTCAACATCAATATAGAAAAATGGTGGTATATAGAGAGAGCGAAGTAAATCATTTCTTCACAACAAACGTCAGGTAATTTCGAGAGCGCAAATGCAAAACTGCCAACTTCATGCCACCACCAAAGTTGTTTTATGTTCATTTTCTGATTCAAACTCGATCTCATGATCATACCGAATTACTATGTGCAGTCATGAATTCATTTACTATATTATTTCGAATATAAATATTGCATTTTGTAACATCTTCTGACTCTGTTGAAGATGCAAAAATGCGGTTTTCACTTTGTTTTTTCTTATGATCACAAGTTGGGTATATCGATTTTCAAGAATAGGGAAAGTAAGTTATCAATTTAAGGACCCTTTGTATATTTTTCTATAATTCTGAAGTTCGGTTCTTCTTCTGTCCAAAAATATAGGAGTTGATATAGTATGTAACTGCGGAAGGTATCTACTGATTCATTTCAATTCCAATTACCTAATGCATATATTCATATATGACTACGAAAGAAAACTAAGCTGGCTTTGCAAATAATCGTATTCCGAATTTTAACAGCATTTTTAAATATAGTCTGAATTTAAAACAACAATAGAAAAGTAACTTGGGGATGGACAAAAAGTATAGAAATGCAGATGAAATGCTCAAACTATCTTTCGTTTTCTAACCTTCTCAAAAAATAGACTAATATGCAGCTGATATATTTCTGACATTACCTTTTATTTCTTCTATAGTCTGAAACATTCTTCCTTCTTTTATTAAACTCCAGAAGCAAACATCAGGTACGGTAATATCCGCATACCTTGAAGGCCATTTTATGAGACCTCGTCTACCGATCTACTGATTTACCAAATGTTAGATTCAAAGAATCCGTTACTATTTCAATATAATGAAGCGGTGTTCGTTCTTGTTGACAATAAACCTTGTCGATTGTAATAAGATTCTTGACCCAGGTATGAATTATATATAAATTCTCGGGAAATAGGTCACATTAACACTTATATTTCATATTTTAGTCTTTACGTACGTTTTGGTCTCACGACCATATTCAGAAGACTTATTACTTAGAACTAATTGTATCAACACAAAGCGTCCTTATCGCACCAATTTCGTTTAAAATGCCAACGTCGCCGAAACAAACATAAACATGAAATCGAAATTATAACACAACAATGTTATAGTATAATATATCAAGAATCCACTATTTAGTAGAACTATCAAAAAATACGAACCTATTATACTATAACATAGTTGTGTTATAATTTCGATTTCATGTTTCTGCTCGTTTCGGCGACGTTTGCATTTTAAACGGAATTGGTGCGATAAGGACGCTTTGTGATGATACAATTAGTTCTAAGTAATCAGGTTATTGAAGTAAAAAGTCTTCTGATGATGGTCGTGAGACCGAAACGTACGTGAAGACTAAAATATAAAACACAAGTGTTAATGTGACCTATTTCCCGAGAATTTATATATATGACTTGTCGATTATGTTATGATGTATAAGGTGCGGATGAAGATATATCTCTAGCATAAATCTGTGTAAGCTACCGAGTTAACAGTTGCTATGGCAACAATTATGTTACAGTTGAGAAACTAAACAACCAAAAGCTGTTATAATTGACAATACGATTATTTGCAAAGTCAGTCTAGTTTTTCCTTCTAGTTATACATAAAGATACGTAGTCAGTAATAACATTCAACTGCGTCTGAAAAAACTAGTGCTCATAAAAACAGTACAGTTACTAGGCACCTTCTACCGTTTCCGAGTAAAACTACTCAAATTTCAATGGAAGACCCAGTATATTTTGTTGTATTCATTTCTACTCTCATATGAAGCCAATATTGAATAATAATGGAATATGCATTTCTCCGATGCAGCATGAACTGCATTCACAACTCATCAATCTCATGATGGAAAACAATGGAGAAAGGTACTGATGTTTGTGCACGACGTTTTCACATCTTTTCTGATAGTTCAGGAGGATCAAAAACTTTATAAACATTAAATTTAGTACATAATAAAAAATTTTCAGATTTGTTGAATATTGTGGATTACGGTCGGGTTTGTGAGGAAAATACTACTAGGAATATCTAGCGACTTAGTGTAAAAGTCTTCTATATCTGATTTCCTCTAAGTACCTCTCCCGTTATTTACTGCTTAGAAATTGCATTCAAATCTTTATTAAACGTGATGTTGCTTAACAGCGATTGTACATTTATCTGTTCAAAATATTACATGTAAGAAACAATTCAATTGATTCTTCTAATTATAGACAGTATTTACTAGTTTACTGTATCATGGCATATCGGCAAGAAACATTTCATGGAAATAATGTTATGAGAAAATACCGTGATTATCCTATAAATGATTCATCTATTGGACATTCAACGCAAGGCGAACGTATCAGTGTTAGCGACATATATATTTTCAGATAATCTTATAGTTTCTAACCATTCAGTGACACAGTTCGACATTTTTTCCTCAATATTATGCAATATACACTTGATTAACAGAACATATTGTGGCCAGCATGATTAATGTGGTGCTTACGTTTACTATCAAACCAAAGTCTCATTTATATCAGGAAATTTGATTATCTCTTTCCCAGTGTCGTATTTAGGGGAAAGGAACTACTTACAGCTTATTTTATAACTCACATTTCAATTTTTCATTTTGTTATTTACCTTGTAGGCACTGTGAAAGGTAAGATACGTGAAGATGTTTGCTTTATTTATTCAACAAACATGATGAACATTCAATTTATTCACTTTTACGTATTTTATAATTCTCTTCTCGCTTTCCGAGCGAAGATTTCTATTGTACCCACTCAAATCTAGTTCTGTTTTAAACCACCAAAATCGATCATAGTCTCATAGATAGAATCAACAAAACCACTTTCAAAAACAGTGATGTGAAGTTCATAGATGTGCACATCGACTGAACTCTGTCATGATACTCGTATGCTCATATTGATAAAGTTATGAATAAACTCGTAACTCACAGTTATGTAGTTTGACCCACGGTCGTATAGACAGGTCTGGAAACTCGAGGCTGTTTCCTATCTGAGCAGTGAGTCGCTTACGCGTTTAAGTGCGCGTAGTACCAAAAGTCGTCACGTAGGGGAAACATAAGAGACGTCAGCGTCACGTAAGAGTATCATCTTGATCTCTATGGAGATTATTCTGTGACATTTGTCAGTTAACTTGTAAACGGAAGGAATACCTGCGTTTTCAGCAAGAATGAAACTGTGCATTGTGCCTAAATGCAAAACGGGGTACAAAAGTGCAAAACAAGAAATTTCTGTTTTTAAAGTGCCGAAAGATGCAGAAATGCGAAAAAAGTGGATGCCTGCGATTCCGGGAAGAAATCGTTTCAACTCGTTATAAGGAACATTTTGCCCATACAAAGAAGCATAATAGTGAAAAATAAGCGATAGCCGAACATATTTTGAATACAGGTCACACCATTTCTCAAGAAAGTTTATCACTTTTAAAACACAGTACAGACAAATTTCTAGGTAATTTAGAAGGGATGGAAATGTATAAACAAAAAAGCAAGTTACTAAATTTCGATTTATCGCCAGCTAACGGTAACCATTTGTTCACATTATTATCCCCAAATAGTATTTAAATAGGCACATTTTGATTTATAATTTAGTTTACTCTGATGATGGCTACTTGGTGGTCGAAAGGCTACTTGGTAGCCGAAAGGTCCTCAGTACTTCACTAATAATTTTAGTGGATAAGGGTTATTATTTCTTATTTATAGTGTTATAATATATCCACAGTGTGAACTCTTTTATAGTTTATTAGTATACATGTATTTTGATTGTTATTCTAATTTAATTAAAAAAATGTTTATATGCGATCGATTATTTTCATACATTTCGTTTTTAAATTACTACCAGAAAAAGCATTAGATAATAAGTACACACTCTGAAAAGAAATCGTTTTAACGAGGTCTTTTATGTGTACGAAAAAAGGGAAGTTATTTTTAAGGTGAGTAATACATTTTGACAAGAGTAACAGTTCTATTCCTCTCTCAAATCAGAATAATAAATACAAGAACATATTTAATTGATAATTATTTTAATAATTTATAAAAATATAAGAATCTACACATCAGTTTGGTTGAATTTTATTAAAAATTCACTAGTGGCAATGAGAAGTCGTAAATTAAAGAAATGCAGTGATCCAAAATACCTATGAAATAACAAATATATATATATATATATATATATATATATATATATATATATATATATATATATATATATATATATATATATATATATATATATAAACAAGTTTAAAGTTTCTTTGCCTAATTGGCCACTATCGTGTATGTAACTTAAGAGATATAGAATTAAATTTTCTGAATTATGAACATAACTTAGATAATTTAACATAGGATTATAAAGTGTTTACCAATTACACCCTGGACTAGAAATCCAGAAATGTGGGTTCGAATCCCGCCTATGGTTCAACCTTTTACGTTTATTCATCTTTATAATCCTATGTTAAATTATCTAAGTGATGTTCATAATTCAGAAAATTTAATTCTATATCTCTTAAGTTACATATATATATATATATATATATATATATATATATATATATATATATATATATATATATATATATGTAGAACTGGATTCTCGGGTATTGATCCGCGTTGTGTGGTTTCGGTCCTCAAAAGGACCAATTTCACTAATGTGTAGAACTGGATTCTCGGGTATTGATCCGCGTTGTGTGGTTTCGGTCCTCAAAAGGAGCCGTACTACCTAGTAGAGTTATCTATGGTTTTACCCCCTCGCGACTCAACTCAACCATAGAGTTTCCGGACCTGTGTATACGACCGTGGTTTGACCTTACTACTGTTTCGTCTATGTAAACTCTACATGGCAGTTATGGAATTCTAGCATTGGGAAACGGAAATATATCTCCTGAGGTTCTGGTATTAAAAAAAAAATCAATTTATTGTCTTGACAGTCCTATATTTGTATACAGTATCGGAAAAGGTTCATCTTGGTTCCATGGGAGCGTAAAAAATAGCTTGCTATATGTTGTGAGAGCATTGCAATTTCTCCTCGACTCGCTCGAGGAAGGGATAGGATATGGTGGTCAGTCAACGCGTCAGGTGGGGTGAGAGGAGGGACGCACGGCAGTGCGTCTTTCTTGCTTATGTGGTATTATCATATCATTGCGTTCCTTGTTGCTCGTGTCTATACCCCAGAAGAATTGTTTCTGATACTGTATATTTAATTGTATTCAATATGTTTATACAAATAGTGCCAAGTTCGATTTATGCGAGGGAGAAAGCTCGCGTTACTCTATAAGGGGCCACGAAAACATACACACAATATCAGTGACTACAAAGGGGACCTATTTGTCATGTGTGAAAATATGTAATCAGGGGAGAGTAAATATTAGGAGCATAGATGTAAGTCAATTTTCTAAGAGAACCAAATTCGTCTCAATACTGAATAGTTTTTATATACTAGATAGAATTTTTTTTCATATTTATTTGAATTTTTTTGTATCATAACTATATTTAAGAATTATTTTATGTGGACTGATTTGATAATTTTCAATATATTATTATGAGTTATTGTTGTTCTGGAACGATTTTGTTGAAATTTGGTTGAAAGCAGTTTTAAATTAACTTGAATCCAATGTGAAAGTTTAAAATCGATTCATTGAATGATTTGAAAGTTACGATTCTTATAAATTTTTATCCTTTCTGGAAAGGGTGTATTTATTATTACACGATTTCCCTGTGGACGGATAGAGTTCGTCTTCGAACAATAATCGATATTTGACAAAATTTGAATGTGATAGGACCTTCCGGTTTTGTGTTATCGTATAGCCCAATTTCGTGACATACATCTAGACAGACAGGCAGGCAGACAGATTTTTTCAGAGTTTCTCGAAATCCGATGAAATCTACGTTGGTGACGAAATTTTTGTTCTAGCACGTTTAATGATTTTAGAAATACCTAGCTTGAATAAATGCAATAGATATAACAACAACTAGTTATCAATGAATAAGAGCTCAATAATAATTAAAAATTGGTTTTTGCATATCAGCTACAGGCCATTGATCACTGCTGGGAAAAACACAACCTTTGAGTAGATATTTTCAATTTGTTATATCGATTTAAAAAAATGTTAACTGACGTAGCACACACGCTCCGCTTAAATCCTGGTAATATGAATCGAACTAGAGTGAACAATTTCGATACGATAAGTATCATCTTACCAGAATAACTGGAAGCTGATATTTGAAATATCATGTTGATCTTTTATTTGGAGAACAATATATCTGGAAGATTAGAAAAGTGTCACTCCCTAGGACAGAGATTCCTGAAAAATCTTGGCCTGTGACATGAATGAAACTGTTTATTTCCAAGAATCAAGTGATGAGAGGAATCGTTCAGAGTGCCTCAGATTATTTGGAATTCCTAGATAAGATTGTGTATTAGCGACAGTCCAGGTATCTACGAAAAACATGCTAACAGGTCCTAAATTGAATAGTGGTATCTACCAGTGAATTATGTTTTTCTCAAAACGAGAAATAGGAATATAATCATCATAATAACTATCTAGGACATTCAAGTTCAATAATTAGAACTTTGTTGTACTCTGGGAGTGTCAATTAATTTCAGGTAAATTTGAATGAATATTGCGTGACACCAATCTTCTATTCGACATAGGAAATTTGTTCATTTGCTATAGTTCTTGCGAAAAAAAAATCTGTCATATATTAATCAACAATGTTTCAAAATATACAAGATTTACATTTCGTCATAGCATTCTTCGTGAAACAGTTGGTGATTTTATGTCCTTCTAAGGAGAAGCTACATTTTTCAGTTTTCGTTTGAACTTCAGACATTTATATTTCGGTTTATTCATTGATGTTTTTTTTTTAACAGATTCACTGTTACCTACATGATATTAATTATGAAATATCTGATATTCGTATATTCATTATGAATTCTTACTATTGTCTGTCTATTACTATTACACTACCGGGAAAATAGAAGTTCACTTTTTTCACTAAACTAGCTAATTTTGTTATCACTCAATCTCAATCCATTTTTGGTATATTCTGTTAGCTCAAACGTCGATTATCTCTACGAAAATTGTGAAACTTCCTTCGAACAATGTGCCCGTGGACAAACTAGTATGTGATGGTGTATCTTGCTTCTTCTGAAAATTATTTATTACAAATATACAGACACATTCTGGAATTTGTATTTGTCACAACCTCGAGTCTCAACTCAAAATCTGGATGAACTCCTACGTCACTAAAAAAACCAGTATGAAGTGTGTCGAACTGTCGAAGCAACGTTCATCTTCGACGTTATCGACGAAGCCACAAGTGTATGTATACTCATTACATTATGAGGTTTTCAGTATTAATACATTAATAATATACAAGCTCGTACCGTTTTGCCATCACATCAGGCACACAACTAGTCTTGACTAGTTAACATTCAAGAGGGGTGTTTTCCAAGGAGACTCTTTGAGTCCCATCATGTTCAACATCTTACTGCTGCCACTCTCCATTGCGTTAAGACGGACTCGTGGATATCATTCTGGACCACCGAACGACCGGAGGTATCAGATCACCCTTTTACTTCATAACGATGATCTGAAACTGTATGCCTCTGTGGAGAGAAACCTCCGTCAAGCTCTCAACGTGGTTCGGTTCAGGAATAAACACGAGCCGTAGACATGGAGTTGGGATTGGACAAGTGCGCAGTGTTTCATTCAAGGAGAGGACGATTTCCGGGAGTGCACGAGAATATGCAGCTGGCCGACGGAAGCATCTTCAAGCACCTTGATGCTAGAGAGACCTATCGATACCTGGAAATTGAACAGCGTCCTAATCATAACGCTTCCCAGGTTAAGGTGGCTCTCCGCGGCAAGAACAGAAACCTTGTTCGAAAGATTTGGTCTTCCGAACTTTCGAATGGGAACAAGGTGTCTGCAACAACTACGCTTTCCATTTCCCTGATGTCAGCTGCAGGGCCTGTCGAAAGGCGTCTGAGACGCTTTTCCACCTTCCCTCGGCAAAAGGGGCCTCGCCGTACACCCATCGCCATGATGCGGCCCTATGGGTGCTGTATTACCATCTAAGGCACTCGTACGGAATAGACCAAGAGCCGGTACTGCCTTACATGCCAGGAGATATTGAATCCGTTGTCGGAAAAGAAAAATGACAGATCTACTGGGATTACCCGTTTTCGACCATCAGGTCCAAAAGACCTGACGTTGTCCTCCTCGATAAACTAAGCAAGACTTTGTACCTATGTCGTCGGATTCTCTGCTCCGGCAGAGAAGAACATAGTCTTGGAAGAGGAGGAAAAATGGACAAAATATTGAGATCTCCTGTTCGAGCTCCGCAAGCTATACCCAGGTCACAAGCAGTGGCGGCTCGTGAACTTTTTAAGAGAGGAGGCTGGACATAAAACGTTCTTGTAAAAATATACTCTATTCAGCCAATAAATTTAACCTTTGCACAGCGACCGTACCAGCTACTTCAGTGACAAAATTAATAGTTGTCAAGCAAGAAGCCAACGTGGAGGTGTAGAGTTTCTCTTGGCAAAAAAATTTTTTGTTCGTTTTTTTTTTCTTCGGATTTTTGATATTTTTCTGAAATTTTTCATATTTTGTTTTTTTTAATTATTTTTATTAGCTTTTTTTATATATTAACGGAATTCTGCGGTCTTTATATTGCGAAAAATGATCAATAATATTATCATAAAATGTATCATTTTGTTTTGAGTGTTTTACTAAATCTTTTTCAATGGATATCAAACTAACATTGTATAAACGGTTTTGGCCCATTGTATTTCGCATGTAAGTTTTAATTCGCTTGAGAGTAGAAAATGATCTCTCCACCGATGCCGACGTGACAGGAATGGTGACTGTCAAACAAAGTAGTTCATAAAACTGAGGTAAAACTTGTTGCAAATCATTGTCTATCATATATTTTATCATATCGGCGTGAATGTCGTACTGGCCTAAAATATCTTTATCCGAGTAGGTATATAACCCATAATTCATTGTGCAGTGCTATTCCATCAAAAAATTTATATTTTAGAACTCAGTTATCTAAAAGTGTATTGGGAAACTCTTTTGAAAAAGATTCGAAAAATCTTCTATTCGTCAAGTCGAAAAACTTCAATTCATGTAAATCGTAAAATCGAATCTCAATTTGACCTTTAATAGTATCTAAAATTTCATAAAAAAAGTTGTTTATAATGTAGTTTCTTGTCTACCAAATTATATGTTTTCCTTCTTCAACAATATTCTGTTTACCGGTTAATTTGAACTTTAGTTGTCGTGAAAAACGCGTACAGTCAGAAAATTCTGAATTTTTGTATATTTAATAAGGACATGATAATACAATTACTATCAATATTTGAAGTCAATTGACCGTTTCTAACTCAAGATACAATTAATTAAAAATCGGTCCATTAACATGGAGAGTATAGGCACTACATAGAGTTTGTACCAGTTTATCAGTTTTTATAAGAAACTAACTGTCAGAAATTTTTAAAAAACTAACAGTCACTTAATGTTCGTATTCTGAATTAAAAAAAAAAATAAAATATTGACCGTCTCATTGTCAAGAAATATTAATTTCAAGTTCAACAATTTATGAGAAAGTACATGCATATGAGTACTGTGTGGATTACGTCTCCATGGGTACAGTCTTACACAAAAATTATAGCACATTCTGCTACAAGCTCGTGTGCTCTCTGACCGCGCGCATGATACAAGACTTTCTTACAATATTGTACCACGACAACTACCTTAATACTCGATATAATATGTTCCTGCAATTTTTCATGTCTGTCTATACCACGAGCTGAATTTTTCAAATCATCATAACCCGAGTGCCCCCAACATGAAGTTGTATCAGATGTAAATAGCAAGCAATATAATTTATTGTGTATTTCGATTTTGAAACATACCTGTCATCGCCACCACTAATCCTTTCAAATCCGGTAAAGGCAGTTTATTTTTAACAAAACACTTTTCTATCATATGTTAATCCACTAAATGGCTTTTCTAAGAACCCAGCAACTAAGTCACTCATCATTTCAAAGTTCACCGATTAGATAAATTATAACTTAACTACTTAACCTTACTTCGCCTGGCGGTACAAAAACAAGAACTAACGGAACACGACAGGTGTCGCATTCTTCTAGCGGAAGGGCGGTAGCAACTAATCGTAATTCATTCGACCAACAATTCCGTACGAGAAGCTAGCCTACATAGGGTGTTGCCATATTTGCTCTTTTACCCTAGCTGGCAATTGAACTGCTTGGAAAACGGCAACTGTGTTGACCACACGTATTTAGCGTTTGAGATATATAGAGAATCTAGCCTCTGGCCACTGTTGCCACATTAAAAATAACTACTGAGAACGGGGAATTAATTGTAAAATTTGAAGAATTATCAGAGAAACAGGAAATAAAATGGAGAATGATCATTAAGATAAATTGGTGAGGAGGCTGATCCTCCTTAGCCTCCTTCGAGGAGCCGCCACTGGTCACAAGGTCTCATCAGTGGTTCTGATCATCGGTGTTTTGGTGCGTTCGGATTTGAAGATCATTCCGATCTGTAAGAACTCGACACAGATCTTGCTAGACCGGATGCAAAAGGCGGTCTGAGTTCAATTAGAATACTTAGGGCACACGATTTAGTAGCCTGAAGCTACTCACCGACCGGTGTAGGAATAGAGCGCCAGAAAAACCTAAAAGGCACTTAACCGAAGCTACTCTCACTTTTGGTGAAATGTGGAGTACATTCAATTTTTGATCATATTTGTTTGTTATGTTCAGCTTTTGAACAACATGCGTCATAAAGAAATTATTTTTTGCCAGATGCTAGATAATCACTTCTTATACATTTCTGTTCCGTCTAGATTACCCAGACATTAGTTCGTACTATGTTTGGAAGTGATAAGCTGTTGTACTTGAAATATCTATGTTTTGCTGAATTTGATTTTTCACTGTTATTCTTCTTTATATGGCGAGAATGTTGTTCAAAACGTGTTGAAATGTCGCTCTTAGCTTTAGCCACATAGTATTTTGAACATGACTTGCAATCAATTTCATTAATTTCCGATTTTTCGAAATTAGAAACTTTAGGATAGGAATTGACCAAACGGTTTTTAGCTTGTTCTTGCATCTATAATGGGTTTTATTGCATTATGGAATTTGTTAATTATTAAAGGATAAAAAGTGAAACCTTCGAATATCATTGAACCATTTGGAGATGTCTTTAATTTGATTAATTGTTGCGTTCAATTTTTTTGGTTAGAAATTAACATATTCATCAAAGATTTGTCATGATCATTGTCCTAGGCAATTTGCAGAATTTTCTCAACTTCGTTGTTACAATTTTTCTGTCTGAAAGATACGTTTAATAATCTATTAACAATACTATTAAATGGAGTTATCTTATGATAAATTACTGTACCTGAAACAGCTGGAATATATCTTTTTGTTTGATTCGGTTCACTGTAAATGCAGATTCCTAAATGGTGACCATGTTTGATAAAGTTAATATAAAGTAAAAAACTCATATTAAACATTTCTAAAGTTTTATTTTTTGTACCTCGATATGGTAGACATTTCAAAAATGGTTCTAGCTACTGAAATATTCATAATGTTCTTGTTCGATCAAAGTTAACTCATGAATTGGTTACAACCTTACAAAGCAATAAGGATGAACGATGAAACGGTTCAACATAGCTTTTGAGGGTCAATATCGGTCGAACTGAAAAAGAAGATAGTGGATGAACATTTCCATGATTATAGTCAAGCTGGTGGTGCTGAATCTACTTTATGTAGAATCCTTTCACGACTAGCAAGATGCGATGTTTATATTTAAGGTCTTGGATGGATATAAAGATTCTACGAGAATTAAAAAAATATGAAAATTCATGGACGGATATTGAGAAAATTTTATACTAGGTAATTAATGAATCTAAGTCAGTGTCAAACTAGAAATTTCGAATAGATAAACTAGTTAATTAAACATATAGTAATGAGATGATTTATGTATATTCATACATATATTATTGAAATTTGGTCACACTTATACTTTGAAGGAGTGAAATTGAGAATAGCTGCACTTATTGTCAATGACGTATCATCATAACAATTTTCTAGGCAGGATGTGGTGTGAATAACATGATGGATGGATGTCACAATGATGCATTGATACGGAATTCAACAAACGTGAAAAACTATTGCGGTTTGATCCTACAACATAATGTAGATATTTCCGGGACAAAAGTTTGCAAATCAAAAGAAAGGAGAATCTGCCCATGTAAGATGACAGATATAAATGGTGAAATGCAAACCATTGTTCAAAGTACTGATTGCATTCAGGCCCTAGAAGTTATTTCCTGTGCGTGAGTACATTTTATAAATATAAATATATCTCCGTTTTAATATTAACATTTCCTTTTGTAAATAATCTATGGACCTTTTATCTTCTAATTCAGAAGATTCAAGCTTATTTCAATGGCGTATCGCATTTTTCCAATCAGCTCGCAAACTATCACCTATTGCTATGAAATTACTGATGAACGTTCAGATAACATTGGAGAACCTCTGATATTCTTGATAAACTTGATATTGGGAAGGGGACATGGTCATATACTCAAAAAATAGGAATAATTAAGTCCATATTGAAGAGGGGGGGAAATAGGTGAATTACAGATTCTTCTTTTCAATATCGAGTTTAGAAAAGGTGCTAGAGAACGTGCTAAAGTGGATTTTCACAAAGTTAGAAAAGAATACTCGTCAAGCTAGACAACTTGACGTTATTGCTCAATTCACTATGGATATTCGGCATAGCTGCTGACACTCTTCCAGGGATACATTACATAAACACTACTCGACTCTCTAATCTAGTTTTGTGAAACAACAAGTCTTAAATTTAGAACAAAATTGCGATCCACAACTACAATATACGCTATTAAAAGCAAGCAAATTTTCTATAGAATCAGAACAATTCAAACTTCTAAATTTTGACATAACTTTATGGTGCGAGACTTCTCCTGAACGATATAGACCTTATATTCCTGAAAACTATCGAAAAATCACACCCCGAAATTCGCGCCACACGCACTCTTATTGCACAACGCTATTTTTTTGCATCATATGAAATAAAACATTAATTCATGGATTAAATGTTGAATCAACTGCCAGGAATCAAAAAACCACAAACATGCAAAATCACTTTTTTATTTGATTTAATATTCCAAATTTCCGCTGTGCCACATTCAAACAGATTTAGTCGGACCTCTCCCGCCATCTAAAGATTATCACCGTATTGACCGTATCACTAGATGGTCGGGAGCATATGCACTCCAAAATAGTTCTTTATCATCAATCATAGAAAAGTTTATCACACATTACATCTTATGTTTCGGTGTCCCATCTCAAATAATCACATATGCAGGTGGATAATTTGAATCCAAAATGTCTGAATTTCTAGAATTAATAGGAATACAGAGAATTTGTACTAACAGTTATGATCCGAAAAGCAATGGCATGGTTGAACGTTTTCATAGACAACTTAAGTCACCCATTATAGCTAGCGAAAACACAACTACCAATTTTATTATAGGGTTTTCGTACTACTGTCAGAGAAGATTTTGGTTGTTCTTCTACGGAATAGGTATATGGACAACCGTTGCGAATTCCTGGAGGAATTTTAACTTCCTCTCCTTTAATACTAAAATATCAGATTATAATGATCATTTGAAAATCAATTTTCAAAATTTAAACCCTGTGTCTCCTTGACCTCAACAACAGTGACAAAGATTTCATTACCAATAATTCATATTCTTGCAAATTCGTTTTCGCTATAGTCGACAAAATTGAAAAGGACACTGCAATAACCATATGAGGGGCTATTTGAGAGGGGCTATTTGAAGTTGTGGACAGAAGGGGCCAAATTTTCAAACTTTTCATCAACAATTCTTCCATATATATTTCAATAGATAGACTCAGGCCTACTCATGTTGAACAATCTATTTTGAACATCGGAAGAATTATGTTCCTTTTCTTCTGAAGAGTTGGATATACGATGCTACAAACAAATCTATTCCTTCTGCATCTATATTTTCCTATCCATTTATTTATACATTTTATATTGGATCGAAGAATAACAACAAAACAAAATCACATAGCAGTGAATCAACAATTTGATAAACAAGATTAAATCAACAAAAATTGTAAGAACCAATAAGAATTATCAAATTTGAAAGATCAATAAACTATTACTGTAGTAGTAAAGTACACTATCGATTCATCCTGATAACTCAAAGGAAAAATTTGGATAGTTTCATTATTTTTCTGAAGATATTGAACAAAATATGAAGAAGTTTTTCCAATACTTTGGAAACATTTCCCGAACTTATTGATTTACTGGAGCTTGACCTGCTGTAACTTTGTGGTAGGTAAAACTATTTTCCTGTTTTTATATTTCAGTTTATTCAAACACGATTGAAAAAAGCTAACGTGATAACTATTCGAGTTCATATTCGCAAGAGGTAATTTTGAAAACGTCCTCTGCGACATAGTTCAAAGAGGCGTTGAATATACTAAAGAATAGTAAAATTTAATACAATGGGACTTCAATGTCAAACACCCCCACCCCCAAAACCACCTTAGTTGCATTTGCAAAGGAAAGAAATCCCAACTTGGAAACCATCGAATTGGATCGGAGCGTTATTGACTGAAAGTCAGAAATAAAATATCTGGGAATTATACTAGGTACATAAAAAACTCCTCTGAAGTAAACATTAAAAGGAGTTAACTACCGTGTTACAAAATCACAGCAATAGTGAGACTAGTCTACACATATGTGTCAGTGGTCTGGGGTAGTTGTGCTAGTCGGGCTGGTTCGAGGATACGTCAAAAATTTAGCCTGTGTATGTATCAGCAAACCGGGGATATGCCTCAGGATATGATGGAAAAAAGGAATTGTTTCGTGAAAGAATTTGGAACGAAAATGAGTCGCAAAAGTGGATGATAGATACCTTCGATAGACTCAGTAGAAAGGCCATCAAATGGTACACTGATGGCTCCAGAACAACAGAAGGAACTTAGGAGTATGTGGGCCTGCAATATAATACTCTGAAGGCTCAAACAAATACTAGAGCATTCTCCATGAAGATATTCACGCTATAGTAGAATGTATTCAGTTCAATATTATAGAAAGAGACCTCCGTGGACCCGATAGATTCAGTATATCGGATAGTCAAGTAGTCATTAACGCTCTGATTTCTCACGTAATCAGCTCCGAAGTGATCCGAGAATGCTCAGAAAAACTAGAGGAACTAGGCATGGGCAACGTTGTCACCTCCTAAGGGTTCCGTGATACACACACACACACACACACCGGGATGGAGGTTAACGAAAAACCAGACGATCGCATAAAAAGGAGCCGGAACACCATTTATGAAACCTGAACCCTTCTGTCGGATGAGCACCTGCACAATACTGGAAAATCAGTAGACAACAGAAGCTCCTACCACTGAAGAGGCCTGCAAGTGCTGAGGCATGCAAACATTCTTCCGAGAAACTACAATCAAAATGATCTAATAACTATATCAACCTAAGTAATAATAAACTCAGAATACTAACGGGGTATCTATCAGGGCACTGCTTTTTGAAAGTATACCTTAATAGGGTCAGATAAGTTGGAGAAGGAGGGTGCAGGTTCTGTGAGGAGAAGCACGAAACTTCCATCCTCATCCTCGCAGAATGCACAGCTTTGCAAAATCCAAGGGCATGATACCTTTGGCATACAAAATATAACTGGGAGACTCAAGCAACGTGGAGCCGATCGACATACTTCTTGAAGCTACAGGGTTGGAGGAAGTGTTATAGCCACTGAGATATCCTGAAGGGCGCGCAGCAGAAGGGGACACAATAGATCTCTGAGGTCGCAGTGATTAACGCTGAAAAATCTTTCCTCCTCTTCATTAACAATACTGAACATTTTATATTTTGTTTCAGTCCGCAATTGCGGATGAAATGTTTCTACTATTTCTGTCATACATTCAAAAATTTCATTATCGGATCTGATAGCATATTGAGAGATTCAGGAGTTACCTTCATACGCATATTCTTCTCTTTTGAATAGTTTTGAAGTACTACTGCCGTTGATGCGATGTCTTCAAAGATTTTTGGGTGATATTGGAAGCAACATTGTGTGAGCCACGCATCGGAGAACAGCTAGGAATACTACAAGGACGCTATTGATCTCATCTTCAGCATAATCATCGACTTTATTGTTGCCCCTTTCCGATAAATTCGATTCTTCAACATTGGTGATTTGCTCCCTGTCTGACAAAAAAGAAGGCAGAAACGTCTTTTATTTCTCGTACCGCCATATCTTATCTTCTTTGCATTATCACAACTTCAAGTTGCTTGAAACTTTATAGCTTTTCTACAACTATCCCTCAATGAAATTCATCGTTTTTTGCATTCGATGATTAAAAACCAGTTTTTCCTCCATACTTTGACTACACGAGAGGAAAATGATGTGTGCCAGCAGTGGATTGTTGGGAGAGGAGATAAGCATTCGAATTTTTCTTGAAGGTTTGTATCTTATGCCTATAGGGAAAAACCTCACTAGGCAAAGAGTTCCACAACTTTGCCGTTCGATTTAAACATAAAGATAACATTAAACTTTTAACAAAATACGCTCGGCCACATGGACAATTTTATTTTGACAGTGTGCTGCTCTCTTCGTCACGGTACGTATCATGGAATCGAATTGGAGGGAATCAACATATTGATTGATTGATATTGATTGGAAGATATCCCAGGAATAGGAGAATCTTCAACAATGCTGGCAATGCAGATTATAAATAAGTTCATTGCCATTGCAAACAACGATGATAAGAAGGGGCAAACAGATAGTGTGAAGTACAATTCTTACTCATCTAGTGTTATCAAAATTGAATGAACTGCTCAATACATACCTGGTTTTCATTTCATTTGCAATTTCTTCTGAGACATAATCTCGTCTTTGCTGATTATGGTAATTAGCGTTACTCAAAAATCGTACAGTTCGGGGTATTTTTGAACCAAGCATTTCAATTTTTGTTCTAATTGAATCTATTTTCAATACCTGTGACAACTGATAAGTAATATTTGGTGTTTCACGATGAAAAATCGCACATCCGGCTTGTGAAGGCTTACAGTACGCTCACCAGGACGGTCCCTCACGTACGTTACGTATTTTGTCTAGAAAGATCATGAATCAGCAATACGGTCCATGCCGGTTGGTGCTGGAACGCCCAGTGACGGATAAGTTAGCGGTTCTCTCTATAAATAAGAAAAAATCACCCTCATCCAATAAAAATACTCTTTGAGTACAGTGGATCTCTCGGCTACCAAGTAGCCATCATCAGAGTGAACTGAATTATAAATCAGGGGTTACCCTAGCTGGAGATGAATCGGAATTTAATAAATTGTTCTTTCGTTTATACATTTCCATTCCTTCTAAATTACCTAGATATTTGTCCGTACTGAGTTTTGAAAGTGATAAACTTGGGGAAATGATGTGACCTGTACAAAATTTAAACCTTTATTCAACAAACTCATTACCGTTTTATTGAAATTATTATCGGTTTTATTGTGAATAATGTTTATACTCATAGTTTCAGCCCTAGGAGTTTTTGGTAACATAGGTTGAAATTTATTGTTGTTTGATTTAATTTTTCTATTGATTTTACTGAAAGTGTGCCTAATAATTTTAAATAAAAAGACTTGAATTCATAACTTGTTGTTTCAAAAGCAAGTTTTAAGTATAAGTTATGAGCCAAGAGTTGTAAATGATCTAGGTTTTGATGTCTCTAACAGTTATCAGTTTCAATGAAACAGAAACGAGTTCATTCAATTGATTCTGAGACATTACTTACATTTAATTAATGATATTGAAGATACTTTCAAGATTATGTCTAGTTCATAGATTATAGAATGTCAGTAAAATTACAACAACGAAGTTGAGAAACTTCAGCAAATAGCGTTGGACAATGGTTTCGATAAATCTTTGATCAATAATTTAATCCCTGAACAAAAAAGGTTATTGGAGCACAACAAAATAACCAAATTAGAGCCATTACCTTCGAATACTTCAATAAAATCCAGAGGTTTGACTTATGATCCTTTAGTAATTAATATATTTCATAATTTGTTTTCCTAATACAACAATATAACCAATTTATAAATGATGAAGTTTCCGAATTCGACAAATTCGAAATTTACAGAATCGGTTCTGAGTCGTGTTCGAAATGTTAAGTGGCTCAAACTAGACGAAAGATTTTAATTCGGTATGAAGAAAATGTTCCTAGATAAAGAAAAATAATGGTGAAAAATCAGCGTTAGCAGGAACATATTTTGAGTACAGGTCTCACCATTTCGAAATAAAGCTTATCACTTCCAAAACACATCACAGGCAAATATCTAGGTAATTTAGAAGGGATGGAAATGTATAAACCAAAGAGAAATTCATTAAATTCCGATTGGTCTTCAGATCAGGGTAATCCCTTGTTTGCATTCTATTATTTAAACAGGCATATTGTGATTTATAATTTAGCTGGGAGGTCTTCGGTATTTTAAGAGTATTTTTAGTAGATGAGGGTGATTATTTATTGATTATACGAAGGGAAGGTGAAAGGTTTCTGAAAAATAAAACAGATGGCGACACAATCGAAAAACACATGTGACATTTGTGATGTACCATCTTTAACTAGAATGAAATAAAATTTTCAGACTGTAATACTATTCAGTTCTGTTTTGACACCAATCGAAAGCAATTGAAGATTTTTGTAAACATGACAAAAAGTTAATTTCGCATCTTGATTGAACATTATTTCTTTCATAGAAGAAACCTTACGTGAACCAAAGCATCGCTTGTTAAACATTATGGGAACACCTCACTATCAATTTGAACGATTCACAAGTGATTTACTGATTTTCGTAGCGGTAGTATGATCACGAAGGACGAAGGTTCTGGCCGTCCAATTGAAGCTACAACGCCAGAAATCGTCAATAAAATCCACGGTATGACATTGGACGATCGGCGAGTTAAAGTACACAAGATTGCTGAGGCTATGAGTATTTCAACTGAACGGGTACGGAACATTTTCATGAACTTCTGAATATGAGAAGGCTAATTGCCAGATGGGTGCCGCATCTCCTCTCTGTTGACAACAAGCGCGACCATGTGATAACTTCAAAGGAGAGTTAGGCGATGTTCAACCGCGACAAAAAGAACTTTTTGCGGCGTTTCGTAATTGTGGACGAAACATGAATCCATCACATCACACCAGAGACCGAAGAACAGTCGAAACAGTGGACTTGTCCTGAGGACTCGAAGCCAAAAAAAGCTGAACTGGGTTTATCGACCAACAAAGTCATAGCGACAGTTTTTTGGGTTGCACAAGGTATCGTCCATATCGATCACTTTGAAAACGGTGAGACGATGATCGGCGTATTCTATGTTTATCATGCAGAACTGTTGGATCAATACGACGCCGATTTGGAGCGAAAGCGGCTGCATTTGGAACAGAAAAAAGTTCTCTCTCACTAGGACAACTCACCGGCGCACAGGTCCGCAGTCGCCATGGCGAAATCGTATAAATTGCGCTACGATAGGTTCGTCACTTACCATATTCTCCAGATTTGGCCCCGCGATTTATATCTATTTCCAAATTTGAAGAAATGGGTCGGTGGAAAGAGATTTGGCTCCAACGATGTCATCGCTGAAACAAACGCCTATTTTGAAGGATTGCCGAAATCGTATTATTGGGAAGGGATCAAAAAAATCAGAAATACGTTGGTAGAATTGTATCGGGCTAAAAGGAGATAATGTTAAGAAATTAAATAAGATTTGTTTTTTTTTTGGACACGCTTTATTAAAAGTGAAAATGAGGTCCCACCTCCACCCATCGCAGGAAGGTGTGCGATGCCTCTATTTGAAAGTAAAGCCACATTCGAAGCAGAATTGAAGTTAAAGAATTGTTTATATTTGTGGATGGGGCAGTAGCCCATTAACCAGACAATTACGGTCGGAGGTACCTTAGACCTAACCCTCCTACATGCTAGACAGTGTTATTTGGCTATGAATTTAAAGTCGTGTCAGAAACTAGTATAACATACAAAAATATATTTGAACAAGAACATTCTGCAAGGCAGACACAAAGACGTTCACAAACATTTAGTCGTGCGCACACTGGTGGTAGTCGCAACAAACCGTAAGGCTCTGAAGAACAGATGTGAGTTCGCAAAAGATGGAGATGCCACACAACAAGAGAGTGCTGGATTTATGGTGGTGCAAAGGCACCGACGAGCTCCTGATATTCTCCGATATGCTCTACTAGGCGAGGTAGGTCCTGCTTACGAGTGGGGAGCCAACCAAGTGCGATACCAAGTTCAGCTCTGACAACATCGAATGTACGACAAGAGAGTACCCTATGGAGAGGGTCATCGAAGACTTGACACTCCACACAAAGGCCATCCCGGGACTTTCCGATCCTGAAGAGGTGACTTCCAAAGTTGCCATGTCCACTTAAGAGGTGGTACATCGCTCGGTTTTCGCGTGTAGGCAACGGGACAGCGATTGGAAGCCACTCCTCAATATCAGGGATGAACGTGAATGTCACCCTGCCCTTCACGGAGTTGCCCCAGAGAACTTGCCAGTGTGTGAGAGTGAGGGCCCGGAGATGACGAGTAAAGGTCGACCAGAACCTGAACTCTACCAGAGACAGAGGGTTACCAATGTGAGAGCAAGTCCCAAACCTCTTGGCCGATGCCATAGAGTAGATCTCAGAGAGAATGAAATGAAGAGGCGGTTCTTTGGCCAGGACACAGGCCGTCTCGTTTGGGACTGTTCGATTAAATAAGATTTGACCAAATAAAACATTTCTTGTTCAAGTTTTTAGGGACTTTTTACCTTGATGACGTAGTTTTGTACTGTATCCACAGTGTGAATGCTCCTTTACCTCATCAGAGCAGTTCTCTATTTATTTGTAGGTATTTTATCCCAAAAAGATTCCGACGGGACGCGCCGTGCCGGAACGTGAGCGACATATGAGCAACAACTTACTCGGCAGTATCGTGTATGTGTACTGATTCGAGTAAGGTTAACCCTGCATTGCCCTAAGAGTTTTTAGCTGTAGGATTTACAATGAACGGTTGTGAGCTGAATCGGTTAAGAATTGCTAGTACTGAAAATTATTCTACTCCAGTTCAAGATGATAGAGCTATTTTAGCTGTGCTTGTAGATATGGCAAGGACTGGTTCATACAAATACAATGTTTTTCAATGAAAACCAACTTTTTTTTGTAAAAAAATTAAGATAAACTCACCTTTTGTCAACAAATATTCTATGATTTTATTATATTATATTCCCCAAAATTGAGTGAAAAATATATTCTGTTGGAAGTAAAAACTAACGTAGTGAATTATCTTCGTGAACATGAAATTTCTCTTAGATGTGAATAGTGTGACGTCGTGGAGAACGGTGATGGCATACCTGTGTACATATACTAATATCCTCGTGATAAATATAATATGTTTGTTATGTTCTAGATTCTGTATTCTGTAGGCTCTATGATACTATGTTCGATGACCGTACTTGAGTTCCCGGTTTTTTATATACAAGCATTGTGTAGTAGTAATAACCGTAACAGAAAAGAATAAATGGTACTTATCAATATGTTGTATTAATGAACACATACACCAAAATATCAATACATAACATTGGACGAGGATAACTCGAAATTCACGCAAAGTGAGTTCTGAAAGTGTTACTTCAATACGTACAAAATATCTGCTACCTTATATTCACTTGGGGAATTCGACTCTGCGAAACCCTAGCAATGCATAGTCAAAGTATACCAGGTCTGCCGGAGCCTCCCTTTCATCGTTTCTCGCGCTGGGTGACGTCAACCAGCTCCTCCAATCACAGCCTTGCTCTCATCAGCTCGTCGCCGGCATGTAACAACATCATATTATGTCGTCGTCTATGACATTAAATAAACGAAATAAACGAACAATCAGATTGAACTAAAATTTTAAAAAGAGTAGAAGGGAGGCTCCGGCAGACCTGGTATACTTTGACTATGCTAGCAATGGACGATATATTCAGAGCGTCTAGAATTTCATTTGGAGGCTAGTAGAATAGACGATCCTGACAAGAAAGGGGCTACTTTAATTGCTGCCTGCGGAACTGCTACATACGAGATCGTACATTCACTTTGTGCTCCTGCAAAACCGAATCAGAAATCTTCCAATCAGATTTTTGAACTACTAAATCAGCATTTTACACCGGAGACGTCAGCGATTGTTCAACGTTTCCGTTTTCATAAGAGAGACCAACTCTATGGGGAGGACATTGCTACCTACGTTGCCGTTTTAGGAAAGTTGCAGAGAAATGCAATTTTGCTAATCAGCTGGACGATAATCTACGAGATAGAATCGTTTGTGGGGTGAGAGATATTGCTTCACAGAAAACCTTGTTATCAGAAGAGAATCTCACTCTCAAATCTGCTTTGTCGCCTGCAGAAACTGCCACAGAAGACATTAGTGAATTAAGAAATTCCACACATGGAATCATTGACAATACTGCTGTGAACAAAATGCTAGCTCAGAAAGTAGGTAGGGTTAACCTCAAATGTAATAGCCACCGATCAAGTTCTACGAATGTTCAAGCATCGGAAACTAAAATGGTAGCTAACCGACAGAATAACAAACATTGCTATCGTTGTGGTGATATATCACACCGAGCCGATACTTGCAAATATGTAAGTACTACCTGTAGATACTGTCAAAAAATAGGACATTAAAAAATTGTGCCTAAAGAAGAGCTCTAATACAAATAATACACATCAAGTTGAATCTAACGATGTCCCTACAGGAATCTCACAAATTAAATTAGAGGAAACTATATTTACGTGTAATACAGATAAACCTTCAAAAAGGCCTTACATAACTACTGTGCAAATGAATAATAAAGACTGTCCTATGGAAATTGATTCAGGTGATAGCTGTTCAATTATGTCATTCACAAATTTCAAATAGTTGTGGCCTGATAATTCTCCAGTTCTTAATAGATGTAATATAACATTTAGGGATTTCCAACAATCAACTATCAGAACTGCTGGATTCTTCAATGCAAATGTTAAACTAGATGAAAAAAGTGCTACATTACCTTCAATTGTATCTTACGGAAGAAGTGCTGCTAACCTATTAGGTCGAAATTGGTTTAAGGTATTGGGAATACAAGTTGTTGGTATTAACCAGGTTCACATTCAACAAAATATCAGTATGGTCGTAGAACAATTTTCAGAAGTGTTCTCAGAAACTTTAGGTGGATTCAAAGAATCAGCAATCAAATTACAGATAGACAAACAGTGTGTGCCTATCTCACTTGAAGCTTGGAATGTACCTTCTGATTTGCGATCAAAAATAGAAACCGAGATCGGAAAACTTTCTGAACAGGGTATTTTGGAACCGATACAACATTCACGATGGACTACACTAATCGTTTGTGTAACCAAGTCTAATGGTGAGATCAGAATTTGTGGTAACTACAAGTGCACACTAAATGAGGTTTTACTATCCAGTGCCGTCCGTAGTAGTAGAGTATGTGAAACCAAAAAATAAGTGATATCGAAAATTTTTTATGATTCAACGTGACCCCACGGAAAATGTTCGTTTTGGTGTATAAAACAAAAGCATACAATTTCTACCCCCTAAATTGACCGCAACCCCTTTTTTTCCGCCATTTTGTGGTATTTTGGACATTTTTAGGGGAAGTTTGCCAAGAAAAAATTTATATCTCCAGTTGTATTCGGAATTAGGGAACCAAACTGGAACCCTTTTATTGTTAATGTTTAAGGAACTCCCGGTTCAAATTTCAAGTTGATCCGACCTCCCCCTTCCTCGCAATATATATATGTATATACATATATGCATGGGAGCTTGCGTGACGGCTAACTCGGGCAGTTTTCAACCGATTCAACTGAAATTTGAACTATAGGTAGGTTTTATGCCCCCAAAACTGACTCCCGATTTTCAAGTCAAAATATCGAATTGTTTTCTCGAAATTCGAGCTTAAGTCAATTTTTTAGCTAATTTCCCAATTGAAATATCTCATGTCCTTTTCATCCGATTGACATTTGCTCAGCGTCAAAATATAGGCACGCGCGCGCACATACATACATACACACACACTTACATACACACACACTCACATACAGGTACACTCACTTACATAGACACATACAAACACATTAACACGTATTTACACATGCATATTTGTATTCACAGGTACATTTTATAATTTTTTTATGTTAAAAAGAATGTATATGCCTTTATCACCTAAAATAGTATCATATTGCTAATGTAATATAAAAACGATGATTGCTCTGTTTAAAAAACATCAATTTCAGAATCATCACTTGGAGGCACTTGTTCAATTGCACATACACTTGTACTCACTTGAGATATTAAACCATTGTTATCTTCAGCTAATTTCACTGATGAACGTGTTTTGCGTGATGATGAAGATCAATTCGCAGTTTCCTCCTGAATTTTCTTACATGACAAATATCTCTTATAGCATCGTTGATGAAAATTCTTTTCCGTCAAGGATGCTGGCAATAATCGGAACTTATTATCACCCTTTACTTGTAGACTGATAGAGCGATTGGCTGCGGTTCATCAGGACACAATATGCAAATCTGTAAATCTGCTTCCATTATTGATAATTTTTTTATAATTTTTCAAAAAGAGCAACGTTACTTAATAATACTTGGAATATTTTAAGTATAGTGATCGATAATAAAATGACGTTTACGATAGAAAGTCAAACAAAGACTGAAGCACGACACGAGATCACTAAGACCACACGTGTTCGTACAAAAACCGACAGCTGTTGTACCAAAAACTTGAATCAGCCTTACAAAGTAGTTCTCATCCATAAGATGAGAAGATCTTCTTAGACTTTGTTCTCATCCGTTATTCATATACAAATTTTTTACACATACTTATTATTATAGGTATGTGTAGGTATAAACTATGTATTATACAATATAGTAAAAACGGGTCTCTCATCTTTACAATACGATGAATCTGTTGTATACCTGAGACAGATATGTAGGTACCTCTCACTTATTATAGTATTCTATAATTATTGTACACGTGCATTTACATGTAGGTATGCGTGTTTTGTTATTATTATTATAAGATGGATATTGGGCGTGTTCAAGTATATTATATAGACCATTCTGTGATTTTTTAACGTACGCGTAATAAGCCAAGCGCGCGCACACACATACATACACACACACACATACTCACATACACACACACTCACATACACGTAAACTCACATACACGTACACTTACTTACATACACACATACAAACACATTAACACGTATTCACACATGCATATTTGTATTCACAGGCACATTTTATGATTTTTTATGTTAAAAAAAATGTGTGTACCTTTATCACCTAAAATAGTATCACATTGCTAATGTTATATGAAAACGATGATTACTACGTAAAAATATATGCAAATGCCTATATTTTGAGCAAATGTCAATCGGATGAAAAGGACATGAGATATTTCAATTGGGAAATTAGCTAGAAAATTGACTTAAGCTCGAATTTCGAGAAAACAATTCGATATTTTGACTTGAAAATCGGAAGTCAGTTTTGTGGGCATTAAACCTACCTATAGTTCAAATTTCAGTTGAATCGGTTGAAAACTGCCCGAGTTAGCCGTCACGCAAGTTCCCATGCATATATGTATATACATATATATATTGCGAGAAAGGGGGAGGTCGGATCAACTTGAAATTTGAACTGGGAGTTCCTTTAGCATTGGCAATAAAAGGGTTCCAGTTTGGTTTCCTAATTCTCAATACAACTGGATATATATTTTTTTTTTTGACAAACTTCCCCTAAAAATGTTTAAAATACCACAAAATGCCGGAAAAAAGGGGTTGCGGTCAATTTAGGAGGTAGAAATTTCATGCTTTTGTTCCATACACCAAAACAAACATTTTCCGTGGGGTCCCTTTAAATCATAAAAAAAATTCGATCAAAATGTTTCACATACTCTACTATAGGGGAAATGATTGGTAACTTGCAATTTGCAAAATATTTCGCGAAACTTGACATCGCTCAAGCTTTTCAACAATTACCGGTCGATTCAGAATCCGCGGAACTACAAGCTATCATTACACATAAAGGTAGCTTTATGGTGAAATGTCTGCAATTCGGACTGAGTGTCGCTCCTCAGATTTTCCAACAATTCATCAATAATAGACTTGCTGGTTTGAAAGGGATTTTCCCCTATTACGACGACATTTTAATTTGCGGTACTACTATTGAAGAATTGTGTGCTCGTTTACGGTTTACGATTTTCGATAGACGGACTCAAACTACGGAAAGACAATTTTCATTTTTAGACATTTCGCGGAGTCCATAGACTTTCTCGAATTTAGAATCGATGTCGGTGGCGTGCGGCCGTCACAAGAGAAAATACGAGCTATACATGATGCCCTAGGGCCTACGAACAAACGTGAATTGCAAATATTCCTGAAATTACTTTATTTCTACCATTCCTTTTTGAAAGATAAGGCAACGATAGCCGATCCACTACATCGATTATCGAATAATGACGTGCCATGGGAATGGGACATTCGTGAAAAAGCTTCTTTTAGGAAGGTGAAGGAACTTCTAACATCAGATTCTTTATTAGTGCACTACAGTACTTCAAAACCTTTAATACTATCGTGCGGCGCATCACCCTTTGGCGCGGGTGGAGTTTTAAGTCACTTACGGAACGATGGTTCGGAAGAACCAGTGGCGTACCACTCCAAAACATTAAATGGCACTGAACGTCGATATTCGCAGTTAGATCGAGAAGGATTCGCCATTATTTTAAGTGTGAAAAAGTTTCACAATAACTTATATGGTCGCGAGTTCGTGTTCATAGACCGCTCTTAGATTTACTTGGCGAAAACACGCCGACTCCTGACCTAGTATCGCCTAGGCTAGTCACAAGGTCTCTGTTCTTATCCAACTAAAATTACAGACTTGTATACAAGGCCGGGAAAGACATGAGTTGGTAGCAAAATTGACTGTAAAAGACCCAGTCTTATCGCGAGTGCGTGATTACATATTAAAAGGATGGCCTGAAAAGCCGACCCCGGACTTAACTATTTTTTACTCCAAGAAGCTGGAATTATCAACATAAAGAAACTGTATTTTATGGGGAAGCAGAGCTGTCATCCTGGAGGCTGCTAGAGACCAAGCTCTAACAATGTTACATTCAACACATCCTGACATGGTTCGCATGAAATTTTCAGCAAGAAGCTACATGTGGTAGCTACATGGACACCCAAATAGAAAATGCGGTTAGACAATGCAACACATGCCAAATAAATCAAAACGAGCCAAGAAAGGCACCACTACATTTTTAGAGCTATTTTCTTGATTTTGGTAGATGCCCATTCTAAATGGTTAAAAGTACGTCATGTTCCATCTACTTCGTCCACTGCCACAATAACTGTTCTTCGTCAAATTTTTGCTACACATGACCTGCCAAAAGTACTTGTCAGCGACAACGCTACGTCCCCCACTTCTACGGAGCTTACAGTATTTTTGGAGAGGAATAGTTTTAGACATGCTCGTGTTGCTCCATATCACCCATCATCTAACGGACAAACTGAGCGCAAGGTTGAAGATATAAAGAAAATCTTTCCAAATTGGTGGAGGGAGATTGGAGAGTAAAATTAGCCAGATTCCTTTCAAGCCAACATACTACGCCATCTACGGTAACTAAAATGAGTTCTGGAGAGATATTGATAAAACGTCGTTTGCGTACACATTCAGATATTATACACCCGAATTCTGTCCAGCGGAGGAATAATACAGAGACTGGTTTGCCTAGACAATTTTCACCAGGAGAATCAGTATTAGAATTACAGCGGATCTCCTAAATTGATTCATGCAACCATCGTGAGATCCACCGGACCAGTTTCCTATGAAACCACAAATGATTTTGGAACCTTGCAAAGGCATCACGTCGATCAGCTACGCGGAGGTACTGAAGAACTATCTGCTCCAGACACATCGCAACCAGTCAGTTTTGATCCAGACGCAATTCCCGGTACTACAGCTGTAGCTGCTCCAAGAATTGATTCGAAAGGACCTAGTGATGTTTCAGTTAGTGCGAATTCGGATACGCAAACCAGTGCTAATCCATATTCAGTGCCTAGATCAACACGAGTGAAATCACCACCCAGTTATCTGAAAGAATATGCATAAACCTTATAATGGGGGAGAGGTGTTATGTTCTAAGTTCTGTATTCTGTAGGTTCAATGTTACTATGTTCGATGACCGTACTTGAGTTCTCGGTTTTAATATATAAGCATTGTGTGATAGTAATAACCGTAACAGAAAAGAATAAATGGTACTCATCAATATGTTGTATTAATAAACACATACACCAAAATATCAATACATAACAATGTTCATAACCATTCCCCACCTATTCTTCTACAAATCCAATTGTACAATCATTATTCAACGCGTGCATAGCGCTTAACTCAAGGCTTGCTCCAACAATGTTTTCTATGAACAATTAAGAGACATAATCGTGAAATCAAAAGAGAATGAGGATATTTTCGCTTCAGGTTTTCGTAGTTTGTTCCACTTAGGCTTGAAATCAATTTTTTGCAATATTACGTTGTGAGCTGGAAGCCACATGTCATTACATCAAGCTGCGGACATATTCTATTTGTAAACAAAGCCTTTTTTTGAACATTCAGATAATTACTTGAAATACTTTTGTGCATTATCATAAAGGAATTTTAATCAATATTTAACAATTGCGGGAGGTTTTGAGTCCAAAAACCAATCAATTTTAATTCTACTTTTTGTTAATAGTTTAATATGCAATTTGATTTGTATTTCTTCATTATGAAAGTACATTCCAGCTAAATGCTCAAATAGCAATATTTCTAATAAGGTCTGATAACCTTTTTCTATCACCTCATAAATCTTCAACATCTGGTTCAAAAGTGGATACTCGACCGTCATATTTTTGGTTTAGTCTTTCAGTAGTATTACATACTGTGATCTGATATTACTTCAAAGTTTATAAGAATTTCGCTAAGCAGCGGATTCTTGATTCATATACTTAAAACAGTAGAGTGTTATAATAATTTCGATCACTCGTGTTTCTGTTCGTCTTGGCTACGTGGGCATTTTCAACTGAAGTTAATGTGATTAGGACGCCTTGTGATGATACAATTAGTATTAACAAATCAAGTTTTATACATTGATACGTCTTCTGATGATGGTCGCGAGACCGAAACGTACGTAAAGACGGAAATAATAAGCATATGTGTTACCGTGACCTATTTCCCTAGAATTTATATTTGATTCATACCGGGTTCAAGAATCATTATTAATCTTACTTACGTATTCAACATTTTCTCTGCCATAATAAATAATCAATACTGCTGTGACATAGAATTCAAATTGGAGTATTGGTATTATTTATTGAGTATATGAACTTACAATGTTGAAAAATATTTTCCAGGGTTGAAAATTCTCAGACTGATTGCAACATTGAGACTTCAGTAGAGGATTCAGATGTATGTGGGAAGTTCAAATGTGAAACTCAAATGACGGCAATTCCACTTCGCCAATGGTCAGGAATTAATATTACTAGGAGGAATTGGTTCCCTATCTCTATTGGATGTATACCGAAGCTCACTTGATGATACAAATATAAAAACAACTGCAAAAATGATGAATGATAAATATAATGCTAATTATTGGTTGGTTATTTTATTATATTACCTTCAAACTCCAACTTAATGAAATATCCCACAATACTAACAATAAATCGAACAAGATAGAAATATGTACTCAAGGTATCAAGTGCAAGAAATCTTAATCATGAAGTTTATTAGGAAATTGAATAGAAATAATGATGTATTTGAAGATTCCAAAGTGTAGGCTTCACATTAAATAGTAAGATGTCAATAAATACTAATTATTAAATAATTCTGAGGATGTCAATGTGTGCTGGCACAGTTCATCACTTGCCTTCTGGTTTATTCCAACTTAATTTTCATGAAAAATGAGGTAAACACACAATTTGAGAATAATTGGTTTGCTCTATTTCCACCTCGAAATTCAAACTAAACTTTATGGAATCCGGAATATATTTTTACATTATTCTTCCAATATTAAATTGTTCCATAAATACAAAAATATTATCAAAATATAATAGTCGAGTTGTTTTGATGAAACAGAGTACATTCGATTCGGGATGACATCTAGAAAAATGCTTACCGGTTAGTTAGTTTTTTGTGTAAATTTGTTATGTTTTCAACCCAAAAACACTTTTATTAATTTGCAACGTGAACGGTTTATCAAAGCAATGTTTTATTTATTGAACAATATGTATTTGAATTATTAAAAAAATTTTCATGATAATATTCACTGAACCACAGAACAAAATAATTTTCACATAAAACGAATGAAACTCGACTATAACGTTTGGTGCTTTAACATTTCTTATTTACAAATCAAAACTCTCCTGGAATAAGTTAAAGGGAAGCAGTATAGACAATACTCTTAAATTATTATCAATACGTACCTTTCATTACAACGTTTATCATGATAAGCAATCCTCATTTCAACGTGGAAAATTATCCAGTTGATCCATGTATAACTATTTCATTCTATCTCCATATGAAACAGAACTGTGATCAATCAATCACTGACTATCCTACCTTTGTTACCAAAATAGCTTTCGGACACTTCTGCGAGTCAAATGCAAGATTGTAGGAACACAAAATATCATGGAAATGATTTTGAAACAGCTGACGAGAGAAGTTATAAATTATACTCTAAGGTAGGTACAGTTAAATTTCATTCAAATAGTCTACATAATGTATTTTACTACTTTTACGCAGACACCTGCTGTTAGGTTAACTTTCAAAATTATTCACATTTTAATATGACCTTGTTATGTACTTAACATAAATTATCAAAATTTATCAGGAAGTATAGATACTGCTTACCTCCCTGTTCGAACGAAGATGAAAATTATCATCTCTTCGTCCGTACGGGGATATCAATATTAAAATCTCCACGTCCGACGGCAAACGAGCGAATTAACTGTTGATATTCAAATGTATCAAATGTAATGTCAAATTGTAATATCTTTATATTCTTTTATGGTTTATTTTTCATATATAGGTTCCAAGAGTGAACATTTGTAGTCCCTATTAAGTTCTACATGTCCATGGATGTGATTCGAATATTCACTAAGCATCCAGTTTGGAACCGAATGTCCCTTGTGGATATCCGATGGCCATCCGGAGTCACACAATGATTTTCAATATCTCAGTGAAAACGTCCAGTGAATGTTCTGAAGGTATTCGAGAGCAAACGTACCCTACAGCTACTGGGTAGATTTCCACTGATTTTTGCAGACACTTTAATGGAATAAGCAGTGTTGTACTATATTCTTGAATGAAAATATTTGTCTTGGTTTATTGGAATTTTAAATGTCTCTATCTAACATAGTTGACTGATCTACTCAATTCATTTTAGAGGGAGAGCACAGCTCACGATAAGATTACAATCAACTCCAAAGGCTGCTGGATTATATAACAAGGCAAGTGGGTTCAGGAAATCTATTAAAATTACAGCATACCAATTTCATTAGGATATTCAAATATTTACAAGCGGATGGGATAAATTAAATTTTATTTTGTCATATCACCTTCTTTCGAAATTTCTATATATGTTCCTACAACTGGACCATTGGTTTGAATACTCTGAATACACTGATGCTTGGGAAGGATACTAGACATGAATTGAAGAACAGAATATAAAAAAGAAGAATATTGAACACGTTGTTTTTTGTGTATTTATATACAATTTCTATGATTTTTTATCATGTTGATGTTTTTTTTTGTCGAGCCTGTATTGATGTCCATCGTGTTTGACCGGTTAGTTCTTCCTTCTTCAGGTAAGTAGAGTATGGAGTCCTGAGTGATATATATATATATATATATATATATATATATATATATATATATATATATATATATATATATATATATATATATATATATATATATATTCTTTTGTTGATATTCTTGAACCATTTGTAATATTTGTATGTTTTCTTGGTATATTGGTTCGTATATATACTGATAATGAAACAAAAATTCTGTTTTGACGTTTCGACAATGTTTATTGCCTTTATCAAAATTGTTAATTGAATTAGTGTTTCCATGTAATTTAGAAAAGAATAGATGATTTCGATTAATGAAATGCGTCTGCAGCCGACTTGTGTTTTAAGATCCAATTAAAACTGCAGAAAACATTGGATCGGTTGTGTGTGAAAGAGTAATGTATGGCTAACTACAATTTGAAATAGATTGAATTTGATTAAATACAAGACATTCCAATATTGTACAATTATAAATATCTATGAATTATTGTATGAATTAGTTATTCTATGATAAGCATTTCAGATCTATCATAACTATTCAAGTTTAAGATAATTCTATGGAATTTAACCTCAAAATTGTTACTCTATAGTGTCATAGTTAAATAATACTTCATCTTTTTTAGGTTGAATTTTAAATAGACAAATTGAAAGTGGCACTTCAAATTAATAAAATTTTGTTAAGTTTGTATTAGATTATTGTACAGTTTCGAAAGATTGGAATCTATTTTGTCATTTACACAATTGTTCTTTTTAATTTGAATAGATTCTAATATCAAACGTTTGTTGTCGTTTGTTTCAATATTTAAAATTTTTGTATTGTTGTAGTCGAAAGTATGGTTAGTGTCTTTCACATGTTTATTGAGCGCAGTTGATGAATTTTTGGTATATTTGTGGCCATTTAATCTTTTTTCGAGGTATTGTGAAGATTGGCCAATATATACCTTTTCGCAATCTTTGCAAGGGATGGAATAAACAGTATGGGTTATTTTTTTGAAAGGTACGCTGTCTACATTGTAGACATTTTATCCTCATATTCATTTGTGTCCATGATAACAGTTTTATTACCTTTATCTGCTTTTAAGATAGTAATTTGTGGGTTAGATGTTGAATGATCCTGAAGTATATAAGAAACTAAATAACAACCCAACTAATATTTACCAAACTAAAAATAATAACTTAGTGAAAAAATGGTTTGAAAAGAAATATATTTCAAAATACATTCATAGACAATTAACGATACATAATGCTCATCCTCCAAAAATATATGGCTTACCCAAAATTCATAAACCTAATATACCGATGCGACCTGTAGTATGCAGCATTCAATCACCTTTTTATGAAATGGCTAAATACTTATCCAACATACTAAAAAACATAGCTTACAAAAATGAATTTTACATCAAAGATTCTTGGGATTTCAAGGAATTCATTAACAAAATTACAATACCTAAAAACTATATCTTAGTATCACTAGATGTCACATCTTTATATACAAATATCCCTTTAGAATTAGCTAAACAAATAATTCAAAATAAATGGGATGAAATAAAACTATATACAAATTTACCTATGAATGAGTTCTTAACAGCTATAGAATATACATTCACCGCTAATTTTTTACAATATAAAGATGATTGTTATAAACAATTAGATGGTTGTGCAATGGGCTCTCCAATATCAAGTATCATAGCCCAAATAGTAATGGAATTCCTTGAAGAAAAAGTAGTATCTCAACTAAATTATAATATAGCCTTCTTCAAAAGATATGTTGATGATTGTATTGCTGCAATCCCTGAAAACAAATGTAATGAATTTTTGAATTCTTTCAATTCCTTTCACCATAAGTTACAATTTACGATTGAATTAGAAAATCATAACGAAATAAATTTTTTAGATTTAACTTTAGTAAGAAAATCAAATGATAACAAAATTCTAACAAAATGGTATACCAAACCTACTTGGTCAGGAAGGTATACTAATTTCAATTCTAATATACCTAAAAAATATAAGAAAAATGTTATTATAAATCTAATAGATAGAGCTATTCGACTAAGTTCTCCTGAACTGAGAACTATATCTATTACAAAAACAAAAGAAACTTTAATAAGAAATGGTTATCCCATTGATTTAGTAAACTCGATAACTAAAGACAAAATTCATAAATTTTATAACTCATTTGGTGGAATCAATACCAATAATGAAAAAACTAATGATAGGCATTACATATCACTACCATATATCGGTGGACTTTCAGAGAAAATTTGTAATATAGTGAAACCTTATGACCTACATATATGTCATAAGAGTTATTTAAATCAGAAAAGTCTCTTTACAAAATTAAAAAGCAGCGTACCTTTCAAAAAAATAACCCATACTGTTTATTCCATCCCTTGCAAAGATTGCGAAAAGGTATATATTGGCCAAACTTCACAATACCTCGAAAAAAGATTAAATGGCCACAAATATACCAAAAATTCATCAACTGCGCTCAATAAACATGTGAAAGACACTAACCATACTTTCGACTACAACAATACAAAAATTTTAAATATTGAAACAAACGACAACAAACGTTTGATATTAGAATCTATTCAAATTAAAAAGAACAATTGTGTAAATGACAAAATAGATTCCAATCTTTCGAAACTGTACAATAATCTAATTCAAACTTAACAAAATTTTATTAATTTGAAGTGCCACTTTCCATTGTCTATTTAAAATTCAACCTAAAAAAGATGAAGTATTATTTAACTATGACACTATAGAATAACAATTTTGAGGTTAAATTCCATAGAATTATCTTAAACTTGAATAGTTATGATAGAAATAATCATCATAGAGTAACTAATTCATACAATAATTCATAGATATTTATAATTGTACAATATTGGAATGTCTTGTATTTAATCAAATTCAATCTATTTCAAATTGTAGTTAGCCATACATTATTCTTTCACACACAACCGATCCAATGTTTTCTGCAGTTTTAATTGGATCTTAAAACACAAGTCGGCTGCAGACGCATTTCATTAATTGAAATCATCTATTCTTTTCTAAATTACATGGAAACACTAATTTCAATCAACAATTTTGATAAAGGCAATAAACGTTGTCGAAACGTCAAAACAGAATTTTTGATTTCATTATCAGTATATATACGAACCAATATACCAAGAAAACATACAAATATTACAAATGGTTCAAGAATATCAACAAAAGAATATATATATGTATATATATATATATATATATATATGTATATATATATATATATATATATATATATATATATATATATATATATATATATATATATATATATATATATATATATATATATAAACAAGTTTAAAGTTTCTTTGCCTAATTGGCCACTATCGTGTATGTAACTTAAGAGATATAGAATTAAATTTTCTGAATTATGAAGACAACTTAGATAACGTTAGAATAAACGTAAAAGATTGAACCATAGGCGGGATTCGAACCCACATTTCTGGATTTCTAGTCCAGGGTGTTTACCAATTACACCACTTCGGTCCTGTTAGATTTTTATATTTTTGTAAATATAAACCTCTGAAAGGATAGTAGATCATTGATGGACACAATGCGATTCGATGCCCTACCATAGATCAACTATTCACGCACATTCATCTGAAGTTCAGTCGTTTTTTGAAGTAAGGATTGTAGGTTAGTACTGCTATGGTTGGCAGTTACTTGACAGTTCTTATTCAAATGACAGCATCCCGGTTCTTATATATTTCAATAGAACTGACTGAGATTTGTTCTGGTTAATTATAAACAAGTTTAAAGTTTCTTTGCCTAATTGGCCACTATCGTGTATGTAACTTAAGAGATATAGAATTAAATTTTCTGAATTATGAAGATAACTTAGATAATTTAACATAGGATTATAAAGATGAATAAACGTAAAAGATTGAACCATAGGCGGGATTCGAACCCACATTTCTGGATTTCTAGTCCAGGGTGATTACCAATTACACCACTTCGGTCCTGTTAGATTTTTATATTTTTGTAAATATAAACCTCTGAAAGGATAGTAGATCATTGATGAACACAATGCGATTCGATGCCCTACCATAGATCAACTATTCACGCACATTCATCTGAAGTTTAGTCGTGGATATTACTCTGGACCACCGAACGACCGGAGGCATCAGATCACCCATTTATTTTACGTGGATGATTTGAAACTGTATGCCTCTGGAAAAAAGAACCTCCATCAATCTCTCAATGCGGTTCAGGAATATACACGAGCCGTAGGCATGGAGTTGGGATTGAACAAATGCGCAGTGTTTCATTTGAGGAGAGGACGATCTCCGGAAGTGTACGAGAATATGCAGCTTGCCGACGGAAGCATCTTTAAACACCTTGATGCTGGAGAGACTTATCGATACCTGGGAATCGAACAGCTTCCTAATTATGACGCTTCCCAGGTAAAGGTGGCTCTTCGCGGCAAATACAGAAGCCCTGTTCGGAAGATTCGGTCTTCCGAACTTTCGAGTGGGAACAAGGTGTCTGCAACAAATACGCTTTCCGTTCCAGTCCTGTTCCACCCTTTTGGAGTGGTGAGATGGACTGTCGATGAGCTGCATAGACTCGACAAAGACACCCGGAAAATGATGCATATCCATCACAGTTTGCATCCTATCGTAGGTCGTCCGTTTCCCGCATTTATCTCCCACGTCATCGGGGATGTAGGAGATTCATCAGTCTGGAGGGTTTGCACCGAAGTGTGGTTCTGAGTATAGCTTGTAGAGTTCTTAGGAGCTCGGACCCCCTCCTGTGCCTTGTTAAAGATCACGAATTGGCCGGAGTGGGGGCATTTATCGTTAAGGCAGCACAAAAAGCTGCGGAAGAACTTGGTCTCGAATTTCAGATCAGTCGAGAAGGCCGACTAGAGGGCAACCTCGCCTGAAAGCCCAGATAAATGCCGCGGAGCAAGATATTATGCTCAGGCGGCATGTTGACAAGACGATACACGGTGTTCTCTATCGAAACATCGAAACTCTCGGCTTGTCAACTAGGCTGACCTTCGGCTACCTAAGGTCAGCCGGGCTTACATCCAAGACTGAGGGATTTACCGCAGCTTGCCAAGATGGCGTAATTAACACCTTGGTCTATCGCCGCAATGTGATGGGTGTGCAGGTCCCTGATGTTAGCTGCAGGGCCTGTCGAAAGGCGCCTAAGACTTTCCCACCTTCTGTCGGCATGTCCGGCAAAAGCGGCCTCGGCGCACAGTCATCGCCATAATGCGGCCCTACAGGTGCTGTATTACCATCTGAGGCACTCGTACGGAATAGACCAAGAGCCGGTGCTGCCTTACATGCCAGGAGATATTGAGTCCATTGTCGGAAACGAAAAATGCCAGATCTACTGGAATTACCCGTTTCCGACCGTCAGGTCCATACAAGCAAATAGGCCTTACGTTGTCCTCCTCGATAAACTAGTCAAGACTATGTATGTCATCGAATTCTCCGCTCCGGTAGAGAAGAACATAGTCTTGGAAGCGGGGGAAAAATGGACAAAATATCAAGATCTCCTGTTCGAGCTCCGCACGCTATACCCAGGCCACAAGGTGGTATTAGTGGTTCTGATCATCGGTGTTTTGGGCGGAATTCGGTCTTCGCTGCGTTCATACTTGAAGATCATTCCGGCCTGTAAGAACTCGGCGCAGATCTTGATAGACCGGATGCAAAAGGCAGTCATTCTGGGTTCAATTAGAATACTGAGGGCACACGATTTAGGAAGCTGAAGCTATTTACCGACCGTGGGGAGGAGTAGCTTCGGTTAACCGCCTTTTAGGTTTTTCTGGCGCGACTGCTGCGATGTCGCGACTGCTGCGATGTCGCAGCAGTCTGGAAAATCTAGGCGAACAGTTCGCCTAGATTTTCCAGACTCTACGGTCGAATCACCTGAAGATGGCAAATGCGACTTTGCCGAAACGTCGTGAAATTGGAATTTTTGAGGACCGAAACCACACAACGCGGATCAATACCCGAGAATCCAGTTCTATACATTACGTCCGCGAGAACCTAAGAAGAAACATATATATATATATATATATATATATATATATATATATATATATATATATATATATATATATATATATATATATATATATATATATATATATATATATATATATATATATATATACATCCCGCTATATTCTTGGCGTCCGCACATTGTCGATTTACTATTCTCTCGGCGTCCATGTCCAACTGAGCGTCCGTATGTGGACGCCGAGTGGAATCCCCATTGAAATTTCGCCAGAGGACTCATATAGTGTTATAGAAGTGTTTGCCGAAAATCGACTAGGACGCCCAGATTATAGTGAAATGAATTATTTGTATGTTACGCTGTATATGATAGTTCAATCAGTTTGCAGTGAGAGGCGCAGCGCGCGCCGCCGTATGTCCGATGTATATACATGATTTATTTCATGAATCCCTCGGCGTCCTTTATGCATATTTCAGCTTTTACTTCACGGATTCCTCGGCGTCCGTAATTGGCAACATTGTATGTGTAAACTTAGTTTTGCGAGGAATGTAACTGTACAATAGCTGCTGCGACTGTCCCGATGCTTTATTTCAAATATCATACCAATTTGTTGGATTTACGGAGTGTTATACAATTTGTTCTTTGATTAATTTATGCAGATTTGTCTATTGAAGCTAAACTTTAATTTTAATTCGTTGCGTTTGGACGTGTCATATTATTCCAGAACAATAAATGTTATTTGTTGAGTAGAAGGTAGTTAATTATTTCACAATGAAGATTATTTTGTATAAAACAAAATAAAGTTATTCAAACTATTTTGTTAACGTTGTTGTAAATCAGGGTTGGAAATTCATGGAACTAATAGCGTAATATCTTTTATTTTAAATATTCTAGTTTGAATTCAGTTCATCAAGTGACGATACAATAGATCTTTTGAAAATCATCTTATATGAATTATTAATGAGAATAGCCGATCTAGATGAGAGCATGACTGCCGATATACGTATTTGAACAAATTCAATTTGGTTTCAAATTATTTTTATTTTTTGTATTAGTTGTAAGGTCTTGACATCCCAATGTCACTTCAGCACAAGACATTTTCTCATAAGACACATACACACACATACACACACGCACACACAAACACATACTTCTACAATATTCTCGAAGCCTATTTATAAAATTATCCTGATCATGTTGTTTCTGATAACTCAAAACCGCTGTGTCTTTAAAGTGGGTGGTGAGCCCATAAAGCTTTATTAATGTATCCTCTAACTACTGTGGTAGTAGTTTACCCAATTTACAAGGTGTTCATTCAATGCATAATAATAATAATAATAATCTTCATTTTGAGATATAATTACAATTTATTGCATGTAGAGCAGCCATTGAAGAAAATAGAGTTGATCTCAAAAACACCTACATATTATAAAATTCTCTCATTGTATAGGGTTCCAAGTTTATTAACATATCATAGATTTCTGTTTTACATGCAGAAAGATTATTGATCACTTTGATGTGATCTGGCAACTTGTTGAAACATTTGATAGAAGAGTACAGTGCCCCTTTTTCAGTTACACTCAGTCTATTTACAGATTTACATGTCTAGTTGGGTATAGGCCTCTTGTTTCAAATTGTGTGAGTAAATGCCTATTTCTGAACAGAAATAACAGATATTCTTGAATGTATAAAGCTGGTACTCTCTGTATCCTATTTTTCTTCAAATAGTCCCTACATCACTCTTTGTACTTCAACTTTAACATTGTTCTTAATGCTCGTTTATGAATTAAGACCACATTTTCAATATGTCTACTAGTGCCAAAATATATCAAACTATATCTTATTCTTGTTTCAACATTTGCATAATGCACTATTTTCAGTGTTTGAAAGCTTGCATATCTTTTAATTACCCTGAGTGAGTAACATATGTGACTCAGTTCGACAGAGTTGCCCAACATGGATAGCTCAGCATAAAAAATTATCTATATAGACCCCCAAGAACTTGGAGTGCTTACTAACTATAAAGTTCTTTTTACCTGAACTAACATCAAAAGGCAAGTCAGTGCGGGCATAGATTGTTTTGAACAGTACGAGATTTGTTTTATTTTCATTAAGAACCAGTTTATTTTGTATGAACCAAGATTTGGCTCTTTCAGTCTAAATCTGCTTTGGCAATCATACTGATCATATCAGGAGCCTTTACTAGCATATTTGTGTCGTCAGCATAATTAATCAGCTTACAAGCCTAATTAAGCTTCATGAAATTATTCAAATCATTCACGTAAACTCTAAAAAGCAATGGTTCCGTTATGCTACCTTGTGGAATACTGATGTTTGATATTTTTTTTGGAGGATTTTCCCTCAACTTCATCTTTCGTGATCTTCACCATCTGTTTCCTATCCTCTAAGTATGATCTAAACTATCTTAGAGTTGGTCCCCTTATTCCGCAATATTCCAGCTTATTTAACAATATTTCATGATTCAAGCAATCGCATGCCTTAGAAAGGTCTAAGAATGAGTCTAATGCTAATGTATCATCCTTTAATGAGTCTATTATATGCTGTATGAACTGGAAAATTGCAGTATGTTTAGATTTTCCTTCCAAGTAACCATGTTGAGAGTCACTTATCAAGTTACATGCTGTAAGAATCAATTTATTACACATTGCAATTTCAAAGATTTTTGAAAAAGCTCACAATAAGCTTATTGGTCTATACTTATCTGTAATTTTTGGATCACCATTATTTTTCAATACAGGAATTATACATGCCGTTTTCAACTGAAATATACCAATTTTGAAGGAGTTATTTATGATGTAGACTAAAGGTTCTGCAATTAAACATCAGCAATTTTTATCAATTTGTTCGTGATCTCATCTACACCACTGCTCATTCTATTTTCTAGATTTTTAACTATATTCAGGAAATCACTTCCACTTACTAAATCAACAAACATATATTTCATACATTTGGTTGTGTTGCTTATATGTGGCTGATTTTGACTAATTATTAACTCATCAATATAATCAGTTATATAGTTCAAGAAGCTGTCAGCAATGTAATGTGCAATTCCCCGTACTTTCATGGAATTATGTACATTTCCCACGGCTCATTTATTTTGTCACTAGCTATGTCATTTATATGAAGCCAATCTTGATTTTTCATTATGCTCTCGAATTTTTCCACATTGTTTACATTGAAACATATGCTATAAGTATGGGAGCATGTGGTTCTCTGAGTCAAAAATGTTAATTTCTGTGCGAAGTGATCTGATATGGAGATGTGTCTTTAATATTAGTGGACATATTATCTACACATGATTGAGATGATGGTGTAAGTCTGGTGTACTTATTAATTTTGTGGATGATGTTGACTGAGTTCATCATATCACAGAATCTGAATTTATCTATTGTTTCATCTTAAACATTGATGTTGAAGTCACCAGTAATTAAAACCTTTCCTCTCTCATTATATACCACATTAAAAATTTCTTCAAATTTAGAGAAAAATATGTCAACGTTTGCACCTGAAGGCCTGTCATTAGAAACTATAAGCACTTTTCTTCTTTCGATAATAACTTCACTCGCTACACAGTCAATTTGATTCTCTATTGACGATTTTTTAACTCGTCTCATTCTACGCCCTAAATCCCTCTTCTTAGGTATATTGCTGTCCCACCATGCTCATTGTCATTTTGTCTACAGAACCTTGCCTCCAAGAAGAAATCCTTCAGGCTGAATGTTTTTAGTTGTTCCCCCGTTTTCCAGTGTTCTGTGATACATAGAATTTGGGAGTATGCGTTATCTGACATCAACTCTTCCAACTCGTCTACACAGTTACCTATTGACTGCACGTTTTAATGTATAACACTAATTTCACAATTTTTCTGATCCACTGCTTGTTTGTATGTCAAAAATTCCCCCCATTATCCTGTCTAATTTGCACAAGAAATTGCTTGTGTTTCTGAAAGTCAAATCTTTTAATGCCAACTCCACTTGGACAAAAACAAGAGTCGTACATTTCTTCTTTCTTCTGCAGAGGAGCAAGAACAACATATTTTCTGAGTCCATTGCCAGTTATGGGAATCTTTTCCACTCATATTTTATCTTCCTCCAATCTAGCTATGTTCCTGATGAAGCTTTTAATTTCGTCTCCAGTAGCTTCTCGCTTCACCTTGTGTAGGTATATCCATAATTTTTTTGGACACCTGAAAATCCATCTGTCTTTGTCGTTTTTTCTTGATTTACACCATTTTACCTGTTGAAACCCATCATTTTTGATCTGATTGTCAGTATCCGTCTTTGTTTCTCCTGGGCCAACCTTTTTCGAAATTCCAGATGGGCACGATATCAGCCCATTTGGGTGATTGTTAACTTCATAATCTTTTCCGGAATCTGGAGACCGAATTGGAGTATCAATTTGTGCAGATGTGGGACCAATTTGTGTTGGTTGTTCACATTTTTGGAACCACTTACTACCTTGCTCCGGTTTGGTTTGATCGTATTTCGTTCGGCTCTTTGTGGGTAGATTATCTGTTCGTCATAGTTATTCATCGTTTGAAGGAGTAAATCATTATTTATGTGCAAGATATTGTTTCTATCTCTGATTTCTGCAATTATTCCGTTGAAGTACCTATTTCCTGCTTCTAGAAGTTTGTTTTTCTCCTGTAATTCCACTTGTTTTCTTATGACCTCACTTGTCTCACTGCAACTTACCATTTTCTGACCATTCAGAAATAGGATTTTTGGGTTACTTTTTGTATAACTTTTGTGAAATACCATAACAAATTATACAGACATATACTACAACATTTCATCAGAATTTCGCTTTTTTCACCTTTTTTCAACTTTCTCTTCACCATCAAGATCACCGACACCGTCAGTCGACGCCATCTTAATTGAGAATGAGGATCCAGACTATAGTCTGGTGTTAGCTCATACCCTTTTCTCTAGATATTTCAATGACCGGAGTTCATCAGAAATTTCGTCTGCTTCAACGCGGACGAGACGAGCTCAAAATAGTCACCCCATCACTGTCAAGCTCAAGACCTGCCAAAATCCTTTCTACCAGACTTCATTGTTTCACCGAACAGCTAAGCTGTGAAACTCTTCACCTAGTGGGTTCAGACGGAGGTCTACGATATATTGACTTGCGCCATGGAAAATCTGCGAAGAAACTATGTAAATAGGAGCAAATATATATTTGCACAGACAGCCGGTCTGCCCTGGGCGCTCTCAAGTCACCTAGAGTCACATCAAGACTTGACAAATCATGCAGGGATTCACTGGCTGAACCAGCCAAGAAAAATAAAGTCAACTCATCTGGGTCCCTGGATACAGTCGAGTTGAAGGAACTGAAATGGCTTACTGCCTGACCAGGCGGGGGTCATCTGGCGCCCCTGTCTGACAGGAGCAAATGGTCGTTGTATCAAAATGCGTGGGGATCTTGTACTTCTGAGTCAACTGTACAAAGAGTGCTCTGACTTGTGGCAAGATCATTACGTATGAGGCAGGCCAAGCTATTTATCAATGAGCCTGTACCTAGGCTATCAAAGAAACTCCTTTCTCTGAACAGAATGGACATAAGAGAGATGACTGGAATCCTAACGAGTCATTGTCATCGTAACAAACCCCTCTATACTATGGGTATCGCAGATGATCCTATAATGTAGGTGAAACAGGAGGTGGAAGAAACTGCCCCTCACATCCTGTTAGAATGCCCTGCTTTGACATCTTTCAGGCACCGTTACATCGGCGAAGCAAAACTGCCCCCAGAACAACCTGCTAGAAGAGAATAAACTTCTTACCACGGGGTGCACGATGGGCTCAAGTAGGTAGGTAGTTTTTCCTTATGCCTATAACCTCCAAACTTCCAAGAAAAGAACGAATGCCTATCTTCCGTCTCTACATTCCACTGCTGACTCACATGATCTTCTTGGAACATTATAGGTTTCCCTCTCATGTAGTCAAAGTATTTAAAAAAAATTAATTAAAACTGGAAAGCATTGATGATATAGATTTTCATCTTGATAGCTCTGACAGAAAGGAAATGATGAGTTACGAGAAACACTAATCTTGAAGTGAATCTCAAAATTTGGTACTTATACTTAATTTGAGAACACCATAATATTAAATTCTAATCGATAATCTCAAAGTATGCTAAGTATCTTGGTGTGTTAGGTTATTGCTATCGCGAAGAATCTTTCAAACATAATAACCACACTTAACATCATATAAGCACACAGGATGTCCCACAATGACTATTCATAAGAATATTTTTTTGAGACTTCTTCAATTGAAACAACGAAAATTTAGGTTTTTTTGGGTATCTATACTATTCTCAAATAATAATAATACCTTTGGGTTACATACATTTGGACCTGATCTGATCTGAAGTCAATTTTTAAAGAAATTTCCAGAAAATATCAAAATATTGATCGAATATAAGTGTCCCATAAAAAAAATATTGATGAAATTAAATAAGGTTATAAGCCTATAACAATACCTAAATTGCAATATTCCGAACAGTAGAATTAGCAAACGTAGAGATGACAGTAACAATATCAAAAAATTTTATTTTGAGTCATAATATACCACGATAAAATTATTTTTATCATTTTCGTAAGGTCCCAATACGGACAGAGTCCAATTCGGTTCCGACATTTCGAATTTTCAAATTTCCTCGAAGGATTCATAACCAGTGAACAAGAAACAAGACAAAATTCAAATTTCGTAAGAATCGAACGAATAGAACGCGTTCTATCGTAATTTTAATGGAAGCTGCCCAATTTCAAATATCCGCTGAAAAATTGTTACTATCCTTGGAATAACTGCCAAGAATGAAAAAATGTTCATTGGGGGTCATACGTGCTCAAATTTTTAGGATATTTTAAAAACGTCGTTGGCTACTTTCTCAACCTTTGGACTGGACTTTTTTCGTTTGTTTTGGAATATCTCTCGAAATATTGACCGGGAAGAAAATTTATGGTAACAAAAAATTCAAATCTTCCAATTATAAAATTTTTTGATTCAAAATCGGCTAATTATTAGCCGATTTATGTTTTGCTCGATTTTTTTCAGAGCCCCTTCAACTCGAGAAGACTGCGTTTTTCGGAAATATTGCATTTGGATCCGAAAAATACGAAAATATTATTTATTTTCAATTTCGATCATTTTTTGATCTTTTTTTTCCTAGGGGCACGTGAAAGCGGTCATCCTAACTGACCACAAGCAATATGGGATACGCCCTGAACCTACTCGCCAAGTTTCGTAAATAAAGAAGCACTCTCAAAAATCCGTGGGTAAAAACGTTCATTTAATGGACTATTCGTGATATTTTAAACATCAAATTTCATCAAATAAGTCATTCGCAATAAACATCAAACTCTTGACGTGCTTCATCTTCCAAATCTAATGATAAATTGTCAGCCAATTTTCTGGAGATTTCAGTTAAGCTGGACGTTTTATTAGTGTATCCAAAAATCAGAAAAAAATATTTTAACTCATTGAAGTGGCTTCATCTATTATGAAGAAATTCATAAAAAATGTTTGGGTGTATTATTGGTTGTCATTACTTTTGTACTGTTGCTCCATTAAAGAATTAAATTTTGAAAACTTGCCTATTTCAAGAAATGTTCATCATTATTTTCATACAGTTTGGTAGATGTACCAAGTGAAGCTAGACATTGTGGACATAAAAACTGTATTGATTAAAAATTATTCATTCAATGATACGATACAGATATTTTGTTGTACATCCAGTGAACGTAAATGATCTACACCCATTCATATTATAGTTAAGAAAATCAACCAAAATCCGAAATTGTATGCATGATAGTTACTCTTTTTGTGTCTATATAGTACTAGTGACAAATGTTTCCATTCAGAACAATTCTCCTTATTGGACGAGTCTGTTAAACACTTGCCAAAAAGTTTGCAACAGAAACTTCAACCATATATCTTCTTGTAGAATGAATGGGCCATTCACTTACAACATTTTCTCCTTTGGCAATGGTATGGTAAAAAAATTTAGCAAAACTTTATTTAATTTATTTTATTTATTGGGTAATTCTATTTTGTCATTTTACAGTGTTCTTTTTCGGTTGGGAATCTTGCATCTGCTGATGTAATTATTAAATGGGCATTCTACAGGGTCATCAGATAGTACGGTGGGAAGAACATCTGCTGGAAGCATCATCGGTAATCTCAGAAAAACATTTGTTTCTGAAGAATCCAAATATTTTTTCAAAGAAGGATGCAGCTTTTCTTGCCGGTACCTGATAATCGATTTTTTTCTGTCCTTAAAATAGAAAATTCTATTTTGTTTGTAATGTTGTCTTACAAATAGTTACAGATACGATTATTTCAGAATCCTGCTTATAGTTATTCAATGTAAGATCAGCAAGTTGATGATATATACACTTTTTATCAAAGATATGGGAAGTAAGAAAAAAGATAAATTCTGAAACTATTCGGAATTATGCGAAAAATCAAAGTTGTTATATTATTGTTTTATAGGTACCTAGAATTTTTTACAATGATATCACCGAAAAATGGAGACGAAATGAACTGAACGATTAACTAATCTTGTTCAAAGAACAAATGTGAAATGACCCTTTTTATTTCTGATACAAGTGAAACTGATGTTTCATTTTTGTGCGTTACAAAAGATAAACAGTCTACTTTTACTAGTCGGGTACCATAGGAGTTGTAAGTGTTTGTCTAACGGTTTCACCGTCCTTTGATTTGACGGTCCGTGTCTATTGCACTCGTTCATCGGGGAGGACCTGAATATTTCTACCTTGCCTCTTCTCGGTACTGCTATTGGAACATAATCGTGACAACGCCGCAGGACGCTCAGGCATCCGCCATGTAAACAGTTTTTATATGTGTGGACGCCCAGGAATCTGTAATATGAAAGCTTCGTATATGTTGTAGACGCCAAGATGCGTTTTTATGAAAGGACGCTGAGAATATAGTGAAGTGTATATGACTTCATAGAATTTGCTGAAATTTGGTGAGGTAACATCTGTTTATGATACATCGAGTATATGCGCAAAAAATTATAAATCCCTGTTACAAAATTGGACCGGACGCTGAGAGTTGCGTTTTTGTAAGGACGCCCAGAATATAGTGGGATGTATATATATATATATATATATATATATATATATATATATATACATCCCACTATATATATATATATATATATATATATTCTAAATACATTCTATATACATCCCACTATATATATATATATATATATATATATATATATATATATATATATATATATATATATATATATATATATATATATATATATATATATTCTAAATTTGCATATGATTCTGCGTCCGTTAGCCTTCCGCGTCCGTATATGGGCGCAGAAAATTAATCTCATGTTATTTTTATTACTGAATAAGTCAGTGCTATCTATTATCATCAGAACTGATCCGTTCAATGAAGGAATGAAGGTAATGATAATTATAAGGCTGATGTCTATAACATTGCCAATGTTGAAAATTCAGTCTGGTGTTTGGACGCAGAATTGTCTCACAATATAATAAAAAAATCTACTGGAACGTTTTTCCGTCTGGCGGCGCTGTTATCGATAGTCGTATATATCCAAGAGGTATATTCCTTGAGACGAATGTGACACACAAAAAGAAATTGTCATGCAGACTTCAAATGAATAAAGTGCGCCGGTTCTCATTCTTCGCACCCACGCTCGAAACCTGAAACAATTTCGGCAAAATGCGCTTACTGCCAGGGCGAACACCCTTTGAACAATAGCGATTGCTCGGCTAGACCGACATCACTATCCAAAATAAAAACGGTCCGAAGTCCGAATACAAAAAAACCACATCAGCATTGAGAAACTGTCCTTGGACAAAAGCAAACACACAACCCCCACAAAACGTTAACAAGCGAAACTCACCTATCCCGTTAGCATCCTACCAACTAAATTCACCACAACTTAACCCGCAACCAACACAAGGCACACATGCCACACAACACCCCAAACAACCCAAGTGAATTACAAAACCCACACCACCAACAAAAACAAAACAACCGAAGACAGGAAATAGCGACAATACTAGAGGATATGCTCATTGATTTCTGCGACAAAAACTCAAACCAACAAGAACAGACAGACAAATCTTATCCCTCATTGAAGAATGAATAGCACAACTGAAAGAAATAGAACCCTCAAAATTATGGCCTGGAAGCAGGCCATATTAGTATTGGACAAAAAAAACTGAATTCACATACCACTTAACCACACAAAACATAGAAATCAGTCTAGCGAGCTGAACATTTCTGAAACCCGGACATCACTTTAACATTCCAAACTATAAAACTTACCGTAAGGATCGCGACACCGCATGTGGCGATGTTGCGATCCTCGTGAGAAACAAACTGCCTCACTCACTCCTACCAGACAACAATAACCGGACTACCCTGGGAACGATTTGTATCCTAGTACCTGGACTAAACACGCAAACAGTATTATGTTGCGGGTACTGCCCCTCAAAACAAATAGCTCAAAGAAACCGAACTAAATACACTATTCAACACTAACATACCCACCATTTCCATGGGAGACCTCAACGCCAAATACATAGACTGGAACTGCAACTCTCATTCGCGGACACACCCTACAACGCACAACCGAGGATCTATCATCCAATCACAACCCCATATACGTTATGTTGAAAAGTGAGATCGAAGAAGAAAAGACATTACATAAAATCAAAATAAACACGATACAACTTGAAGACGCCACCAAAACTCAAGAAACAAATCTAACCACTAGACTAACACAATGCTGAAACAAAAAAGACAATAACACCCAATCAGGACAAAATACCCGAATACATTCTTGACCTCATCAAGGAGAAGAATGAAACTAGAAAGAGATACAGCATCATTTTATCTGCAGGACAAAACCACTCTAAATGTACTAGACTTGGGAGTAAAACAAGCACTAGATGAACACAGAAACGAAAAATTCGAAACTAAACTTCAAAAACACAATAACGAACATACTCCACCCTGGTAGATGGCAAAAGACCTAAGATCTAGTATGCCTCCAGCAGCTTCACTTGAATTATAAAACGGCTACGCCATTACTGATGAAGAGAGAGAGATTGTCTCCTCGGAAATGCTAGAACATCAGTTCTTTCCAAACCCTCCCAAATTGCTAGGACACAGATCGAAACGACATGATAAAAACCCTCGAAAATTATAAATTTGACTTAATAACTGCGGACGAAATGAAAAGTATAATTAAAAACGGAAAAAGCACCTGAGATAGATTGGATTTTAAACCGGTCCCTGAAAAATCTATCCGTTCCCGATTATGAATACATGACAGAAACTGCAAATGCGGTACTGAGACTGAGACACTTTCCATACACATGGAAAAAGGCCGAAACTTACTACCTGATGAACAACACAGTATGGGGAAATATTGCATTGTATACAGAATGCATTATGCTAAAGAAAATGAAAAAAGGAGATTTTATAAATGAGTATCACCTTAATCAATAATAATGTTTATATAAGTTAATTTCATTAGCAAGAAGGGCACAACAAAGCAATTGAGGGGCTTGGAAAAATTGTATCAAGAAGTGTAGTATTGTGAGATTTCCAGTTTGTGGCTCATTCTAAATATAATTTTGCATGATTTCTAAAGGCTAGCAAGAAGTCTGTATATATTCTCGTGGTCTGCTTCAGGAAACATTCACATAATATCACTATTACAATTTATTCTATCTCCCAATTGTGCCTACATTTACTATGCCAATAAAGTTTTTAGCGTTTATTGTTATATACTGTATAGTAGAACATTTTTATGTTTTAATCAATATTAAAATCTTATAGCATAAAGTTATGCCAGTACTCGTGATTCATTTGCTTGATTTTTGTTAGATTTTCATCAAACCAAGCATCAAAGGAAATATGGTGCAACAGCTTGGCATTAGATTTTGAAGCAGTAAAAAGATCAACATTTGGTATGTTCTGACCATTTTTCTGAAAGTGACTTTGTAACTAGACCAGGCGGCAGGAAAGACCTTAAAGGTGGTGCTACACCAGCATTTGCCAGTACAAGTCGCCTACATATTTACCCTGAGTAAGTTATTCCAGATATGTTGGGATGGAACATGGAAGTAATAATTGCAAACTGTTTCAGACATGATCAAGACGACAAAGAGAATATTGATGTTTCAGCACCTAAAAGGTAAAATGTTTAATTAAGAGCATAGCAGTCTTACTAATATATGGTTTTATTTATTTTAGAGCAAAACTTTCAGAAAGTGAATATGCGTCAACATCTATGACCAAAAGCAGCGTTTGGTTTGCACCAGCTAATGAGGATATCATGGTTAGTAGTAATGAGGAGCCCTTAGTTGAATCAGTTTCCGCTTCAATTACTACTACATTTCAACAGCCACTGCAGCCTTCCCCAAAAACTGTATCTAGCAAATCACCAGAATCGGATACCTCTCTGAGAAAAAATCCGTTATAGCTGTACCATTAGCAAGGTCTTCATCAACAACTTCCAGTAGTTCCAGTAATTCAAAAGAAAGGAGGAAAAGAAATATCAACAAATAGTAGGAGCATTAGTTCCCCTTATGTTATGACATGGATTTAGTTAATACTCTTATATACTGTGTCAAATTGTTTATAAGTTAATAAATATAATACCATTATAACATCTATTTAATATTAATGTTTTCAGAAAGTTTTGTGGTAAACGCTATTTTGGTGATTGTACTACATCATTCAACAATAGTTTTTTCAGTGAAAATTATAAATACTTAAATATTGTCGTTGAAGAGGTTGCTTGTAATACCAAGGAAGGGCAACAGATTGATTAAATTATGTATTTATCTTTTTAATATCATAGATAAGATATCCTCCTAAAACATGTTTTAAAGAATGTACTAATGTTTTACTAGAATTTACAGGAACAATAAATTGTTAATATTTATTATTAATACGTCAACATTTTTAGAATTATATTTTCCGCAAGAAAACTTTTCAACAATATACAATATACTTTCTCACATGAATAAATTGACAATTTTTTATTTAAATAAAACATTTACAATTTTACTAAAACTTTTCTTACTTGTATGTTCCCCATTCATTTTGTTACTTATATACCATCTTACATCGTGAAATCAAGAAAATCAACGCATATTTTGCTCCCACTTCATAGTCCGATTATTGCAAATGCTTCCTGACAATACGGACGAAATAAAAGCAAAAATGCTGTAGTGGCGATATACCTACTGTACTTTAATATCAGTAGACAGAATAGAATAAAAGTATATAATCATGTTAAACATCTTTCGGAAGTTTTTGTTCATGAAATTTCCCATATAGGGCCCAACAATGGATTTTGTATGAATATACTCATACAGATATGATTTGAAACCAAATTATAGGTCGATGTAGTGGTGAAAAAAGTGAAATTATTATTGTATTGCAATGTAAATTAAATAATTGTGATAATGTCCTCGATAGAAACAAATGTTTTTCACTGGTTAAGAATATATAAAAATATACTTAATTGCCCAGATGTAGATGAACAAAGTAATAAGCAGCTCATAGTCTGCGCTTCAATATAGTTACTTGCACGCACACATAAATCGGTGAATGGCAATCACCAAAAGAAGAAACGACCATACAAATTGCTATTATACAAATGTAAGTCAGTAAGTGAATCAGTTCAATTGCCAAAATACCAGTATTTTTCTGTAAACCATGGAAGAAACCCACATTTGTCATTAACATTCTCCTATGTCTACATCTACACTGTTAATATTGGTTATAAAGTTTTTATTTTTGATGTTTCAACAGAAAACGTACCTTACTGCCTTATAAATAGTACGCCCGTGGCGTGGGGTACTCTGGGAATCTGTTTAAAATACCCTATACAATACACGCCTATGCCGTGGGCTACTATTCCTCTATCCGTACTGGATTTCCACACGTCATGTTGGCGATACAAAGTTTCCTAGTTACGAATAGACTGACTAACTCTGGTATATCCGAGTTGGTTGGTTCAACCCGTTCCACCACAGAAGATCATATAGAGATAAGACGAATGTGCGTCCTGAAACCTGCCAACCTTCCTATATGAATTTTACATCACTATTCGTAAAACTGACCGGTAAAATATTGTAGTGCGACTTTTGAAGAGTATATTGTCAAAGTGTGTATTTGTAATATCGTACTTGAGAGTAATAGTTGAATAGATCATATCTAATAATAGCAATAGTATTGTTCGTTGAACAGTAAAGTAAGAATATAAGGATAAAATAGGTACTAGGTTATACATATCATACTCCAGGCATTTAAAGTAGCAAATCGACGATTTTTGCCCGAATTTCCGCGAGGTCTTACTTTTGTCTATTCTTATGTACTTTGATACGGTGAACACGATGGTGTAGCTCAAATGTGGATTAACTCTGTGCTCAAAAAACTATGGCCATTTTTTGAACCCAAAAATGGCCATTTTTGGATTTTTTTCGTTTTGAGACTAAACAATGGATTGTATGAAAAAATATTCAAACACAAGTTGTTGAACAAATCATTACGCGATTTTTGGCTCTGGTTCGAAGTCGATTCGAGGTCGTGAGCCCATGATAGGACCCACTCAGTGTCTTTTAGCACACTGAAAAATTGAGTAATGTCAAAGAGTTTTTAATTTTTCATATTCTGTTTCGGTGAGAAGATAGTATTTTTATTTCTCTTCTCTCGGTTTCTGGTATTTTTTTATTAAAAATCCGTGTTTTACGAGTTTCAGACGAAATACTCATGTTATCGATCTAAAACTGAAATCATTCATAAGATATTATTATTCTGCACCTAATATCTAAAATTCAAGCATTTTGGTCCAAAGGCTGTCTTGTCGCTATTTTGAAAATTTTGGACCACAGAAAATTTCAAATTGTTTTAGGTTAGAAATTTTTCACGGAATCCAAATTCTAGGTTCTATTAGAAGTCTTCATAACGAGTATTTTATTCCCAAGCAGTTCGATTTGGATTCAGTAGAAATGAAGCTATCCTGATAAATGTGTTTGAGCCTATAGAGGGCCCAATTTTGGGCCTATCGACAAAAATCTTGGAGCGAATTACAGAAAAATACATCTGCTATTCAAGTTTGGAATAGCGTACGGAGATTCTTTTACAATTCCAAGTTATAACGAATTTCATCATAAAAAACTAGCGCGGAATTTCATTTGTCGGCAATAAGCGAAGTTCGGTACAATAGATTTCGCGCGCTAAATTATAGTTTCTCAAATATTTTTAAGTGCACCTGAAGGTAAAATAATTATTTTTTTGAATGTGTGAGTGTATGTAGGCGTGTAAACGCGTATACAATGCTTACATAATGAGCTACAAGGTAATCCTGATTTTTCGCAAGAACATTTATCAGTACAACATTTTTTACTGTTTGCATAGGAGTGAGTTCTTCCGGACTATTCCTCCAACTCAGTTCCGTTGTAATAATGGTTTCATTACCGATCCAAACCTGAAATTGGTAATATACCCTAAAAATATGCTGCTTTGCAGCATTATCATATTTTCATATGGTTACCTTGTAAAGCCTTGGCATAATGTAAATATCCACTGGCAAGAAAATTTGGGAGCATTTTGCCTAACACAATTATCAGCACATTCCAATTGCCCGATCTACCATATTCTATATAAGATTTCAACTAGGTTACCATATGAAAATTCGATAATGCTGCAAAGCAACATATTTTTAGGGTGTATTATCATGTTCGGTAATGAAACCATCAATCCAACGAAATGAGGCTGAAGGAATAGTTCCAATGGAAATGCTCTTATACAAACAGTAAAAAATGCACGTCCTGATAAGTTGATCAAGATAATCTCTTGTTGTTGAGGAAAAAATTGTAATGGTAAATGTTCGTACAAAACATTGGGTTTACCTTGAAGCTCATTATGTAAGCATTGTGAAGGTAAAGACTGTTCTAAATGCCCCGAATCAGGAATCAGTATATTAGATGCTGATGATTTTGATAAGTGTATGGATGAGAATGAACACGATGATGAAGATGACGACGATACCGATGATGTTATCAATGACAATTGCGACCATGAAATTCTATCAAATTCAGATGATGAAGCGGATCACGGATGATCCGAATATCAATAATGATCATATTACATCATTAACAATACATCCTGACAGTGATAACGAAAACGAATATTTGTGAATAATGAGACATATAGATAATTTTTTAATAAACATGGAATGTGAAAAACAAAAAAAAAATATAAATGTGACAAAAAAATTATTCATTAATCTTATTTTTTTTGTTTAAATTTTGAAATTTATTATGTAACACCCTTTAGAAGCATCATGTCACGGTCACATATACACGTTCACACGTCTACATAAACCCATACATTTATAAAAAACGATTATACCTTCAGGTGCATTTTGAAATATTTAAGAAACTGTAATTTCGCGCGAAATCTGTTGTACCGACCCTCGCTTATTGCCGTTATATGAAATTTCGCGCTAGTTTTTATGATGAAATTCTCTATGACTTTCAATCATAGAAGAATCTCCACACGCTGTTCCAAACTTAAATAGAAAATGTATTCCTTCGTGATTTGCTACATGATTTTTGTCGATAAACACATTTATTAGGATAGCTTTATATCTACTGAACCTGAATTGATCTGTTTGTACTTAAAATACTCGTTATGAGAACTTCTAATAGAATCTAGGATTTGAATTTAAAATTTCTGACCACAAAAAATTTGAATTTTTCGGTGGTCCCAAATTTTCAAAATGACGCCAAAACTATGTCCTTGGATCCAAATGCTTGAATTCTGGATATTAGGTACAGAATAATAAAATCTCTTGAATGAATTCAGTTTTAGATCGATAACATAAGTATTTCGTCTGAAACTCGTAGGAGACGGATTTCTCAAAATGGCCGATTTTGGCGCCAAAAAAATGAGGTAGGTCAAATACCAGAAACTGAAAGAAGAGAAATGAAAATACTATCTTTTCCCCGAAATAGAAATCAAAAACTCTTTGACATATACTCAATTCTTCAATGTGCTAAAAAACACACTACATGGACCCTATCATGGGTTCACGATCTTGAATCGACTTCGCACCAGAACCGAAAATCTCGTTTTAATTTGTCCAACAGCTTGTGAATAAATATTGTTCCATACAACCCATAGTTAAAAATAAAATCGAAAAATGGCCATTTTTGAGTTCAAAAAATGGGCATAGTTTCTTAAGCATAGGGTAAATCCAAACATAAGCTACACCATCGTGTTCAACGTGTCAAAATACATAAGAATGGACCAAAATTAGACCTCGCGGTAATTCGAGAAAAACTCTTCAATTGCCTGGACTAATCATGTAACATATTTTTTTTACAGAATACTTACATGTTCCTCATAGAGAATTGTAAAAGAAAAAGAATCATTTGTCCCAATTCAGGACATATTCTGTCACAATTTTCTTCTATAAACAGGTTGGTCCAGTTTATATCATCAGGATTTCACCAACCAATAGTTTATCGAAAAATGAATGTAGTTTGTATAATGAACTATGGTCGAATTTCGTTTCCTTTTTGATTGAAGAAAATGAATTATTCTAAATAATTGGTTATAAATTAATAATGGAAAAAAGTAGCCTCCTGAAATTTTGCACACACCTTTTTCTTTGTATTCTTCATTGAACAAGGTTGTAATTATTCCATTTACAACACAGAGGCGTGCGATCAGGTTTCCTCAAAAATACATTATTCAATAAAACGTACGCCACTGCTTTTTTTGAACATCAACTGCAGAGAGGATTCGCGACTCAATTTAGAACCTTCTTATCGTATCTCACAATTTCTTGATAACTCAACTCAAATCAAAAAAAACCTTAAAAAACATCATCACTGATAAAGTTTTTTCGTATTACAAAAATTCTGCTTTTTTCAAGAGCGCGCTAATTTTTCTTGTTACACATGTCTTAGGCTTTTTATTTTTATTATTGATTTCGGTTATTAAAAAAAACTGATAAATAAACATTGTAGATGAACAAATCCATACAAGAACATAAATTTCATCTCAAAATCAACCCACACTGTAAAAGATCACAAGGTAGGTGTGATTGGCCTTTGACAGTAAGTTTGCAATTTGCATTTTGGCTTAACTTGTTACTGTCAATCCATGAGTGATCTGTTTTATAAGAAAATGGGTTACGTTCGAATTATAAAAATTGTGCACATAAGTATAAATATTAAAATGCCTTTTCGTTTTTCTAATCAAGAATATGCTGACATGCATTACGTTTACGGATTTCGCGATGCTAACTCGGTTGCTGCAGCTCGATAATATCGCTTGCGATTTCCAAATAGATGACAGCCATAATATATTGTATTTGTAAATGTCAAATGTCACCGTCAATTTGTTACTCAAGGTCTGAAATTTACACTAGAAAATTCCAATCATCGTATCGCCAACGAGGTGATAAGAAACAATCGCATCTTGCTGCTTGAATTTGACAGAGATCCTAGAACAAGTCAGAGAAGAGTTTCGAGAACTCTTAGAATTCCAAAAACAACTATCAGTATTAAGAAGATATCATAGACAACCTTTTCATCTACAACCAGTTCAGAGATTGCATCCAGGGGAAGAAAATCGCAGAATGAGATTTTGTCAATGGTTTTTCGACGCTGATCAGAATGATGAGAATTTCATTAACAATATTTCATGGACAGACTAGTCAAGTTTTACTCGAAGAGGAATAGTTAACTTCCACAATCAACATGTGTGGGCACATGAAAACGTCCACGAAACCAGGCCACATAATTTTCAAAACGAGTTTAGTATTAATGTTTGGATCGGGATTCACAATGGCAATCTCTTTGGCCCTTACATACTGCCTTAGTTCCCTAAACTTTTTAGAGTTTTCGAAGACAGGAAGTTTCAATATGAGAGATGAAATTTCTTTTGTTATGTAAAGGCAAGGTTGGTTCCAACTTAATGAATGCCCAGCTCATTTTGGCCGGAATGTTCGTCTGTGGGGGGATGAATTGGTAGTGGGGGCCCCGTTGGTTGGCCTCCGCGATCACCTGATTTAACTTCATCAGATTTTTATTCATGGGGTTATCTTAAAGATACTGTCCATGCGACCCAGTCTAGCGAATCTTGTCTAGTTGATATTTGAAGTATTCTTGATATTGTTCTCCCTTTAAGCAAAATATATATTTTTTTAACTCAGTGGATAAGTTTTTTATTCACAAATTCAGTAATTGGTCACATGATTTTTTAAGTTTTTTTTTGTTTTGAGTTGAGTTATCAAAAAATTGTAGAATACAAAAAAGGTTCTAAATTGAATGTCGAATCCTCTCTGCCGTTGGTGTTCTAAAAAAAACAGTGGCGTACGTTTTATTGTATAATGTATTTTTGAGGAAACCCGTTCGCACGCCTCCGTGTTGTGAAGAAAATAATTACATCCACTATTCACTGAAGAATACAAAGGGAACGATCTGTGCAGAATTTCAGGAGGCTACCTTATTTCATTATCAATTTATAACAAATTATTTAAAATAAATCAATTTCGCTAACACCCTTTACATCAAAAAGGAAACAAAATTCGACAAAAGTTTATCATACAAAGTACCTTTATTGTTCGATAAACTATTGATTGGTGAAATTCTGATGATATAAACTGGACCATTCAGTATATAGTCACAATTTTAACTAAACTGTTATCTTTAGCAACTTAAGGCATTGTTTTCGTAAGTACAAGCTAATTAGAGGTTCAACAGTATACAGACAGCGTATAATTCGTGAAATAAAATTGTAAACATCAACAATCATTTAATTGCATTTTAAGAAGTGATGTTACGTCGGAACTAGATCCTCTTGATACCTAACATTCTCAAGCCATAGAATCGTATATTTCATTGGATAGGTACTATTTACGTTCTAATATATAGTCTATGGTCAAAATCTTGCTCGCAACAAATGCACTAAGCAACGGAATGTGATGCGGCGCTTTAGCACAGCTTTTATACCACGGTATAGAAAAGGGTGGTAGTGCCTCCCTTATGAAAAATGAAGCGCTTATCTACCGATTCGTGTAGACTCCACAAGGTGGCGTTACTATCGGGACCCGCACGTTTGGGAAGCGCTCTCGAAAATTGTTCAAACACAAACGTTGACTGTATTGCCAATTTCCAATAACTAGCGCACACGTTCGAAAATAGGCTTCAATCATGAAAATGTTGTGCTGTGTGGTAAGAGGCATGATTCAAAAACTGGATTGGGAAATGTCAGCACAATGACTTAACAGATTCTGACATGAAATTTGTAGGTTATTGATGATGTCAGTGTGACAGTGACATAATTATTTCAAACGTAAACTCCAAGATAATTTTTGATATCCCGGTACATAGCGTAGGTTCGGGAGCCGATCGTAGCGACACCGTGCGGATTTCTAATGCACCGGGAAAGTAAGAGACTCACTCCTACCACGTATTAAAGTATACGAGATGCACTACCAGCCTATCCTATACCGTGTGTTATACCGAATACAATGTTGATTCCGTATCAGCGAATAATTATATATTTTTGGGAATATATTGATTTATTTTCTGATCACGGTCTCAGCTGTTCTCCTATTTCTCAATGGTCAAAGAAAGGTCAACTGCTCTAACTCCTTTAAGAAAATAGAAGAACATATGAAACCGCGACCGCAGTAACGCCCCCTCCATAAATTTTCGATTCCAATAGCGTTGGTACAAAAGTCCAAGCGGCAATGTTATCGCAGGTTAGTTTGTTGAATTGTTATATCCTTTTGGGAATACAAGCCTATTGAAGGTTATTTCAAAGTTAATTTCTGTGATTGATTCCTTTTCTGATCATGGTTTCATTCGTTGTTCTATTTTGGGAATACATTGATTCATTTTCTGATCACGGTCTCATCTGTTCTTCTATTTCTCAAAGGTCAAAGAAACGTTAACTGCTCTAAGTCCTTTTAGAAAATTGGAGAACATATGGAGCTGCGACCGCAGTTACATCCCCTCCATGTACTTTCGATTCCAATAGTGTTGGTACAAAACTCCGAGCGGCAATGTTATCGCAGATTAGTTTGTTGAATTGTTATATATTTTTGGGAATACTAACCTATCGAAAGTTATCTCAAAGTTGAATTTTGTAATTGATTTATTATCTTATCACGGTTTCATCTGTTCTTCTATTTTCTCAGAAGGTCAAAGTAAGGTCAACTGCTGTCAGTTCTTTTAGAAAATCGAAGAACATATGGAACCGCTACCGCAGTGAAACCCCCTCTATAAACTTTCGATTCCAATAGCGTTGGTATAAAACTTCAAGCGGCAGTGTTATCGCAAGTTAGTTTGTTAAATTCTTATATATTTTTGGGGATACTAGCCTAGTTGAGGATATTTCAAAGTTAATTTTTGTAATTGATTTATTTCCTGGTCACGGTTTCATCCGTTCTTCTATTTTCTCTGAGGTCAACTGCTCTAAGTTCTTTTAGAAAATCGAAGAACATATGGAGCCGCGACCGCAGTAAAACCTCCTCCATAAACTTTCGATTCCAATAGCGTTGGTACAATACTCCAAGCGGCCATGTTATCGCAGATTAGTTTGTTAAATTGTTATATATTTTCGGGAATACCAGCCTAGTAAAGATTATTTCGAAGTTAATTTTGTAATTGAATCATTTTCTGTTCATGGTCTCATCCGTTCTTCTATTTTCTCAAAGTTCAAGGAAAGGTCCACTGCTCTAAGTTCCTTCAGAAAATCGAAGAACATATGAAACCATGATCGCAGTGATAGCCCCTCCATGAACTTTTGATACCAATAGCGTTGGTACAAAACTCCAAGCGGCAATGTTATCGCAGGTTGTTTTGTTAAATTTTTATATATTTTTGGGATTTATTTTCCTTGCCCTTGTACACGTCCTTGAAATATATTATGGGGCCGCTGTTGTAGGTTAGTAGATTATTTTTGGATCCAGGTGGAAATAATGTGCTGTAGTAGTATATAATTCGATAGCGTGATTTCTATATAGATGTGAGTAACCTTTGCCAAGGAGGGAAAGGTGGAAGGATATCAAGCTGAGGTGAATCTAGTGGAACAAATTTCACATGAATACATTGAATATATACATACATTTATCGGTTATATCAATGAAATATAAAATAAAAAGGAAAACATTCTAAACACCTTAATCAAAGATTTGAACAATCCCAACAACAATCAAAACAATCAATATAAGAACAAAAACGTTTATAAATGAGGTACCTATTTGTAAAAACGAATCAATAGTCAGCGATTTCATGAATCGAAACAATGTTTTTTTGTGAGGTGGTAGAAACCGAAAAACGACTCCAAAATATGTATCAAATCATAGCTTCCCGGGTGCTACATGATCCACATTATCCTTCTCTGGAGAATACACTCTCGATATAGCCTTAAAAAATGGTGATACTCTTCACTGTAACTGGGGGACCTACTTGAATTTAAATACATGTTTTGCCAAATATCCATGGAAATGGTACTCCCGGCGGCCATATTTTAGGATGTTACCCCTAATATTCCTCCAAAAACGTTCAATATTTCGGGTATGTGCCACTGTGTCCGAATCAACAAAGTTCTGAGAGTGATTAACTGATTGGTGAAAAAATTCCTCATCAGGTAAGCAGTCATACGCTTTCCAGCAATCAGACAGTATCTTTGTTCCTGGTAGAACTCATTCTTTGATGATAGCCTATAGTTCCCTTGGTTCGATTTTCAACTGGCACGAAGAAACCATTGTTCGGATCTTGTTCATACATGCCGGAAATCCACTGACCTTCAATCACTTTCCCTTTGTTCTATTTGCGTTTTTTCCGTTTTGACATCATCAATTCCCACCTCTTTTCCAACACCCCTCAAAGGTACACGGTTCTCAGTCAATAACACCATGCAAACTTTCTACAGAAGTTGCTCCAATCGACTACAGTGTTGCTACACATTTCCAACTCGATTTATAATTCAATTTGACGGGGATGTTCAGTGTATATCCAGAAAACAACAAATTTACATATTCTAGTGATGAATAATGTTCCTGTTCTAGAAGAAAGTTGAATTCGCCGCCTCTTTACCTTAGGCTTCTCCACATTGCGCCATCTTCTAAATGTATAATTCCATGTGTCCGTGGATGAGGTGCAGGGTAATTCACAAGATGGACATATAAGAGACCGCCGAGTTACACCATGTTCCATTAGAAATGGAACTACCTATTCATAATCATTGATAACTTCAAGTAAACAACTAACTGTATAAACACACCCATCGCAATACATTCAGCTTCAATCAAATGTTCTACGAATTGAGACAATGTCTAACTAAACTAGAACTGGAGAACGTATTATTCGATTTCTATGGTTCTTGGTAAACTCCCAAGAAAAATTTTCTAGCATATTAACTGTTTAAACGTGTTTTTGGATTTTGTCATTGAGAATTCAAAAGGATGTCACATGCGCCAGATCTTTTATGAATTCTATCCTCAAAATATAACCTACGTTCCTACAGTTATCGCATGGAAAAATGCCTGAAATTATAATGTCCCATCATTGGAAACATTTCAATCAGGTGCTATACTCCGAAGAATAATTTCCATGCTGCAGTTAAAAGTCAGTAGGCTATTTGCTTATAAATTTGTAATTTCACTTGGTAACAGTTTTATTTACATTTTCTCATTAGGAATTTAAAGTAATTGTTATTCGATTCATGAATAAACATACAACTAGAATGGTCGCATATTATTGAAACAATGTGTAAAAAAGCAAGAAAAATCAATCATTTCCATAAATAAACTTTCAAATAACTCTTGCTAACATAGTATTACCAAGAATATATGAAAATTTTACAAACTAACCTGCGATAACCTTACCGCTTGAAGTTTCGTATATGCTATTGGAACCAAAAATATATGGAAACTGGGTCTTACTGTCCGAGGTAGGTTCAAGGAAGGAAGGTGATGCTCCTTCATTAAGATTATGTGGTAATCTGTTACTTTCAATATCGCGGGTTTACATGCTTTATGATCATGAGCAGCCTAGAACTACTCGATCTTCCGACTGGTGCAGGATGCGATAGCGCCTGCTATCAGGTTTCGAACACCAAACATCCTCATAACCCAGAGGACGGACTGGGAGAACAAGGACTCTGGTCTAAGACTGGCGAGTCTAGCGGAGCCGGAGTCTACTCGTGTACACCCAGAAGGGAGATTCCAGTTTCCCTAGGTGGCCACGCAATCGTTTTCCAGGCTGAGGTCTGTACAATATGGACATTTGCCCTGGAAAACCGTAGATTAAACTACCGAGGTAGGCGGATTTACATCTGCACTGACAGCCGGGCGGTCTTGGGCGCACTTCGCGCATACAGAATGACTTCTAGGCTTGTCTTGGAGGGCAGGGAAACTCTGGTTGAATTATCCAGAAGGAACAAACTCCAGCTAGTGTGTGTACCTGCACATTTTGACGTGAAGGGAAACGGAGTGGCCGATGAATTGGCCAAACGGGGTTCCTAGAGCGCCCCTGCCCCGATTCCACGATCGGAATTTCATCGACCACCGGCCTCCATGCCCTCAAGGAGCTACTGGATAGACATTGGCTCTCAGTCTGGCGTGGTTCCCCCGGCATGAGGCAGGCGAAGCTCCACATCAGGAAATTCTCGCCTAAACTCTCTAAAACCCTAGTCTCTATGAGCAGGAGAGGCCCAAAACTGGTGACAGGACTCCTCACAAAACTCTGTCATCTGAATAAACATCTACACACAATGGGCATTGTTGAAAATACAGCTTATAGTAGATGTGAAGAGGCGGATGAAACTGCTTCCCATATCCTAGCAGAATGTCCAGCACTGGTTTCTCTCAGGCTACATGCAACACCTCGGCAGTACACATAGCAGTATCAGTTCATGCAAAATCTTAGCCTTTGACAATACCTCAGGCCTGCTGGACTGATTCTTGTATCAAGGGGCGCACAATGGACCCAATCAAGCGATTAAAGTGCTCCGGACTCGTCAGCCCCCGTTCTGATTGATTGATTGATCATTCTTCCGGTAGACAATATACATCTGGGAGGTAAAACTGTAACCAATTTATTCAGATAACAAGAACATCATATGTGACATCTTAAATAGAAAAGAGTCTGATGATCGATTATGATTGAACGTCGATCTGTACGAAGAATTTCATCATAATACAACACTAATGGCATAGGATGAATCAACGATAACCAACTGAGGTATTGACATCAGTATTCTCCTGAAAATGCAGAAAACATCATACAACTATACATTAGAAACTTAAACGTTTATGAAATGTTCGATAAAAATTTAAAGAGCATTGCGAGATAATTGAAGTATTGTACTATAATGTAATAAGATCAAATATACAGTTAAAACTGGTAAAATTGTTGTACAAACATGCAATAGTACATTTCATGAAATATTTGAAACTACAACTATAAAACAACTACAACAACCTTCCAATAGACCTCAGGTATGACCGTTTTCTAACTATTAGTTATGTTTCCATCAATCAATCATGGCCTAAATTATTCGATGGAACGTTAATCGATTCCTAATTATCTACTAATTCAGTCCTTTCATATAATTCTGAGTTTGGAATTCACATTTAGTATACGATCTAACTCATTATCATATATCGAGTCTTCTGCATGTTTTTCGACTGTAGCGATCTTTCAATTTTTTAGTATCAAGTGTTGATTATTTCAATACATTCAGGTTCATACACATGTTTTGCTATATTTAAACATACGTAGGTACTCAATGGTATTTGAAATCAATTGTATCCGTGAAAGTGAATATAATTATCTAATTATTTATACATAAGTAAGCAACAATGACACATATCAACTTCATGACATATATCAACTTCCAATAGTACACCAGTCAAACATGCTATGTGAATATTCAATATAGGGAAATAATATTTCAAAATACTATAAGAATAGAACGTAACTCAAAGCTATTCAATTAAAATGCTCATTATAAATAGTTAATTGTATTATCATGATGTAGCTCTCGTATTTGTCGCAGAGCTGTTACAAAGATGTCGCTGGAAAATCGGAAAATAGCCTCAATCGATCAACACAAGATACCATGACTGTTCGAAGTTTCTTCGATGGATTGCTCTCAATGACCGATTGACAGATGTGCTACGAATGAATAAAAAATTGTCAATTGAAACAAGAGTTGTTTGGTTGAAACATTCATTTGAGGGAGTTTACTTATCATTTGAGCAGTAAAATATTTGAAAGAGTATTTATTGCATGTGTAAACTATTGTTCACATTGGTCAAATAAGACATGAAAACTATATACCAAGATATGTATATAAAAAAAGATTTGAAATGTTTGTAAGTAAATGTAGTTTATAATTTATATGGAACACAAAATGGACTTAACAAATCATGTGGACATGTATGACATGCCATACAAAATTTATATAAGCCCATTCCAAACTATTTAAGACAATCAATAGACCATTGGGGCAACAAAAATTCTTTTATCGAGTAAAACGCATGATTAAGAAAGAATTTTTTCAATGTTCGTTTAAAAACATTGAGTGAGCACTCTTTTAGCTTCTTGGGTAGTTTGTTCATAAATATTTTACTATAATAGTTACCAAAACAGCGACTCGAATTTAATCTCAAATAGTCAATATGAATATTATGGCAACATCCAAAGTTATAATTATGCAGATTATTATTAAAAACATGTGTATCAGACGACATACCCATTAGTATGCATGTATGATCATATTTTAATATTTTGATAGTTAGCCTTGAGAGTTTGACAGTAATAATTTAATTAATAATAAGCACCAGGTTTTTACGTATGTCAATACATCATATCTACTGAACAGTTTTTCATTAAAAAATAGAACAAACAAGGAATACATTCCTACATGGTCCTTCAGAGCACGGATTGGATAATTTCACAATAAACAGTGTGAGCAAAGCTCGTCAAGACCCGGCACTTCATCGTTTACAAGCGGGAAGCATCAGCTGCAGCAGTCGAGACAGTACGAATTCGTTAAGCGTCCAATTGTAAATTGTGAGTTTCCAATTTGATATCCTACCCTTATTCACCTCCTTTAAAAACACAGTTTCTTTTGCGATACATAACATAGCATTAAGATCTATATTTTCATAAATAAATAACTTCCAATAATAATAAAATGGATGCGGAGTTAAAAGGTTTAATTCAAAAACGGGCATTTTTCAAAAGTCAATTAACAAGATTAAATACGTTTCTAAATAATATCACTCCAGATAGAACATTTGAAGTCTCAGTACGATTGGAGAAAATTGAGCCTCTCTTAGAAGAATTTTACGAGGTGCAAAATCAAATTTTATTGTTAGAGAACACTGCAGCTCAACAAGATGAGATACAAGCATTTGAAGATTCATATTTTAAAATCATAACATTGGCAAAGCAATTGTTGCTGCCTGTATTACCACCTAGCGATAATAACAACGCTATTAATAATAAAAATACTACAACTTCGTCGGTCTTGCAGCTACCCACAATTAAACTACCTGAGTTTAATGGAGCGTATGAATCTTGGTTAGAGTTTTACGACACTTTTAAATCACTGATCAATAATAATGTATCAATCGCACCAATTCAAAAATTTTACTATTTGAAATCATGCTTAAAAGGCGAAGCTGCACAGGTAATCAGTGCATTGGATGTTTCGGATACAAATTATGAGGTTGCATGGGATTTATTGAAACGAAGATTCGACAATAGTCGAATAATCACAAACACACACGTCAGGGCTCTTTTTGATACCCGTTATTTCCCGCGAGTCAAATTACTCTTTAAGAAAATTATTGGATGATTTCTTGAAGCATACGCGAGCTTTACAAGCTCTGTCTGTACAACATTGGGGCACACTCCTTATATATTTAATATGTAATAAGCTGGATGCTACCACTAAACGGGAGTGGGAAACTTCCATTGCTGAAGAAACAAATGAAAACAATATCACTACGGAAATGTTCATCAAGTTCCTTACTACAAGATGTCAGTTACTTGACACCTTGGAAACTAAACACAATAAAATTAATAAAAAAAGTCCAGATGAGAAACTATTTGTACACGTTTCTACAAATAAATTCGCATGCGCATACTGTCGGCAAAAACATTTTATTTATGGCTGCCAGGCTTTTTTGAAACTTTCTACTCAAGCAAGATTCAACGAAGCAAAAAAGGCTCAATCTTTGCACTAATTGCTTAAAGCCTAGCCATCAGGCAAGTGATTGTAAGTCAACACACACTTGCAGAACGTGCAAAAGATCACATAATACACTTTTACATTTTGAATCGTATAAAAGCGCGTCGAATAATGGATCACCTACAAGTGTATCAAATGAAAATTCATCTGTTGTCACTCACTGCATACCACAACAGTCAAATGATGTAAATATAATATTATCCACAGCTCAAGTATTCGTTTTCAACATACAAGGTACTCCTATAAAATGTCGAGCATTATTGGACTCTGGAAGTCAATCTAACTTCATGACGCAAGATATTTTCAATCAACTCAAATTAAATTTTGTCAATACCAACATACCTGTATCCGGGATCAATCAAAGCATAACTAACATCACAAAAATGACTCATACCAAAATCAAATCATGCCAAAATGGTTTTAGTGCAGATCTTCCATTTTTAATTTTGGATAAAATAACTGATAACATTCCGGCATCGTCTTTCGACATGTCCAAGTTAAATATTCCCGAAAATTTACAACTCGCTGATCCGCTACTAAACAATTCCGACAAGATCGATTTGCTTATAGGCGCAGGAATATATTTTGATATCATGTGCGTTGGTCAAATCAGATTAGGAAGGGGACAACCTATAGCGCAATAATCTGAATTAGGATGGCTACTTTGTGGGCCCATGAAGGCTTATGAACCTAACCGGAAAAATAGTTCAAAATGCCACTTATCAATGAATCAAATTTTAAGTAATCAAATCGAAGCATTTTGGAAATTAGAAGAGATTTCGGCTACTAAAGTTCTTTCTAGTAGCGAACGCACATGTGAGGAACATTTCGTTCAAAATACAACTCGGGATGCTGCTGGCAGGTTCACCGTTAGTTTGCCGACAAAGCCCGAATACAAAAATTTGGGACGTGATTCTAGAGATAATGCAATTAAACGCTTCTAAGCACTAGAACGAAAATTGATAAAAAATCCAAAAATGAAACAACAATTTGATAGTTTCATGCAAGAATACGAATCATTAAATCATATGACAAACATTGATCTCTATTCTGCCGGAGACAACACAATATATTACTTGCCTCATCACGGCGTCATCAAAGAGAGTAGTCTTACTACAAAGCTACGCGTCGTGTTCGATGCATCGGCAAAAACTGATACTGGGTTATCGCTAAATGACGTTCTTTTGGTTAGTCCAGTACTACAAGATGATTTAATCTCGATTTTGCTCAGATTCAGAAAACACAATTACGTTATAACTGCAGATGTAGAGAAGATGTATCGTCAAGTTAACATTAATACAGAACAACGTGATTTACAGCGTATAGTTTGGCGACTCAATCCAGATTGCGAGCTGCAACATTTTCAACTTAACACGATCATGTACGGTACAGCAAGTGCTTCATTTCTAGCTACGAGGTGTCTTCAACAAGTAGCTATTGAGAATCGTGAATCTAACCCAACTGCTTCAGTTGTAATTTTAAAAGATTTTTACGTCGATGATCTAATTACGGGGTCCCATACAGTAGAAAATGCACGAACTCTTAAGCATGAAATAAGCGATTTACTAGTCAGTGCTGGGTTTATTTTGCGCAAATGGGCGTCTAATAATAAAGACATATTGGGTGACCGCGAAGATCACACTTCAATTTCACAATATTATATAACCGATGATAAAAACAAAACGTTAGGTCTGATATGGAGTGCTAATTCAGATACACTGAATTATAAAGTGAATATAAGAAATGGTGATAAACGCGTTACAAAAAGAATAATTTTAGCTTCGGCAGCTCAAATTTTCGATCCTCTAGGATTAATCGGTCCTGTGACACTCATCGCCAAAACCATTATGCAAAGATTATGGCAATTAAAGTTAAGCTGGGACGAATTTGTGCCTATCGACATATTCACTTCTTGGAACGATTTTCGGAAAGAATTGGATATAGTTAACCAAATCGTAATCCCAAGACAAGTAATGCTGAAAACATTTTCAGAAATTCAATTGCACGGTTTCAGTGACGCCTCCGAGACAGCATACGGAGCATGTTTATATGTCAGAACTACTAATACGTCACAAAACCATGTCTCGAGGTTATTATGTGCTAAGTCCCGCGTTGCGCCCTTAAAGTGTGTATCACTTCCACGTCTTGAATTATGCGGCGCGGTACTTTTGGCTAAATTGGTTGAAAAGGTTATCACGTCTCTAGACATAAATATAAATTCGGTTCATTATTGGAGCGATTCAACAATAGTTTTGTCATGGTTAAACTCCGAACCAAATAAACTGAAAACCTTCGTCGCGAATCGAGTCTCGGAAATTCAACAATTATCGAACGCTAATCAATGGCGGCACGTAAGATCGGAATTAAACCCGGCCGATATAATATCAAGGGGAATGCGGCCAAATCAACATACATTGTCAACATTATGGTGGCAAGGCCCTACTTTCCTAACGCGAGAATTAGTAGAATGGCCAGAACCATATGTTGTCCGAGATCTAGTCGATTTACCGGAAAGGAAGTTAACAGTAACAAGCTTAGTTTCTGTGAAAACAAATATTAATTATATTTTCGAGCGATATTCAACGCTAACCAAATTAAAACGAGTTTTGGCCTACATTTTAAGATTTGCTAGAAACTGTAAGGGACATGGCAATAAGACTGTTGGAAATCTCTCCGTGGCGGAATTAGGAAATGCTTTAGTCCGGCTGCTGAAAATTTGTCAGACAGAAAACTTCCAGGTGGAGATTGAAAGTTTAAAGGGATCAAGATGCATATCAAATTCTAGCAGACTTTTGCCTTTCAATCCGTTTCTGGATGATAACAGTTTATTGCGTGTTGGCGGCCGACTACAAAATTCACAATTAACTTATAAAAAAAAATACCCGGTGTTAATCCCAAAAAATCATCCATTAACCAAACTAATAGTTCTTTACGAACATAAGCGTTTACTGCATGCTGGTGCTCAGGCCACGTTAGCGGCTATTAGAGAAAATTACTGGATACTCAGTGGTCGCACGGTGGTTAGGGAGATTTTGCATCGCTGTGTTACTTGTTTCAGATGCAAACCTCGACAAAACATGCCATTAATGGGCGAATTACCCAAGTCACGTGTTTTTCCGGCACGACCTTTTTTAACGACAGGAGTAGATTTCGCCGGACCGTTTTTATTAAAAGAAAGTAAATTAAGAAACCGAAAATTGACAAAGGCTTAGTTGTGTATCTTTGTCTGTTTTGTCACCAAAGCTTGTCATTTGGAATTGGTCAGTGATTTAACAAAAAAAACAAGTGATTCTTTTCTAAACGCATTAAAGAGGTTCATTTCTCGCCGAGGTTTATGCAAGGACTTGCATTGTGATAACGGTACAAATTTTGTGGGTGCCTCCAAGGCTATTTCCGAAATAATTGCCAGAATTATGAATGATAACACAGTAGTACATTTTCTCACGGAAGTTTCAATAAAATGGCATTTTATACCAGCGCGTTCAGCTCATTTTGGCGGCCTTTGGGAGGCCTGTGTCAAATCGGCAAAGTATCACCTAACACGAGTTGTAGGTGAAGCGCATCTAACATTTGAGAACTTATATACTGTTATTACGCAAGTAGAAGCTGTGTTTAATTCCCGTCCTTCAACCCCACTCACGACCAATCCAAACGACCTTCAAGTACTCACTCCTGGCCATGTCCTCATTGGAGACGCTTTAACCAGTTTACCACAGGCCGATGTAAGAGATGTACCAGAAAATAGGCTAACGCAATACAAGCGACTGCAGCAAATTGTACTACATTTTTGGGATAGATGGTCCGCAGAATATTTGCACCAGCTTCAACAGCGTAGCAAGTGGAGAAATCATTACCCCAGGAAAGATAGTAGTTCTCAAAGACAAAAACACAGCTCCACTCAATTGGCAGATGGGACGCATAACATCAGTTCACCCAGGTGTTGATGGAGAAGTTCGCGTAGTATCAGTGAAAACGCGCAGTGGCATCGTCAACGTGCGATTGCTCAAATTTGTGTTCTTCCCATCGATGACTGATTATGATAACGAACATTTATTTGAACATTATTTTTATTTTTCTCTAACGAAATTACATAGCTTGCTGTTTGTATTTAGCACGTAGTATTGTAATTGAAAGCTGTTTCTTTCAAGGTGGCCGATATGTATGATCATATTTTAATATTTTGATAGTTAGCCTTGAGAGTTTGACAGTAATAATTTAATTAATAATAAGCACCAGGTTTTTACGTATGTCAATACATCATATCTACTGAACAGTTTTTCATTAAAAAATAGAACAAACAAGGAATACATTCCTACAATGCAATTATGAATATATAGTGACGGAAAAGTCATAATTCTGAAATCAATAGAACTGTTTCTAACGTCATCTCTGAAACGTTCCTTTATTAAGATCCTCAACACTTTCCTTTGAATGCAAAAAATCCTATCCGAATGAGGTGAATTTCCCCAGCCTGTCAAGGCATATGACATATGCGACTGAATAAGGGAGAAGTATGCCATGCGCATCGCGTCCTTAGGTAAGTAGTTAACTGAATTTCCTATCAAGGAAATATTCTTTGAGATTGTGTTAGCTACACTATCAACACGACATTCCCAACTAAGGGCTATATCAAATAAGACACCCAAAAACTTTATATAGTCAGGGTTTCCAAAAGTAATGTTTCTGTGTGCGAATAACATCACACCAGTTTTGTCAAGGTTTATGGACAGATCATTTGCACAAAACCATTCAAGAAAACTTTCTTGAGAATCACTCAAGCAAGCCATCAAATCTCTTTCATTATTCTCGCTTCGAACGATACTGGTGTCATCAGCAAATAGCAGGAGATCAGCCGCTCCCACCGGCTGAACCAGATCATTAATGTGAATAAGGAATAGAAGCGGACCAAGGACAGATCCCTGTTGGACTCCTCTGACCTCCTCACCATGTTCCGAGGAGGTTCCATTGATGACAATGTACTGTTTTTGGTTGGATAAGAAAGAGTGAATTAAATTACAGCTGTTGACATTTCAAAATCTATAATAATGTTATCAATGCAATTATTTCCACGAGTAGGCTGAAAAATAGTTGCCACAAAGCCATATGGTTGGATCAAATCCTTAAGAAGTAAGAAGTTACTGTCTTTGGTATGAAAAAACATATTTGAATCACCATTTATAACTAAATTTTTTTTGAAAGCTACCAATGTCGTCAAAAGATTATTAAAAATGTTTAAAAATTGTTCGGTGTCACCTCTAGGTGACCGGTAAACTGTAACTATAACTAGATTTTCTTCACTGATTTCCGCGGCTGATATTTCACAATGATACTCCATTGACGTATTTACGATTGATGGTATTTCAGTAACATAAAATTTTTCCCCTGCTAGAATAATACTTTCGCCTCTCAAGGTTTTCCATGCAAAGTGCGAGACTATGTTAAAATTTTCAATTACGAAGTTTTAACTTCACAGTCAACCAGGAAGTGCTCGGTTAGGCGATACGATATGTATACCGAGAATATTGTAAGATTAGTATACAAAACTTACATTATGGTTATGCCCCAAGTTGTTTTGCCGTTAACTGAGCCTTGATCTAATTTTTATAACTATTCCATAATATGGGAAAAACAATGATTTTGCAGTAGAACCACGGTTGTATGAACATGTTTGATCTATGATGATAATTCAACTTATGCGCTATGACCATGGAACGATGAAATTGCATTTCGGTCTCCTGCATGTGACTGCCTAGATAAATCTTATTTAGATGTGAAATTTGAATAGGAATTACTTTTCAAAATGATAGAAGGAGATGAAAATAAAATAAAAAGTATGGCTGTGATTGTTCCATTCTTGTGATTTGTTAGTGGAAGTTGGTGATGCTAGTACTGGTAGTGACAGCGCGACCAAGCGGTCAATACAATACTCAATGATCTTGCATACAGCCGAAAGCGTGTTGCTACATGAAAAGCCACCTATAATTGATGCAAAAATGGAGTCATTTGGCGCATTTGATTTAACAGAAGAAGAACTGGGAAGGGTTGGAGGTAAGTACAAATTCACCTTATGTCGTTGATGTATAACTAGTTGTGTAAAATTACTTAACATTTCCCCTCTCCCCAATTTGTACATTGTCCTTATAATAGTCTTAATTATAGGGTTAAGGTTAATGTTGGTATATCTCAAAATATATGTAGTAAGGTCTATTTTATTACTAAAGATTAATTTCTGTCCATTTGTTGTTATTTTGAAGGATTACGTTAAACTAAAGCTACATATTATAATATAAGGGTATATTTTACTGTTTACAGCTGAGACGTTTCTGTTAAACACACACATTGTTGGGATTATTTATATTGTTATATGTAAGTTTGACGTATATTCTCATTTCAGATGCAGAATACACATCTTAATATAAGGTTGCTTATAATATAAATATATTGTTTCTTCGAAAATTTCAGTTTCTTTTCAAAAACAGTTTTTAATTTCCCAATTGATTTCCTGACTACCTCTTATAATCGGTTTTGAGTGACCAATCACAATTTATTGACGGATGGTGAACCTATCTTAAAACTAAACATTTCCCTTCAACTATAGGTACTTTCCATTTTACAGTTTTTTTTTATTAGGTCATTCATTTTGGTATTTAATCTGGGTATTTTCACGAGGAATTGCTGAGTAATTCCAGTTAGAACATTTGCCTATAAATTATCTATGTAACTAGTTGCTTACTATTATGTAACGAGAGGTCTGAGGTGAATAGGAGATAAACAAGTGGTTATATATGACTTGAAAACTGTATAACCGCAAGATTTCTGTTAACTTGGCATAATACAACTGATACTTGTAGTCCAAGCAATAGACAGGAATGCATGCAGAAATTAATACCTGGAAAAAAAATATGAGCGTATAGGAAATTGAATTTGAAGGTGAGTTTCTGGTTAATGCAGCTCGATCTGAAATGGCGAACATAACCTAATAAATTGGCAAAGTTGCAAAAAGCGGTTTTTCTCAAATAATTAAAAAAATGTAGCTCGGATCGGAAAAAGTTGAATGAGAAAGTTCTAGGTTTCAAATAGATCAATCGATTGGTCCCATAATAATTATCAACATCTCTCATACCGTTAAAAATTGAGGTATCGAGAAGTCGTAACTATTACGTTTCCATATGTATCGTTTCCTGTACATATAGCCCATGGCAAGCTTAGAGAGACCTTTTTTTCTTAATTTGAAATATTGATTATTTTTCAAAATATATCGATTTTTCGAAAAAAAGACGCTCTCATAAATTGGCTAGATCTTCTCAGGAAATGGTCCTGGAGTAACGATTTTGGGCTTATTTTCTTCATGAAGAGTTGTGCTATAATTTTTTCGAAGAAACGTAGCGATTTTTCCAATTTTAAGGGTGAAGAAATGACTTCGAAAAAATTTTCTCTTTTTTGAACATGTTTTTTTCAAATAAGTTTCACAATTTTAATTTTAGAAGAATGTCTTTGACCGAAATCAATTTCTGACATTTTTTCACTATGGAACCAATCGATAGATCTATTCGATACCTACAACTTTCTCATTCAACTTTTTCCGATCCGAGCTATAGTTTTTTAATTATTTGGGAAAAACCGCTTTTTGCAATTTTGCCAATTTTCCAGGTTACGTTCGCCATTTCAGATCGAGTTGCATTAACCGGAAACTCAAATTTAATTTCCTATACGCTCATTTTTTTTTCCCCGGTATTAATTTCTGCACGCATTTCTGTCTATTGCTTGGACTATTGGCGAAATAAGGTAATTGTGTTGATGTAGAGATCTAAAACTTAAATTCTGGGGAAGATAATACAATTGGAAATTTGTCTTCGAAAACCGTGTTATCGGCATACAATTGAGCAGGAATCTGTTGAACAACGTTCTATAGTGGATACTTACTTGATATTTGAAATAAGACAATGGATATTTGAGGTATTAAACTATTTATATAATGGTTATACAAAATTTGACGAAGTTGGTTGTATAGATGGTATAAAAACTTTTAATAGAAGCTACACAGCTCATTAAATTTCATAAAAAACACTTTATCTGGCGCCAATAGTATAGGTATAACAATAATATAAATATTATACAATTTGAACATGATGGTTAATTTTTTTTCTCTCGATGTGAATCTTAATACAGAACTAATTGTACAAGTACTATATACTTCATAATTCCTGGAACTACCAAATCCATTTTGTCCAATTTTATTTTTAAAAGTTTTTATCAATTTAACATGTTTCAATATCTCAACAATTTTAACAAAAAACATTATATTTTATCTACAATTTATTAACAAACTCAACATGACCCATTAATAAATTATCATCAAGACTGAAACATACCTTTCTTACATCCACTTATAATACTTGATAATGAGGTGTAAGTTGTAGACATCGAAACCTACTATAAATATCTAATATCTGAAAATTAGGATTGCAAGAATTCAAAACTACTTATTTTCAATATTGTTTAAATGAACTCAAATATGAGTAACACCGATTTATTTTGAACTTAGCTTGATTCATATATCAGAAATATACAACTAGTGTGTCCCAATAAGAGTGCACGATTCAAATTTGACGCAATTTTTTTTATTTGCACGTTGCAGCTCTGAAATTTGACAGCTGGCATCAACGATTGTTCCGATTATCAAAAATGGAGGGCTACACGATAGAGCAACGCGTTATCATTGTGAAAACTCATTATAAAAATGGGGAAAGTTTCGCTGAACCCGCTCAGAAAATTCGTGAAATTTTCGGGCGTGCGAATGCACCTAATGTGTCAACAATTTGAAGAGTGATCAATAAATTTGAAGAAACTGGGGCGATTATGGACAGTAGGCCTCCTGTGCGTCGACGTACCGGCCGGTCTCTCGAAAACATTGCTGCAGTAAACGATAGTATTGCCTAAAACCCGGGATGATCAATTCGGCATCGTTCACAATAACTTCAAATGTCTAGAAGCACCACTCAGCGAATTTTAACAAAAGACCTCCACCTCCACTCATAAGATTCAGCTCACTCAGGAGCTCAAACCAGCAGACCATGCACAGCGCCGGCGATTCGTTCAATGGGTGACGGAGCAAAATGAAATGAATGCCGATTTTTCGAAACAAATCATCTTCACCGATTAGGCAAATTCTCATCTGACTGGGTTCGTCAACAAACAAAATCGTTGAGTTTGGGGCCTAGAAAATCCGCGCGCGATCCATCAGAAACAAATGCACCCACAACGAGCAACTGTCTGGTGCAGATTTTGGTCAGGCGGCGTGATTAGACGTTATTTCTTTAAGAATGAGGCAGGAAATGCAGTGACCTTGGATGACATTCGTTACAGGAACATGATAACGGAGTTTTTTTGGCCTCAACTGGATGGTTTGCATCTGAACGACAAGTGGTTTCAGCAGGACGGCGCCACCTGCCACACCGCGCACGAAATAATCGATTTATTGGAGCAACGATTTCCAGACCGAACCATCTCCCGAAATTCCGATGTCAATTGGCCGCCAAGATCGTGCTATTTAACGTCGTGCGATTTCTTCCTCTGACGTTTTTTGGAACCTCAGGTCTATGTGAATAAGCCACAAACAATTCCTGAGCTCAAGGCCGAAATCCAACGCGTCGTCGGTGAGATATAGCCACATCTTTGTCGAAGTGTCATCGAAAATTCCATGAAAAGGGCATGAGCCTGTGTTCAGAGCCGCGAGGGCCATTTGCCGGATATTTTATTTCATACATAATCGGAACATCTCTTCTTTACCATGCAATAAGAATATCATCACTCTCTAGAAAAAAAATGCATTTCATTTTCAATTAAATCGTGCACTCTTATTGGGACATCCTAGATTACCATGACAGCTAGTGCCGTGCGGTGTTATGATGCAAAGAGGCGACAGCATCAGGCGGCACTTTCAGGGGGGGCGGCAAAAGGCAAAATCACTGGACTATATTTAACTAAAAGTTGAAATGCAGCGATTTTATTCCTATGTATATTAATCATCTGCGCTTATTGTCGGTACCATTTGCAAAGGCGAGCGTTCGGCACCTTTAGATTTTTTATCTGAGGGCCCAAAGTTTATGTGATATACGGTCTTTAATAAGAGCTTGGCGGTAGGTGGCATTTATCACAGAAGACAATTACTTGTGTTACGTTGAAGGCGATAATTGATTTTCATGATAGTTGGTCTCCAACAGCAGACTCTTCAACAAGTGTCAGTACGTGTTGTGGTGCGTTGTTAAATGGCCATGTTTTAAAAAACCTAAAAAGTATGAGAATTGAAGCTATTGCAGTCTGTAATCATGAATATATCGGATTGTACAAGGATGCCAGCCGAAACAATAGAAAAAGTGAAAAGTTACAGGAAACTCGGAATTCAACAGATGAGAATTGCTAATGAAATTGCTGAGAATTTCGAGTGTAGCACTGATTTCAACTATTCACGCAAATCTGGCATCGATTTCTATTGAATGTACATTAGGTGCTTCTCTTGACTATACATTCCTTATTCAAGAATTTGCAAACTGTAAAGTTCGAGGAGTGAAATTAAAGTCTATGTATGTTTATGTTCAAGCTTATAACAGTCTATATTTACGTAAGAAAATTGTTACGTTTGAAACTATATTATATAAATATATTATTTTCACATTTTTTATCATACGACAAAATACACCGCACGGCACTGATGACGGCTCATTGGTTCCCTCATAATTGGCATGATAGTTAAGACGTCAAACACTGACGGATAACCACCTTGCTCCATTCACTTGAATTGACGTCATAACGACAATTATTAGGTACATATCACATCTAACATATCTACACGCCAAGGTTTTTGTTCATCAAACTTAGTTTAATTTATATATCAGAAATGTACCCAACTTGTCAGGTAATCATTGGAACGTAATTTCTAATAACACTAGTTATTCAAACAATAGTTGAAGTGAAAATTATTGAAAAGCACCTATTTTTCCCTGATTAGTTCTATTCAGGAGGGTGCTCGGCTTTAAATAACCAATGCTGAAACTTACTCTTTTGCCCCTTAACTAACAAATCCTAGGACCGCCATCATGAGACTAAAAGGTGTATTTTAATCATCTAATTGGAAAGTAGTAAGCAGCACTGCTCAGGCAAATGAACAATAAGGAAATAAAACAAGCATTATAGGAAACAATAACAAGTATATTTATTTATACTATGATAAATGAACAACAATCGAATAGTTAACAAAACCGCCCTTTCGGGGCACCGAAAATATACTCAAATGTATCAAGAAATGGCGAAGTTGCAATCTACTATTACTCTATAAATTCAAGATATTATTGGTAGTTGACTCCGGGTATTGTCCAGTGGCGTATTCGTACTAATATTCTCCTGCCGAAGTAGAGAGAAAAATACGACTAGTGTGTTCACAAGGGAATTAATACCAACAGGTTGCAGGAGGTTTCAATCATCAGAGTAAAGGCAAAGTTGACAAGAAAATTATTGAATGGGTGAAACCCGACAAGTTTGTAATGAGAATTATGATCAAATTAAATTATATCGAGTATTAAGAATTTACAGTCACAATTTGATGCAGTTGAACACGACTTAGAAATACGAACATATTGAACCACACATGCATACATTTTCAGTCTTAATCAAATAAAACAATAGACAACTGTAATTTGTACGCACGACCGTCACAACAACGGAAAGCTACACTTACGTTGTCATGAATCTATAATAATTCTTGCTCATACTCACAGGTAGCATATAGTAGAAGTATAAGAAATCAACAATTGCACAATTTCAAAGTGCCAAAATTTGATTTTGAGAAAGAAATTTCTCATTAACATATATGCACAGACGCCTAGTTTTTGAGATACAGTGTTTTGAAATTGAAAAAAAATTTCGTTTTTTGCAAATATCCCCGGAACCGTTCATCGTACAGAAGACAGCTTTTGCAAGCATTTCCTAATCACAGTGAGTGAAATTTTTTTTTCCAGTCATACTTGGTGAAGATTTTGAAGGGGTAGTGGGTGTTTTTCTCCCCAACTTCTACACCACTGGGAAAAGTCCGGTTTTGAGACGACTATTTGATTTTATGATTATATTTTGAGTTTTCTACACAAAAAATGTACTGATCATAAGCTCTAAAGTTTACCGTTTTCGAGAGAAATCAACATTTATGTTGAAAAACATGGTCAATTTTTTGGTTTTGTCACTTGTTCTAACGTTTGAATAAATTTTGTTTAATTAGTAACAATTGACCATGTTTTTCAACATAAAAGTTGATTTTTCTCGAAAACGGTCAACTTTAGAGCTTATAACCGAGTATCTTTTTTATGAAGAAGACATTGGCGGTTCAAATGGTTGTCTCAAAATCGTATTTTCTTAGTGGCGTAGAAGTTGAGGAAAAAAACACCCACTACCCCTTCAAAATCTTCACCAATTATGACTAAAAAAAAATTTGTATCACACAGAACATAGCTTACATGAGTAGAAAATGCTCGCAAAAGCTGTTTTCTAAATGATGGACGGTTCCAGAGATATTCGCAAAAAAAAAAATTTTTTTTCAATTCCAACACCTTATATCTCAAAAACTAAGCGTCTGTGCATATATGTTAATAGGAACTTTTTCCCTCAAATTAAAATTTTCTATCGACTGTTGAAGTTCTGCTACTGAAATCTGAGACATCCTGTATATTTTAAGATGGTCTGATGATGGAACTTGACGAGTCTACACTGCTCAGTCTGTCTAATGATATAACTTTTTGTCAAGACACTTCATTGGTTTCCCGGAATTTGGCGTTACCGCTAAAAGTCAAACACTGACAGTTCATTCCAGGTTCTGTCGGCATGTCAGTCAAAAGCAGCCTTAGCGTATACACATCGGCAAAATGCGGCCTTGCGGATGCTGTATTACTATATACGGCACTCGTAAGGAATAGACCAAGAGTCGGTGACCCCTTATATGCTAGGAGATATTGAGTTCGTTGTCGGAAACGAAAAATGCCGGACAGATTATTATCTTAAATAGTGTTTACATGTAATTTAGAGAAGAATAGATGACATTGATTGATGAAATGCATCTGCAGCCGACTTGTGTTTTTCAAGATCGAATTAAAATTGCAGAAAACTTTGGATCGGTTGAGTGTGAAAGAGTAATGAATGGCTGATTATCAAATTGATTCACTTAAAATGGATTGAATCTAGTTCATTAAATATCTAAGATACTATTCTATGATTTACAAATCTGAATAAAACAATGATCATTTCATGAATCACTCATTCTAGGTATAATTTAGATTTCATCAAAAATACCGTTTCCATTTGAAACGAGGCTAGCGTGCCCAGAAACAATGCAATTTCTATCTTCACCATTTTGTCGATCTTTAAAATATCAAAACCATACCAATAGGAACGTTGGAATTGTATCCATAGTTTCCACGCACGCATATATCAAAAATAACCTAGATAGATTCAGAAATGGTAAAAACTGTACATCCTTGGAAATCATGAGAACATTATTTGCCCCCCTTTACAATACTTCTTTAACACTATACACGATGATCCAGATTGAGTGCGCCATATTGGTAGTTTATTTATGTTTGTGGATACGACGTAGTTTTAATTATAAACTAGTGGACTTTTTCCGATGATTACTATGATGAAATTGAAAAAGCAATTGAACATCGTTGAGTTTTTGAGCAGAATAGCATTTTCTTAGATGGGACATCTTATACAGGGTGAGTCAGTTTTTTGAAGACAAACTGCAACATATTTTTATGAAAGATAAAATAGAATTAAATATAACGTTATAATAACTGAACTAATCCTAAACTTACTTAGAAGGCCAACAAATTGAAATAAGTTATAATGGAATTAGGAGGATATGAAGAACTGAATTTATAAAAATGATGGGCTCCATCTGATTATCAAACAATGACAATTCAATAGTATGTATCTGTTTTCACTCCGCTAATTCTACTTGTGATGTTATAAAACTGCTCCTTGTTCCTAACAAGGAGCAGTTTGTTTGGTTTAGGATGATGTACTTCATATAATATACAGTGAGTTCCGTTTGAAAAATTGTCATTCTGTACAAAAAATTATGAACGTGATCCTGATCGTACAAACTTTGACACAGAGTCAGTTTCCATCCAATGAAAATGCACATGTACAAGTAGTTGGTGTGGGAAACAATCCATATTTGAAGTTTCCTTCTTCTGTAAGGTACAATAATCTCACAAGAATATAGTTCTGTTTGCAGAAGATGTGGTAATCTGGTAGGAGTTCATTTAAGAAACATTTTTCTTCCCTGAAACAAAAATATTCTAACCAAAGGTATTCGAAGAATCACAGTTATCAGATGAACTAACAACAATTAACAAGACATGGAAGTGTTACATAAAGAAGGTAAATTTCTTGAACTTTTCAACGAAATTCAAAATCCATTTTATAGATATCACATGACATGCTATAATTTTACGTCCATCCCGGCCTTTAGCTGTTTCTCACTCATTATGATTATTATTATTCAGTATTGTAACCTGGGAAATGACATTGCTTTCTTCTTCGGATCGTAGCTGTTTCTGCGAACCTAACCTATATATATATATATATATATATATATATATATATATATATATATATATATATATATATATATATATATATAAACTATATATATATATATATATAGAAACATTTTTCTTCCCTGAAACAAAAATATTCTAACCAAAGGTATTCGAAGAATCACAGTTATCAGATGAACTAACAACAATTAACAAGACATGGAAGTGTTACATAAAGAAGGTAAATTTCTTGAACTTTTCAACGAAATTCAAAATCCATTTTATAGATATCACATGACATGCTATAATTTTACGTCCATCCCGGCCTTTAGCTGTTTCTCACTCATTATGATTATTATTATTCAGTATTGTAACCTGGGAAATGACATTGCTTTCTTCTTCGGATCGTAGCTGTTTCTGCGAACCTAACCTATATATATATATATATATATATATATATATATATATATATATATATATATATATATATATATATATATATATATATATATATATATATATATATATATATATAAACTATATATATATATATATATATATATATATATATATATATATATATATATATATATATATATATATATATATATAGGAAGGTGTGAAGGTTAGACGACTGTCTAAGTTAAAGAAGAATCTCTTTAAGTTCAGGTATGCAGTCAACAAGGGGATGGAAAATAAAGTGAACTCTTTTTTCTATTCAAGCTTTCGAGTCATTTATTGGCTCCTCTTCATCAGGAACTCTACAATGAATTATAATGAACAATATTTGGTTTGAAAAAAGAAAAAAAGAAACCTTTAGGCATGTGTACTTACGAAAGTGAGATCTGAAATCCCTTTTACTCGCCTTAATTTATAAAATAACATGTCACAACAGACACTATTGGTTTAATACTGTTACAATTAAAATTTTATTAAAAATGAACATGATGGATGCAATTAAGTGTAAAAACATTTTATAATTCCACCTGGGCTCGTATAGAAGTCATGTCAGATTCAGGAAGAAATGATGTGTGTGAATGACATATGACATTGAATTAATTGAAGTTCACACTTGACGTGTATAATAGATTACTAGTGACTTTGTTGTCAACATAGAATGAGATGAAATATATATATATATATATATATATATATATATATATATATATATATATATATATATATATATATATATATATATATATATAAACAAGTTTAAAGTTTCTTTGCCTAATTGGCCACTATCGTGTATGTAACTTAAGAGATACAGAATTAAATAAACGTAAAAGATTGAACCGTAGACGGGATTCGAACCCACAAAGTGGTGTGATTGGTAAACACCCTGGACTAGAAATCCAGAAATGTGGGTTCGGATTCCGCCTATGGTTCAATCTTTCACGTCTATTCATTTTTATAATCCTATGTTACGTTTTAGAGAATTCCTACATCAGCAACATACGACACCAAGTGACAAGGCAATAATGCAGACAACACAAAATATCCATGCGACTAATATATTATAATGTAGTTAGTTAAGAATTAGACTCGAAAGAACAACTTTGTAATAAAGCTCTAATAAAAATAATTCATTTTTTAAAAACTATTTTTCGGTAGTTCGAAAGTTAATTGGTGCAGTCGTTAACGATTTAACGGCTATTTAGAACATTCTTAACCAGTGGATTGAGTAGCTTAACGAGAAGAAATACCCGAGTGCATATCGAGGAAGTCTTCGCTGTCCTGAACGCATATCAAGACAAATCACATGGAGAGGATACTCACCATTAATTTACTGTAAGTGCTAATGTCAATTAGAGGCTCTTATTCAAAATATTCAGTCGATTCCGACAGTTCAAATTCTGATTCTAACTCAACCTCACAAAAAGTAAACTATTTTCGATCTCGATCTCCAATAAGTAAGACGAATATGGCCGTCCCAACTCTTAAACAAGAATACTTACACATGATTCCAGATTTCCATGGGGAAACTGAATTATTACCGAGATTCATAGAGATTAGAGAAAAATTAGTCAACAAATTTTATAATGCTCAAGATGTAAATGATTTTCAGAATGAATATCTGATGTCAAGTATTTTAGCAAAAATTAAAGGAGATGCTGCTCTCAACATCTCGTCTTGTATCACTACGAATTGGATACAGTTAAAAAATGCTTTAATCTCTACATATGCTGATAAAAGAGATTGTTACACTCTCAATATTGAAATGAAAGAATTTAAACAAGGAAACGAAAGTCCTTTCGATTTTTACAATCGAGTGCAACATTTATTGAATCTGCAAACTTCTTATTTATCCACACATACCGCCGCAAATGAAGCAGCAGTATTAACAGCCTACTTTAGGAATTATGCATTAAGAATATTATTGCGTGGCTTAAAAGAACCTATTGGATCACATATGCGAACAAAAAATCATCATCAAATTATCATAAACTACCTCTTCGAACTAATCGCATTGTAGTTGCACCAAGATCAGAACAAGTCATAAAAGTTAATGTGGAGAATATCAAAGAAGGTGAGATAATTATACACTATACAAAAATTAATAATTTAGAAATTGCTGAATGCCCTACGACAGTAAAAAATTACGGAGCTCTTTGCATCATTCTGAATCCACATGAACAAGGAATAAGTATAGACATTACAAAACCTTTACTAGCAGAAACATTTGACGAATATGAACAAAATTTCAATCCAAATTGTAACAGTATACATACTGAAAATATAAAATTTGATATTACTAACGTTCGAACTGGACATATGAATTCAGAGGAAAAGAGAATTATTACTGACTTGATCAAAGAATACGCTGACATATTTCACATGAATGTCAGAAAATTAACATTCACTAGTCAAATTAAACATAGCATAAAAACTGAGGACGTATTGCCAGTTTATACAAAATCTTATAGATACCCTCAGATACACAGATTAGAGGTACAGAAACAAATTCAAAGTATGTTACACCACGTATTCCTTCTCATTCTCCCTGGTCTTCCCCTATTTGGGTGGTCCCAAAAAAATTGGACGCATCTGGTAAACCCAAATGGCGTATTGTAGCGGACTATCGAAAACTGAATGAGAAATCAATTGATGACCGGTACCCTCCACCAAATATAACGGATTTATAAGACAAATTAGGAAGGTGTCAGTACTTCACGACATTGGATTTAGCCTCTGGCTTTCATCAAATCGAAATGTCTGAAGAAGACATTCCAAAAACAGCCTTTAATACGGAAAACGGGCACTACGAATACTCACGTATGCCGTTTGGCTTGAAAAATTCTCCCGCGACGTTCCAACGTGTCATGGACAATATATTACGCGGTATACGAATCGAGAAATGCCTTGTATAGAGTGGCGACATTACAGTATTCAGTACCAGCTTACAAGAACACGTCACTCGATTAAGAGAAGTGTTTGAGAGGCTGAGACAATCAAATTTCAAGATACAACTCGATGAATCGGAATTTTTACAGAAAGAAGTGAATTATTTAGAGCACATTGTTACACCCGATGGAGTAAAACCGAATCCGGAAAAGATCAAGGCAATTAAAAGTTATCCAGTATCAAAAACAACTCAACAATTAAAGGATTTCTGGGTCTGTTAGGTTACTATCGGAAATTTATCAAAGATTTTGCCAAAATTACTAAACCCTTCACAAATTGCTTAAAATAGGACGCGGAAATAAATATTAAAGATCCCGATTATTTGGAATGTTTCGATTTATGTAAAAATTTATTGATCAACGAACCTATTCTAAAGTACCCTGATTTTTCCAAGCCATTCAACTTAACCACTGAAGCTAGCAATTTTGCAATTGGCGCTATACTTTCTCAAGGAAAATTTGGCTCTGATTTACCAGTATCTTATGCCAGTAAAACGCTAAACGCTTCGGAAATAAACTATTCTACTATTGAAAAAGAACTATTGGCGATAATTCATGCAATAAAATATTCCAGACCTTATCTTTTTGGTAGAAAAATATACATAGTCACAGATCACAAACCACTAAAATGGTTGTTCTCTTCAAAAGAACCAAATTCAAAATTAGTCCGATGGCGATTAAAACTTGAAGAATTCGATTACGAAGTAATTTACAGAAAAGGTACTCATAATAAAAACGCTGATGCTCTATCACGAATTCAAGTTAACGTTTTAACTGATTCTAAAGCCCCAAAGCAATTTTGGACTATATAGAAAACTTCAATAGAGAACTAGAGGACCCTGATAGACAAACGGAAACTGAATCTTTAATAGTAGAACCTGATGATGTTAACGATTTAGACATAGATACTATTCACTCTAACGAGGAACAACCCATAATAGGTATCCAAATTGCAGACTGTCCAGTAAATTTTGGAAAGAACCAAATCATTACTTCAGAAGTTAATTATGAACCCTCAGTTCCGTCAATAATAAAATTGCATAAAGATAAACAAAGAATTCATATTCAATTTTCAAAAAACAATTACGAACAAGAAATGATTAGTTTCATTGTACCAAAAGTTAAATATTATTTATATTTCGAAGACCCCATCTACGAAAAATTCAGAAAAGTGCTATATATATATATATATATATATATATATATATATATATATATATATATATATATATATATATATATATATATATACATATATTTGTATGTTTTCTTGGTATATATACTGATCATGAAATAAAAAATCTGTATATATACGAACCAGTATACCAAGAAAACATACAAATATTACAAATGGTTCAAGAATATCAACAAAAGAATATATACATATACATATATATATATATAGGAGGTCGGACCCCCTCCTGTGCCTTGTTAAAAGTCACGAATTGGCCGGAGTGGGGGCATGAGAACCACCGAACGACCGAAGGCATCAGATCACCCATTCATTCTACATCGATGATCTGAAACTGTATGCCTCTGGGGAAAAAAACCTTCATCAAGCTCTCAACGTGGTTCAGGAATATGCACAAGCCGTAAGCATGGATTTGAGATTGGACAAGTGCGCAGTGTTTCATTTAATTAGAGGACGATCTTCGGAAGTGCACGAGAATATGCATCTCACCGACGAAAGCATCCTCAAACACCTAGATGCTGGAGAGACCTATCGATACCTGGGAATTGAACAGCGTTCTAATTATGACGCTTCCCAGAAGGAGATGACTCTCCGCGGCAAGTACAGAAACCTTGTTCGAAAAATTTGTTCTCCCGAACTTTCGAGTGAGAACAAGGTGTCTGAAACAAATATGCTTGCCGTTCCAGTTCTTCTCCACTCTTTTGGAGTGGTGAAATGAACGTTGGATGAGCTGCATAGAGTAGACAAAGACACCCGAAAAATGAAGCATATCCATCACAGTTTGCATCCTTGGTCGTATGTTGACCGCATTTATCTCTCACTTCACCGGGGAGGTAGAGGACTCCTCAGCCTGGAAGGTCTCCATCAAAGTGTGGTTCTGAGTATAGCTCGTAAACTTCCTAGGAGTTCGGATCCCCTCTTGTGTCTTCCCAAGAGTCACGAACTCGCCGAAGTGGGGGCTTCTATCTTTAAGGCAGCACAAAAAGAAGTGGAAGAGCATGGTCTCGAATTTTAGATCAGTCGAGAAGGCCGACAAGAGGTCAACCTCGAGTTCCAACCTTCTCTCCTGAAAGCCCAGATTAATCCCGCCGAGCAAGATCTCATGGTCAGGCGGCATGTTGACAAGCCGATACTCGGTGTTTTCTATCGAAACATCGAAACGATCAGCTTGACAACCAGGCTGACGTTCGGCTATCTGAGGCCAGGAGATATTGAGTCCGTTATCGGAAACGGAAAGGGCCAGATATACTGGAATTACCCGTTTCCGACCGTCAGGTCCATACAAGCAGATAGGCCTGACGTTGTCCTCCTCGATGAACTGAGCAAGACTACGAATGTCATAGAATTCTCTGCTCCGGTAGAGAAGAACATTGTCTTCAAAGAAGAGGAAAAACGAACAACATATCAAGATATCCTGTTCGAGCTCCGCACGCTATACCCAGGCCACAAGGTCGTATTAGTGGTTCTGATTATCGGTGTTTTGGGCCAAATTCGGTCTTCGCTGCGGTCGATTTAGAAGATCATTCCGGCCTGTAATAACTCGGCGCAGATCGTGATAAGACCGGATGCAAAAGGCAGTCATTCTGGGTTCAATGGGAATACTTAGGAGACACGATTTGAGAACCTGAAGCTACTTACCAAACGGGGGGAAGAGTAGCTTCAGTTAACCGACTCTTCGAGTTCTCTGGTGTAACTGCTGGGATGTCGTCAGAGCTCGCAGCAGCCACGACCAGGTTTAAATGTAAAAAAAAGGAAGTATATACATATATTATAAATTCTATTTTTCCTGGATTACAGGTCAAAATAGACATGAAAATTTCCTCATCTCCCTTCTTCAATAAAACATTCACTAATTGGCTTTTTCTCCTCTTTCTATTCATTACTATTTATTATTCAGAATGAATTACACAAGTTAAAAATTGCTCTGCGTAAAATAGATGAAAAACCGATACCATTTAGCTAAACTATTCGAAAATTTTTAATAATATTGTTACTGTCAGATTAAGTTTTTGTTCAATTCATCTTACTTACTATTGCTATGGTTTTTGAAATATATGTGTGTTAGTAATTTATCTGTATATTTTGTAATTGTTATTCGAATCATTGCTCCATAATTGTTCTAGCATATATAATAAATTCCTCTTTGATATCGGAATCAATATACTGGCTATTGTGATCTATGGAGATATCAGATAAAGATTGAAAAATCTTGAAAAAACTATAAGTATACTTCTTTCCTTCAGAGATGGACTTACATGTATTCCATTATTCATGATATGCAATTTTATTATTGTAGTTACTAAATATTTGGAATATACATTAATAATACTAAAACTTATATTCTTCTCTCCATCATTCCAATTATAAATTATAAAATTCACCTAAATTACAAATATCACTTCTATTGTTCATAACTGATGGTTCTGTTTTGATACGTACCCTTTGAAGAATTTCTCTTTTTTTTATTATTGCATTCAAATATTGAAATTTCTGTATCTTTGGAATTGGAATTATGATTTAGTTGATGAGAGTGTTTTGCTGAGGCAGTCTTATTTTCCTGAGTCTCATTTTGTGTGCTATTTTTGTGACTGTAAATTCGTGTTTGTAAGGGATTGTTTTGTTGCTCAATATAACATTTTCCACAATCCAGACAATTTATTTTATAATCTATATGTGTCACTTTTTCTTCACCAATTTTGTGTCTGAATTCTGTAGATAATTGATTATTCTTATATGAAGGTTTGTGTGCAACCTTTATATCGAAATTATACAAACATTTATGGATTTGTTCTGAAATTTTAGGAATGTATGGAATCGATAAATATACAGTTTTTCTTCAACGTGTAATGTCCAATCGTTAATAAATAGGAGTAGATAAAGCCAATACGATATGTTTTATCAAAGAAGAGGGAGGAGGGAACATTCATTTCCATATTGCCCAATAACCCAGGAAACATGAAATCTAAAATCAAAATCACGGTCATGCAACAAACACGTGGTTTTTTTTACTGGTTTATCTGAAGTGAGTTGTGGTTTTTCATAGGTTTTCAGCAATTTGAATGAGGTATCTTGATGAAACAATCTTCACATTTGACGCGTTTCGGCTTTCGCGTTCATCAGAAATTTATTAATTTATTTATTGTTTAGATTTGAGCTGGAAATTGATAAAATGTATCTATAATAATAATACGTACGCACAATGTGTATTTATGACCAAAATTTAATTCGTTGATCATATTCATGGGAAATTAATTTATTTTGTACATAATCACCGAACTAGGTTAGTTATAATAAGTACACATAATTTTTAAATATGAAACTTAAAGTCAAAGCTCATAAGAAACTGAAAAATACACAATGTACATTCAGCTTATTAATTAAGAACTGTATTGAATAAACAGGAATGGAATTTGTTTCAGATGCCGAGAAAGTTTGTGAGAAAACCAATAAAGCTGCTTGCTTCAGGATAACTAAATACGTCAATACGGAATCAAAAGAGGCTCAAGTTGTTGGAGCGGGCCACAAACTTTCTCAACTACACAAGCCACTTCACATCTACGACTGAAAAAACATGACATAATAAGAATCTGATCCTAGATTAGGCAGTGAGCTTGTATTCAAGATTGAATGTGAGGAATAATTAAGAAATCAGATTGCAAGATTATTCTATGGAATTACGCCTAAGAGATAAAAGCCATGTGCTTAAAGTATAGGAAAAAATAATCTGAAGCACTCATCCATCGATGGGGGTGCTGGAAAACACTAGTTGAGTGATTTTTGGAGAAGAACTCAAGCAATATCGTTTTTATCCTGTGAAGTGGCCACTAATGCATCTCTTGTGTTGTGTTGTGATGATCTTCCAATTTTTTCAAACCAGAATTGGAATTCAGTATAATTCTTCTGTTTTTGCTCCACATAATGAAGTGCTCCCATGAAGAATTTATATATTTTATTTATTAAGTCCATCTAATGTACAAGACATAGATAAACATTTTCAGGGGCCACCATTCTACCTCCTCCGCCCCCCTACCCAGTATACGATGATGATGAAAAATGTTGCAGGCATGTTAACCGTTCATACATGTAACATACAATGGTCATATATCGTGAGTGAAGAAACGTTTTTGGAACCTGGATCTTTCAAATGTTTACTAGTGTATACTCTACTTGTGGTGTCGGTTACATGATAAGTGGAGGTAAACTTAGGTGCAATCAAATATTAGTTATAAATAATCTTACTTACGCACAAGTTTCGTATGTCAATCCTTGTTCTAATCCTTTCACATTAATTATATATCTCAACTGCGAATCTTTATCTCTTGCAGTTTTAGGGAACACTGTGACCTGTCTGGTCTCACAAACGTTTTTTTCTATCGAATCTTCACTGTCACTGAATGGAGATCTTGGAGTTATGAAAACCTTTTCGATAATTTTTCCGCCCAATATTTTGAAGTCTGCATTCCTCCGCAATTTACTTATTACGTGTTTCACAGGATAACGGGACTTCGATTTGCATTCAACACCATGGCATGAATCATTGTTCATATCTTCAGGAGTAAACTTGGTCATTGTTCTATTAGGTCTAAGATGTTTGCATGTCATCTGGAAGCAGAAAGGTATGTATTTCAACATCACACGAATCTGGGAATTCACATTAAGAATGTAAACCATTAAAATTTCAATATTTCGAACATTTCCGCCCTTCCCTTGATGATATGGAGAAAATTATAGTAAATTGTTAGAATAGAAAAATGAACGAAAAAGTGAAAAAGTGTTTGGTGAACTGATAGATAATGGTTCTAACTATTTATAACTTCAAGGACAAATGCATTTGGAAAAATCAAGTTTGATGAAATCGAGAAATGAAATCCATTTGGTGCATTAGATGATATTGGATATAGGTAATAGTATTATTATTCAGAGAATATACAGTTAATACATCGTTATTGGTTATGAATATGGGAAATTTCAATCCGTTGCACATTTTCCGATGGGACTAGACAAGGATAGTTCATAATATCAATTTCTGTGGTATTTGCTGTGCTTTATGAATATGACGGAAATAAATTTATTAACTTAATAATCTCAACAATTCATGATACGGATATTTTATCTATAATAAGATTAACCGGTAGTTCTCGCAATGTGAAATTCTGCTAACAATAATGTTTGGGATGTACAAGATAGATAATTGAAATATGTAAGTTTGTGATGAAATTTGACATAACTATCGGACTAAATTCTGCTTTCAGGTTGAGCAATCAGGTGTTATTTCTGTTTAGCATCATGTTTGGGAATTAAACGTAAGTTAACATTGTTTCGAATTGGATGAAAACTTGCAAGTGAGGAAATGTACACGGTCATAGCAAAATTCTACTGTACAGTTTACTACAAAGTAGTAACTATTCAATGAATTTTTAATTTGGAATTGAACGCACGCTCAAATTATATATCAATTAGTTGGCTGGATACGCAAATCAACTTACCTTATGAAATAATGTTGATAACACCATAATATAAAAAAAATCCATACTGATTGTGAGGTATTATAGGGTCACAAACTGAGGAAATAACACTGTAATATATCGGAATAATATATCAAATCAGCAGGCAGCTTCACGTTGCTAGGAATTCTTGTTGTAACCGGATGCATCCGTGATCCTCTCAAGTCATCGCAGTTTGACGTCTTGAGTTTATTTTTTCTAGTATAATAATAATAAATAAAATGTTCATTCAAATCCGGAACCTTATGGTATGCGTATACACATTCAAAATGCACATACATACAGTTACATTAAATTATTATCCAAAATCAAGTAACATCAAGTAATAATAGAAAATTATCACTAGTTAATTCCAAAGAAAAATTAAACTTTCAACAAATTGACAGATTCTTGTACGAAGATTCATTGTTATATTCGTGAAAATCATGAAAATTGATGATGATGAACAATAAATTTAGATCTAAAATAATTCGTTGTTTGAATACAATGTATGAGATGTATTGTTTAATTTCTCCCCTGAGTTTATTATATTCTATCAAGCCCTTATGAAACATACAATTCATTTTCACTTTGGACATACAAATTACTATGTCTTCTGGCTGGATAGTTGTGTATTTGATTTCCAAATACAATAAAATCATGAAAGTAAGGGGTACTTACACCAGATAGAATTTTAAATTTGAAAACCGTTGAAAAATAGAACAATCTATCTCTAACAGAGAGCCATTCCAATCCCTGAAGCATCAACGCATTTGGGTGAATCTATTATATTCCGCTATAATACGCATTCCTCTATTCTGTAATTTTTGCAGGCCCGAAATACTAATTCCATCTAGCAATGCAAGTACACTAGCTCAATAATTGAAATGAGATTGTATTATTGTTTTGTATATGGTTTGTGAAGTTTGGAAAGTTAAGTTACTACTAATTCTTCTTAAGAAGTATAGCTTTTTCGACATTTCATTGTATAAATATTGAAAATGTTTTTTTTAACACTATTGTCAACAAAGTAATCAACAATGAATTCCAAGTATTTTACTTCATCGACAATTTCGATTTTTTCACATTTAAAATCAATATTTAGCATATCTTTATAGGTCTGATTATATTTATATTGGGTTGTTATTATCATGATTATCGTTTTATTAACATTGAGTTTGAGCTGATCAATGTTGACAAAACAGAGATATTCCTTAAGGTGATATTGATTTTTTTTTTCCACTGCTTAAGCAGATTGAGGTCACTAGTAATAATTACAATATCATGAGCAAACAAATTAAGGAATTCACAACCATTGATAAAATAAATATCATCAAGATATATAATGAATACGAGGGCAAAACTCTACCTTGAGGCACACCTAAGGTAACCTGACATATATCAGGAGAAACATTCAGAATTTTTTTTGCTGTTTTCTTTTCAATAGAATAGTTCTAGATCATACATGTACAGAGCCAGTCATACCATAATACTCCAATTTTTGTATCAGAAGAGGGATGTCAGTAGTCTCAAATGGTCATTTAAAATCAAGAAACACTCCAACTAGATACTTACTATTATCAGCTAATTTCCAGCTGGACAACGTTAACTGAAGCGCATTTTCACATGTGTGATTGAACCTAAGACAAGATTAATTTTCCATTAATATTTTGTTCAGTTGAATATACTTATATAATTGGTTGTAGGTAGCTAGTTCTGAAAGTTTTTCTACAGCTGGAAGTGAATTTATCGGACGACAATTTATAGCTTCATTAGAGTAGGAGATTTTAGGTACAGGTATATTAGTAGGTTTTAATTTTAATTGGATCTGGACACTGACCGCTTCGAAGATAAATATTTTACTTACACTTTATCCATCTCCTCTCCCAACATTTCACAGCTGGCTCACACGATGTTCTTCGAACATTATAGGTTTGCTTCACGTGCAGTCAAAGTATAGGAAAAAAATCATAATTATCATCTAGCTTTGTTACAATTGCTTCGAACTCGCGTAATGTTGAAGGTAAGGATTCAGAGAAATGACATTAAAAAATGGGAAGCTCTATGTCAGACCAGAGAGCAGCTTGCGGAATAGTTAACTCAATTTTGACAATAATATATCTCTATTTTTAGCTATTTAACAATATCTTTGATTTTGTGGATAAGTGGTATAATAGTGGACTGTAATAATTGAGACGTTACCGCTTTGTTGGTTTCATGCTTAGACACAAAGACCTGAACTATACAGTCATGTACAAAATTTATTCAAATAAGAATGTTTGTGGTTTCATGTTGAATTTTACAAATATTTACATCGTTGTTGATTCTGTTAATCATCAAGATAAAAATCATTTTTTATTATATTTGACACAACGGGGCTAGAAAGTTCGTTTTCTAGTGCTAATTGATTGAGGAATCTAATAGCTAAATAAGGTGCAGATGCGTTACAATATGTGACGGTATCCAATTGATAATTAGTGTGAAGTTACTCACAGTTTTCCATCCACACTTTATGACGTGTGTACTGTCGAAGATGGGATAGAGGAGAATTTGCAAGCTATGTTGCCAGATTTATCAGACAATCTGCTACCAAGTCCGTTTTCAGAAATTATTTGTTCTACCTGATTGATCTGCTCTTAAATGATATTATCATTACAACCTGTGACAAACCGTACGAAAGGAAGAAATATTTTTTTTTATAGAGTTTTTGAAAAATCGATATCTCCGTAAGTACGATGAGCTTGTTCATGAAATTTTGGCTGATAAATCTAATCAATCTACTATTACATGATATTATCATTACAACCTGTGACAAACCGTACGAAAGGGAGAAATATTTTTTTTTTAGAATTTTTGAAAAATCGATATCTCTGTAAGTACGATGAGCTTGTTCATGAAATTTTGGCTGATAAATCTAATCAATCTAGTCTTACATGATATCATCATTACAACCTGTGACAAACCGTACGAAAGGGAGAAATAATTTTTTTTTAGAATTTTTGAAAAATCGATATCTCTGTAAGTACGATGAGCTTGTTTATGAAATTTTGGCTGATAAATCTAATCAATCTACTCTTACATGATATTATCATTACAACCTGTGACAAACCGTACGAAAGGGAGAAATATTTTTTTTTTAGAATTTTTGAAAAATCGATATCTCTGTAAGTACGATGAGCTTGTTCATGAAATTTTGGCTGATAAATCTTAGAATTTTTGAAAAATCGATATCTCTGTAAGTACGATGAGCTTGTTCATGAAATTTTGGCTGATAAATCTGATCAATCTACTCTTACATGATATCATCATTACAACCTGTGACAAACCGTACGAAAGGGGGAAATAATTTTTTTTTAGAATTTTTGAAAACTCGATATCTCTGTAAGTACGATGAGCTTGTTCATGAAATTTTGGCTGATAAATCTAATCAATCTACTCTTACATGATATTATCATTACAACCTGTGACAAACCGTACGAAAGGGAGAAATAATTTTTTTTTAGAATTTTTGAAAAATCGATATCTCTGTAAGTACGATGAGCTTGTTCATGAAATTTTGGCTGATAAATCTAATCAATCTACTCTTATATGATATTATCATTACAACCTGTGACAAACCGTACGAAAGGGAGAAATAATTTTTTTTTAGAATTTTTGAAAAATCGATATCTCTGTAAGTACGATGAGCTTGTTCATAATATTTTGGCTGATTTTTCAAAAATTTTAAAAAAAAATTATATCTCCCTTTCGTACGGTTTGTCACAGGTTGTAATGATAATATCATGTAAGAGTAGATTGATTAGATTTATCAGCCAAAATTTCATGAACAAGCTCATCGTACTTACGGAGATATCGATTTTTCAAAAATTCTACAAAAAAAGTGTTTCCCCCTTTTGTACCAAACCGTACTGTATATGATAAATGATGATAATATCATGTAAGAGTAGATTGATTAGATTTATCAGCCAAAATTTCATAAACAAGCTCATCGTACTTACAGAGATATCGATTTTTCAAAAATTCTAAAAAAAAATTATTTCTCCCTTTCGTAAGGTTTGTCACAGGTTGTAATGATGATATCATGTAAGAGTAGATTGATTAGATTTATCAGCCAAAATTTCATAAACAAGCTCATCGTACTTACAGAGATATCGATTTTTCAAAAATTCTAAAAAAAAATTATTTCTCCCTTTCGTACGGTTTGTCACAGGTTGTAATGATGATATCATGTAAGACTAGATTGATTAGATTTATCAGCCAAAATTTCATGAACAAGCTCATCGTACTTACAGAGATATCGATTTTTCAAAAATTCTAAAAGAAAATCATTTCTCCCTCTCGTACGGTTTGTCACAGGTTGTAATGATAATATCATGTAAGAGTAGATTGATTAGATTTATCAGCCAAAATTTCATGAACATGCTCATCGTACTTACGGAGATATCGATTTTTCAAAAACTCCATAAAAAAAATATTTCTTCCTTTCGTACGGTTTGTCACAGGTTGTAATGATGATATCATTAAGACTAGATTGATTAGATTTATCAGCCAAAATTTCATAAACAAGCTCACCGTACTTACAGAGATATCGATTTTTCAAAAATTCTAAAAAAAAATTATTTCTTCCTTTCGTACGGTTTGTCACAGGTTGTAATGATGATATGATGTAAGACTAGATTGATTAGATTTATCAGCCAAAATTTCATGAACAAGCTCATCGTACTTACAGAGATATCGATTTTTCAAAAATTCTAAAAAAAAATTATTTCTCCCTCTCGTACGGTTTGTCACAGGTTGTAATGATAATATCATGTAAGAGTAGATTGATTAGATTTATCAGCCAAAATTTCATGAACAAGCTCATCGTACTTACAGAGATATCAATTTTTCAAAAATTCTAAAAAAAAATTATTTCTTCCTTTCGTACGGTTTGTCACAGGTTGTAATGATGATATGATGTAAGACTAGATTGATTAGATTTATCAGCCAAAATTTCATGAACAAGCTCATCGTACTTACAGATATATCGATTTTTCAAAAATTCTAAAAAAAAATTATTTCTCCCTCTCGTACGGTTTGTCACAGGTTGTAATGATAATATCATGTAAGAGTAGATTGATTAGATTTATCAGCCAAAATTTCATGAACAAGCTCATCGTACTTACAGAGATATCGATTTTTCAAAAATTCTAAAAAAAAATTATTTCTCCCTTTCGTACGGTTTGTCACAGGTTGTAATGATGATATCATGTAAGACTAGATTGATAAGATTTATCAGCCAAAATTTCATGAACAAGCTCATCGTACTTACAGAGATATCGATTTTTCAAAAATTCTAAAAAAAAATTATTTCTCCTTTTCGTAAGGTTTGTCACAGGTTGTAATGATAATATCATGTAAGAGTAGATTGATTAGATTTATCAACCAAAATTTCATAAACAAGCTCATCGTACTTACGGAGATATCGATTTTTCAAAAATTCTAAAAAAAAATTATTTCTCCCTTTCGTACGGTTTGTCACAGGTTGTTATGATAATATCATGTAAGACTAGATTGATTAGATTTATCAGCCAAAATTTCATGAACAAGCTCATCGTACTTACAGAGATATCGATTTTTCAAAAATTCTAAAAAAAAATTATTTCTCCCTCTCGTACGGTTTGTCACAGGTTGTAATGATAATATCATGTAAGAGTAGATTGATTAGATTTATCAACCAAAATTTCATGAACAAGCTCATCGTACTTACAGAGATATCAATTTTTCAAAAATTCTAAAAAAAAATTATTTCTCCCTTTCGTACGGTTTGTCACAGGTTGTAATGATGATATCACGTAAGACTAGATTGATTAGATTTATCAGCCAAAATTTCATGAACAAGCTCATCGTACTTACGGAGATATCGATTTTTCAAAAACTCTATAAAAAAAATTATTTCTCCATTTCGTACGGTTTGTCACAGGTTGTAATGATAATATCATGTAAGAGTAGATTGATTAGATTTATCAGCCAAAATTTCATGAACAAGCTCATCGTACTTACGGAGATATCGATTTTTCAGAAATTCTACAAAAAAAGTATTCCCTTATTTTGTACGGTTTGTCGAGAGATGTAATACAGTTGTGTTGTAAAAGTAACATGAGGAGATTTATGCTCCAAAATTTCATGAACAAGCTGACCGTAGTGTCGGAGATATCGACTTTTCAAAAATTCTGTTAAAAAACTGTTTCCTCCTTTCATACGGCTTGTCAAGGATTGTAATGGTATTGTGACGAAAGATCAGCCTAAGGAGATGCATCAATCCAAATTTTATCAAAAAGCTTGCCGTAGTTTACAAAAAGTAATGATATTAATTTCTTTATTCATACCGTTTGTAAAGAAATGAAATATTGGCACCCTGTAGGTGCAGCCCATGTGGAGTATTTAAAGGATATTATTTTATTTGTTCTTAATAATCAATATAAATAATTTGTTATCATAATAAGTTACATCAATCAGGTAGAACAAATAATTTCTGAAAACGGACTTGGTAGCAGATTGTCTGATAAATCTGGCAACATAGCTTGCAAATTCTCCTCTATCCCATCTTCGACAGTACACACGTCATAAAGTGTGGATGGAAAAGTGTGGGTAACTTCACACTAATCAATTGATAAGTATCTACAGGTTGATTTGAGTCAACACGCCGTAGATTCTGCTGATATTTTCGTTCTCCGAGGGGTAAAAATTTGTCTATACGTTTTCGCAATGCCAGCTGTTACAACAATGTTGTTTTGCCTGAATCTTAAGAAATGATAGACAATAAGGCATGTTGAATAGAAGGGCCTGCAATTTGACAATCATTTAGTGACAAACCGCTATCTGTCTTAGCAGATCCATCTAACACAACACGTAATTTGGTGGTAGTGCTAGACTCTTCAACCATAGCATGATGAGGAAAATAGAAAGAATTACTCAATTTTTCTGAAATTTTAGTCATATGACCTATTTGTTCGTACTTCAACAAAAAACTGCCATATTCTGTGCATAACTTTGAATTTTTCGAAAGTTTTCGTTCTAATGAATAAAATCGTTTCATAGCTGTTGTTCAGAATCACCCAATTTTTATACATTATCATTAAAGGGAATATTCACGGCGACAAACCGTCCATTTGAATCTCACGTTTTTATGAAGAACTCTTCACATTGTTTTTCCTCTTCAGAGGAAAGAGTATTGTCAACATTCACTTCCTCTATTTCCCAAAATTTCAACATATTTTTCTCAATATCTACGTTAGTATTATCAATGGTGCAATTGCTGATAGTTTTATTAATATACACTTGTGGTCGAGCATTGAGAGTTTCAGCTACAATCCAGCCAAATTGAGTTTTCTGTAGAGTTGGCTGATGTTTCCCTAATTTTTATTGCCCAACGCATAACAATTCCCAGAATATAGTAGCCCCTAACAGTATATCTATTTTACTGCATTCGAAAAACATAGGATCGCTAGTTGAATATTTTGTGGAATGTTTAAAAATGACGGGTTGAATGACATGGAAGGTACATTTTCGGTAATCTTTGGTAAAATTAACCAAGATACTGTTGTTTTGTTTGAATCAATATTAGATATGATTTTTAATTGTGCTATTTGATTTATATTTGATTGAGACTGATTTATTCCTACAGCTGATATATCTACTCTTTGTTCATCATCATTGTCAAATTTATCTTGAATTTAAAGGTTGTGAAAAGTAATATTTGTGACATTTTTATACTATTCTGACTTGTGTGATTCGAGACTAGAGATTGTGAGCTTTGAATGTCTTGGATTGATTCACAGGGCGGTTCTTCATTCACTTGTGTTATACCACTAGTTACACACCTTTCAGAGTCCCTTTGTTTATGATAAAACGACTTGCTATTAGTGAAATCTAAGTATAACACAAAGTATTATGTTTTTTGTCACATTTTCTACATAATATCGAACTACAATCTCGAGTGCAATGGTTGCTTCTCAGACAATTGAAACAAAGATTTAATTTTTTGACCTCAGTGATACGCGAGTTAACTGGGAATTTGATAAATTTTGAAAAATTATACAGCGAATGAGCGAACGCCTTTATAATCCAGTCGTCCTGCAATTTGAATTGGAAAATTTTCCACATCTCTATTTTATGATTGATATTTATGTTTTTTGGCTCGCTGATCACGAATATGAGGGTTAAAGAATCGTAGATCCATGACGTTCTGAGATATTGGCCATTTTTAACCAAAAAATGGCCGTTTATTCGAGTTTTCGTCGTTTTTGGAAATTTAAAAGAAAACAGCACATTTAATCGACTATATAGTGTGTATAAATTTGTGGAGAAATGAAAAATGCGTCGAACGGCAATAAGTGGAAGTCCCTATGTTATTCGAGGGTTGATATAAGGCCCATTTTGTGTGTTTTGTTCGGTATCATAAAAATTGCATTCCGTAATACAACTTTCCATCTTTCTGCTCAATGGTAGTATTTCATGTGTACTTTCGAATCGATTTTGGTTATCTGTTTATCTATTTTTTTAGCGCCCAAATTCGCCATCTCAGGAAAAATGTTTTTTTAATTATGACTCCGTCAAAAATGGGTCTTTTGACCCAAACCAGAATGCGAATTGAGGAATTTGATGTCATCTATAGCATATTCAAAATCCAAGCACTTTGAATGAAAAATGGAAGAATGGAACCGTTTTATAAAATCAAGGTCCCAGAAAAATAATAATTTTCAGGTTAGAATACTCGTATGAAATTAAAATTTCACATGCGAATAGAACACCGTTCTACAAGTATTTCAAGCCTATGAAGGTCTGTTTTGGAGTAGTAGAACTTGAGATATTCTTTGATGTAGGTTTCGGTTCACAGTGAGCCCAATTCTGAACATAATCAAAAAAATCAAGAAAATTCTTACCAAAGAGGCTCCTGTCTGTCTAACCCTGAGTCGTCGACCTCTCACGTATCTTTGAAGAAAATATAGCGCGAGTTAAATAAAAAAACGGAGCAAAAAAAAGTACAAAAGCGTAAAGTAGATTTCAAAAAAAAATTCAATTTTTTGAATTTTAGGATACATTTCTATCAAATGTAAATAATAAAGAACAATTCATAGATTTACTGGTAACTTCTTTACCAGAAAACGGTTATCAGATTTTTAGAGCTTTGTGTGATGCAGATGCATAAATTGTAAACACGGCTATAGATTCATGTGAAAAAAATACAAACAAAAATATTCTTATAGTGGCCGAGGATACCGATGTTCTAGTTTTATCAACTCAATTAACAGATTTAAAAAATATAACAAAACTCATTTATTTTCAAAAACCAGAGAAAACCGTTAAAGGTAAAACAAAACCAGCTGAATATTATTATCAAAATTTCTTGATTTATAGTCATATCGAACCTTTCATTTGTTTTTTCAATGCTTTTAGTGGATGCGACACAACATCCGCTTGTTAATTTTTCACCAAACGATTCAAATCAATTTTATGAAACTGAGCCAGATCTTGAGAAATTATTGAGAACTGGTAGAAGTATTTTATATCAAATATATTATGAAATATATATAACAAAAAAATTATAGGAGACTTCGGCCACTCACGCTTTATTTCTAATAGATTTGAAAAGTCGGCATCTGAACTTGAATGCTTGTCACCAACTGATGATGCAACCAAATGAGACATTTTGAGTGTTTATGATCAGGTGCAGCTTTGGATAGGCAATGATACCATTGACCCAACCAAATGGGGTTGGGAAAATACAGAGAATGGTCTTGAGTCTATTCAAACATATAAAGAAGCTGCACCTAAAAATTAGCTAAAAATAATTTCATATGGTTGCAATGTCAGTAGCAGTGGCAAATGTTCTTGTGAGAAAGTAAGTATACCATGCACAATTCTATGTAAACACTGCGAGGGTAAAGACTGCAAATAGCGCTGAACCGGAAGTTACATTATTAGATGATAATGAATATGCAATAAATGACGGAGTCGATGATGATGATCGTAATGATAATGATAACTTCATCAGAAGGAAATGATCAAGAACCTGAAAGTGACTTTGAAAATGATAATTCAATAACGATCATATCACATCAGCAACATGCTGATAAAAATACAGAAATTATTATTATCATTATAATTATTTTTCAATTCGTCAATAATGAAATTCATGTTTATTATTAGTTTATTGATTATTTTTCATTTTTTCAATCCAATAGTACCTTAAAAAAAACATTATCGTAAAAAAAAACATTATTATTTTGATTATTATGAAAATCATTGATAATAAATCTCAAATTCATTATTACATTGATTGTATTTCATTTTACTACCTAACAAATACATTCAAATATTTGAATTTTTTTCGAAAACAACCTTGCGGACTCTCGGATTTTGACCTCGTTTGTATTTTCTTAACCCGCGTTATAATTTTTTAAAGATATGTGGGAGATTGACGATTTGGGGTTAGATAGCCAGAAGTCTTTTCTTTGAGAATTTTCTAGATTTTTTTTATTTGAGTCAAAATTGGGCTCATTGTGAACACAAACCTACATCAAAGAATATCTCAAGTTCCACTCATCCAAAAAAACCTACTGTAGTTTGAAATACTTGGATATGATCTTCTATTCGCATGTGGAATTTGAATTTCATACAAGTGTTCTAACTTGAAAATTATTCATTTCTTCTGGCACCATGATTTTTTAAAACAGTCCCATTCCTCAATTTTCCATTCAAAACGCTTGGATTTTGAATATGTTATAGAGAACATCATACTCTTCAATTTGCTATTGATTTGAGTCAAAAGACTAATTTTTACCACAGTTTCAATGAAAAAATCGTTTTTTCCAAGATGGCGGATTTTGGCGCTAAAAAAAACAGACAAAAAAACAAAATTGTTTCGAAAGTACACATGAAATACTGCCATTAAACAGAAAATGAAGTTCTTAGAAGAAAATTTGTATTACGAAATTCAATTTTTATGCTACCGCAAAAAACACACACAAAATGAGCCTTGTATCAGGCCCCAAATATCCTACAGACTTCTACTTATCACCATTCGATGCATTTTCCATTTCTCTACAACTACGCTTATCGGCTCATCACTGTATAGTCGATAAAAGGTGTTGTTTTCCTATAAATCGCCAAAAACGGCCTAATCTCGAAATCATAAAATAGAGATCTGGAACAAATATCATTTTAAGTGTAGCTCAATTGCAGGTAGACTGAACTATCACGTAAAGGACATTTGAGTTCAGTATTAAAGGTTAGATTTTAATTAAGATAAACCTGTTTTTTTTTTTCAAGATTTGTTTGTTCATATTCAAGGATTTCTAAAACTCTGCATTTATTGTTTAAGAATGTGTTCATATCTTTTATGTCAGGTAGCTCTGTTTGATAACCTTCCCAATCACGGCGTGACAATAATCGCAGATATTCAGAATTGCGTATACTTAAAATAATGTTTTATGGTTTGGATTCAATCCATTTCAAATTGATAATTATCCATACATTACTTTTTCACACACAACCGATCCGAAGTTTTGTACACCAAACCTACTTGGCCAGGACGGTATACTATAATTTCAGTTCTAATCCACCTGAAAAATTATAAGAAAAATGTTATTATGAATCTGATAGATAGAGCTATACGATTGAGTTCTCCTGAACTGAGAACTATATCTATCACAAAAACGGGAGAAACTTTAATAAAAAATGGTTATTCCATTGATTTGGTCAATTCCATAACTAAGGACAAAATTCATAATTCATAAATTCATTCAAACGATAAGCATTACATATCACTACCACATATTAATGGTCTTTCAGAAAAATTATATAATATAGTAAAACCTTATGACCTACATATATATCATAAGAGTTATTTAAATCAGAAAAGTCTCTTTACTAATGTGAAGTGCGAGTAGTTATTCGTATCTAAAGAGGATACAGGTAGCGATAATAACTTGTCGCCACGTACAAGAGTTTGTAGAAATATTGAAGGATTAAAACCTCGAGTTCTCGATGTTAGCCAAACTACACTCAAGGTTTCTTGTAGCTGCCACCACTAGATGTATTAATTCAGCTCACCTAGGAAGCTGTTTGAAAAATAACGGTAATAGTTCTCCGCCCGACGCGGGCCGGCTCAATTACCTTCATAAAATAGAAATGCAATTTTCCTTTGAATCCCCCTTTTTGGGGATTCAAAGGAATGTATTTGCTGATAGGTGATTAGGACGTACCAATTAAACAAATCGAGCCATATTTATAATAATGATATATTGAATAGTAATTTAACAATCTTTGATATGAATAAAATAAAGAAAATGAAAAGAATGAACCAAAATATGAAATTTGACAGCAGATTTTGATGATTGATGACAAACAATGAAAAAGAAAAAAAAACTGTTACAGGTTCGCCCCAAATGGGAACCTGAGAAAGTCTAGGATTTTACAATTACAACAAATTCAATCTGTAAACGGACGTGATCTGAAGGGGGTAAACACAATTGATAAAAGGAATGGTCAATTTCTCTATCAAAACCTCAAGCAATTCGTTCTACACTCACCATCACCGTCCAACCCTCGCTCTATAGCTTCGATGCTTGCTTGGAGACTTCTCTAGAATTTTGTCACACGGAAATTTACTCACTCGAGTTCTCGTTATATCAAAATTTAGAATTTTATTAGAAGCTCCACGTTCTTTGAATAAAATAAATATGATTTTAACACTGTCTTGCCTTTTTGAGCTATCAAAAGTTATTGATAAAAATAAAACAACAGTTTACGACTGAACTTATAAGAAGAACTTACAAAAAAAAATTTATTGACTCTCAATTTATTTTAAATTTGGCTTTATGTAAGAAAATATCAATTGATTTAATGACAAGTTTAAATTATTTTCAAGATGGTAATCAGACTAAGACAGAGCTATCATAACTTGAGTTTACCGGACGACTCACTATCGAGAAGTGACTCCCCTTTCGATGATCAATCTATTTTTTCGAAATGATTCGAACTGGGCTGACCCACGCTCTAAGTTTTTTGAAACGTCAGTTCAATCTCCACACTAGGAGACTAACTCCGCCCATATTCAATTTTACAGCCTATCGAAACAAAGAACCGGTGTGATAGCGAAGTTGACAGGCATGTCCAGTCCACGACACCTTTTCTGTCGATCCTAGCAGGTGTTTCACCTGCAGCAACTTGTGCTAGCTTGGCTGCGGATGCGAGGTCTTTGCTCCGGATGAGGCGTATTAGGTTACGAAATACCTTCGTCCCCACATACTATTCTGCTGTGTTATGATAGATCAATTGTTTTATGCGACTCGAATTAATTCCGTATTTAATAATTTTGGATAGGGCCTAATCATGGTGAAAATTTCGAATTCTTACACTATTCCATACCTTGTAAAGATTGCGAAAAGGTATACATTGGCCAATCGTCTCAATACCTCGAAAAAAGATTGAATGGTCAAAAATATAACAAGAATTCATCAACTGCGCTTAATAAACATGTGAAAGACACTGACCATTCATTTGACTACAACAATACAATGTAAGCTAAAAAGCAACGTACCCATCAAAAATATAACCCATACTGTTTATTCCATACCTTGTAAGGATTGCGAAAAGGTATGCATTGGCCAATCAATCGTCCCAATACCTCGAAAAAAGATTGAATGGTCAAAAATATAACAAGAATTCATCAACTGCGCTTAATAAACATGTAAAAGACACTAACCATTCATTTGACTACAACAATACAAAAATTTTATATATTGAAACGAATGATAACAAATGTTTGATATTAGTATGTATTGAAATTAAAAAAACAATTGTCTAACTGACAAAATAGATTCGACTTTCGAAACTTCACAATAACCTAATCCAAACTCAACAAAATTCTATTATTTTGAAGAACCACTTTCCACTTAACTATTTAAAATTCAACCTAAGAGAAGATAAAGTGTTATTCAACTATGATACAATGAGTAACAATTTCGAGGTTAAATTCCACGGAATTATGTTAAACTTGATTAGTTGTTAATTATAGATGTGAAATCTCAATCATAGAATAACTAATTCATACAATAATAATAGATATTTATTTTTTTTTGCCTCTTGGACAAGGCCTATTAGCCAGAATCATAGATATTTAGAATTGCATATACTTAAAGTAATGTCTTATGTTTAACTAGATTCAATCCATTTGAAATTGATAATTAGCCATACATTATTCTTTCACACACAACCGATCCAATATTTTCTGCAGTTTCAATTGGATCTTGGAATCACAAATCGGCTGCAGACGCATTTCATTGATCAAAATCATCTAATCTTTTCTGAATTACATGGAAACACTAATTGACACTTTGTGATAAATATAATAAACTGTTATCGAAACGTCAAAGAAAGACAGTTTTTATTCGTTTTCAGTCATATATAAGAACCAACATACCAAGAAAACATAACATACATTTCGAAATGGATCAAGAATATAAATGAAAGAATAATTTGGCCATGAGGAATAGGTCTTTATTTCTCAAAATTACATTATTCCTAACATCAATATGCATACATCAAAACAATCATGGCTTCTTGAAAGAAAATTGGAGAAGATTATGGATTCTGCACCGTCCCATTATAGAAAACGTTCTCAAAGATGATGAATACCTTCGGCAAACAAGAACCAAAAAAATAAAGAGATATACTTATTACGACTAAAAAGCTTGAGAATAGTACCAAAATTTTCAAAAATCAATGATAATCACATCATTTTCAATAGTGAGTACTCAGATAATACTTATCTTCAATTCAAAGAAACATTTCAATAAAAAGAATTAAAACTGTTATCATGTGTACAAATTCCTTCCGTTTAGAACTTTTGCCAAAGTATTTGGTAGAAATTTCCCTTTCACTTCACCCCCACCCCTAATTCAAGGATGAAGACACATTGGGTTATACACCACAAAGAAGGCCAACGTGTTTGCTGGAATGTTCACAGCAAAATCCACTTCACTCCACAGAGGAAGGATCCTCCTGATATTGCTGCCATCGATAGACATATGCGTCTTTCGTCAGCGTACAATTGGGCGGATTCTGCTTGATCTCAATACCAAAAAGGCTATGCGGCTCGACGGAATTCCGTCTGTTATCCAGATGTGCGTCTGAATGAACACCAGTTTCCTGCAGGTTGTCCAATTTTTCTTACAAACTTGGTATGTTCCATTCCAGCTGGAAGACAATACCAATACCAGGAAAAGGAAAGAAGACCATTCCTAATACTCATGAATAATAATGAATTATTATAATATGGAGGAAATAAATATTCCGAGATGATAGACCAGAATATTTCTCATTGGCTGATACAACTATATATTTCAGGAGAACCTTTCATCTGTTTGTATTGTTTGATCCAAGTACCCGGTTCACCATTTCAGTTCACTCTCATTTTTGATAATAATTGTCATGAAAATCTTTAGCCAGGTAACATAGATATCATCAAAATCATATCTGGAGTAGAAACGTTGTTCTAGAAATGGACAGTAGACAATGATACAAGAATCCGAATCATCACTTAGTGCTCGTAGTTTTCCTAAATTATTCTTCTTCTCAAGAGAAATGTGAATTTCTGTTTATTCTGTAAACAATGTATTGAACAAGTGAGTAGTGAAGATATATTCCTCATATAGATCAGGAAGACGATAGCTACTAATAAACTATGAGACCTCGTGCTCTATGGAGTATGTGGTGCAAGTTTCAAGTGAAGCAATTTAATAATTCATCAGAACCTTGCTATGAAGTTCTATGCAATTTTTCGACAGAAGTGCTTTTATTCGCTTTCAAAATGGTTATATCCAGATTGTACCTGAGAGATGAGACCTCTCCATGATTTTGAAACAACAACCATGTTGGAAAACATTTGTACTTGACAAGTCTGTATTTCAATCGCAGTGGTATGAAATTTTCACGAAATTATTTTATCAATAACAAATCGCTTAAATTTTTCATGTCAAAATGTATTGACGAAACATTATCAAATATCAGGATATACACTAATACAGTGAACGGCTTACCCCTTATTATGAATTATAATGAATCATATTTGGCATACGACATGCCGGTTTAGCAAATGAATAATTAATTGAATCGTACCTCCGTCTCCTTATCATTGACGTGGCCATAGTCAAAGTATGAAGGTCAGCTGGAACCTCCCTACCATCGTTTATCGCGCTAGGTGACGTCACCTAGCTCCTCCAATCACATCCTTGCTCTCATCGGCTCGTCGCCGGCACGTAAGAACATCATATTATATAGTCGTCAATAACATTAAATAAACGAAATGAACGACCAATCAGCCTGCACTCGAACTATAAAAAGAGTAGAAGGGACGTGACTGCCTCCAAGCGTCGGAAAATTTGAAAGTAGGAGGATGAATATAGGGGTGACCGCTATACTACAGCCAGTAAATAAAAACAAACTAAGGTTATAAAACAATGTATTACAATTTACATTCTCTTTCGTGCTATTTCTTTGGAACATCGATCTCGTTGGCAACTGTCATTTCATATCCCAACTGCCGAACTTCTTGACGTATTAACCCGTAAAACGATTGACTATATTTTATAGTATATTCCAGTAGGCTCTGTTCTTGCTCAGTCGTGAACTATTTTCTCACTGTATAATTAGAGTTAGTCTCATAGATCCATCAGAATTCTTGTAATTCTGATTATATTCCCGAACTGTGTTGAAGGGGATACAAGTGAATTCAGATACACTTATTATGTTCATATTTTCATTCTTAGTAAGTTCAAGGGCATGTTGCATTTGTTCATCTGTGTTCGTTCCTATATTAGACTTCCTTAGTCTGTTTCGTGGCATTTTGAATCTGAAAAAATATATACTCTTATAGAAATTCTCAAAACTGAAAAGTCTCAATGGAGCACAGTGGATCATGATTCACTTTGGCACAATGACAATTGGGGCACTGTTACCCTACATAACAAGTAAGTGTTAATAAGAAATGGCTAGCAACCATTTTATTTACATTCTTCTCAAAAAGAATTGTAATATATTGACATAGGTAAAGTGAAACGGCTGATACAAAAACATCGTATTTGACATTATGGCTAAAGGGAATATGCAAAATACTGAATAATAAAAAAAAACTTCGCGCTTACGTTTCAACGACAACAGCATAGTACTACATGTACAACGTTCAGAACTCAGCCACGACTGGCTTACTAGCACAGCAATATGCGGTCTCGGCTAAGATTTGTTTTCTGCATCAGAGCGAGAAGTGCAGTTCACATTGGGAAAATATGGAGGCTGAACCACTGTTACCCATGATCCAGTGTACCCTCTTTTCCCTATTCATTATCAACTCTGTCAACCTAGATGGTTTCTTCTGATATAGCTCCATGGATTAATTCAATATACCTCGTATTTCAGTTGCACTTCCGGTTCGATGATACACACACACACAAGTGGTTGGTGTGGGGAACAATCCATATTTAAAGTTTCCTTCTTCTGTAAGGTACAATAATCTCACAAGAATATAGTTCTGTTTGCAGGAAAATTCGTAAGCTTTGATGAGTCCCTTCAGGAGCATTTTTTCATTATTTCTGTAACAAAAATGCTCTCATTAGCTTCACATGTAACACTTGTGTTATCAATAAATAACTAACATATGAAATTAAGAAATCTTACATCCAGACGATTATTCAAACCAGTTATGCATAGATCATTCGCAAAGCAGATGAGTCGATGTCGAAAGATTTGTGATAATTTAACTTGTATATACTTGGTCACTAAGCTCTTGGATGTGAGTATGGATAAGATGATGCGTCGCCTTCAATATATTTCTTGCACGTGCCCACGAAATATTGAAACCATTCGATAATAAAATAAAATACATATTTTCATCACTACTTTTCATACATTTCATATCAATTTGATTATTCTGAGAAATTGGAAGCTGAATTTATGCTGAATATTGAATGAATATTCGCAATAGAAATAGAAATTGAAATTTGTTTTGTTAAACTATTATTAGTTTACAATAAATTGTAAATGACGAAAGGTCACGAAACATCATAATTCATGTTTTTTTATTCATTATATATCATATTATTATAGGAATAAATGAAATTAAAATAAAAAAAATTGTTTCTACTTGAAGTGTGCTAAAAAGAAAATAAAAATTGTTTTGTTAGATACAAGTCGTAAGTTATTCTGTTCACACATTAGGAAATAATAGATATGAGAGCTTGTTGTATGAGAATTTCTATTTTGTCTTAGAACTGAATACGAATGTCGTTTTCGGCTGAATACATCAGTATCAGTCATTGGTATTCAGATGAATACAAAATAGGGATTCTCATATGCAACCTCAAACTCTTAAATATGTTATTTCCTGATATCAGAACAGTATAACCTACTCCTCATATCTAACAAAACATTTATTCTATTTGTTTCAAAAAAATTTAAAATAAGACTTCGTCTAAATTTAATCTCATTTTCTCATTTTTGTTTGTGAGGTGAGTAATTAGATGATTTCACTGTCTGTTCAATTACATAAAGCTTGTAATTTTTTTCCGGTCCTAAAATAAATTTATAGAAGCCACAGTCTTCCATTCTGACAATGTAATCAAAACCTCCGACTCCTAAAACCCTCACATCTCAGTTTTCACTGTGATCGTACTATAGGCACAGAACTCGTCCGACATATCGGAGCTGCCATTTTTTTTTTAATTCCGACTAAAACAACATGATCTCCGACTCGAAAAAAACCTAGCTACCTTAGGGACAACGCTTTTCATAAGATAACAAGCTTTGTAATTAGGATCCTAGCAGAAGTTCTCCTTAAGGAGTGAACCTTGACAAAAATATGGCTACCCAAGAAAAAGTCAATTAGATCAGATCTGGTGGATTGGAAGGAATAGTACCGTAGTAAGTATAAGACTCCAAAATGGCTAAGCACGTTACAATCTCATTTAGCAACTCTCTCGGACGGTAGAGTTTTGTATCCGATATCAACGAAAAAACCATTGAAGCTTTCGGCAATCAGCTGGAAATCGTAATGGGTCACATAATCTATTTCATATCCAGGATTTCTTGTTTAGATATAGAGAGTAGAGTAGTAGAGTAGAGATATATATATAGAATATTATCATTGTTTTCGATATGCTTTGTCATATCTCATATCTTTTGAGGAATATTCAAATTATTATAAACTTATTTTTATAGAAATTGTATTTAGCTTGATCAATTGGAGTATTGGGAACTCTCCACAATTTCCATATTCTCAGGATTTTTTTTTAGTAATGAAGTAGGTTAGTAGGTTTATTGAAGATTACTAGTAAGTTCTATCAGTTTTTGAATGAAGGTTTTTGTTGTTGAATGGCTAAATGTACATCGTCATATTGCACATTATTTTCCAGTTTATCTTGCCAAATTTTCTTGTGATTTTTTTCATAAATAGTATAAATGAGACCCGAACTGTGAATATTTTGCTCATGAAATGAAACATCGAAAGACAATCTTGTGGGACTATGATATGATATTTTTTTTTTCAAGAAGACAAAGTAGTGGTGTGTGATCCACATTATACTTGTGAACTATACTGTAATCTAAACATTCTGTTGTTTGATTTTTTGGCATCTCTAGTTGTTATGTGAATTAGGGGGAGGAGCCACCTGCTATATAACTCTAAAATGTTCACGTTAACAAATTAATGCGATTCTGTGAAATATCAGTATTCAAATCTACAGTAATAAATTCCGCATTTAATTCACAATAAACATGAATATAATTGCCACTCTCTTGAAAACAAAACTACGTAGGTCAATTCTTATTAATTTATAGAAAGTACTTCAGTATAATGACTAATTTGAAGCTTCTTCGATATCGATCTGGTGTATTTCTGTTCCTTTCATTTACTTTATTCCTCAAGTGATTTTTATATTAAGGAAAGTAATTATACTTACGAACAAACTTCGTAGGTCAATCCTTGTTCTAATCCTACTACATTTATTATATATCTCAACTGCGAATCTTTGTCTTTTGCAATTTTAGGGAACACTGTAACTTTTCTGATCTCGCAAACATTCTTTATTGTTGAATCTTCATCTGCATTATATTCAAGAGGAAATGTTGTTGGGATGAGAACTTTTTTAGTTTCAACAATTTTTCTGTTCGTTATTCCATATTCAGCATTTCTCCGCAATTTCCTTCGTATGTGGTTGACAGGATAACGCGATTCCGATTTGCATTCAACACCACGACATGAATCATCCTCCACAAATACAGGAGTGAAATTAGCAATTCTTCTATCATTCCGTCTAGCAGGATGTGTGCAAGTCATCTGGAAGAAAAATCAAAATTGTTACTCTCTACATTACAGTATTGCTGTAGCGATCGACTGTTTCCAGGAAATACGGTTATCTACGGTTTTTCTATAGCAAAATTTAGTTTGGAACATTCCAAGAAAACTAACTCCAGGACCTATATTTCAAAGTGATAGAGAACTAGAGTAACTAGATATATCATATTTCGGTTCAATATGTGTGTGGGCCCAGGAAATTCAATTCAAATTTCATTTTAATTTTCTGACGGAAAAGTGTGAAGCAAAAGTGCATGCTTCAGCAGTAATCTAAGACCCTTCAATAGGAGTTCATGGCAGCTTAGGGTGACATCTGAGAAGAGGACCTTACCCTTTCGATAGTTGGGGATTCAGTAGTTGAACAATGTTATAAGCTGCAAAATTTCAACTGATTCACATCATAGTTTTTGGAATGGGTAGTTGAATCAATTTAGCTAACTATGTAATGGGAAGTTTTTGTGAATTCAAATACTTTGCCTATTCTCCACCAACCTTTACTAACCACATCATAAATTTCTCACCTACACAAACCTCTACTTCTTTTATCTTTTTCTTATTTGCTAATCCAACACGAGGTTTTACTTCTTTCTCATTGGGTAACACACAATGCCCTTTCGTCTCCGCACCACTCCCGAATATCAATACACTAACAGCAAAAGAAAAATTGAAGAATTGAAAGGAGTTTCGCAGGCATTCATTTTAGGTCCACTGCTTTATATTATCTACGTGAATGATTTGTCGTGCTATCAGCGGGGAATCTGATGCTACCTGTGTGACCAAAACTGTATTATCTTCTGATTTACTGTATGGATGGATACTCATAAACAAGGAATGTGATTACAAATGTTATATCATTATACTGACTGTGAAGTATAGGTAACTCAGACGTTATGTAAAATAGCATATTTTCATGCACTATAAGAGTGTCTGATAATGAATAATGACGATACGTCGATATTCTCAAAGATGTTTCAGCATCCTGATTGGTATTGAAACTCATATACATACGTTTTCAATCTTAACCTGATAAAACAGTAGACAACTGTAATTTGTACCCAAGGCTGTCACAATGACAACAGGAATCTACACCCACGTCAGCCCAATAAGAACGAAGTCAAAACACGTATTGGATTACCCAATAAGAACAAGATAAAGAAGTATAGGTTAGCATAGGTGAAATATGTATGGTGTGGAAAGCATAGTAGCGTGGATCGAGTCAAATTATTGGAAAGAAATCTTCAAAACATTTCTTGTCCTTGTGATTCAATAATACTTGATCAGGAAAGTACGTTTCATTTATACCTATGTCCATAAAAATCAAACGTAGCAGTTGAATGCCGCGAACGGTCATGCATTCAATTTAACGTTAAGATTGAATATATAAACCCGATATTTTTGCTGGAACTTGGATAATAGGTTGCGGGGACTGCAACAGGATATTGATGTATTTTGACATGCTATGTATGTAATTGAAGTAATTGTGTCAACTAGACATATATTATATATATGTATATTATGGACAATAACATGGAAGATTACACCAATTCAAAGTAAGGAGAAGGATGAAGTTACTAAAATAGAGTTTGATAATGTTATATAACATCTGACAACTGAATTTTATATTCTTTCTCATTTCTGAAGTAGCTAATGCACTCTTGACAGGATGCAATATGATTATATACTTGCTCCATACATATCACCACTTTGAATATTGAAAATTTTCAATTTACTCAAGTCCCACTAGCATACTAGTTCTATCAGATTTATTGTAGATATTAGCTTAATTTCCAAAATGAATCACATAATCACATCTCTACATTTCGATGTAGTGTTTGATTTCTTTAAATGATGTTGTACTAAAATAGATCATTGGAATTGCTATTGTGAATTCACATCATTTTTTATTTTAACTTCAGATTCATGACGATGGCCTCGAAAAAACTCCAGTTAATATCACCTCCGTTGTAAAATGCCATCGATGTAACTATACTCCGAAAATGCTGAAAAAACTCTGATATCCTGCATACTTCCATAAAAAAAGCTAAATTTTCCGCTAAGACATTGTACAAAATTTCATGAAAATCCTTCCACTGGAAAAAGTTTCTCAGATTATTCTGCTTCATTCGGCTCTTCATTGGAAAAAACCAAAACGAAATGTTGAGAAACCAATTCGACTTATCATACATAACTTATACTTATTATAATGTGAAATTAACTCACCATACGAAAGACCGTTGATAACACAATAATATTTAAAAAATCCATGGCACACTGTGGGATAGTGGAAACACAAAATACAGTAATGATTTAGTAATGTGGGTATAGTCTGAGAGAAGCATAGAAGATAACTGATAAATTTTAATTTATAAAGGCTCATTATAAATTGTGTTTTATGTCAACAGATTTTATTACAATAATAAACACGTATGATGGATTGCGTATTTTTAAAGTTTTGTAGTAGGAAATGACTTTGAAATTATCTACATCCTCTCATTTGGAAATAATAGAGGTAAGTACTTAAGAAATAATTTACGCCATATTTCACGATTTTGGTGGATATATTTTATAGGTGTAACTGACCATTTAAGATATTATTATAGGAGATTTTGACACCTTTATGAATTTTCGTTGATTCTAATCTATTCAATTTGAAACTTCCGGTTTGATGATGTATATATCACAATCATATATTTGACATGCTTAAATTTTCTTTTGCCCGTTTCAATAAACCTTCATTTACTGGACAATTAGTGACATTTTAAACATTAAATTTCATCAGTTGAATCATTCGCCTCAATATCTGGAATCTTCAGTTAAGCTGAACGTTTTAGAAATAAATACAAAAATATAAGAAAAAGGTTTTAACCCCTTGGAGAGTTTTCATCTAGTATGAAGAAATTCATGATACATTTTCGAGAGTATTATTGGTCCCTCATTTGATGGTGTTCTTTTCGATTTATAAATCTTGAATCTACGGATGTGAGACTTTCAAATTCCGGCTACTCAGCGTCCGCGAAGTATAGTTTCCTTTTATTCCGCACATTACTGAGCGTTCAGTGATATTGTCAGTTCAAACGGTTGTCGGTAAGTCATAGGTAGCTGAATTGAGAGGAAGGACCGGATTTTGGGGACGCCCCCGAAATCGACAGGTTGAAAGTTTTTACTACATAAGCTTTTCACAACTATTACTCTATTGTTAATAGTATTCACTTTCTACTGATTCCAAAACATAAAGTGAACGTTCAAATGCCAGTTATTCAGCGTCTGTTGAGTTCAACTGGCATCATTCTGCACATTTCTGAGCACCCAGTAATGTTTTTCAAATTAACTTTTGTCGTAATTCATAGGTAGCTGAAATAATAAGAGGGATTCCATGAGTCAAACAGTAATAATAATCGTTTCAGACAAATATGTGAAAAACCTGACCAGTTGTATTTTACTCTGTGTTTGATACTGACACCTGCTGTCAGGTTGACTTTCGCACTTACACTATAATATAACAAGCATTCAATAATAAGCAATTAATCTAGCAACTAACACAGTGTAATTGTTAAGCCAGAGAAAATTATTGAGCGTCAATAAGAAAAATATTCCTAGTCAAGTAACAACTGTAATCAGAGAGGCCTCATCAACTATAACTTAGAAAATTAATCCAAGGAACCAAATAACAGGATGAACCATGAGTAACTGAACTGTTATATTTTCATACTATCAAAGGTATATTCCTTGAAAAGGAATACGTACCCTTCAAATTGAAGATTGTGGTATTTTGGAGACAATGGAAGTTTCATCCCAATTAGTGGATAGAGGAACCTAGTGAATTAAACATTTTGGATATTAAAAAAGCAGTATTTTTTGGAAGTTCTTATAATGAAATTAGTGAAGTGTAGTTAGCAAACTAGATGTCAATTCAGACAACAAGATATACCTTTTTTTTCTTTTGCATTTCATATATTATATAAGATTTTGACAACCTACAAGAGTATCTAGACCGAAACAAATATTTTGAGTAGTTCCATATTTTAACCCATTTTGAATTGTTTCTTTTCATTGAACTGAATCAATACTGTTACTATTATCCGAAACATAGAGCTTAAACTTTTCACTTAGCTTAAATTGGGAAATTGCTTTTCCGATACTTTTATTTATAACTATTTATATTTATACCAATGTGCTTCTTCTCGTAATGTCTCATTTTTTGTTGCACTTGATAATAATTCGTAAGATCTGTTGTCTGTTCATAACTGTGCGTTAGGCGATATCATAATCCGTGATCAATTTTATGCCTCGCTCTGCAACGTAGTTGACAACTTTAGGTTTACTCCCTAACAGCTTAAGATTTTTGTAATCATCTCTATCACAGATGATATCGACATCGAGGTACCTACAGTTAATGTCAAACCTTTTGAACATCGCCATTACATATTCTTATACTAACATTTTTTAATTTTTGGTATGCCTAAAGGCCTATTTCATAAGATCATCTTGAGATATGTCCTCATTTGAACTAGACGCAAGATTGGGAGCCACCTTGTCCTTGATGTACGTTTTAACTTCATTTGATGGACCTGGGATTTCAGCTTAGATTTTGTTTCATTTACAATGCGTTGTTTCAGAGGGTGAGAGCATCAAATTTCCGACTTTGCCAAAAAAAAGGATACCCTAATGTGTAAGGAGAACATTGAAGCAGATACTATTTTGTCTGCACTCATGAACGTACTGAAATGGTTCTTACCTCCCTCACTAGCCAGGTTGAACTATAGCTTCTCAAACATAGAACTGAGTGCTTCTGATATCGAAACCATACTGAGAAAACTGAAACCAACTACTTTTTCCAGACTTAATGGACAGCTCGATGGTCGATGGATCATTATCACATTTCAGGTTAAGATTGTCCAAGACAGATAGCCCCATAACAAGAGAGATAACATCTGCATAACAGACAGCTCATATCGACATTGATAGTTATATAATGTCAGTGACATACCCCTCCATAACATCAACAACATCAACATACATTTTTCAATTTCAAATAACTTTAATTCTCATAAATTCCCGGCAAAATTGAACAGTCAAGAAGATACAACGTTATTCGAGTCTTCTAAGATGGCGACCGTGAGTCGGGAGGTACAGTTCTCACCTTTTTGTTTCAACTATTGACAAAAATATTTATTCGTACATTTTTTAGAAAACTACATCGTTTACTGTCTAAATGTGCTTGAACATAAGCCGACAAAAGGCGTTTCTATTTTATGCCAGTCTTACCACGAAAGGTCTCACCGCCAATCTCACTCAATTGCTCGTACCCGTAAATTTACCCAATTCCGTACTAAGCTTAATCAGTAGATAGATATCATTTTCATACCATTCATTCAATATTGAAATGTCGATATATTGGTCCATAAGGGTAAATATAAAGGTTTGCTGTCCTTATGTTCATGAATTATTAAGCCACTCTGATGAAACGGGGTTGCAGTGCAGATGCCGGACATTATAAATGGCTTACGCGTGAGAAGCAGTGTTAGTGAATGATGGCCGGATCAACCGGTGCCAACATACAACCTTGGACTTGGCGACGCAAATGCGGGCTGTTATATTGCATCAACTACTTTTTCATGTATCTAATTTATAAAGCGATTACCAGCATCATCCTGTCCTCAAAACAGGATGTCAACGATCACATGAAAGCTGTTCGTATGTACATCTTTGTCCATTTCCTTCCCGATGTTTGTTGAAAGGATAATACTAGAATTGAGGAATGAAAATATATACACATATATGTATATATGTATATATATATATATATATATATATATATATATATATATATATATATATATATATGTATATATATATATATATATATATATATATATATATATATATATGTATATATATATATATATATATATATATATATATATATATATATATATATATATATATATATATATATATATGGGTGATTCTTTCTGAAATCGGCCACCATATCCTGCCCATTTTTTCTTCTGCGTTTGAATAATTAAAAATGTACATTCGTGAAGCTTGGACGGTCTACTTTCGGATACTACTTGGCCTTTTTGAATACAGCGCGTTCCAGCGATGGGAGGCATGAAACAAGGGAGGAACATCCATTAAAAAATTCATAAAAAGCTCAATATAAATTGCAGACTAACGTATTGAAATTTTCCGACTCTTCAGTTGTATTCTTGAAGGAGATATAAACAATTTTCAATCGAAATTTTTTTCGATATATTGCTTCCTTTTGATGTAATATGGCCAAAAAGGGGTGTTTTGACATTTTTAAGGGTAGTTTAGCAAAAAAATTAATATCTTCGGTTGTTTTGAATATTAAGAAACCAAAGTAGAACCCTTTCATTGTCAATGTCCAAGGAACTTTCAGTCTAAGTTTCAAGTTGATCCGGCCACCCCCCTCTCCGTAATAGATATATATATATATAGCTACTAAAATATACCCGAAGCGGGTGAAAGCTAGCGGCTCACAGGTGAAATACTTTATTACACCTTGCGTCGCCCGCACGGAGCATGAAACGGCCCCAACATAAGAACGAGGTAAAATGTATAAACTCTAACTGACGAGTAGCGAGCTTCTCGAGGGAAACGTCAAAATGATTACGTTCGTAGGTAATTACATAGGACGTCTGGCGTTCATGCAGTTGTGTAATTATACAATTTGAACCTTATAATTTCGATAGGCCACGTGAAAATCCCGGAGCCTAAAGCGCTGTCAACTTTTGAGCCTCATAATATTCTCATAAAATTGCGAAATTTCGCACTTTTAGAAACTTCAAATTAATTAATTTGATACAAGTTTTGGGGATATTAATACCGAAAATGGCCAATATAGGCCGGAACAAAAAATGAAAAATAGAACTGAGTTCCATGACATAAGACTATATGCGAATACCTACATTTTCCCGCAAAGCAGATCCAGATCGAATGTAAATGACATGAGATATCTTGATTTGAAAGATAACTAAAAAATTGACTTAAAGTTGAATTTCTGGAAAACAATTCAATATTTTCACTTGAAATTTGAAGGGTAGTTGTGAGAGCATAACACCTATCTGCAATTCGAATTTCATCCAAATCGGTTGGAAAATGACCGAGTTTGCCCATACGCAAGACTCCTTGAATATATGAGTATATATATACCTATTACGGGGAGGGGGGAGGTCGGATCAACTTGAAATTTTGACTGAAAGTTCCTTGGACATTGACAATGGAAGGGTTCTACTTTGGTTTCTTAATTTTCAAAACAACCAGAGATATTATTTTTTCTTGCTAAACTACCCTTAAAAATGTCAAAAAAAACCTTTTTGGCCATATTATATCAGAAGGAAGCAATATATCAAAAAAATTTTCGTTTGAAAATTGTTTATATTTCCTTCAAAAATACAACTAAACAGTCGGAAAATTTCAATACGTTAGTCTGCAATTTATATTGAGCTTTTTATGAACTTTTTAATGGATGTTCCTCCCTTGTTTCATGCCTCCCATCGCTGAAACGCGCTGTATATAAAAAGGCCAAGTAGTATCCGAAAGTAGACCGTCCAAGCTTCACGTATGTACATTTTTATTTATTGAAACGCAGAAGAAAAAATGGGCAGGATAGGGTGGCCGATTTCAGAAAGAATCACCCATATATATATATATATATATATATATATATATATATATATATATATATATATATATATATATATATATATATATATATATATGTACCTTACGTACAAGCGTCATCACTCAAGCAGTTGTTTTGTTGTTTATATTCACATGTAACGTGGACGTTCATAAATGTCGTCAATATTGTTACCATAGTCAGTTGGGTACTTGCCTAATAGAGGACGGTATAGGTATATCAAAATAACTCAACTGTGAAATAATTCAGAGGATGGTAGGATGATTGTAGTCTTATGGTGTGGGATAGATAAATTATGTTCAATAAATGTTTATCACAGAGTACCACAAAATGAATAGAAATCTGAGAATTATTAATTAACATAACATAACAACCAAGGTTCCAGTGTCGATTTGATTCTGTGTGTGTACTCATTCTTACATTTATATTTTTGTTACATTTACTTGCATGATTGGTTTTATTATATTTAATAGGACTTGCATGTTACTTCCTCATTCAAATACTTTATTTTTTATTATATTTTCTCCTATTTTTTTGATTTTGTTCAATAAATTATATCCTAGATGAAATATTTTATACATTTCTACAGCCTGATAGAATTTCAATTTGAAGATGAAAATAAGAAAGAATAACGACAATTTTTTAAAAATTAATATTTGTTTACAGTTCCATCTGTGAAATTCTAATAATATTCAACCAGAACGAACGTACATTCAGTATATTTTTAAACATTTTGAACATGAATTAGGGAACGATTAATGGAAATATGCTCGGTACAAAACGAATGAAATTAAGTAAGTTAAGTAGCGCAGTAGAGTTTCAAGGATTAGTCAAGAATAGACTTGAAGGTACTTTCGCTTCAAAACGAATGATTCATAACGAAGCTAGTGATAAAAGATCGGGCACCTGAAGTATGATTTTGACCAGATTCTATAAAACATGCTTTTGTTGATACATAATGCTGTGAAAATTCTACTTTTCTACGTACGGTTGTGATATTTTGGCACAATGTCCAGACAACTAGAGCGATATGAATGGCCTATTGGAATTTTCGAAAATTTTCACCGTCTCAAGGTCGAGAGTGGTGAAATCGGGCATGGAAAATTCCACGCATTGGGTAGCTCATGAGACTTATTCGTAATTTATATGTAGTTATACGAAATCAAAAGTGGCCCACTGTTGAAGTTTTTCTTCAATTAATTCAATATCACATATCAAAAATATTCAAGGTGATTCGTTCTCGGCAGTTCTTTAAATGGGAAACCTTATTTATTGTTCAATACTCTGATAGGGATCAACATTTTGAATTCAAAGATGCGGAGATACATTATTTGTATATTATTTTCCCGTATGCTCAGTGAATGTGTGTGAGGAATGTAAGCTCAATAAAGAGACATTTTATCTACGAGAAGAGAAAATCTGCCATACGACCGTACTCGTTCGTCAAACTATTATCATTATTTAATCCGTAAGCAGATATGGACTATAACTTATCAGGGTGTCTCATTAAAAGAAAACAGATGATTTTATCTTCGCTCAAATACTAATCATCCTGTATATTTCGATCGATCAGCCCTAGATTGAATTCGGAATATTTTGGTGAAAGAGATGAAGCATTTGTTCCTCGCTTTAATCACGCACTGTATATCTCGTTACTATTTATCAGTACAATGAATTCATTATAGTGTATTTATTTGCTTTTTAGCACAATTGCTAACGTGAGCGCGAGAATTGGGCGGAGGTAAAATCGTGTCATATGCTTTTGAGTGGAGAATTGGACATCATTTGTGGAATTAACAGAAGCTTTCAGATCGTCGGTTTGTATCTGCGGGTGTTAGATGAAACAACAACCGAAGTAAAAAAAACCGATGGACACGTGTCATGTTCATAAGATGTTTATTACTTGACCTACGAGACGAGCCAGTCTAACCTAACAGAATAGTTAAAACAAATATCCGAGAGCGTTGAGTTGATAAGTTTAATATAAAATATACTATCACCCTAAATTACATTATCAATGGATATCGGAAATCGAAATCATTTTCACATTACCTACCTAATAATTTATCTTATCCTGCGCTAGCTGTGTTTTACTTTTCTTTTTGATTCAAGCTTCATTTTTATAAACTAATTATCCATGAAATAGATCAAGAAAATTAACGGAATTAATTAAATCTAGAATTTTTATTTTACAAATACAAAAATAAATCGGTAAATATTACGTGTTTTATCATCATTTATCGCCCAATTTTGATAACTAGTTCTTCTTTAATTATGAAAATAGAGAGATATACTCGATACGATCTTCTAAACGAATGGAATTCTAGGAAACCTTAATACAAAAATAAAAGTTACATATTTTTAAAGTTCTAGAACATAAAATTATTAGCATAATTAACCGTATATACGCTGTTTCATTTTCACTCTTCAATACCCATAACTATGATTTCTTTCAATGTAATTGGTACTATATTTTCTTGTATCTAATTTTCAATTTATTGGATCAATTATGAATACATTGTACAAATTATTTTAAGTAAAAATTTGACAATTTCCGGCTGATTGCCTTTGTTGATTCTATTTGTTGGTTTTAAATATCAAACTGAATCAAATTTCAATTCGTTCTAATTTAAAGCTGTGATACTCATCAGTATCAGTTATTCGTATTCAGTTCAAGGAAATAATATAGGGATTCACATACGACAAATACAATACAAATAAAAACTTTTCAATTTTCAATTTTACTACAACAAATTATTGATTTCGCATTAAGAATAAATAGGAGTGGAGATAAGTTCACCCTTATAAAAAAGGAACATTCTGTTGGACCTATATAGATCCAGAATCTCGAATACTAGGAACCCGTGAATAAATAGTAATAATAAGTGATTGTGAACCTTTCAAGCTCATATAACAACATAATTAACAAATATAAGTTTTGAACATTGGTTAACTTACATGTTAATGAATGTTCAGAATAAGGTATAAAACTTATTATTACTAACATTACTTAATATTCAGTATATGTATAACGTACGTAACATGTATTACCTAGTGTGATTATCATTATTATAGTAAAAATATCCTATATTATACCTGTTTGTTGTTATATTATGTATCTGAAGGGCTTACATTAAATTATTGTTATCATTATTCACCCACGCGTCCCAGTATTTGGTTCTGGGACCAAAGTTATCCTATGGTTCTGGATCTATTGGTATCCTCTTTCCTAACAGGGTGAATATTTCCAGGTATCATCTCTTTTTGTTTCCAATATGGATTTGGAAGTTATGTGTAAACATAAACCTATAATTTGTTGCAATATAAAGTGATGTTGATGGAAATATATACGTATTACTGACGGAAAGCAATTTTGATTTAGAACAGTTGTCTCTAATAGCCAACTGTAATTGAAATAATTCACTAAATTCAATTCATAACATGCAATAACCTATATTATACCTGTTTGTTGTTATATTATGTATCTGAAGGGCTTACATTAAATTATTGTTATCATTATTCACCCACGCGTTCCAGTATTTGGTTCTGGGACCAAAGTTATCCTATTGTTCTGGATCTATTGGTATCCTCTTTCCTAACAGGGTGAATATTTCCATGTATCATCTCTTTTTGTTTCCAATATGGATTTGGAAGTTATGTGTGAACATAAACCTATAATTTGTTGCAATATAAAGTGATTTTGATGGAAATATATACGTATTACTGACGGAAAGCAATTTTGATTTAGAACAGTTGTCTCTAATAGCCAACTGTAATTGAAATAATTCTCTAAATTCAATTCATAACATGCATAATATCAACTGGAATTTGAAAAGCTTGATAATGTCCCCATCTAAGATTGAAATAAAATTAACTCATAACATAACAACTAGAATTCTAAATAAAACGCTTAATATTGCTCCAACTGTAAGTGAAATAATATACAAAATTAAATGGGGATGAGCGGTGAATCGATTGGTTCCATTTCTTATTCTCTTAATGCCAATTTCTCAAGTAGGTAGTGGAACAACGATAATAAAAACATCTTGTCGAACTAACAGGGTGAGATTAAGCAATGGAATTTCAAAAATAGTCTGTTGACCCTTCTGGGTATTCTAAATAAGTTTTCGTAACTTGCCTATCATAAATTATATTGAGAGCACAGTTTTTATGAGTAGGTAACAATTTGAGCAAGTATTGATAGCCTGCGTCTAACGGTCTAACAACTTATAGTAAAACTAATATTGAAATTGTTGGGTTTCACAACAATTAGATATATTAGATATTAATTTATTATTCTTTGCGTATTAAGTGAAATCATGAAAATTTTATCTTATATTCAACAAGAATAATTTGAACTTTCTACGCGACTAGGGTCTACCACCTGATGTTTATTCCTTTGTCTAATATTTTTTTGATTCTCGAAGCTTCTTGCTTAATCTGCGATCTACGGGTTTCTCTTCCTTCACATTTTTAAGTATGTCATATGGAATTAAAATGTTTTTAAGTGTAAATTCTTAAGAATGTTTAAACTGATTAGTCGTAAGAACAAGATCTATGTACAGAATTTGGCAAAATAATAATGGAACTACCGGGAGTACTAAAAATGAAAGAAGGTTGTATCTAGTTGTAATTATCATTTTAGTTGAAGCACAGCATACTTCTCCCGAAAACATGAGTGACATTCAGTATATTGATATCTCACGACAACATAAGATTGATGCTTATTTAAGTATACCAAGAAGCTGATTTAATTCACTCACTTATATAAATTCTGCAATAAATGTAGGTATATGTAAATTCATAACCAAATTAGAGTGTATCTTGCCGCTTGGAATCTTTTGCGGTTACTCTTTGCAAATCGCAAATTTTTATATAATTGTTTCACATTCAATAAGATACTCTTCGCATTTGTGTGAAGATAATGAAGTAGAATAACTTATTTATCTTTACACAACTAATGAATATTGAATGTAATGTTTTTAAGAAAATGTACCATAACGGGTTCCGCTTCTGACGAATAGAACCCGGGACGGCTGCGAAGTGGTATGATCACGCTTTTTTATTCCTTTTTAGTAATAAAGATTCTTGACCCAGTATGAATTATATATAAAAATTCTCGGGAAATAGGTCATATTTACACTTTGTTTTAAATTTTCGTCTTCACGTACGTTTCGGTCTCACGACCATCATCAGAAGACTTATTATGTCAACAGGGTTTATTAAAACTATTATCACAAGCGTCCATATCGCACAAATTTCAATCAAAAAAGCCCACGTCGTCGAAACGAAGTTTTAATAAACTCTTTTTGATATAATAAGTCTTCTGATGATGGTCGTGAGATCGAAACGTACGTAAAGACGAAAATTTAAAACAAAGTGTTAAGTTAGTGTGACCTATTCTCCGAGAATTTTTATATATAATTCCTTTTTAGTACACTCCAGGATGAAAGCTTATCTATAATTATTTTTTTACTTTTACATATATTTTGCAATATATTTTTTGATATTACAATCATATAAATTTGATCCACGGGAGTGTTCAAAAGCTAGTTTGCTAACAAAAGTTAGGGAAGGATCAACAATTGATCACAGCTTTCCTCTCCTTTGTCTACCTTCAGAAGCCTGTTGATGGAATATTCCGAAAAAAATATTTTTACCAAAAGTAATAATTTGGACTGAACAGGGTTGAAGGAGACCCGAAAGTAGGTATCACCTCAAAAGTTGCCGAAGCAAGGAAAATGCACAAAATCATGATCCCGACCTCGAAAATCTCCGTACACCAATTTCGAATAAAATCGGACAATAATCATAAATCTCGTCCGTTATCTTGAATTTTTTCAATTTTGACTGGAGAATCATGATCTCCGATCCCAAAAACTGTAAATGATACCAATTTACAAAAATTACAAAACTCGTATGCCATCTTAGCAGCAATTCCGAATTTTGATCAAAAAATCATGATCCCCGACCTCGAAAATCCCCATATATCAATTTTGAATGTAATCGAACAATAATCATGAAACTCGTCCGTCATCTTGAATTTTTGAATGTTGACTGAAAAATCATGATCTTCCACCCCAAAAACTTCCATTAACCAATTTTGAGAAGGAGTGGATCACAATTACCAAACTCCTTCGCCATCTCAGCCACCATCATCTTTAATTTTTGAATTTAGACTGAAAAACCATCATGATCTCCTACCCCAAAAACCTCCTTTTACCAATTTTGAATAAACTCCATAATCACAATAGTCGTCCGCGATCTTCAAATTTTGGCTAAGACCCCATGATCTCCTACTCCTAAGACCCATATACCAATTTCAAACAGAATCGGAACATATTCACAAAACTCGTTCGCCATTTTGAAGCCGTCATCTTATTTTTTTCTTATGAATATGCCATGATGCATTGTCACCCAAATGATAAAGTCCTACAAGTTTCAAGGTAATCGGACCCCAAGAAGTGGATCAAAATTAACTTGCAAGATTTCACCCGACAGTACTGTATTAATAAGGTCTATAGATAAGCAAGGCAAAAATGCTCAAACGGATATATCTTGAAGTACGCACAATGAGGGGAGTAAAAATTGAAAACACATACTTTTTGATACTTTAATACATCATTGGGATTATATGTATATGCACATCTATAAATTGTAGCATAACCATTGCAGGTTTTGAACATATCGAAAAATATAAATATTGTTCTTTGAATACTTTGAAACAATGTATGTCCTCGGTGAGGCGCAATGCCATTTCACATTTTTCACAGTATACATGCGAATAATTCCTTATGCACATTTTTATTTCGGTTTGATATGAATTCGTGTATACATATTTTTAAAGCATACCGAATGCCCGGTGATGCCACATGGCATCATGGTAAGTCAAATACTGTTTACAAAGTTACATTCATATATTTTGATATGATAAATAATATTGAATGTAAAAATGGACACTTATGATAAAAAATAGCTGACAAGTAAGTCTGCAATGACATAAATTCACCACTTACAATATTCATTCACATTCGGAATAATGCGTTCAGTGAAGCATTTCATAGAATTTCTGTAAAAGTTCCGACATCTAATAGATGGAGGTAAAATACCAAATGAGATGTCAAAACAAAATAATTTTCGCTCATGCAAGTGTGAGAATACGAAAATTCTAAAATAAATTTTCATGCATGTAGAAAGGCATATTTATCGAGGCATGCACTTTGCTCATTTTTGCTCATTTGGAGGCGATGTCAATGTGCATGATCTTGCACCTTCAACAGACTCATGCACATCTGCCTCAACATGTATATATATATATATATATATATATATATATATATATATATATATATATATATATATATATATATATATATATATATATATATATATATACACATTCAAACCTGGTCGGGGCTGCTGCGAGCTCCGACGACATCGCAGCAGTCGCGCCAGAAAAAACCTAAAAGGCGGTTACCCGAAGCTACTCCTCCCTACCGGTCGGTAAGTAGTTTCAGGTTCCTAAATCGTGTGCCCTACGTATTCTAATTGAACCCAGAATTACTGAATTTTGCATCCGGTCTATCAAGATCTGCGCCGAGTTCCTACAGGCCGGAATGATCTTCAAGTTTGAACGCAGCGAAGACCGAATTCCGCCCAGAACACCGATGATCAGAACCACTAATACGACCTTGTGGCCTGGGTATAGCGTGCGGAGCTCGAACAGGAGATCTTGATATTTTGTCCATTTTTCCTCCTCTTTCAAGACTATGTTCTTCTCTGCCGGAGCGGAGAATTCGATGACATACATAGTCTTGATTAGTTCATCGAGAAGGACAACGTCGGGCCTATTTGCTTGTATGGACCTGACGGTCGGAAACGGATAATTCCAGAAGATCTGGCATTTTTCGTTTCCGACAACAGACTCAATATCTCCTGGCATGTAAGGCAGCACCGGCTCTTGGTCTATTCCGTACGAGTGCCTTAGATGGTAATACAGCACCCGTAGGGCCGCATTATGGCAATGGGTGTACGCCGAGGCCGCTTTTGCCGGACATGCCGACAGAAGGTGGAAAAGCGTCTCAGGCGCCTTTTGACAGGCCCTGCAGCTGACATCAGGGACCTGAACACCCATCACATTGCGGCGATAGACCAAGGTGTTAATTTCGCCATCTTGGCAAGTTGCGGTAAATCCCTCAGTCTCGGATGTAAGCCTGGCTGACCTTAGGTAGTTGAAGGTCAGCCTAGTTGACAAGCCAAGCGTTTCGATGTTTCGATAGAAAACACTGTGTATCGGCTTGTCAACATGCCGCCTGAGCCTAAGATCTTGCTCCGCGGCATTCATCTGGGCTTCCGGGCGAGAAGGTAGGAGCTTGAGGTTGCCCTCTAGTCGGCCTCCTCGACTGATCTGAAATTCGAGACCAAGTTCTTCCGCAGCTTTTTGTGCTGCCTTAACGATAAATGCCCCCACTCCGGCCAATTCGTGACTTTTAACAAGGCACAGGACGGGGTCCGAGCTCCTAAGAACTTTACAAGCTATACTCAGAACCACACTTCGATGCAGACCCTCCAGACTGAGGAGTCCCCTACCTCCCCGATTACGTGGGAGATAAATGCGGGAAACGGACGATCTAGGATGCAAACTGTGATGGATATGCATCATTTTCCGGGTGTCTTTATCGAGTCTATGCAGCTCATCGACCGTCCATTTCACCACTCCATATGTATATATATATATATATATATATATATATATATATATATATATATATATATATATATATATATACATATATATATATATATATACACATATGTAGAACTGGATTCTCGGGTATTGATCCGGGTTGTGTGGTTTCGGTCCTCAAATGAACCAATTTCACGACGTTTCGGCAAAGTCGCATTTGCCATCTTCACGTGATTCGACCGTAGAGTCTGAAAGACCTATCGCCTAGGTCTATATATATATATATATATATATATATATATATATATATATATATATATATATATATATATATATATATATATATATATATATATATATATATATATATATATATTATTAACTAAAACTCTTTTATGAGTTTATTATTTAATTATGAATTATTATTAATTTTTCCGGCTAGCTTTTATTTATTTATTTTGAATAATAATGATCCTTTTCTTTTTATATTATTTTATGGAATTAAACACAATATTCTTTGAATGTTAAAAAGTTCCTATATTTAAATCTCTATGACTCTAATTATCTCAGGTTTCAAATTTACAATTTAATTTTATGTTCTAAGCATAGACCTAGCTTTAACCTCAAAACTATTCAATATTAATAATTGTTTACAAAATTACAAACGACAATCTTTCTTTCAGATTTACAAATAACACTACAATGGAGATATAATAAACAAACTTACTTTTAGTTTATATCCAAAAGTGTGTTTAACAATGTTGGCAATTTTCAATTTACTTCTTTTATAATTTCGTTGATGATTCACTTTTTACACAATACTATGCTTTTTCACAATAATCACAGGTAACTAATTTTGGTTACTTCTGCTTAAGAATCAGGAACTGTTGATAATACTTTGTTTTATCCTTTTAGATAAGACATGAAACTTTTCGATTATTTATTGAAATTATTGAAGAATGGCAATCGTTGGATACTTCTTATAAATTGGAGGTTATTACAGCCTTTTACTGGATTCAGATACTTGGAATACTCGTTGACTTTTTATAAAACTTATTAACTTTGGTTTCTTTGAACCTATCGAAGTTTGGAACACTTGCGTTAACTGACATTTATTTTTTATAAATTTAGGTTATAAAATTTTGGTGAGTTGCAGGAGTACTTTCACTCTTCAGATATAATGGCAAACTGAACTTGGCTTTATTTTCAGACCCTTTTATAGGCCTCCAAAACCGACGCTACTTGATGTCATAAACAACCTATCAGATGCTTTCTTTTCAAATCAAGCATGCCAAGTTAATTGTTGTGAAACTGACACAAGTCTTCATTGTTACCAGACTGACATTAGAAATTCCTATTGACCAATCAGAATTTAGTATACTTTACTTTTTGAATTATTTGAGATTTTCAACTTATTTTAATTGTTAGTGATTCCTTCTTTTTAAATTAATATTGCCTACATTTTTCCCCACACTTTGGTATAATAGAACCTATGATTGGGTTATTATTAATATGATTATTCCCATATTTATGGTTTTCTTGACAGTTACTTATTCTTAAATCTAATACATACCATAATATATCAATAACATTCTTTTAACATTACATAACTCAAATTTACTAATCCTAACTTATATCTATAACATTATTCAATGTTTTGTACTATCTCATGATAGTTTTGTAATCACTTTACTTATGATTTCTGATTTCGTTACACAGTACGTTTCTTCACTTTCACTGAAGTTCTTGTTTATCACTTCTTATTTTATTACATCGTTGTTTATTATGTTTTACATTGTTAATATTAATATCCTAACTATTATTTAGCTTTTATTATTGTTTTTAATTCCATGTAAATATCTTTTATTTGATCTTTTCTGATTTTCAAAGTTCGGTAAGTTATTATTTTTAAATTTTTTATTGTCTATGAGATGAAATCATAACAATATATATATATATATATATATATTATATATCAATTTATTTTTCTTAGGCGTAGCGGCTAATTAATACACATAGATGAAACTAGTTTAAGGATTCAGATCCCATAATCAGAAGAAATTCTCTCTACAAAAATATATATTGTTCAGTATGACTAGTGTTTACATTTAGGTTATTACTTTAAAATCGTTAAAAAACAAGCACTTGTGTATTGTCTCTATCGGCACCTGTGATGTTTTCCTTCTTGAGTAACATTTTTTATTTTCATATAGATACTGATTGCACGAGTGCATAATAGTACCATCTTCGATAAGTATCATTACGTAATTAAACTTCAGGTAGACATTTCTAAAAATTACTGATCAAATTAGAATAGGAAAGATTTAAATTATCATTTACGTCTTCGTTACTCAATAACTTATTCCAATTTAATGTTTATCGACAGTTCGCCAGCCATATTATGAAAAATAGATTTTTTTTCAATTTTATTGAACACTACTGAACTTGATTGTCGGCTTAATTTCATAATCCAGCTCAAACACAATTCGAGGATGATGGTTGATGCAGTTCTTACAGAATTTATTCCCTTATGCTCTTGAGAACCATGTTTCATAGTAGCTACCCAGAGTGTAACTTTTACTTTTATGGCACGGAAAATTCCGCTTTGAATCATTCTTTCTAGCAAAAAGCCACAGTAGCTTAGCCGCTTCAAGTTCCTACTGTACTTTTTACGTAGTTCAATTTAACGAAAACAATTATTGATTTCGTCAGACTCCACTTTATGTTATACAACTCATAATCTCAAAACAGAGCAGCTAGGTTACAATTAGGATTATTTAAAGCAATTTCTTGCTGTACTTACGCCGATTTTAACCAATAAGTGTTCAACTGCGCTTTGATTAGGCTCACATTGAATCGATTTAATGTTTTTGTTTAGCCCTATCATCACTTCCTCACCTCGTTCGCTAAAATACCATTTGATCTATCAAATCAATATAAATTGTGAACTATCATAAATCCAATGCAGAATCAAGCACTGCGGTAGTTTCAAAATGTCTGGGTTAGTATAATAACGTCTTGTAAAGGTGAACAACTGACACTATTTAAATAAATTCCATTCAATTTATTGTTCGGGTTTGTAGCATTTTGCTAATAGAATACTTATTTATCGTTATTTCGTTTTGCCCTTCATGTTTATTTCGTCGGTTTTTCAATTTGAGATAATTGTGTCTCTGTGTAGAAGTCTGATCATTGGGTACCTTATTTTAGTATTTCTCTAGACACATTTACTTTCATGAATTGAGCTATATCATCGTCGTCTACATAGCTACCAGGTTCTGACTTTATATAAAACCCTATTGTTTGATTGCTTACTCGCTCATTGCCAATGCATTTGATATCTTTTATCTGTACTTTTTCCTTATTTTCTAAAGCAACAAGTAGAGCGGGAAAGGAGATAAAAATTACTAATAGTATGTGAAATAGCTTTTTCATATTTATTCTGAAAGATTCCTAATATCATTCGAAATTGCAATTGCCATCAGCAAGAACAAAATGAAAGCACCATAGGTAGCCTCATATTTTTGATATTCCAAACTTAAATCTCTACGTATAACTGCTTGTATAATATAACGAAATAAATGCCCACCATCCAGTAGCGGAATTGGTAGCAAGTTAATAGCAGCTAAATTAGCTGAAATAATTGCCATGAGATACACAACCATAATAAATCCTTTTTTGGCTGATTGCCCTGAATATTTTGCAATTCTTATTGGTCCACCTATTCCACTTGCACTTCTCTTACCAACGATAATTTGAAAGATAGCTTTGATTGTTAAGCACATAGTGTGGTAAGTTTCACTTACTGATAAGCTCACAGCCCCAGGAAAAGATGACTGCTTTAATGTATTGACTGAAATAATCCCTATAGTTTCTCTTTCTATTATGTTGCCAAAAACATCTCTACTCTCAATTGTCAATGGAGTCAGGCTAGTTCTACGCTCCTCTGCTATATATATATATATATATATATATATATATATATATATATATATATATATATATATATATATATATATCTGTAATATATATATATATATATATATATATATATATATATATATATATATATATATATATATATATATATATAACTATATCAATCCTACAGTTTGGGGACTCGTATAATATATACATATATATGTATATATAAAGTGTATATATTATACGAGTCCCCAAACTGTAGGATTGATATACATATTATATACATATATATTTTTTTTTTTTTTTATATATTCAAACCTGGTCGGGGCTGCTGCGAGCTCCGACGACATCGCAGCAGTCGCTCCAGAAAAAACCTAAAAGGCGGTTATATATATATATATATATATATATATATATATATATATATATATATATATATATATATATATATATATAGAATTATTATTAATCGATTGGGATGAAGCTTCATAAAATAACAAAAGTTCTTCATGTTAGATGAACAAAACATATCCACAGCAGTGGAAAGTGCATGACAAATTGGAATTGTAAATTTCAATTTACAATTCCAATTTGTCTTTAATTTAAGTTTCTTTTAATTTAAGGAAATCTGCTTATTTTGGAGCGTTTGCACCATAATTATATTTCGAATTTGAGTCATTTCAAAGCACTAGTAAGCTTGATCAGGTAGCAAGATACTCATTTGATCACATTTCTTTGATATTATTATAACACAAATATATTGACAATTTATCCCACTCAAATGTGTGCGGTTGAGAACTATTTATTCATTATTTTTACAAATTTAGGAAGAAAGGATATGAGTCACAAGGATTTCTTCAGTTCACTATATTCCACTATGAACCACCTTATTTGTTTTTTGTTCCAGTACTTTCCAACTACATCTGAATATTCATTTTAAAATGCGCAGTTGGAAGTGACATTTGTTTCTAATATTTTTAGCCTCTTCAATTTTCCCGTACAACTGAAATCAACCACACCAATAACATATACGGAGATGTAGAACATAGTCATTCGATAGGAATATTTGAAGATTGGTTAGTGGGGGACCATAAATAAGTATAATTCTGAACATCAAAATTTTTGCGATTCTTTTTTAGCAGGTTCATAACGATGATTAATTTTCCCGAATTAATTCACCATTGAAGCAAGTTTTGAGTATTATATACTCAGACTTATCAATTTAACTTGTTCCAAATTGGAATTGGGAAGTCAGTATTTTTAAATAAGACTTTCAACTCAGAGTGGTTGAACGGAATTATATCGCATAATGTCTACGTCATACTTACATTCAACGTCACTAGTATTGCATAGCATGTTTGAATACGTCTAAACCTACGTCATCACTTCATTTCACGCCATCATTATAATGATGTGTTCTTTATCATGTTCACTTCGTGCGGAAATGAAGACTCACGATCTACATGTTCGTTATTTATTTATTTACTTATCAATTCAACTGACTGCGAACAGGATAAATTCCAAAATAGCATCCAGTAAATTTAAATAAGGAATAATGTGTTGCTGACACTACGTAATAATACGTTCCACGATTTCACAATTGAGTAAAATAAAGTATAACTTGAAAGAAAAGAGTGACGACTCAAAGAAACTGATTGAAATCTGCAATATTGAAACAATGAGAATTATGAACAATGAACTGAATGGTGCCACAAAGAATCCTATACACTTACAATTATTATGAGAAGAGAAGACAATAAAATGTCTATGTTCAAAGAAACCCTCAACTTCCGAACAATCCAGAGATCCAAGGAGTAACACAGGAAAAGGATTATTATTCTTGAACCATTAATAAATAAATGTTAAGTTTCGTGGTACTTTGGCTCTTCAATACTGTTGTGTTTGTACTTGTTGTTGTAATCAGTAAATACAAATATTCAAGCTTTATACTTTTTAATAAAGCGAATGAATGTAAACAATGCTAAAAACTGTCATATCATATAAAAAAACAGAAAACAATACATAACAACGAAGCTGAACACAGAGCAAAGTAATGAATAGAAAATAGATTGTGATTCAACTCCAACCATATGCCGGCCACCATTGAAAGGTTCGCCTTTCAATAAAGAAAAAAGAAATTATTTTAAATATAGTCACTGGCACTTTCAATTGGTATCGCACACAATTTTGTAACAGGTCGTTGAAAAGTTCCTGTAACTGTTTTCACATTGGCAGATTGAACGACACCATCAGGACCTTCGAAAACTTGATCGATTCTGCCCATTGGCCGAACAGCGGAACGAGTATTTTCACCTTCAATCAGCACTAAAACGCCAGGACGTATTGCATTTGGAAAAGGTCTTGTCCATTTTTGTCTTGTTTGAAGCTCACTTTTATATTCCTTGGCCCACCGCTGCCAAAAATGTTGGGCTAGCTGTTGAATTCGTTGATAACGTGAGAGCTTGGTTTCCTTGATGTCTTGTAAGTCGAGATCAACCATCGCCCTGAAGCTTTCTTCAACCAGGAAATGCGCTGGTGTAAGTGCATTAGGATCGGAAGGATTGTCGGATAATGGATGAAGTGATCGTGAATTAAGACATGCTTCTACTTGGAACATCAAAGTATTCAATTTCTCATATGTCAAACAGGATGTTTTTGAAATCTTTGTAAGATGTGACTTGACAGATTTTATGTTTGATTCTCAGAGCCCGCCAATAATTTGGAGCTCTTGGGGGAATAAATTTCCAAGTAATATTGTAATTTTGCAATGAATCGTGAATTTTTGAGAAGCTTGACTTTAAAAAACACGCATTTCCAAAATTTCATTTTTTGCCCCTACGAAATTAGAGCCATTATCGGAGTAAATTTCATTAGGCTCACCTCTACGGGCTATAAATCGTCTCAATGCTGCAATGGAACACTCAGTGGACAGATTTCCTACGAGTTCTAGATGAATGGCTTTCGTTACAAAGCAGACAAATAGACATATATTACATTTTTCCACCACGTATGAGATCATGTTTTACGTTTATTGGACCTGCGTAGTCGATACCACATCTCAAAAAAGCACGAGCAGGGGTGAGGCGTTGTTCCGGTTTTGGGTTGTATTTGTAACAAACTTTTTTTGCTTGCGCGTCTTTCTTTTTCCAATCTGCTTGTTCAGAATCCTTCGTTATATCTTCTAACCTTTTTGTCCCCTTTACAATCTCATAAAGATTGTTCGCCTTGAATATAATAACTACTTGAAATTTCCAGAGCTCAATTGATTCATTGTCCTTCAGCTTTTCTATCAACGACAATTCTTCGGACGACGCCATTATGTATATTTTTACTTCTTGTTTTTTTACCGGCTATTTTTAACACTCAGACAGATTTTTAATTTTGTTTTAACTACTGGCTACCGTACTGCGAGTTTGCGGGTCTGAGCCCATAACCTGAGGTTATTATTGCAGTAAAACTCGCAGTTTTTTATTAGTTTTTAATTGAGCACTGAACAGTTAAATAAAGATGAAATATGATAAAAGCGGTAAGCGGTTAGTTACATGAATGATTCTGTTGAAGCAATACAAAACGACTCGTTGACACTGTTGACAGACAGTTACTTCGTAACCATAACATTACATATATTAAATGACCTAGAACAATATCTATGGCCGTCCAGTGCATAGAAGACATATGAAACACTTAATAATTTTATTGTCAGGCATATGTTTATTTCAACATAACATATTAAATATAGTATAAAAATAAATTAAAATATGAAAACAATGAAAACGAAAAACAAATCACTGTTATTATTTCGATAATTTGTCGTTGATCAAATCCAAAACAAATCCCATAGTATAGTTTGAAGTACTCTTCATTAAATTAGTGACCTGTATGTGAAAATAGTTTGACATCTGAACATCTAATTCGCCAGTAATTGGTAATTACAGTTGCAGTATTTGCAGTCGATAAGGGCTAAAATCCTAATAACCTCTTATCAAGAACTATATTAATACATTCGAAAGAAGCCTAAAGGAAGGTTACATACCTTTCAGATAGGCAACACACAATACAGGAATGGATCATAACATACTGCATACCTAAAAAGGGAAACTCTAATAAACAACTAAAAATGGGAACTCCTGACTACAGGGGTTCCAGCCAAATAAATCAAGAACCATCTAAAAACAGTCAAACCCAAAATAGTGAAAGAAATGTAAAATCTTATGCAAATGCAACTAAATATTCACACCCCAAAAAGAATCAAGCCATAATTATAAACGCAACAGACGATATTAAACTCGTAGATTACGTAAGCTCCATCGGAAGATTAGTATCAAATCCCGAAAATATTATTTTTACATCAAAGATCTCAAATAATCGAATATGTATATATCTGTCCAGCAAAGAAGTAGTAGACAAACTAATGGAGGAAAACAACAAAATAACAATTAAAAATTATGAAATCGAAATTCGTAGGCTAGTAACCCCCGCAAAAAGAATCATACTGTCAAATGTATCCCCTACAATCCCTCATGGAGATATAGAAAACCATAAAAAAAATTTGGGATTCAAACCTGCGTCCCAAATCACGTTCCTTCGGGCTGGAAATTTAGATAACGAATATAGTCACGTCCTTAGTTTTCGTCGTCAAATTTTTGTAAATCCAGATGATACAATTACCTTACACAATTCATTTATTTTAAACCATGATGATACCGATTATAGAATATTCATGTCATATGACGAACTAGTTTGCTTTCAATGCAAACAAACTGGGCATATAGCAAGCAAATGTACAAATCAACATTCGACAGGTATATCTCAAGGAGACACAATCGAGAAGCAAATAAATGAAGAAATACAACCCACCTTGACCAAACAAACGGACGAAAATCTGAACTTCTCTGAACAAATGAAAACACCACAGAGAAACAAGCGTGCAGCCTCTTCGATAATTAGTGGAGAACTGGAAAGCCCTTCATGTGAACAAAGTAGCTCCCTTGATGCTTATAAACTTCTTGATGCCAAATACCATGAAACCATCTCAAACCAGTAAAAAGAAAAAGCCAAAAAAAAAGTGACTCCTTAGAATCTTTAATACCCATGGCGGAACAAATACTACCAGCCCAAAACTATATCCAAGAAACTGTCCCTCCATTCGTGCTCACTTATCAGTAAGTCTCAGACTTTCTCGAAAACGTTCATGGAAATCCAGATTGTATGAGTGTCGCTTTGCAATACACTGACAATATCCCCGCACTACTTGATATGCTGACAAGAATACACCCTCACCTAAAAAACCGGGGCATAAAATCAAGAATCACGCTGATAAGAAGAAAAATATGTTCGAAACTAAATGACGACGAAAACGACGGAAACAACACTGAAGTCGATACCGACTCCTCCCAAATAAGCACCTACTAAACAATAACATGCCATTTATTCTACAATGGAATATAAATGGGTATTATGCCCATATTGAAATGATGAAAATCATTATCTCAAAGGATTCCCCAAATATAATTTGCTTCAAGAAACAAATTTTACGGATAATAATGTGCACTCTCTTAAAGGATATGATAAGTACTACAAAAACAGACAAATAATAGGTAGAGCTAGTGGAGGTGTTATAACATACGTTAAATCCAAATTGTCTTCAAATAACATCCCCCTAACAACACCACTAGAAGCGGTAGCAGTAACAATAAACAAGTGCAGGAAAATAACTATCTGTAACGTGTATTCACCAAATAGCAATATACTGAATACAGCCGAATTAAATAACTTGGCATCTCAACTACCAGCACCATACATTATACTAGGAGATTTCAACGCATATAACACGCTCTGGGGATCAGAAAATATCGATGCTAGAGGAACAGAAATTGAAAACTTTATAAATACAAATGACGTTGTTATTCTAAACTCTGGAAGAAAAACCAGATTTAACTCTTTCACTGGAAACTTTAGTGCCATTGACCTGTGCTTTTCCAATCCACGCCTCGCTCCACACTTAACATGGTCAACATACGAATATCTGTATGGGTGCGATCATTACCCCATGAAAATAGACATTGATTTGGAAAATAGAAATCCTGAAAAATTAAACACTCCTAAATGGAACATAAAACATGCAAAATGGGATCACTATGCTGAAAAAATTGGAAACAGCATGTCAAACACCACTTTTGAAAATGACATAAATCAGAAAGTACACAACCTCCAGAATACCATTCTTGAAGCCGCGAAAATACATACAGGTGAAGTTTCTACTCCTAAAAATCACAAGTCAATCCCTTGGTGGAACCATGAATGCGAGAAAGCAATCAAGGAGAGCAAAAGAGCACTTAACAAACTCAAAAGGAAAAATAATACTGAAAACTTACTCAATTTCAAAAGACTGCGAGCAAGAGCTAGATACATCTTAAAACAGAGTAAAAAGAATCCTGGGCTCAATATACCTCTACCATAACAAGCTCAACGCCAATAGCAGAAGTATGGTCCAAAATTAGGAAAATAAAAGGCGTAAGTACTTCACATAAGATAGCAAATATGGATCACCGCAACCAAATTCTAACCAATGACAAAGATAAAGCTGAAGCCCTAGCCTCCAACTTTGAACTAATGTCTAGTAATCAAAATTACTCGCCTGAATTCCTGAAATACAAAGAATCTAAAGAATCGCATGACATCATAAATGACATTGACTATGAGCATCCAATAAATCTATCACTAACAATTGACGAATTAAACGACGCATTGCTATCCTGTCCCAACTCTAGCCCAGGTCCAGACGATATCCCATACATATTTATATCAAACCTTCCTCTGATAGCAAAAAACCACCTACTTGACATATATAATGAGATTTACTCAAAACATAAGTTTCCCGCGATCTGGTCTCACGCCACTGTTTTACCAATCCATAAGCCAAATAAACAAAAGAGCAATGTCGACTCTTACCGTCCAATATCTCTGACGTGTACCATGTGTAAATTGCTGGAAAAAATAATAAACCGCAGACTGATATGGTATCTCGAAGACAAAAATTTAATCACACCTGCACAAAGCGGCTTCAGAAGAAACAGATCTACGAATGACAATATAACGCAACTGGAATCAGATATCCATGAAGCTTTCATGAATAAACAAACCCTGGTAGCAGTATCTTTTGATCTCAGAAGAGCTTACGATATGACATGGAAGTTTGGGATTCTACAAAAACTTTCCAAATGGGGAATCAAAGGAAACATATTCTGCTTCGTTAAAAATTTCTTGAATAATCGGACATTCCGAGTAAAGGTGAACAGTACCCTATCACTAGAAAAAAATCTGGAAAATGGAACCCCACAAGGATCAGTGATAAGTGTCACGCTATTCCTCATCGCCATCAATGAATGTGCCAAAAAAATTCAACTACCTATTAAAGCAATCCTGTTTGCAGACGACTTACTAATATACATCGAAGGTAAATGTCGAAAATGTATAGAAAAATTACTACAACTAGCTATCAACTCAATTGAGGAATGGAGTAAAAAAACTGGCTTTGAATTCTCTGCCGAGAAAACAAAATGCATCCAATTCTCAAACCGAAGCAATTATATAACACCTGTCCTCAAACTAGAAAAGACTCAGCTGCTATTTGTAGACGAAATAAAAATACTTGGAGTAATTTTTGATTCGACTAAAGTGGAAGTCACATATAAATAACTTAGTAGCAAACTGCAATAACGCTCTTAACATCATGAAGGTACTATCGCACCACAAATGGGGAGCCGATACTAAAGTATTGCTTCACATATATCAGAGCCTCATACGCGCGAGAATCGACTATGGATGCATCTCATACTCCACAACAACCAAAACAAATTTAAGAAAAATTGACATCATCCAGCACACGGCACTAAGAATAGCTCTCGGAGCATTTCGATCGAGCCCGATCAAAAGCCTTCAATGTCTGAGTGGAGAGCTACCCTTAAGCATTCGCAGAAAACAGCTGACATTATCCTACGCTTCCAACATCGCAACGTGCCCGAAAAACCCAAACTACCCAAATGTATTCTCAACAAGGTATGATGAAAAATGCTCCACCAGACAGTACAACCAGCTTCCCTTATACGGTAGAGTTGAAATGTGTATGGCAGAGATAAATACAAAATCACTAAATTCCCTTCAAAAGTGCAACCCCCGCTTTCCACCGTGGACTATTTCGAGTAAGCGAGTAGATTTACATGTGTCTAAATTTTCCAAAGCTCAAAATTGTCCCCTCCAAATCCAAGCTGAATTCAAAAACCTATGTGAAAAATATACTAACCATAAGTTCATATATACGGATGCTTCTAAGGACAAAGGCAGGGTGGGTTCGGCTTTTACAGTGGAAGATTTAAATCAAAAGTTCTCACTGCCATCTATATCTAGTGTTTATACTGGTGAATTATACGCGCTGCTGCAAGCAGTTCGATTTGGCACAACTCATGATGATAAATTCGTAATATGCAGTGACTCACTCAGCTCCCTTCAATCCCTCAAACAGTTATATCCTACCCATCCATTAGTGATAGCTACCAATGATCAAATAGGTACCACCCCGGAAACGAACAAAAATATAGTATTCGTTTATGTTCCATCTCATATGGGAATACGTGGAAACGAAATTGCCGACCGTCTAGCGAAAGAAGCTACATCGTCTCCGGAAGCTCGTATATTAAACCTAGTTGTAGACACCGATATCAAAAACCACATTAAAAAACTGTTTGAACAAAAATGGGACAGTGAATGGAAAGAAACAAGAACTAAACTCCAAGAAATCCAGCCCTCTACTTTAGAACCACTTCCGTATCTTCCACGTAGGAACCACCAAGTAGCCCTATCTCGGCTAAGACTCGGGCATACTCGTCTAACACAAGGACATCTATTAGCACATCAGGCTCCACCAGTGTGTGATATGTGTCAAGTGCAATGTACTGTGAAGCATATACTAATAGTTTGTTTAAAGTACAATAATCTGCGCATAAAGCTTAATTTTCCTCCAAATTTAAGAGCCGTTCTTGGTACAAACCGTGAATCATTGGAAAAAACAATACAGTTCATAACAGAAGCGCAAATAATAAACAAATTGTAAATAGCTTAAGTCATAAATACTGTTATACCACCCTATGTACATATACTCATACATGAATTAGTACCGAAGTCCGCTAATGGCCAAAGATGTCGAAGCAGCTTTTTCTTATAATAAAAAAAAAACTATATAGAATAAAGCGTAATAAAATTATATGTAGTATTTTACCGAGAAAATGTTTATTTTCTTGATATTTCAAAAGTTACAGGCCGAAAAAGAGATCTAACAAACTAATTTGAAATCTAACTTATAATAATAAGGTAGGTATAAAAGCGAAAAGCAGGACACTACAATGTCATGCGTCTGTATGGCGCATGCGGCATCCTTTGATTTGCGACGGCATCCTTTAATGAGAGCCGGCACGTGTCAAGGCGGCGCGGTACAAGGCGACACTATCTAAGCGAATGAACTATAAGTAATAGTATTTATTTCAATTCCAGTCATTCCCAATTGAGCTTTGCTTCGAGTCTAATGTGATAATTGATTTTACTCTAATCTTTGTTGTTCTCGGAAAACTTATCACGTTTATAATTTGACATGAGTGACGAAGATTCAAATAGTTCTAGTCGGATTAGTGAGCGTTGTAGTTATAGATCTTAAAGACCTGAGAGCAAATTTGATAAGTTTCTCGAAATAATTCTGAAAAGGTTGAATAAAAATGAAAAACAGAAACACTAATAGGTAATTGCGAGACTTGCGAGACTCTTGCTGCAAGACCAAGACCAAGACCAAGACTGGGGGCGCAATACCAAGACCAAGACCAAGACCAGGTATATTGGCGCAAGACCAAGACCAAGACTGGCTCAGTCTCGTCTTGTTCTTGCATTTGGGCAACACTAATCGTGATGTGATGGTTTTGTCGTGAAGCTTCGACATGTGACCTAGCTGAATGTATTCGTTCATGAATTTGCAATATTGCGATTTCAAAGAAGTGTTGTTACGGAACCTTCTTTCTAGATATTTAAATCTGCTCAGGGCAGTTTGATAGGAGCTACCGAGTTTGGAAACATTGAGCCTGAATGGTAAGTTCACGATGAAACGACCATCTGAGTTGCGTCCCAGTCTAATTTGACCTACACATAGCAGGGACCAGAAACCTGAGATACCAATTAAAAGATCAACATGTCGTGAAATGTTGAAATCAGGATCTGCCAACTTTAAGTTCTGTGGTATTTCTAATAATTCCCGACTAATGGTTGTATTGGGTAAATTATCGGTTATCTTTGGTAAGACTAAGCAAAGAGTTTTAGTTAATAATATATATATATATATATATATATATATATATATATATATATATATATATATATATATATATATATATATATCTATATATATATATATAGACCTAGGCGATAGGTCTTTCAGACTCTACGGTCGAATCACGTGAAGATGGCAAATGCGACTTTGCCGAAACGTCGTGAAATTGGTTCATTTGAGGACCGAAACCACACAACCCGGATCAATACCCGAGAATCCAGTTCTACATATGTGTATATATATATATATGTATATATATATATATATATATATATACATATGGAGTGGTGAAATGAGTAGGGATACCGCCACTTGGGCCCGCCTTGAAGCAGTGACGTCATCATCGTTCGTGAACTATGATCGCCGGGTTGAATCAGTTACTGTCATTGGCCTGAAGCAGTGACGTCATCATCGTTCGTAAACTATGATCGCCGGATCTTCAATTCAATAAAACACCACTTACTCGTCAAATCCTTATGTATTCCGATACACATAAAGCTGATGTTCTCACCCACCCCAATTTGTATGCATCATATTGATTTTCCCTACATCAGCGGTAAATATTCTCTCTTATCTCGAGTATTGAAGCCGATAAAGTTGTCACATTCAGAATAACGAATATTCATTGATATCAATTCGTTGAAGCTTCTTTCTTCATGTGGGTTATCAATCTCAAACTTGAAGAATCTCAAATAAATCCACAGGTAATAATAGTCAAACATATTCAATTAGCCCCGACCAACACACACACACAGGTCCTCGTAGGCTCGCAAATGATAACAATGTTGCATACAAAATAGCTTTAGTTTAGTTACATGGGAGATATCGATATTCTCAAATAAAAAAGGTAATAAAAGTGGGGTAATTTCTACAGCAGATATTTAACCTCAAAGATTCATCTGTTCAATGTCTGAGTCCTCATCGAACCATCATAGTTCGTGAACGATGATGCCAGCTTGTTGAATCACGTGCTAAACAAGTGTCTGAATGTTGATAATGATCGCTTATGAAGATACTATAGCTCTACTCAATATTCAGACTTTTATGAAGCATGTGTTTGAATGTCATATAGATTAGCGTTTATGAAGATATTCATATGATTATGTAAACCCATGAACAAAAATGTGTTTATCATTATAATCTTTTACGCGAACGTATGGAGTTTGTAAAAGTTGTGCTCGTGAAGGAAAATGTACAGATTGCTAATGGCGATATTTATATAATTATTATTGGTATTTTATTCCTCATCAGCCCATCATAGTTCGTGAACGATGATGTCAGGCTGTTGAATCACGTGCTAAACAAGTGTCTGAATGATGATAATGATCGCTTATGAAGATACTATAGCTCTACTCAATATTCAGACTTTTATGAAGCATGTGTTTGAATGTCATATAGATTAGCGCTTATGAAGATATTCATATGATCAATATCCACATCTATTCCTCATCATAGTTCTACCTCTTGGGGTGGTTGGGGAAATGAGTTCGATCTCTATAAAACTCCCTCGCATATATGTTTCCCATTGAAATTGATTGAATTTTATAAAAAGCTAACTATCCTATGAAGAAATGTGTGTCGATGAAAAATGTTTTATTAGTATATTTTTGCATACCGAAAAAATTATATTAGCACATCTATATGTTTAAGATGATTAAAAAATGTATTTTGTTATATAGCAATCGAGCTGTACAGACAGTTCGTGATGTGTAACACCGCTTCGTCTAGATTCTGTATAGGGCTACACCAAGCAGCAGCTAGATTTCGGATCATATTATGCAATTTACAATCAATATGATTCGAATATATACATACTATATGTGTGATTTAAAATAAAGTATTCTCATCGCGTTTGAAGGTGATCGGCGTATCTTTCTTATCTCTACCGCAAAATATGATAGTGAATATTGTTCAACCTTATTTGAATTATATAGGATAATTTATGTAACATACATGAATGAATATTATAGCGAATTATGTTTACTTCGGAACTAATTTTGGAAAAACATTTAATATATTCATATTACTTTCGGATAACTTATGAAACTACTTTAACATTGAAGGATCGCGCGCATCATTACGATAATTCCAAGTTGAATACATTGCTGTTGGACATGATTTAACACAACCTTATCGCACAAGTAAGCTAATGATACATACTTATAATATTATAACGAATATTGTACTCGCTAGTACTAATCAAGCAAAAAGTCCTTAGATGATTTAATAGTTATTTCTGCAAACGCTTCATAATATCGCTATTATGAGAAGCAGCATTTTTGTAAACTATCGCATATTAGATGTTATGATCCCCTTATTGAAGACTTGTGGGGGCAGCCGATGCATCGCGACCGATATCATTATAACTCAGACAAAACCCTGAGACTAACGGCATGTACAAACAACCCCACATTTCGTTGAAGAATCCTGCAAGGTAGATACCTCGCTGAAGACCTGCGTGATAGACATCATTATACCTGCACACTCTGTATAACCTCACATACACACCTGTCTCGTTGGAGATCGCGTGAGCTTCATTCAAATTCACATGACTAACGTCATACATAAACAATCTGTATAACCTCACATTCCATACCCCATTGAAGTCTCCCAACTCCATTTTGTATACTAAAAATAATTTCCATATATGTTTAAGATGATTGAAATCGCATTTTGTAATATAGCAATCAAGTAAGGTACAGACAGCTTGAATAAAACGTTTTTGAAAGTAATTTCCTTATAAACATCGCGTTTGAGAGAGATGCAGAAGATATCATTTCTATACTATATATAACATTCCATCTATGCATTCAAGGAACAGCAGCCCTCCCATGATACCTCCGATGAATGCCCGGTCTCTTTCAAAAATCACGTGACTGACGATATGTACAAACAACATTATTTCAAAACCCTAGGACTATGAAGCCTCACATTCCATACCTCGCTTCATGACATACCTGCATGACTAACGTCATGTAAAACAATTACCTGCATCATATAGACTGCAATATACTCGCACTCAGACCGGATACCCTGCGGTTATATCTACAACATTAAAATCGCTTGTTCTCAATTCCTCCATAGCTGAGCGGTTAAGGAACCGGCTATGGATTTCATTTCTCGGGTTCGATTCCCGTGTGTAGAAAAAAAAATATTTTGATGCTGCTTTACATTGAAGTTCTCCCTAACCTCACATATTGCTTGCTGTCTACCTTGAACGATCAAGCCCTAGCCGTCTACCCGGTAACACCTAGAGGTCAGAGACGACCACACCCTAACCATCTACCCAGCTGATAATACCGCGCATGCGCTACTGGTTGCCTACATCTGATAAGGCTCCCTATCAGGCGGGCCCAAGTGGCGGTATCCCTACTCATTTCACCACTCCATATGTATATATATATATATATATATATGGGTAGATGGTTAGGGTGTGGTCGTCTCTGACCTCTAGGTGTTACCGGGTAGACGGCTAGGGCTTGATCGTTCAAGGTAGACAGCAAGCAATATGTGAGGTTAGGGAGAACTTCAATGTAAAGCAGCATCAAAATATTTTTTTTTCTACACACGGAAATCGAACCCGAGAAATGAAATCCATAGCCGGTTCCTTAACCGCTCAGCTATGGAGGAATTGAGAACAAGCGATTTTAATGTTGTAGATATAACCGCAGGGTATCCGGTCTGAGTGCGAGTATATTGCAGTCTATATGATGCAGGTAATTGTTTTACATGACGTTAGTCATGCAGGTATGTCATGAAGCGAGGTATGGAATGTGAGGCTTCATAGTCCTAGGGTTTTGAAATAATGTTGTTTGTACATATCGTCAGTCACGTGATTTTTGAAAGAGACCGGGCATTCATCGGAGGTATCATGGGAGGGCTGCTGTTCCTTGAATGCATAGATGGAATGTTATATATAGTATAGAAATGATATCTTCTGCATCTCTCTCAAACGCGATGTTTATAAGGAAATTACTTTCAAAAACGTTTTATTCAAGCTGTCTGTACCTTACTTGATTGCTATATTACAAAATGCGATTTCAATCATCTTAAACATATATGGAAATTATTTTTAGTATACAAAATGGAAATGGGAGACTTCAATGGGGTATGGAATGTGAGGTTATACAGATTGTTTATGTATGACGTTAGTCATGTGAATTTGAATGAAGCTCACGCGATCTCCAACGAGACAGGTGTGTATGTGAGGTTATACAGAGTGTGCAGGTATAATGATGTCTATCACGCAGGTCTTCAGCGAGGTATCTACCTTGCAGGATTCTTCAACGAAATGTGGGGTTGTTTGTACATGCCGTTAGTCTCAGGGTTTTGTCTGAGTTATAATGATATCGGTCGCGATGCATCGGCTGCCCCCACAAGTCTTCAATAAGGGGATCATAACATCTAATATGCGATAGTTTACAAAAATGCTGCTTCTCATAATAGCGATATTATGAAGCGTTTGCAGAAATAACTATTAAATCATCTAAGGACTTTTTGCTTGATTAGTACTAGCGAGTACAATATTCGTTATAATATTATAAGTATGTATCATTAGCTTACTTGTGCGATAAGGTTGTGTTAAATCATGTCCAACAGCAATGTATTCAACTTGGAATTATCGTAATGATGCGCGCGATCCTTCAATGTTAAAGTAGTTTCATAAGTTATCCGAAAGTAATATGAATATATTAAATGTTTTTCCAAAATTAGTTCCGAAGTAAACATAATTCGCTATAATATTCATTCATGTATGTTACATAAATTATCCTATATAATTCAAATAAGGTTGAACAATATTCACTATCATATTTTGCGGTAGAGATAAGAAAGATACGCCGATCACCTTCAAACGCGATGAGAATACTTTATTTTAAATCACACATATAGTATGTATATATTCGAATCATATTGATTGTAAATTGCATAATATGATCCGAAATCTAGCTGCTGCTTGGTGTAGCCCTATACAGAATCTAGACGAAGCGGTGTTACACATCACGAACTGTCTGTACAGCTCGATTGCTATATAACAAAATACATTTTTTAATCATCTTAAACATATAGATGTGCTAATATAATTTTTTCGGTATGCAAAAATATACTAATAAAACATTTTTCATCGACACACATTTCTTCATAGGATAGTTAGCTTTTTATAAAATTCAATCAATTTCAATGGGAAACATATATGCGAGGGAGTTTTATAGAGATCGAACTCATTTCCCCAACCACCCCAAGAGGTAGAACTATGATGAGGAATAGATGTGGATATTGATCATATGAATATCTTCATAAGCGCTAATCTATATGACATTCAAACACATGCTTCATAAAAGTCTGAATATTGAGTAGAGCTATAGTATCTTCATAAGCGATCATTATCATCATTCAGACACTTGTTTAGCACGTGATTCAACAGCCTGACATCATCGTTCACGAACTATGATGGGCTGATGAGGAATAAAATACCAATAATAATTATATAAATATCGCCATTAGCAATCTGTACATTTTCCTTCACGAGCACAACTTTTACAAACTCCATACGTTCGCGTAAAAGATTATAATGATAAACACATTTTTGTTCATGGGTTTACATAATCATATGAATATCTTCATAAACGCTAATCTATATGACATTCAAACACATGCTTCATAAAAGTCTGAATATTGAGTAGAGCTATAGTATCTTCATAAGCGATCATTATCAACATTCAGACACTTGTTTAGCACGTGATTCAACAAGCTGGCATCATCGTTCACGAACTATGATGGTTCGATGAGGACTCAGACATTGAACAGATGAATCTTTGAGGTTAAATATCTGCTGTAGAAATTACCCCACTTTTATTACCTTTTTTATTTGAGAATATCGATATCTCCCATGTAACTAAACTAAAGCTATTTTGTATGCAACATTGTTATCATTTGCGAGCCTACGAGGACCTGTGTGTGTGTGTTGGTCGGGGCTAATTGAATATGTTTGACTATTATTACCTGTGGATTTATTTGAGATTCTTCAAGTTTGAGATTGATAACCCACATGAAGAAAGAAGCTTCAACGAATTGATATCAATGAATATTCGTTATTCTGAATGTGACAACTTTATCGGCTTCAATACTCGAGATAAGAGAGAATATTTACCGCTGATGTAGGGAAAATCAATATGATGCATACAAATTGGGGTGGGTGAGAACATCAGCTTTATGTGTATCGGAATACATAAGGATTTGACGAGTAAGTGGTGTTTTATTGAATTGAAGATCCGGCGATCATAGTTTACGAACGATGATGACGTCACTGCTTCAGGCCAATGACAGTAACTGATTCAACCCGGCGATCATAGTTCACGAACGATGATGACGTCACTGCTTCAAGCCAATGACAGTAACTGATTCAATCCGGCGACCATCGTTCACGAACGATGATGACGTCACTGCTTCAAGCCAATGACAGTAACTGATTCAATCCGGCGACCATCGTTCACGAACGATGATGACGTCACTGCTTCAAGCCAATGACAGTAACTGATTCAATCCGGCGACCATCGTTCACGAACGATGATGACGTCACTGCTTCAAGCCAATGACAGTAACTGATTCAACCCGGCGACCATAGTTTACGAACGATGATGATGACGTCATCATCGTTCACGAACTATGATGGACTAATGAGGAATAAAATGTGAATAATCATAATGTTTGTAATACATTCATGCACATGTTTTATCGCATGATTCAACACATGCTTTAACATTCAGACACGTGTTTCAACATTCAGACACGTGTTTCAACATTCAGACACGTGTTTCAGCTTTCAGACACGTGTTTCAGACACGTGTTTCAACATTCAGACACGTGTTTCAGCATTCAGACACGTGTTTCAGCATTCAGACACGTGTTTCAGACACGTGTTTCAACATTCAGACACGTGTTTCAGCATTCAGACACGTGTTTCAGACACGTGTTTCAACATTCAGACACGTGTTTCAGCATTCAGACACGTGTTTCAGACACGTGTTTCAACATTCAGACACGTGTTTCAACATTCAGACACGTGTTTCAGCTTTCAGACACGTGTTTCAGCTTTCAGACACGTGTTTCAGACACGTGTTTCAACATTCAGACACGTGTTTCAGCTTTCAGACACGTGTTTCGGCTTTCAGACACGTGTTTCAGACACGTGTTTCAACATTCAGACACGTGTTTCAGCTTTCAGACACGTGTTTCAGACACGTGTTTCAACATTCAGACACGTGTTTCAGCTTTCAGACACGTGTTTCAGCTTTCAGACACGTGTTTCAGACACGTGTTTCAACATTCAGACACGTGTTTCAGCTTTCAGACACGTGTTTCGGCTTTCAGACACGTGTTTCAGACACGTGTTTCAACATTCAGACACGTGTTTCAGCATTCAGACACGTGTTTCAGACACGTGTTTCAACATTCAGACACGTGTTTCAACATTCAGACACGTGTTTCAGCTTTCAGACACGTGTTTCAGCTTTCAGACACGTGTTTCAGACACGTGTTTCAACATTCAGACACGTGTTTCAGCTTTCAGACACGTGTTTCGGCTTTCAGACACGTGTTTCAGACACGTGTTTCAACATTCAGACACGTGTTTCAGCTTTCAGACACGTGTTTCAGACACGTGTTTCAACATTCAGGATGTGTTTCAGCTTTCAGACACGTGTTTCAGCTTTCAGACACGTGTTTCAGACACGTGTTTCAACATTCAGACACGTGTTTCAGCTTTCAGACACGTGTTTCGGCTTTCAGACACGTGTTTCAGACACGTGTTTCAACATTCAGACACGTGTTTCAGCTTTCAGACACGTGTTTCAGACACGTGTTTCAACATTCAGACACGTGTTTCAGCATTCAGACACGTGTTCCAATATCCAGACACGTGTTTCAACATTCATACCTATTTAACATGTATTTGATACCTGATTTTGAGAGAAGCGTAGAAGTACCTAACCGCGTGATCAGACATACACAATATAACATCATCATCTAGTATATAAACAAATGCTTATTAACATATGTTCCAGTATGATTTCGATTCGCCTTCAGGCATGATGAAGATTGTTAAGCAAAAAGACTCGTTGAGTATTATGAACTTAGGGTCAAGCAATGAGAATGATGAACAACCACAACGTCACAGCTCTTTGCTGCCTAATACTCTACGAACAATAATCTGTGGTCCAAGTAATTGTGGGAAAACAAATGTGATGTTATCTCTATTGTTGGATGCTAACGGCCTGAAATTTGAAAACGTGTACATATATTCAAAGTCTTTACACCAACCAAAATACCAGTTACTAAAGGAGACATTGAAGAAAATTGAGGGGCTTGGATATTTTCCTTGTACCGAAAGTGATGAGGTCATAGACCCCACAGAAGCGAGGCCTAATTCGATAATAATATTCGATGACGTGATGTTTGAGAAACAGCAGAAAATTCGTGCTTATTTTTCAAGAGGGAGACACAACTCAATTGATAGTTTCTATCTTTGCCAGTCTTTTGCTAAATGTCCAAAACATGGATTGCGCGACAATGCCAATTGCTTGATTATTTTCAAACAGGATGAGCTCAATTTGAAACATATATTCACCGATCATGTAAGTACCGACATGTCACTCGAAAAATTCAAAGAGATATGTAGCGTATGTTGGAAAGATAAATATGGATTCCTTATGATAAACAAAGACTGTGATATGAACAAAGGACGTTATCGCAAAGGTTTTGATAGTTATATATACATCTAACATGTATATATACTTTCATTTGAAATAGACAACCCGCTCAGCATGGACGTGGGTGTGCTAAAGAAAAAACAACAATTGAAGAAAAAAAATTTGGGAGTTAGCAAACGTTGTGAGGAAAAAATATATGGCTGTGAAATTGGGTAAAGCTGAAAATGATGAGATTCTAGATAATATGTTCAGGAATGTATCTAAACCTCTGGAGGAAATTGCGAAAAATGCTGAAATAATCAAACAAAATTCGTTGGTTAAACCTAAAAGTATTGTTTCTACAGCAACACAAATGGAGAACATACCAATCCCAAATATTGTAACTGAAGGGGAAGAGTTCGTATATAACCCCCAAAATACTGAGGAGGATGTGTTTACCCTCGAACCTACTATCGATCAGATTCGTGAAGAATTCAGAAAACATAAGAAAGATAATGCAGAGGCTACAGAGGAGTTTCTGCAACAATACCCCACATTAGCACGTTATTACTTGGAAGGATTCCTATTGGATGATGATGTTAAGAGATATGATGATAAAATGGGTTTGCAATATAATTCAACTTTAGACAAATGGTTCATGGGTAATCAACCTATAGAAATTGATAGTGAGAGTAATATAATTATCAAGGGTACTCCGTTCAAGGGTACCACAGGACTGTATAATTTGATATTTTATAGAGATGTTCTACCTGATACTTACACTGTGGAAGATGGGAAAAATTACAGTCAAATGATGGAAATGACTAGTGCCCATAGGCGTAATAACGATCCAGCTGATCGAATAAGAAACATTGTAAAATACAAAAATGTACTGAAACCTTTGATTAATTCCATGAAAAGACCCAGAGCCAAAACATACACTGGAAGTGCATATATCAAAAATGATATGCTTGAATATAACGAGAAGCCTATGGAATATATTTTTTGGGATGACGTTAATGAAATGGTGGATAGACTGAGACTTCTTGTTGCATCCTCGCATGCAGGTAACCATAATCATCACAATGAGATAATCTCTATAATAGAAGAATTGATAGAGGCAGGGGTAATTGAACAAAAACCAGGTGTAAGACAAATTCATCACAGTTATAAAGATGGTTTCAATGGATAAGTTTGGCAGAGCCTCCTCTTCCATGTGGATATATGATACAAATGTATTTAATAATAATTTCAAACAAGTTCACGGACAAGGATTATTCCTAACGAGCGATGGAAGTTATGATATGGAAAATCGTAGATTGTGTAACGTAAAATCACCGAATGATGATGGAGATGTTGCAAATAAAGTGTATGTTGATAAATTAACACACAAACTGAATCTGAAAACGGAAACCAGTCTTAAAGATACCTTCAATGTTAGGGTTGATAATTTGATCAAAGATATCAACAAGGATCTGGATGAACATAACTTAACGAATGATAAGGTTATTCTCAACATTGATAAACATCTGATGGACATTCAGAATAAATATAATGAAATGGGAATCTATATAAAATCAGAGTATAAAACAATCAGTGATAGTGTGAGGGAAAACAGAAATGAATTGGAAGAGATCAATAACACATTTAACAGTATGAACATGCGTCTAAATGACATTACTAGTAAAGTGGAGGCGTTAGAACGACGGATGACATCTGTGGAACCTTCTAAGAAGAGACCTTCATCATCCATAACATCAAAGCAGGCCTCTGTGAAACGTATATCTCCAAATCCTGTGAATATACCCAAAAAATTAATTCTACACTAGATTTCCACATTGATAAGATGAGTAGAGAACAAGTTGTGCATGAGCTTCATGAGCACAGAAGAAAGAACTTTTACCAGCGTCGAACATACATAAAAGGACTTCAATATAGGTGGAAGGGGTAGGAATATGCAATACGACTAGGACGATGAATCAAGAGTCAAGATTGAGATATTTGAAACATATATTGTTAAGATTATACTTAAGTCTTTTGTATTGAGATAATTAATAAAAAAAATTATTTTGAGATCTTTGGTCTTCCTCCCACCCCTCGTTAAATAGCGGTGCAATCTTGAATTCTCATCAGTCTGTATGGAAGCGTGCGTGGGAGAAGTTGTTCTCAATACGCTTATAAACAAGCCCCCGTTTGAACTTCAAATCAATACCAGGGGCAAAATTAGAAGAACGGTTGAGGAGATTCAGGGTATCAATTCATTCGATAAAGCTTGCCGTCTACACGATATTTCATGCAATATAACACTTATAATTGTAGCCAGTTATATTTGGAATTGGTCGACTAACATTTATTAGTATATATATAGATTGTTGATGAAGTTTTCATCAATCATGTCTCAGACGTTCACTATCACGGGTAAGAGCTCTCGTTTATCTGTAGATTTCCACCCACCTATAGAACTAGATCCTCATTCATATTATTCTATCGCACTTGTTGGCTTGCATACGTACAATAGCATTCCGAACATTGAAGAAGGTTTTAATAAATTTTATTATGAAGATGTGAAGGGTGAGGAAAAAGTAGTTACTATACCTACGGGGTCCTACGAGTTGACAGACATCGAAGATTTCATACAAAGTACAGTTTGTGGGATAGGAGTGAAGCAAGAAGAGCGTGACCGGAAATTATCAATAAAATCTAACAACAACACTCTACACACAGAGCTGAAGAGTGATTTTCAAGTGAATTTTATTCCTAAAGATAGTATAAGCGAACTGTTGGGATTCAGCAAAAAGAAATTGACATCTCGTGAACTACACGTATCTGATCGACCTATAAACATAATCAAAGTTCAAACTATACGCGTAGAGTGTAACTTAACCGCGGGAGCATATTATAACAATAAGATAGCTCATACGATATATGAGTTCTCACCTCTTGTACCACCTGGGTTTTCCATTGATATAGAGCCGAAGAATCTTATTTATCTACCGGTTATCAGCAAGACGTCCTTCGATAACATCACACTGAATATTCTAGATCAGAATTGGAAACCGGTAAATTTTCGTGGAGAAGAAATTATTATACGATTGGAATTGAAAAAGATCGCTATGGCTCGCAACAATAAATAATAATCCAATACTCACCACCACTCATTATATGAAAGGAATTCAACTGAGAAGGTTGCAGTAGCCATCACTTGAGAACATGGGTTTGGATTTTAGCAATAAAAGACATCTCCATAGTGGTCATCAGTCATTATCTACAACGAGCTCGAGGGAGAAGGTTGCTTCTGCATCACTGTCATTGAAGAAGGAGAAGGTTGCTTCTGCATCACTATCATTGGAAAATATAAATTTTTTGAAGTCCCTTGGTTACAATGTCGGAAAAACTTCAAATATTCAACGAGCCAAACTTCATTGAAGACATCATCCGAGAAGAAACTCATACCTACTATCCACACACAACATCTTTTGGCAACAGCGATGAAATTGAGATATTAATCAATCAACAAGATGTGTTGGTAGATTTGGCATCGTCTGCTTTATTCATCGAGGCAGAATTCCAGCCAGAAGCAAGTGGTGATGGTGAATGTAAACTAACGAATAATTTCGGAGCGTTTCTCTTCGAATATATTAGTTATGAATTGAATGGAAAAGAGATAGACAAGGTACGTGATCCTGGTATTGTCAGCACCATCAGAGCTTATCTAACATATGCCAAACATGAATCTATACCTCTAGCTATTTCTGGATGGTCATTTAAGGATGCATTGAGTTCAGTCTACAATAATAAAATCAATTTATGGATACCGTTGAATTTTCTACTAGGCCTATTCACTGACTATAACAAAGTCTTGAGTGGAAAACATAAGCTGCGCTTGATAAGGTCTCGAACCGATAACGATTGTTATACCAATAGCACAGGTACGAAGAGGGCTAAAATAAATGTGAAGACGATAGCATTAAAAGTGCGACATGTGTTTCCAAGTGATCAGGTTAAATTTCAAATGTTGGAGAATTTGAGTGCTGAGAAGCCTATTTTGATTCCATTTCGCAGCTGGGATCTGCATGAAAATCCGTTGATGAAGGAGAGCACTCGTGACATTTGGGCTGTTAAAACATCAATGAATTTGGAACGACCCAGATATGTGATTTTAGCTTTCCAAACTGATCGAAAAAATAATCCTGTTAAGCACAGTGCATATTTCGATAATATAAACTTGCTAAATGTAAAATTATACTTGAATTCAGAGTGTTATCCATATGAAGCAATGAAATTGAATTTCACCGACCAGCAATACGTGGAAGCATACCAGATGTACTATGATTTCCAGAAATCATTTTCAAATAAAATAATAAGCGAACCCATGTTAGATTATATAGCATTCAAGAATAGAGCAATTTTTGTGATTGACTGTTCAAAACAAAACGATGCTATAAAGTCATCAACAGTTGACGTCAAACTAGAGATGGAAAGTTTCCTGAATTTCCCCAAAAACACCAGGGCTTATTGCATCATCATTAACGATCGTATAATGGAGTATTCTCCGATTACAGGATCAGTTCGGAATTTGGTGTGAAGAACCATGAATCTGTTATTATTTTAATTCTAAATGTATTTTTCTAAATAAATGTTATTATTATTATTTTTGGTATTTTATTTCTCTCACTTTCCCGCAAGACATCACAATAATGAACGAGCCATTTGGTAAAGTACAGTCCCTGGATCAACCCATCAGGATTGTAATCTAAATTTTAAATATCGCTTCAGGTCTAGAAACAAAAATTTATGCAACTATCTAATTAATAAATATAAAAGTGATTCAGATTATTATGTTATCTTTTCAATTATTATAATATGTAGTACCTAGTGGTTATAAGACAGTTTGCGGTAAATATTCTCTCTTATCTCGAGTATTGAAGCCGATAAAGTTGTCACATTCAGAATAACGAATATTCATTGATATCAATTCGTTGAAGCTTCTTTCTTCATGTGGGTTATCAATCTCAAACTTGAAGAATCTCAAATAAATCCACAGGTAATAATAGTCAAACATATTCAATTAGCCCCGACCAACACACACACACAGGTCCTCGTAGGCTCGCAAATGATAACAATGTTGCATACAAAATAGCTTTAGTTTAGTTACATGGGAGATATCGATATTCTCAAATAAAAAAGGTAATAAAAGTGGGGTAATTTCTACAGCAGATATTTAACCTCAAAGATTCATCTGTTCAATGTCTGAGTCCTCATCGAACCATCATAGTTCGTGAACGATGATGCCAGCTTGTTGAATCACGTGCTAAACAAGTGTCTGAATGTTGATAATGATCGCTTATGAAGATACTATAGCTCTACTCAATATTCAGACTTTTATGAAGCATGTGTTTGAATGTCATATAGATTAGCGTTTATGAAGATATTCATATGATTATGTAAACCCATGAACAAAAATGTGTTTATCATTATAATCTTTTACGCGAACGTATGGAGTTTGTAAAAGTTGTGCTCGTGAAGGAAAATGTACAGATTGCTAATGGCGATATTTATATAATTATTATTGGTATTTTATTCCTCATCAGCCCATCATAGTTCGTGAACGATGATGTCAGGCTGTTGAATCACGTGCTAAACAAGTGTCTGAATGATGATAATGATCGCTTATGAAGATACTATAGCTCTACTCAATATTCAGACTTTTATGAAGCATGTGTTTGAATGTCATATAGATTAGCGCTTATGAAGATATTCATATGATCAATATCCACATCTATTCCTCATCATAGTTCTACCTCTTGGGGTGGTTGGGGAAATGAGTTCGATCTCTATAAAACTCCCTCGCATATATGTTTCCCATTGAAATTGATTGAATTTTATAAAAAGCTAACTATCCTATGAAGAAATGTGTGTCGATGAAAAATGTTTTATTAGTATATTTTTGCATACCGAAAAAATTATATTAGCACATCTATATGTTTAAGATGATTAAAAAATGTATTTTGTTATATAGCAATCGAGCTGTACAGACAGTTCGTGATGTGTAACACCGCTTCGTCTAGATTCTGTATAGGGCTACACCAAGCAGCAGCTAGATTTCGGATCATATTATGCAATTTACAATCAATATGATTCGAATATATACATACTATATGTGTGATTTAAAATAAAGTATTCTCATCGCGTTTGAAGGTGATCGGCGTATCTTTCTTATCTCTACCGCAAAATATGATAGTGAATATTGTTCAACCTTATTTGAATTATATAGGATAATTTATGTAACATACATGAATGAATATTATAGCGAATTATGTTTACTTCGGAACTAATTTTGGAAAAACATTTAATATATTCATATTACTTTCGGATAACTTATGAAACTACTTTAACATTGAAGGATCGCGCGCATCATTACGATAATTCCAAGTTGAATACATTGCTGTTGGACATGATTTAACACAACCTTATCGCACAAGTAAGCTAATGATACATACTTATAATATTATAACGAATATTGTACTCGCTAGTACTAATCAAGCAAAAAGTCCTTAGATGATTTAATAGTTATTTCTGCAAACGCTTCATAATATCGCTATTATGAGAAGCAGCATTTTTGTAAACTATCGCATATTAGATGTTATGATCCCCTTATTGAAGACTTGTGGGGGCAGCCGATGCATCGCGACCGATATCATTATAACTCAGACAAAACCCTGAGACTAACGGCATGTACAAACAACCCCACATTTCGTTGAAGAATCCTGCAAGGTAGATACCTCGCTGAAGACCTGCGTGATAGACATCATTATACCTGCACACTCTGTATAACCTCACATACACACCTGTCTCGTTGGAGATCGCGTGAGCTTCATTCAAATTCACATGACTAACGTCATACATAAACAATCTGTATAACCTCACATTCCATACCCCATTGAAGTCTCCCAACTCCATTTTGTATACTAAAAATAATTTCCATATATGTTTAAGATGATTGAAATCGCATTTTGTAATATAGCAATCAAGTAAGGTACAGACAGCTTGAATAAAACGTTTTTGAAAGTAATTTCCTTATAAACATCGCGTTTGAGAGAGATGCAGAAGATATCATTTCTATACTATATATAACATTCCATCTATGCATTCAAGGAACAGCAGCCCTCCCATGATACCTCCGATGAATGCCCGGTCTCTTTCAAAAATCACGTGACTGACGATATGTACAAACAACATTATTTCAAAACCCTAGGACTATGAAGCCTCACATTCCATACCTCGCTTCATGACATACCTGCATGACTAACGTCATGTAAAACAATTACCTGCATCATATAGACTGCAATATACTCGCACTCAGACCGGATACCCTGCGGTTATATCTACAACATTAAAATCGCTTGTTCTCAATTCCTCCATAGCTGAGCGGTTAAGGAACCGGCTATGGATTTCATTTCTCGGGTTCGATTCCCGTGTGTAGAAAAAAAAATATTTTGATGCTGCTTTACATTGAAGTTCTCCCTAACCTCACATATTGCTTGCTGTCTACCTTGAACGATCAAGCCCTAGCCGTCTACCCGGTAACACCTAGAGGTCAGAGACGACCACACCCTAACCATCTACCCAGCTGATAATACCGCGCATGCGCTACTGGTTGCCTACATCTGATAAGGCTCCCTATCAGGCGGGCCCAAGTGGCGGTATCCCTACTGAAATGGACGGTCTATGAGCTGCATAGACTCGACAAAGACACCCGGAAAATGATGCATATCCATCACAGTTTGCATCCTAGGTCGTCCGTTTCCCGCATTTATCTCCCACGTCATCGGGGAGGTAGGGGACTCCTCAGTCTGGAGGGTCTGCATCGATGTGTGGTTCTGAGTATAGCTTGTGAAGTTCTCAGGAGCTCGGAATCCCTCCTGTGCCTTGTTAAAAGTCACCAACTGGCCGGAGTGGGGGCATTTATCGTTAAGGCAGCACAAAAAGCTGCGGAAGAATTCGGTCTCGAATTTCAGATCAGTCGAGGAGGCCGACTAGACGGCAACCTCGAGGTCCTACCTCCTCGCCTGAAAGTCCAGAAAAATGCCGCGGAGCAAGATCTTATGCTCAGGAGGCATGTTGACAAGCCGATACACGGTGTTTTCTGTCGAAACATCGAAACGCTCGGCTTGTCAACTAGGCTGACCTTCGGCTACCTAAGGTCAGCCGGGCTTACATCCGAGTCTGAGGTATTTACCGCAGCTTGCCAAGATGGCGTAATTAACACCTTGGTCTATCGTCGCAATGTGATGGGTGTGCAGGTCCCTGATGTAAGCTGCAGGGCCTGTCGAAAGGCGCCTGAGACGCTTTTCCACCTTCTGTCAGCATGTACGGCAAAAGCGGCCTCGGCGTATACCCATCGCCATAATGCGGCCCTACGGATGCTGTATTGCCATCTAGGGCACTCGTACGGAATAGACCAAGAGCCGGTGCTGCCTCACATGCCAGGAGATATTGAGTCCGTTGTCGGAAACGAAAAATGCCAGATCTTCTGGAATTACCCGTTTCCGACCGTCAGGTCCATACAAGCAAATATGCCTGACGTTGTCCTCCTCGATAAACTAATCAAGACTATGTATGTCATCGAATTCTCCGCTCCGGCAGAGAAGAACATAGTCTTGAAAGAGGAGGAAAAATGGACAAAATATCAAGATCTCCTGTTCGAGCTCCGCACGCTATACCCAGGCCACAAGGTCGTATTAGTGGTTCTGATCATCGGTGTTTTGGGCGGAATTCGGTCTTCGCTGCATTCATACTTGAAGATCATTCCGGCCTGTAAGAACTCGGCGCAGATCTTGATAGACCGGATGCAAAAGGCGGTCATTCTGGGTTCAATTAGAATACTGAGGGCACACGATTTAGGAACCTGAAGCTACTTACCGACCGGTGGGGAGGAGTAGCTTCGGTTAACCACATTTTAGGTTTTTTCTGGCGCGACAGCTGCGATGTCGTCGGAGCTCGCAGCAGCCCCGACCAGGTTTGTATGTAAAAAAAAAAGTGTAAATATAGGGTTTTCCATTAATGCCGGGTAGATGTTAAATTTTAATAAAACAAGTTGTGTGTGAGATATTAACGAATTTTTTGTTTTATTTGGAAGGCCTATTAATGGCATTATGTATGAAATATTACATCGTTTAAATGGCCGTCGCGGCTTCGGTGGGTGGCGCGCATTCGAGAGGTCCAATTTTCGACGACTCTGGCGCATAGATCTGGTTGAATTTGAGCAATGGCACTGGTTATATTGACTTTGAGTGCATCGGTCGTTTGCGGCCTATTGGCATAGACCTGCGACTTAAGGAAACTCAACAAAAAATAATCTAACGAGGTCAAATCGCACGATCTCGGTGGCCAGTTCAAGTCGCCTCTGCGTGAGATAACTCTGCCCTCAAATCGCTCGTGCAGAATGTCCATTGTGGCATCAGCTGTGTGGCACGTGGCGCCGTCTTGCTGAAACCATATATCATCCACATCCATATCATCCAATTTGGGGCAAAAGAAATTGGTTGACATAGATCGGTAGCGCTCTCCGTTGACGGTGATGGCAATGCCATTGTCGTTTTCGAAAAAGTACGGACCGATAATGCCGCCAGACCACAATCCTCACCAAACAGTGACTTTCAGCGGATGCATTGCCACTTGGTGGACCTCGTGCGAATTGGCATCGTTCCAAATCCGGCAATTTTGCTTGTTGACGTACCCATTCATCCAAAAATGGGCCTCGTCGCTGAAGATAATTTTTTTGTTAAAATCGGGGTCTGCTTTCAACTGCTCCAAAGCCCAGTCTGCGAACTCACGGCGTTGTCTATGGTCGTTTACCTTCAGCTCCTGGGTCAGTTGGATCTTGTACGGGTGTAGACCTAAGTTCTGACGCAATATTCGCCAAGTTGATGTCTGCGAAAGGCCGAGTTCTTGTGAGCGGCGCAGAATTGACTGCCTCCGGTTCTCCTGCACACTCTCATACATACATAATGATCAGGTAGACCTATATCAAAGTGATCTTTTCATGTGTCTTTCAAACAGCTCTTAAAATAATTCTCAGAATATTAAATTATAATCTCACTAATTCACATATTGTTGCTATGTTTACTATGTAATACTGTACTTTCCTAGGATCTACCCGCTTTTGGAATTTCCATTGACCCCTTAATCTCAACCCTACTTTACTCTACTCTATTTATACTTGAACTGTTTAATTGATTTCTTCCTAATTTCCTAATTGTTTGATAATGGCACTTCGGTGTTAAACTATAGTTACGTTTTCACATTATTATTAATAAAAGTGGTATAAAAACAAAGTAGTTATTCTTTCATATAATCAAAATATTTATTTACTACTTATTTGTTGGTGGAGACGTGAATTACGCACGCGCATTCGCAAACGTTCGCTAGCGTTCTGACCGATGTCGGTACATTTGTACATCAAAGGAATGTATATCAAACAATGTTTTTGCTCGTTCGATGTTCTATGCATTTCCTGTGGAGACTGGAGATATACAAGCGATTGTGCATACGAGAATCGTTCGAATACATCTTTGAAAATCATAGAATAATAATTCGGAGTGGGTGAAGCTATTGTCAATCTAACTTCCCTAAGACTACAGTTTCGGTAATTTGCATCTCGTGCAGGTATCCCTGAACTGATTAGCGATCTTAGAAATTCAAATTCTTAAGGTGACATACGACAAGTTTTCCAACAAACCTATCTTTTCTGAAGCCAGCTAGCAGTGGCATTGGATCTCTAGTTGTTATAATGCGTGACATCAAAAATTTATGTTTTCTCTCCCTTTTTTTAATATTCTCATATACAGTCAAAACAGGCCATATAAGATACAAACATTGAGTTTTTTCTCGAGTTCTCGAAGCCATTTCGAATATAAACTATTTTCTACTCGGATCAATGACAATTATGTTTGCAAACATACTCTTCGTTCGAAATATACATCTGCAATCAAACGTTTGTTGATACTAATTTTTGGTGGATATGTATCTAAGGTGAAGTCTCCGAATGCTCTCAACCGGCGGTAGCCGTTTAAAACGATATAAGGTACTCAAAGACCGAATGCCGGCAAGCATTATATTATGAATTTTGATGCTTAATGACCTAAGCAAATTCTGTTCCCCATTCGACACCTACAAAAAAGATTTACATCCCACCTATTTGATCAGTTAAAGTCTGGAATGAAAACATTATTTGAGTTTGTTCAAAATGTAAATGTGTGAATGGGGTTTCTGGTCTGAACTTATGTAGCTATATAGGTAAACTGGTGTCTTTATTTGTTGATGATCTATTATATCACAAATGAATACTACATGAATACTACTGAAGGAAAATTCCAAAATAAGAGATAATACATGTTTCTCCACACAGTGGCTTCTTCAGGTAAACAATGGTAAGAACATATCCTTTTTTCTTTAATTTTTTCAACAAAAGTTCATTTTGGAATTTTTCTTCAGTATAGTATTCTTCTTTGATACTTTCTACAGACGTCTTTTTCTTAGCAACGAAATGCGTTTAGATCGTCAATAACAGAACAAAAAAACGTTCAATACGAATATTTTCAATGAATTGTCTTTTAGAGATAAAAAATCGGGTACAGCTTCTTGGTTAAGAAATATAATCATTTTGATAATAGTTATATTTAAAACTATACATCAATATAGAATATTATCTATTATACAGACTGAATTCTCATCAAACAGAAACACATCCGTCACGCTAGACAATCTATTGAATACAAATGAAATCTCCTCAAGACGACAGGCAAGTCCCAAGCCTCTAGCGCCTACTATACAGAATCTTCAATTTGTTAAATTGTTATTACGTTCGAGAACACAAAATGCGATGTTCAATTCTAATATGATTTCACCATTGTAATAAGCAAAAAAAAACCTATGTCTGCTAATTTGACCGAAGTCGGAGCTGTGACAGTAAAGAAATCAAAAATGGTGGTTTGGCTGAATACATAACACAAAACATTTATCATCTCCAAGCGCCAATCTTTGGTTAGTAGATTATGTGAAGTTTATTTTTATATAGAATATAATAACAGAAATGTCAAACAAACTTATGTTAATGAAGATTTGATTATCATGAACAAATCAGATCAGATTAAAAAATACAATATTTGATGTTAACGTCACTTTGCATACAACAAAAGGTATGTGTCTTCAATAATAATAACATGCAAACGAACATACAAAACCAACATGGGAAACCGTTTTTAGCAAAACTTTTACTTAGTAAATTTAATGCCAGAGATTAACAGAAAATTGTTCATTCTTAATAAATCTGACATAATACCTGTTTATATAATGTAATACTAACCACAAAATAAATGAATAAAATTGAAAACAAAGAGATACATATAGAATTAAATGTCCATGTTGTGAGAAAAATTATGTATGCCAAACAAAAAGAAATGTTTCCACTAGATATAAAGACCATTTTGTCACTTCAAAACCAGTATATTCTCGAATAATTTAAGAGCCCTCCATATGTACCGAAATGAAGATAAGTTGATGAATATTGACTTTACTATATACCACTAAGCCTCTACTAACATTAATTCGTTAACAGTTCACAGTAAAATTTGTCTCTACCTAAAGATAATACGTTCAAAGATTACTAAAGCAAAGACTGTTTCCTCCTCTTCTCCCCTATATTTCTGTAAATATAAATACCAGTAACAGTTTTGAATTTAGTTCATTAGTCTTAGTACACTGGGTGTCCAAAAATTCCTGAACGGCTGGATATTTGGAAAATACGCTATGAAACGGCAAGCGAAAAAACAGGCAGTTGCTATATTAGAAAACGCTATCAAATAATACCAAAATTGACCAACAATCCCAACCCCGTGGTTGACGCCGCTGCCTATTTCAAAACCTTAAATAGGACTTTGCTGATTCGCATTCTTCGTTGGAAACTATGGAAGGTTTGTTTGAATTTTTTTGCAATTCTTGATAGGTGGCGCTGAAATTGCGAAGACTTGAATTTTTCGCTATTTCCGAGAAACATGCATCGAATTGATAACTGAAACGACTCGTTAGGTACGCGATCGTATCCGAAGTGGTTACGAAGATACCCGAAGTAGATGTTTTCTAAAAGATAGGTATCGTTTGCACCACGGGTGATAAAGGAAAATCTGCTCCTATGGCGATTACCAACCTCGCTGTCTACTGAAACTGTCTCGTTTCATCGTCCTTAGTACAACTTGATAACTTTCCAGATTTCATCAAAGAAACATACAAAGAACTTCATTTACATTTTTGAAGCACATTAGATATTTTTGTTAGCCTCTCCGTGTAATAAATGTGTTAGTTGACATAAATCTTTGTTGGAAAAACAAAGAAAAAGTATCTTCATACTGCGAGAGTATGACGTTAAAACAAGGTCATACGAATAAGTTGACCACTTATTCAATGATACTCATCCAGATAGTCAACTGATCGCCAAATCAACTATTTCTAAAACTCCGATGGTGAGAGGCGGTACTAAACCTAGTCCCTCGAAGGGAACAGAAAATCTCTAAGTCCAAGTCGTTGTTCCTGGGCTACGCCAAATGTAGTTTTATCAGAATGTTATTTGATCACAAGAATCCAGTTCCGGTTTACCCGGATTTCATCGGATTTCACGAAACCCATCTTGAGTTTACATCCGGAATCACTAAAGGAATCTTCGGATATATTCATTACCCCTCGGAAAATTATCTCGCAAGTTCGAAACAACTCGGGGAATCATTGTCCACGTCCAAAATCACTCAAGGTGTTATAAGATACCTTCGTTAGTGTTTTGATCCGATGTACGATTCTTGGAAATAGAGAAAAAAGTAAGTTTTTGGTATTACAGCGCCATCTATGGAAAGTTAAAAAAAATTCAGGCAAAAGTGCCTAGTTTATTGGGAAAATTGCTAATCTGCAAATCAAAAGTGGGGTCAGGGGTGAGATCAGTTTTGGTTCGAATTGATAGCTTTCCAAAAATATCAAAATGTGTATTTTTTTTCGGTCCAAAGCGTATTTTACGAGATATTCAGCCAATTGAATTGATGAGGGTAGCCTAGCTGGTGAAACGCATATGAAGTTCCAAAAATCCGTACTGGACAAGGATGTTTATGATTTCACTACTGTATTCACAAAATAATTGATTTATGGATCCATCTTGAACGTCATATTCGCCATAATCTGAATCTGAATTATTGGAAAATACATATGGTTGATAGACATACAAGAATTTTCACCATTCAACCCATCCTTCAACATTATAAATTTTCCTCTTGTGTAACCAAATATTGAAAAAAATAATTCAAGTCACCATACTGACTATTCCACTAAGTACGGCTCGGTTATTTCAATTTTCTATTTTTATACTTGTTCCTAACGCATAAGATAGCAGATAAAATTTAATCGATTTTGAGCTGAAGCAAATATGAATCACCGACATTCAGTGATTCCGAACTCATTTTCGAGAACTGGTGTGTTCTTATAGTCTTTTAATCTGGAGGTCTGTGAATTCTCGTTAATTAAACAAGTAATCGTGGTTTGATTCACTGTCAAGGATGTTGTCTTCTAATTGGGCGTACGTTTACTAGGCGACATTTTCAATTAGTTGCAGTTATAATCGTAAATGACAAATTTCCGACTTCCATGTTTTGGACTGAACGTTCAAATTTTCAAATTTTATGTTTGCTTAGTTGAATTCATCTACTCAATATACACAGCTATGTATACCTCTTATTTTTGGTTGTAGATGGCTGCAAAATCGTTAAAAACCGGTTTGTATGCATCTATCAGATATTATTCCTTCTATAACCATAATTAAACACGTGAAAATCGAGTCTACCTGAATCTGTTTCATTTGGATGGTATCTACATTTGAGATCCGGATATTCATTAGAATCGGTGAATTACGAATGAAATGATATACATACTGTTGACCTTTCATCGAAACAAATGCCGACCAACATTTTATTTGATCACTGAGAATGTATTTTATTATATCTACTTTGAATATAGAGTTTTTCTATTTGAAAATTTGAATTTCATGTCTGCAACTTTCATGTAGTAATATTATGCAAAGTTTTTCTTTACGCTCATCAGTTCAGAAGTTACAGAAGTATTAATAAATCCTGGGCCATCCAGTATATAGAATAAGAATAAGAATAAGAAATTCATTTATTCGTAAAATATACATTTAGTGGAGAGGTCGAGATAAATGCATATACATTAAAAGATTAAGCTAATAAATTAGTAAATAAGTACTATCACATGTTAAAACACTTAACATTAAAAAAATCTTTAACAGAGTACAAGCAATTTTCCAAAAGAAATTTTTCAATTTTTGTTTTGAATACTGAAATTTTATTAATTGATCGAATATCACTAGGCAATTCATTAAAGAGGGCAAGACCAAGTTTATTTCTTACTTTTAATTTAGTTTTTGGTTGTACGAGTTTGTCACAACCTCTCGTTGAGTAAGAGTGATAATCTGAATGAGTGGTGTATTCATTCAAGTGGAGTTTTACATCCATAAGGTGTTCATAAACAATTAGTGAAAATAATGACATTATTTCTAATTCTTTAAAAACAGACTCGCAATGAGTTTCTTGTTTTGAACCTTTAATAGCTCTTACGGCCGCTTTTTGTAATATGAAAATTTTTTATAAATGAGTATGAGCAGCGTTGCTCCATGTTATGAGACCATACGACATTATGGAGTGAAACAGACTATAGTAAGTTACAAGGGCCACCTCCTCGCCAGCAATTCTGTACATTCTTTTAGTTGCGTAAGCCGCCCGAGCTAATTTCTTACTAAGATAGGTAATGTGGTGTGACCAGTTTAAAGAACTATCTATCACAGCACCAAGAAACTCAACAGAACCATAAGTAGTATAGTATATGGAAAGCAAAGCATAGGATACGTTTCGCCCCTTTCTTCCACGTAGAAATGTGAAAATATGTGGAATGTGAAGAAAAGAATAATTTGGAAGTATAAAATGGTACGCCAAACAACGAACGCGCTAGCGCTCGAATGCCGTCAATGGAAGTGCTATGCAAACTTCGATGAAAAGTCACACTGAACCCCAATAATCTTCTCCTCGCATAAATGCAAACAAGTGATACTGATATGGCAACACTGTTTGACGTAGAATTAATAGAAAACTGAAAATAAATATATATTCTGGAAGCACGATCCACCACGAAATGAAAAATAAATATGCAAAGGAACCATCATTGATAGGAATATGAAAGGATTCACGAAAGATAGAAGAATGAAAGGGAAATGAATAATATAAATATCATTCAAACAAAAATTGGATTATCGTGCTCCACTCATCATGTTGTGCTCTTTAATATACTTTAATCAGATTTATCCTATCGTGCTGCTTTCTAGGGGACGCAATATGCAAGGATTATGAAGGGACGCAACATTGATACAGTGATGTATATATATATATATATATATATATATATATATATATATATATATATATATATATATATATATATATATATATATATATATCTATACATATATATATATTTGTATGTTTTCTTGGTATATTGGTTCGTATATATACTGATAATGAAATAAAAATTCTGTTTTGACGTTTCGACAACGTTTATTGCCTTTATCAAAATTGTTAATTGAATTAGTGTTTCCATGTAATTTAGAAAAGAATAGATGATTTCGATTAATGAAATGCGTCTGCAGCCGACTTGTGTTTTAAGATCCAATTAAAACTGCAGAAAACATTGGATCGGTTGTGAGTGAAAGAGTAATGTATGGCTAACTACAATTTGAAATAGATTGAATTTGATTAAATACAAGACATTCCAATATTGTACAATTATAAATATCTATGAATTATTGTATGAATTAGTTACTCTATGATAAGTATTTCTATCATAACTATTCAAGTTTAAGATAATTCTATGGAATTTAACCTCAAAATTGTTACTCTATAGTGTCATAGTTAAATAATACTTCATCTTTTTTAGGTTGAATTTTAAATAGACAATGGAAAGTGGCACTTCAAATTAATAAAATTTTGTTAAGTTTGAATTAGATTATTGTACAGTTTCGAAAGATTGGAATCTATTTTGTCATTTACACAATTGTTCTTTTTAATTTGAATAGATTCTAATATCAAACGTTTGTTGTCGTTTGTTTCAATATTTAAAATTTTTGTATTGTTGTAGTCGAAAGTATGGTTAGTGTCTTTCACATGTTTATTGAGCGCAGTTGATGAATTTTTGGTATATTTGTGGCCATTTAATCTTTTTTCGAGGTATTGTGAAGATTGGCCAATATATACCTTTTCGCAATCTTTGCAAGGGATGGAATAAACAGTATGGGTTATTTTTTTGAAAGGTACGCTGCTTTTTAATTTTGTAAAGAGACTTTTCTGATTTAAATAACTCTTATGACATATATGTAGGTCATAAGGTTTTACTATATTACAAATTTTCTCTGAAAGTCCACTGATATATGGTAGTGATATGTAATGCCTATCATTAGTTTTCTCATTATTGGTATTGATTCCACCAAATGAGTTATAAAATTTATGAATTTAGTCTTTAGTTATCGAATTTACTAAATCAATGGGATAACCATTTCTTATTAAAGTTTCTTTTGTTTTTGTAATAGATATAGTTCTCAGTTCAGGAGAACTTAGTCGAATAGCTCTATCTATTAGATTTATAATAACATTTTTCTTATATTTTTTAGGTATATTAGAATTGAAATTAGTATACCTTCCTGACCAAGTAGGTTTGGTATACCATTTTGTTAGAATTTTGTTATCATTTGATTTTCTTACTAAAGTTAAATCTAAAAAATTTATTTCGTTATGATTTTCTAATTCAATCGTAAATTGTAACTTATGGTGAAAGGAATTGAAAGAATTCAAAAATTCATTACATTTGTTTTCAGGGATTGCAGCAATACAATCATCAACATATCTTTTGAAGAAGGCTATATTATAAATAATTTAGTTGAGATACTACTTTTTCTTCAAGGAATTCCATTACTATTTGGGCTATGATACTTGATATTGGAGAGCCCATTGCACAACTATCTAATTGTTTATAACAATCATCTTTATATTGTAAAAAATTAGCGGTGAATGTATATTCTATAGCTGTTAAGAACTCATTCATAGGTAAATTTGTATATAGTTTTATTTCATCCCATTTATTTTGAATTTTAGCTAATTCTAAAGGGATATTTGTATATAAAGATGTGACATCTAGTGATACTAAGATATAGTTTTTAGGTATTGTAATTTTGTTAATGAATTCCTTGAAATCCCAAGAATCTTTGATGTAAAACTCATTTTTGTAAGCTATGTTTTTTAGTATGTTGGATAAGTATTTAGCCATTTCATAAAAAGGTGATTGAATGCTGCATACTATATATATATATATATATATATATATATATATATATATATATATACATATATATATATATATATATATATATATATATATATATATATATATATATATATATATATATATATATATATATATATATATATATATATATCTATTGCGAGTAAGGGGGAGGTCTGATTAACTTGAAATTTGAACTGGGAGTTTCTTAAACATTGACAATAGGAGGGTTCCAGTTTGGTTCTTCAATTCCCGAAACAACTGCAGATGGCAATTTTTTTGACGAAGTTCCCCTGAAAATGTCCAAAATACCCCAAAATGGCGAATAAAAAGGGGTTGCGGTTAATTAAGAAGGTAGACATTTTGAACTTTTGTATACATCAAAACAAACATTTTCCGTGAGGTCGCGTTGAATCATAAAAAATTTACCGATATCACTTATTTTTTGGTTTCACATACTCTACTATAATATCCTCCGCCAAACTGAAATATCGTGATGATTGTTCAACTTTAAACTTATTTAATGTTGCTATGAGAACGCCACCTCTCCTACCATCCCTGTCTCTGCGATACACAGAGTACGTAGAGTCAGCATATTCACTAGAGCCTATGGAATCCAACAACCAAGTCTCCATTAAACAGATTATGTCATAATTATTACGTAACAACAGAATCATAGAACTCACGAGACTTTGGTCTCTTACCCACGACAATTTGATGATGAATAGAAATTACCATTTAAAAAACAAAATTAAATCAAACAGAATATATAAAACAGAAATCAAAAAGTACTTAGATCATCTTATCAAAATCCATCTTACCCTGAATACATATAGGCTTTTCTCGTCCTTCTTCGCATATATTTTACAAGCCTTGACCCACACAAATTTTTCAAAACTTTTCTCTAGCCACCTTCTTACAATTGTACAACAAGTTTTTATCATATGTAGTGGGGTGGTCATTGAAACACACATTCTCCAATTTATGTTCATGCAAGTCCAAAACAGTTGATCCTCTGGCAGCAGAAATAATTTCGCAATAATACTCGGGACGGTCCTCAATTTGAGATACAGAACTAGGTCACTGTGACACCCTATATCTTTACATTGAGTCTCCGCATTTCCTGTTACATTCCGCAAATCTTTGTTTGTAGCAAAATATATTTCTCAATGTGTTTTGCATCTTTATATCCAACCTTGTTATCAAAGTTCTTTTTTATAGAATCCATATCTACAGCAAAATCATCAATCTTGTCTGGTAAAAATTGAACGAATTTTATCATTTCAGCACGTGTACCTTTCATATCATTAATATCCGGTTGAATAACTCGTAATGGACCAAGTATCTGCGTACTATCACCATTACTAACCATTGACTCGGGTACGTTGGCCATTTTATTATTGCAGCTATTGCACACATATTCGATATCAGGGGTTACGCCCTTCTTTGTCACAATCCTGACACATTTACCGTGAAAGTTTTGTATACATATAATGCATACAATTTCGGGCGTCGTACGTCCAAACTATGTTCCCTTGCATACGTAGCTTTGGCGCATTTCACTTTCTACTGTTTACCAAGTTTTTAACTTAATGAGAGCAGTATGGAAATTCCTGCTCAAAGTATATATGCAGCTAGGGACCTTAGTGCTGTTGATATACAAGTTGTTGAATTGTTTCAACCACACATAACTACACAATTCTCAGTTTAATAAGGGGCACACAGCTTATTGGTCACTCACACAATTGACACTGCCATATTTATTCACTAACCGTGTCTCAGATGTGTGATCTGTATTCAAAATATGTCTTGATCGTGCTGATGTCACACGAGAGGGAAACCTATAATGTTTGAAGACCATCGTGTGTGCCAGCGATGGAGTGTTGGGGGAGGAGATAGCCATTCCAATTTTTGTTGAAGGTTTGGAGGTTACAGTCATATGAAAATATCTCACGAGGCAAAGAGTTCCACAATTACACTAGGCAAATAGTTCAACAACATCTGTAGAAATAAAAAGTAATAACTGACTCTCTTTTCTTGGCATTAATATTGTTAAGGGTTTTCATCATTCGGAATTCGACATATATACAGAAAACCTACTCAAACGAATAGCTATATTCTACCAGAATGATGTACATCAATTATTTATGAATAGGTCTATTCAGTAGTCTTGTTTATGGATTATTCAATGTTCCTTCGAGCCAGAACAATTATGATAACGAAGCTGAGAAACTTCAGCAAATAGCGATGGACAATGGTTACGACAAATCTTTGATAAATAAGTTAATTAATTCTGAACAAAAACTGAAAATGGAACACAAGCAGCTAAGCAAATAAGATCAATGAAATTCAAAAGTTTCTCTTATCATCCTCCAATAAATTCCATAATTTGTTTTCCAAATTTGTAGTGAAGCCCGTTTATAGATGCAATAAGCAAAACAACCATCTAGGCAATATTTTCGATAGCGTTCCCGATTTCGACAAATTTACAAAACTTATTGTTAGTCGAGCTTAGAATTCTATGTGATTCAAACTAGAATAAACATGTTATCTCATCATAAAAAACATTCTGCCCATATAAAGAGAACGATAGTGAAAATCCAGTGTTAGCAGAACATGTTTTGAATACAGGTCACATCATTTCTGAAGAAAATTTAAAACAAGTAGAAACCAATATCTGAGTTATTTAGGAGGGATGGAAATGTATAAGCATTATTAACCCCAAATAATATTTGAATAAGTACATTTTGTTTTCTCATTCAGTTCACTATGCTGATGGCTCCTTTAATAGTATATTAAGTGCAATTGTTCGTCCTCATTAGTGTTACAGTGTATCAAGCTCAATCATTTGGAAATGAGTATAAGTCATAACTGTTCAATACTATATGGTTGAAAATCACTTTGAGGGTCAGTTCATGGTTAACAATCTGATTAGGTTAACCAGAAGTTAACCTTTGCTGAGGCGAACTTTCGAGTTTCTCAGATCTTGCTTATAGATAATTGGTCGGTTGATCCCTAGATCTACTAATCGGTCTAAACAGACTATTTGAACGTCTGTCACGCAATTGTAATCTTATTTCTTTTTAAATTTTGAGTTACGTTGAAATTGGAATGATGGATATTGATTAGTGACCATAGTTTGTGTTCAAGAAGTTCAGGCCATATAAGAACATATCGTCGCCGGATACATAGGTCCAAGAAAAAACGCGTCGAGTATTTTGATGATGAAAAATTTCAGCTACGATATCGTCTGCCAAAAGAGAGTGTCTAATCATCAAACGCTATTGCTGATGAGGTCATTCCAATAACAAATTGGTGGATGTACTCGCAAAGTTTTCCTCAGGGATACCTAGAAATTTTCTTTTTAATTAATTATCATCAGATTTTTAGAACTCGTGAAGCTACAATCGTACAGCAACAGATATTTTTACTAATTTAATAATAGTATATTACTAATGACTTCAAGGTACTTTGCTACTGGAATAATTGTCCAAGCTGTAACTGTCTTTGGCGGTTTCCACAAATGCACAACTAGCAAAAGTATCAAGAAACTATCGAGAGCATTAGAAAGATTGGGAATATGCTAACTACATTTGAAGCCATAGACTGCACTCATCAAAATACAATCTCGGGGTGGTGAGGAAGCAGAGCTGAATCGGAACTTAATTGTCAAGTAGTTTCGATGCTGATTCAAGTATTTGTGATATAATATGAGGTGGCCAGGGTTTGCTCATGAATCACAGGTTCTTCAAGGCTATCTTGATCAAATTCCGAAATTCTCCCAGTTACTTGTACCTGTACCTGCTCCTGTAACTTTTATGTGGCAGTTGATATCTGCATATTTCTTCTTTGTTTGTCTTTCAATATTTTCGTAATTTGTTTCCAAGGTCTTCACATCTCCATGAGTATTAGTAAAAACTTATTCATCACGAGAAATCCTCTTTAGTTATAGAATCTGCCGATTTCTGTTCAGTAAACAACCCAAAGAGGAAAGTGGAATACACAATACAGTTCGATATTGACGTTAAGTTAACAATCATTGCCAACCTAAAGCAAAATGATAAGTAGTTACGGTAGCGTATCAGTTAAATATTCCGATGGCGATGCCGACTTATTTACTGAAATACTTATGAGTTGTTGATCAGAGATTCAATCGATTAACCATAGAATGGAAATAGCGACCCCAGCCGCACTCTTTGAATGAGAACATCATGACTCTCTAATTTTCAAAAAACTGACTGAACTATAATCTGCTTGGATATAAACATGTTCAAAGTTTCTTCACCTGATTGGCCATGATCTCGTGTCAGTATATTATGAAATACAGTTTAAATTTTCTAAATTATAAGGATAGCGTAGGCTGAATATTCAATGTAGGAAATCTAACAATATCTCTTAATATACTTACACGGAATTCTAGCCCATCAGGCAAAGAAACTTGCAACTTGTTTTATACTATCCTAGAACATTTAAGTAGATCACTGGAATTGTCTGAATTGAAATAACTCAACGCAACCCGTGTCATATCCAGGAATATCGCAGATAATCTTCCTTATGATGTAACATAACACCATATAGTTCATGATAAACATATACCTTACACTTTCTACGCATCAACTTACCTCACGTCAATATATTTCTCTAGTTCTTCAAAGTTGATGATTTATAACAATCATGATCAGATTATTCATAATACAGCAGAATAACTCATTCCAAATGATCAGACATTGTTCTCTATTTATAAAAGGGACAATGAACATTATATATCATAGGTGAACGAATAGAGCGCTAATAATTCATAGAATTGTTACCATAAAACGGATCAGCAAGACAGAATTTTCAACAGTGGAAGGACTGCATCATCACAGGTGATTATTTTGTCTCATAGTATATTGTTAAGAAGAAAGAAAAAGCTGAAGAGTTTCCTTTCTCTAATATGAAGAAGCGGAATCTGATGTATATGGATTATAAATTCAGTTTCATTGACTATTATTTTGAGAGTCTTGTTTGGATAGCTATCTATGATGAACTCAATGGGAAACAATAAAGGTTTTACCTTTCGGAAAATTGATAAATAGTGTAGGTGGAAAAGTTATTCTTAGCAAATCATTTGATTTGATTACTGATTCTTATATGATTGTTTCACATTCTAAATTCGCATTTGTGTGAAAGTGATGAAAATAAATATTTATTTCTTTATCTTTACACAAGTAAATGATATTTAAATTTATAATGCTTTCAAGAAATTGTACAAAAACAAAATTTCCGTTTCTTGTAATCACATCTGAGCCCACTGAGTGAGAGCTAACTGTCCTAGTCCTTAGACCACAACTCCGTTTCTCATTAGCTCAAAGTACGGTGTAAATTAAAAGTTTATTTTAATAATCGTTTTTGTTGTTGTAAATACGATTTTGTTGAAATTCGAGTGAAAGCTGTTTCAAATTAACATATATTTACTATAAATGTTTTGAATCGATTCAAAGTAATTTTTGGAAGTAATGATTTTCTTACATTCAACCCTTCAGAAAATGACCCATATTACACGATTATCCTGTTTGTCAAAATTGTATTGTGTTACATATATCCAGGAAGACAGCAATGTAGATTTTCTCAAAGTTCCTTTAAATTCATTGAAAAGTACTATGGTGCAGGATTTTTTGGTCTAGGACTTTTTCAACGATTTTAGGAATAGCTCGCGTAAATGCAATATACTCTTTGGACTTCGTCTGCGAAGAGTATAAAAGGACACTGTAAAAAGGAACAGCCGCCCTCATTGAGTGAGTTCACTCTGATGAAGGCGACTTGGTAGCTGGAAGGTCCTCGGTAATTTTATAGCATTTTTAGTAGATAAAGGTGATTGTTTCTGCTTATAGTATTATAGTGTATCCACAGATTATTGTCATCCATCTTGCACCAGCTTCAAAATCCATATTGCGGGATCAAAAGCATTGCTATCAAAAAGCTTTCGAGCAATTTCGACAATTTTTTAAATACTTTGACTGAACGAGAACATAACCTATGATGTTAGCCAGATCCTGCGAGTTGACAGACGAGATGGGCATAGCAACTTCAAATGAAAGAGTGGAGATTATAGACATTATGAAACATCTCACTAGGCAAAGAGTTCCACGACTTCACCGTTCGATGGAAAATGAAGCCAGCCTCAGCTTGTCTAGTCTACCTATTTGGAATTTTTCTTGGTAGATTGGCAGAATGGATTTCCGATGGGCACCGACGATGAAAATATCTGGCACTGGAATTTGTCTTGAAAGTTTGAAGGTTGTTAGCAACATGATATATCCCTAGGCAATGAGCTCCAGAAGTTCACAATATAACTTTGACATCTCTCATAGTTTCAGTATTCACACATATCATGTTGAAACAACTGTCAAGTCCAAACAATCTCGATCAGCTCTAATTGTTTTGATTTCTTATCTGAAATCGAAACTGTCACACTTCTGACTTCCATTTAAATAGTTTCCGTTAAATTTTTGCCAATCCATATAAAAAACATAACTATAATGTTAATGAAATCTAATAAGCTTTCAGTTGAATATAACGTAATATATCTGTGTATCGAAAAGTAAGTGAGCGAAAGAAACTTCTACAACCTTTTTTAAGAAAATTTAACTTATAAAAATGTTGCAATTCTCAGTAGGTACTTATGTACCCGAATGTAGATATACACAATGGCTTAATGAAATGACTGGGATTCCACAATGACTCGAAATGCCGGAAGCTGCATTTTGAATTTACGGTGGACGTGCCCTTGGGACGTTGGCAAGTACATATATTTCACACTGTTTTAGATTTGGCGAGCATAGTTGGGTCCATACAAAATCCTCAAAGACCGCAAAATTGGAGGAATTGGGTGAGAGGTATGTGAAGAAAAGTATTAAATTAAACAATTTTCATTTTGAACGATATTTTTTTTAATGTCTCAATTTGGCAATTACATATTGAATACCCTTTTGGTTTATAACTGAATGATGTTAGTGTTGACGATATTGTAAATATGAATAATAATACTTTTGGCGTTTGATATGATGAAAAAAGTCTTAAGCATAATTTTTTTTGAACATGTACAATTTATAAATCTGAATTTTTGTTACAGAAGGAACAATCTGTTTTAATTGAGAAACAAAAACCATATTTGGCTTAGAAATACACAATCAAGAACTCAAAAATAATAAATAACAGGCATGTTTCAATTAATACACTGCAGAAAATGAGTAGGTATATGTATAATATGCATCTATGTACATTCATAGGGTTGTAGATGATTGAAGTATATACTGCTCACGTAAAAAATAAATTTTGATATATGGATAGGTATATACATGAAGCAACGTTGAAAATTAATTATAAGGAATTATTATTCTGGATGTCATTTTCTTAATTTTTACGTATAATAGAGTAAGGGAAGTATTGTCATCAGTACCAATTTGTTTTACAGATTTTCGCGTATATATCCGTTTTCAGCTTTTCTGAATCGACACTATTCTGTGTCTGTGCGTGCGTGCGTATATGCGTCCATGCGTGGGTGCGTCTGTGCGTGCGTGCGTGTGTGTCTGTGTGCGTGCATGTAAGCGTGTGTACGTATGTGCGTGTCTGTGTGAGCGTGTGTGCGTGTGTGCGTCTACTGTTATAATCAAAGTTCTTAAAAAAAATCTGAGAACTTACAAGGTACGATCTTCAAAATCTTGTAGAACAATAATGATAGGAATGTCTTTTACGAGGAAAACAAATGTTAACTAGATTATGAGTTGGATTTAAGTAAAATAAAAGTGATACCTGGTGAGAAATCCCAAAAGGTTTCGAATAATCAATTGAGGCATCGGAAAATTCCAAGTGCGGGAAAGATGCATTTGTATTAACTGAAATTGAAATTCAAGGGATACAATAAATTTCTACCTATTGCAATATTACTCTTCATAATATTGGGCACGTAGATAATAAGTAGCATTGAGATTTCATTAGTATCAATAAGTATTAGAATAAGAAAAGATAAGAAATAGGGAAGTTGTTCATAGGACAAAGTGATAATGTTAATAATCAGCATATGTCGATGAATAATGAAGCTTATCCAAAAATAGAAGTAAATACTAAAAGAAGAAATTGAGTTAAATATGATAATATGAAGAGTTATTACGAATCAATGAAGAAAAGCTTTTATTCCATGAAATTAAATAAATTTTGACAGTTCTCGATATTTCAAGAAATAACAAGTAGTCATCCAAAGGAGAAATAACCACGTTTTAAATCAATCAAATCATATAGAAAAAGCTTAAGTAATATTAACTTAAAATGAAAAGTACTTGAATAAAACATAAGTGATATCGTGAAAAAGGAAAAAATCAGGGAATAATTTGACATCATTGAGGGGAGCAAAAGCAGATAATAAATTTATAATTAGAGATAGAATCATTCGAATTATGAATTAAAAACACAATTATGTGTCAGGAATCAGAATAGACCGACAGTCTCTATTGAACACACTTGATTTTGAGATTTTAAAACACATTATTGGTCGAAAAGAAATAATCAATCATCATACTCAGAAAGTAATGAATAGTGTAATATTCTGATAGCTGGTAATTTGAGAGCAATTTTATAAACTTATCTATGATGTTATTACACACAAGCCAGGCATACCAAATCCTGCTCAAGATATTACTAGGTTATGTTTGTTCACTGTTCCCTCAGGTCAAAGCCTTGTGAGATCATATGTTGCTATGGAGAGTGGAAACCTTATTGTAACTATGCTAGGATAGCTACCCTTTTATGCAACTCGAGGGTTGCGGAGAGTGCATATTACAGGGTTACACTGCGAGGAGTGCCCTGTGAGTTGGTAGAATGGATTGAATTTAGCTGCCACCAGTTCCCTTTTGAGGTGTTTTAGAGAATAGTACAGGGAACGAAACTAATCTCGGAGGAGTTCCTCTCCAGTAGCACTTGTATTAACATTATTTAGTAGCGGGCCTTTCCTGGCCGAGGTATATACTATGCTAGTATGACAGCTTCACGTTGCTGAAGATGTTCGGAATGACAATCACGACAGGATTATTCTATTTCACTATAACGTTATTTAAGGGATGGTGTATCAATGAAGAACAATTCAAACGGTATAAGTTGTATATTGGGTAAAGTTATTCGAATACAAAAACAATAATAATCGACAGGTATAGACACTAAGTCCCTTGCATGTAAACACACTGTGGAAATATGACAAATAGTAATCAAGAAATGTAAATAAAATAAACGAATTTAATTTGGTGCAAGTTTTCTGAATGGTTTGAATAAAATAAATATAATAAATTGATAAAACTTTATGAAGTATGATCAATCAGTGAATTATTGATTCGCCTGATGTTCCGTAGCCAGAGAGTTGTTTCTTTGCAGGCTAACCTTATTTTTGAATCGAATATACCACTCTGATGGAGTAACTAAGGTTATGAAGTGGACCAGAGGGGCCACTGATAATAAGGTTGAGATTCCAGAAGAGTGACTCTCTAAATAAATAGCCCTGTTGCCTTATCCACAACTACCTGGTTCGCTATGTATATTGTATATGTAGATCTAGTATATTGATACAACAAATTGAACAATATAATGAACACTAGTTTCCAAGATGAAACTCGCAATTTCACTAAAATTCGCCGCTTATGGCTGACTCTCCCTGTCCTTGAGGATCAGGGTCTCAATAGGGGTTTTAAGAACCCTTCGCTTTCTAGATAAAATACCCCTATGGCGACCTTTAAATAATGATCTTTCCTAATAGACCCCCAAATAAATATGTCTTTGAATCTTCACCTAAAATGACCATAATTTCAATTATACCTATCTTAAGTATGTCACCTATATTTACTACAAATTGAGAGAAGTTCGGCAGATGGATCAATACACTTCTAATAAATCAAAATACTCTATCAATGGTTACTATCTTCTATAAACCAACACAAAAACGAGAAAAGGGGGGTGCTGACCTTAGAATTTTCGCTTGAACACAGACTGAATAGCTTTTTCTAAGCACTCACCCTGACTCAGTATTTAATCCTTAATCCACAGGGTAAACTATAACACCAGAGCTCACACTTCACGGCTTTCACAAAATGTATTACTTGGTTAAGTTAAAAATTACACTCCGGAGCTAGTTCTCTCGCACCCAGATCAAATTGTCTAGTCGTTAAAGGAAATAAATTCTCCAAATTATCAAATTACTTTAGATTTCTATCAACAAGTTACCTATCACTTTCTCCAAAATTCTGTTACAGGTTATATTTGTCCAGATTCTAGTTACCAACTCTAAATAAAACGCTTCAAGCAAATGATATCAAAGTAAAATGTAAGTTCTCAAAATTGAGGTTTCGAATGATTTTAAGTGAATGGAAATAAACTATAAGAATGATATAACTTGATTTGAATGAATTGATTTACTTTGAGTAATGAACAAAAGAAAATGTACAGTTGAAAAATAGAAATCTTGTAACTTGTAATACAAAAAAACAATCAAGTGACTAAGTTAAAAATATCAATTTAAAAAAAAAGGAATTAATGAATCTGGCTTTGAGAGAGACTGAGCTATATGTACAAGGAAGTAGGCTTACCCAACAAGGCACGACAAAGGAACTGCTTTTTTTTCTAAGAGTTTTCATTTTTATAATTCGAATCCCCGCCTAGGTTTAGTTTTCCCACCAGCTAGCTCCAAAATTCAAATTGACCAATGAAGTTAGCCGAACCAAGTTATACTTTTCCTCAACACACAAATCTGTATTTGAAGTTGCCTGCTTTCCACATTGAGGGGTAGCGAGTGACCACAAAAAAAAACTCTTCCGACGCTGCTGACTAAGAGATTAACTCTGTCGCTTGTAACTAAGTGCAATTCGGCAAGAATTGCACTTCGAAGGCTCTAAATATCAAAAATAACGTACAACTTGTAAAAGGTATCGGATGGCGACAATAAGTCGCCAGACAGAAATTTCATTAATTAAATCTGAATAGAACTCTAATTTGTTGAATCCAGAATGTCTGTGTATAGTCTGTTCCTGTCAGGAATTTAGAGTTTTAGGTTTTGAACTGCCCGTAAGGACGGGACTACACGCTACGGAATAATTTGAGTTGTACTCTCATGTGTCAAGTATACCTGGCTTACTTAGAGTAACTTAATTTTCAGGAGTTTTCCCCTGTTTAACGCTACTTTGATTTAATCGTAAAAATAATGATCCCCAGGATTATTACAATGGCTGAACTTGATATTTCCCTAGAAAGTTGAAAATGTATCTCTGGCATGAGATGTACCACTCATAAATGTGACAGCTACAAATTTCAAGTGAATAATAAGATTATGAAATGTCAAAGTGACATGTGATCAGCAGCCAATGTGCTTATATTCAAGTTGTATATAAGTAATTTCATAAGTACTCTAATTAATCAAACTACTGAAATGGATTGACTAACGATTATGAATATAATTAATTAATATGGAATAAACAATATAGTACCTTGGACATATGGAAGGACGCAATATTTACTGGAGTTACATGGAACCATACCAATTTTTCAAAACATAGGTGAGTCATATTTTATAATTATATCCTTTTGGTGTTATTACAACCGAGTCAACTTTTTTTATCTTGGATAGTAGACTTCCGCGGACAGCTAATCTTGAAAAATCTTGTCTTCCGGATGGATTCCGCGTCACAATAGCTCGACTTGATGCCGACGTTTCGCCAACCATTACAGGTGGCATCTTCAGGGCAGGCTGGAGCCTTGAACTGAAACTGGTTCTACTGGTTTCTGTAGCCGAATTTATAGTAGGAAAAATCCTTCACGCTACATAGTTCACTGCCTTTGTTCCGGTGGTTAACTTCGTTCCGGCACCTGACCCTGCCGTTGTGCGATCATGTGCGAAGTGGAATTTTCGAGGATGGGTTTCCAAATGTTGGGAAGGTAATATCCTGAGGTTTTCTATAGCTTCGAAGATTTTTCGCTGATAGAAGTTTGGGGCTCGGACTAGGATTTTAGTATCTTCAAAAAGGATTTGATGATTTGTGTTAAACTTGTGTTCCGCAAGTGCAGATCTACTGGTGTCACGAAGTCTTGTACAGCGCTCATGTTCTTTCACACGCGTAGCTACTGTACGACCTGTTTCACCAATGTAGACTTTACCGCAAGAACAGGGAATACTATAAACACCTTCTGAGTGGAGAGGAGGAAGGGGATCTTCAATAGGTTTGTAAAACTGAGATAATTTTGTAAGTGTGGAAAAACTGGTACAAATATTATGTTTTTTGAGGATTTTGGAAATTCGATCTGTTATATTTTGAATATATGGAAGATAGGCCGTGGATAAAGCAGGTGAGAGGGTTTCTGGATCAGGTCGATTTGGATTTTTAGGTGAGGGGTATTTCTTTATGGCCTTTTGAATGTTGTAATGGGAGAAATTATTTGATGATAAGGCAGATGATAGATGTTTCAATTCTGATTTTAAAGATTGAGGCTGAGATAGGTTGACAGCTCTGTGGACCAGGGAGTTTATGACAGATTGCTTCTGGGCAGGGTGGTGGTGGGAAAGACCATTGAGGTATCTATCGGTATGGGTGGGTTTCCGATACACAGAATGTCCTAAAGTACCGTCAGTCTGTCGACTAACCAATACATCCAGGAACGGGAGTGAACCTTGTGATTCGACTTCCATGGTGAAACGGATATTGGGATGTAATGAATTCAAATGATTGAGGAAGGGAACAAGCTTTTCGCGACCATGTTGCCAAATAACGAAAGTATCGTCGACATATCTAAACCAACATTTCGGCTTGAAAACAGATGAGTCAATGGCATTTTGTTCAGAAGCTTCCATGAAGATATTAGCTATGATCGGAGAAAGTGGGGAACCCATGGCAGCTCCCGAAGACTGCTCGTAGAACTTGCCATCGTATAGAAAATATGTGGAGGATAGACAAAAATCAATTAACGGTAGCAAGTATGTTGAAATTTTTTTGGCAGGTAACAATTGAGAAATTATGGAAAGGGTGTCTGGAATGGGAACATTGGTGAACAGTGATTCGACGTCGAAGCTGACGATCAAATCGCATGGGTCAACTTTCAACGTTTGAAGTTTTTCAACGAAATGAAAGAAATTTAGGATAAAACTATTGGAATCACCTACAAGGGGTTTGAGAATAGATGACAGGTATCGCGAGAGTTTATAAGTAGGAGATCCGATAGTGCTGACAATTGGTCTCAAGGGAACTGAGGGCTTATGAATTTTAGGCAAACCATATAAACGGGGACATTTTGAACAATGGGGGATAAGAAATTTCTTATCTGAATCAGGAAGGGAAGAATGACGAATAATTTATGAAATTGAACGTTCTATAGAGGAGGTGGGATCTTTTGGTAGAAGCTAATAGGAATTAGCTTGCAGATGTTGCAGGATTTTGTTATCATAATCTGAACGATTCATGACAACAGTGGAGTTTCCTTTATCAGCCCTCAAAATAGCCAAATCAGGATTTGATTTGAGTGAATTGAGAGCTTCAATTAGAGGTTTAGGGCAATTTGATTTAGGAATCTTGGAATGACGAAGAATTCCAGCAGTTTCGAAACGAATTTCATATGCTGCGAGATGGAAAACTTTATGTAGGGATGCTTCTACAGCAGAAATAATGGATGTCGTAGGAATATTTTTGGGGTAGAAGACAAAATTAGGACCTTTAGATAGAACCAATTGTTCAGCTTCAGTAAGGGTATGTGAAGATAAATTAACCACAGTATTTACAAGAGGGGTTGGTCTTGAAGGTTGGTGCTGAGGGCGTTGGGAGGCAAGAAGTTTATTGAATTTTTGAATATGACGTTTGGAATTGAGGGTACGGATTTGATCGGCTTGATCATAGGTAATTCGGTCGAGAACCAACCAATCGGATGCTGAAAGGGTATTTGAAAGTTCGAAGTGGAGATCAAAGAGGGTTATATTGATGAAATTGATCTCGCGTCTAGTATACTTGATTCGTTCCCGAATCAAAGCTAAACTAGCGCGTTTAAATATGTTTTTGGATGAATGTGAATTTATGGGATGAGATATTTTGAGGAAATTGGGAATCAAATTATGATCACGACAACGACAAAGAAAAGTAAGAGAACAAAGCAAACTCACCAGTTTGGTGCGAAGATTTCCCAGGGTTCTGGATTTCTTCTTGATTTCCTCTCCGTAGAGGTTGGATATCTTGGATAGTAGACTTCCGCGGACAGCTAATCTTGAAAAATCTTGTCTTCCGGATGGATTCCGCGTCACAATAGCTCAACTTGATGCCGACGTTTCGCCAACCATTACAGGTGGCACCTTCAGGGCAGGCTTGAGGCTTGAACTGAAACAGGTTCTACTGGTTTCTGTAGCCGTATTTATTGTAGGAAAAATCCTTCACGCTACATAGTTCACTGCCTTCGTTCCGGTGGTTAACTTCGTTCCGGCACCAAGATTCCTGAATCAAATTGCCCTAAACCTTTAATTCAAGCTCTCAATTCACTCAAATCAAATCCTGATTTGGCTATTTTGAGGGCTGATAAAGGAAACTCCACTCTTGTCATGAATCGTTCAGATTATGATAACAAAATCCTGCAACATCTGCAAACTAATTCCTATAAGCTTCTACCAAAAGATCCCACCTCCTCTATAGAACGTTCAATTTCACAAATTATTCGTCATTCTTCCCTTCCTGATTCAGATAAGAAATTTCTTATCCCCCATTGTTCAAAATGTCCCCGTTTATATGGTTTGCCTAAAATTCATAAGCCCTCAGTTCCCCTGAGACCAATTGTCATCACTATCGGATCTCCTACTCATAAACTCTCTCGATACCTGTCATCTATTCTCAAACCCCTTGTAGGTGATTCCAATAGTTTTATCCTAAATTCCTTTCATTTCGTTGAAAAACTTCAAACGTTGAAAGTTGACCCATGCGATTTGCTGGTCAGCTTCGACGTCGAATCACTGTTTACCAATGTTCCCATTTCAGACACTCTTTCCATAATTTCTCAATTGTTACCTGCCAAAAACATTTCAACGGACTTGCTTACCGTTTTTGTCTATCCTCCACATATTTTCTATACGATGGCAAGTTCTACGAGCAGTCCTCGGTAGCTGCCATGGGTTCCCCACTTTCCCCGATCATAGCTAATATCTTCATGGAAGCTTTTGAACAAGATGCCATTGACTCATCTGTTCTCAAGCCGAAATGTTGGTTTAGATATGTCGACGATACTTTCGTTATTTGGCAACATGGTCGCGAAAAGCTTGTTCCCTTCCTCAATCATTTGAATTCATTACATCCCAATATCCGTTTCACCATGGAAGTCGAATCACAAGGTTCACTCCCGTTCCTGGATGTATTGGTTAGTCGACAGACTGACGGTACTTTAGGACATTATGTGTATCGGAAACCCACCCATACCGATAGATACCTCAATGGTCTTTCCCACCACTACCCTGCCCAAAAGCAATCTGTCATAAACTCCCTGATCCACAGACACTTCACCTAAAAATCCAAATCGACCTGAGCCAGAAACCATCCCACCTGCTTTATCCAAGGCCTATCTTCCATATATTCAAAATATAACAGATCAAATTTCCAAAATCCTCAAAAAACATAATATTTCTTCCCGTTTTTCCACACTTCCAAAATTATCTCAGTTTTAAAAACCTATTAAAGATCCCCTTCCTCCTCTCCACTCAGAAGGTGTTTATAGTATCCCCTGTTCTTGCGGTAAAGGCTACATTGGTGAAACAGGTCGTACAGTAGCTACTCGTGTGAAGGAACATGAGCGCTGTACAAGACTTCATGACACCAGTAGATCTGCACTTGCGGAACACAAGTTTAACACAAATCATCAAATCCTTTTTGAAGATACTAAAATCCTAGTCCGAGCCCCAAACTTCTATCAGCGAATAATTTTTGAAGCTATAGAAATCCTAAAACATCCGAATAATCTGAACCGTGACTCAGGATATTACCTTCCCAACATTTGGAAACCCATCCTCGAAAATTCCACTCCGCACATGATCGCACAACGACAGGGTCAGATGCCGGAACGAAGTTAACTACCGGAACAAAGGCAGTGAACTATGTAGCATGAAGGATTTTTCCTACAATAAATACGGCTACAGAAACCAGTAGAACCAGTTTCAGTTCAAGCCTCAAGCCTGCCCTGAAGATGCCACTTGTAATGGTTGGCGAAACGTCGGCATCAAGTCGAGCTATTGTGACGCGGAATCCATCCGGAAGACAAGATTTTTCATAGGACAACTTGCCATCAACAGCTTACATCCTTCAGCAATAGTTCATTCGTTGAAATAAGTAACTTTCTTCAATAAAACAATGAGTGAATTAGGATTAAACTCACATTTCATGTTGAGCGTAGAATGTTGATATACTCGGAATAACTCAGTAATTTCACAGTAGGTATCAGCCGAAACATTCAATTCAAGACAGTAACCATAGAAATTATTACAAGGTTAATCATAGTTCATAAAACAATTATTTCATTAGAAATGTTAACAAGAAATGTTATATTGATAGAGTTCATTCGACAATGTAGTTATTGATGAATAAATTCAAACTGTTTGAAGCTATTGGCACATAATGGCTCAACCTCAAATTCATAATTGATCAAATGAACATATAATCCATTTGAATTTGAATGAAAACGGTGTTTTCTTTCATTTATATTATCACTCCCACAAAGATATAGAAAACCTGAGAATAATAGAAACAAAGGTGAGTCTACACTCCAGACAAACTGTTATCATCATTATCACATATCGATTAGAACAGAATCAGAAAAGGGTAATTTAAACAACAAATAATTGATAGAGTAATTTAATTTAGCCGGAAATCAAAGCAAAGTGCATCAACAATATAAACATTTGCTAAAACCTGTAATATAAAAATATATTCAAATTGACTATTCCACAATCAACATTGCTTCAATAATTGTCACATGAAACTAAAGATTTTGTTAATAATTTGTCGACCAACACTTAGACATTTGAAAAACCAGATAATTTGATTGAATAAAACATAAATAATTAAGACTCCACAAATAATGATAATAGTTTGTACGTAACCTAACCCACTGTGGAGGCGGGTGCGCCGTTCCTATTGGTCGTATGGAATTTGCAACTCGCTTCAAAGCGATGAATGTGGGAACTGTATTGTATATCGGCGCAGTAGCCTCGTTTCGAAGAGTTTTTCTGACATCATCTTCGGTTTTTCAAATGAAATTATAGTATTTCATAGGTATCAGTGGCGGCTCCTCGAAGGAGGCTAAGGAGGCTCAGCCTCCTCACCAATTTATCTTAATGATCATTCTCCATTTTATTTCCTGTTTTTATGATAATTCTTTAAATTTTACAATTAATTCCTCGTTCTCAGTAGTTATTTTCAATCCGGCAACAGTGGTCAGAGGCTAGATTCTCTATCTATCTCAAACGCTGAGCATGTGTTATTCAACACAGTTGCCGTTTTTCCGACCAGTCAATCGCCAAATAGCGTGAAACGGCGAAAACGGCAACAGGGTAGGGAGGCTAGCTTTTCGTACCCATTCGTCGGTCGAATGAAATACGATTACTTGCGCTCCCGCCTCCCGCTGCTAGAAGAATGCGGTTAGTTGTTGTTTTTATTCCACGAGGCGTAGTAAGGTTAAGTAGTTAATTTTTAAGTTATAATTTATCTAATCGGAATCGGTGAACGTTAAAATTATGAATGACTTAGTTGCAGAGTTCTTAGAAAATCCATTTAGTGGATTAACATATGATAAAAAAGGGTTCTTCAAAAACAAACGGCCTTTACCGGATTTGAAAGGATTAGTGATGGCAGGGAAGTATCAAAATCGATCGTTTAATACTGATAATTATAAAAAATATGTATGGTTAACGGGATCTGATGTACACAATAAATTATATTGCTGGTATTGCTTGCTATTCACATCAGATACAACTTCATGTTGGGGGAACTTGGGTTATAATGATTTGAAAAATTTAGCTCGTGGCCTAGAAAGACATGAAAAATCGCAGGAACATATTACATCGTGTATTAAGTTTAAATTAACCGGTAAACAGAATATTGTTAATGCGATTGATTCTACACGAACCCGAGAAATCGAAAATCATAATAATACAGTTAAAGAAAACCGCGAAGTTTTAAAAAAAATCATTGATTTCTTATTGTATTTATCATTTCAAGATTTGGCTTTTAGAGGGCATGATGAAACTGAAAATTCAGTTAATAAAGGTAATTTTAGGGAATTGTTAGATTTGTTTTGTAAATACGACAGCTTCGCGATTTTATGACTAACGCGTCAGTATTCGCAGGCATTTGTTTTGTTTTATGCGGGTATAATGGTTGAGTGACACCACGCGAAATAAGGTTAGATTAGAATTCGTCTGTTCGGTAAATTATCAATTGTAAAAATGGACAACTAGTGGAAAGATTTTTAGGGTTCTACGATGTTGATTCGGGAAGAACAGCTGTCAATTTATTCAATTTTTCAATGGAAACATTTCAATGATTCGACTTTGCGAATAAATCAGACTTACGACGGCATCTGTAAGGGCGGGACATTTAAACGGTCTTCAAACAAACGTAAATTTTAAATAACATAGTAGGAAACAGAATTCCCTGTAATGCTCGAACTCGATGGAATTTTACATCACATGCAAAGTTTAGTTTACCATCCATAAAAATAAAGACAAATTAATTGAAATATTTGATTTTATATTAAACAGTGATGACTTTTCAACAGATCAGGTTTCATTGAATGCTGCTGTTGGTTTAAAAGCTTATTTAGAAAATGAAGAATTTTTGTTATTTCTTGATACTTTTAAATTAATATTTGAACAAACTGATCTTATTTTTCAAATTTTACAACATAAATTCACTAATATAATTCATTCAAGAGATCGTTTAACACATCTCATTGATAAAATTCAAGTTTCCGTTATACAGAATTTCATTTTAATATTTTATTTGGAAATTATTCAACTGATGAGGCTTCTCCCGTGAAAAGGAGGAAAACATATAATTTGGTAGACAAGAAACTACATTATAAACAACTTTTTTATGAAATTTTAGATACTATTAAAGGTCAAATATTGAGATTCGATTTTCCGATTTACATGAATTGAAGTTTTTCGATTTGACGAATAGAAGATTTTTCGAATCTTTTTCAAAAGAGTTTCTCAATACACTTTCAGATAACTTAGTTCTAAAATATAATTTTTTTGATAAAATAGCGCTGCACAATGAATTATGCGTTGTATACTGGGATAAAGATATTTTAGGCCAGTACGACAGTCACGCCGATATGATAAAATATATGATAGATAATGATTTGCAACAAGTCTCACCTCAGTTTTATAAACTACTTTGTTTGACAGTCACCATTCCTGTCACGTCGGCATCGGTGGAGAGATCATTTTCTACTCTCAAACGAATTAAAACATACATGCGAAATACAATGGGCCAAAATCGTTTATACAATGTTAGTTTAATATCTATTGAAAAAGATTTAGTAAAACACTTAAAACATAATGATACATTTTATGATAATATTATTGATCATTTTTCGTAAATTAAAGACCGTAGAATTTCGTTAATATATAGAAAAGTTGATAAAATTAATAACGAAAAACAAAATATGAAAAATTCCAAAAAAAAAGAAAAAAAATTAAAAATCCAAAAAAAAATAAAAAACAAAAAACGAACGAAAAAAAAATTTGTGGGCAAGAGAAACTCTATACCTCCACGTTGATTCTTGCTGGGTAACAATCAATTTTGTCACTGAAGGTTAAATTAATTGGCTGAATAGAGTATATTTTTACAAAAACGTTTTATGTCCAGCCTCCTCTCTCAAAAAGTTCACGAGCCGCCACTGATAGGTATATATTCAACCTGCGGAAGTGTCCAAAATTCTCATTTCAAGATTCGTCATCGGAGTGTAAAGATGCAGTCTATTTTCTGTGTTTACTCTGTGGAGTGATTTATTAAACTAGGAGACTGTCTATGATCAAACTGTCAAACTGAACGAAGGTTAAAATAGTGTAAAAGAATAACAATAACAATAATATACTATTGATTGTTAGGGTTCCTTTAAGGAATGCTACATTAACATTAACGTAAAAAGATGGTAGTTGTGCGATGTTGAAACTTTATCCCAACTACAGCTCACCGTTTTTGTAATTATAACATTACAAATAATGATTACTTATGTCATGGTCTGGAAACATAAATCGCATATAGGTAAAACCTGATGCTGTGCTACGAGGTGGTGATCAAAAGCACGTTGCTGTAACATGAACTTCACATTCCCGTAATGGTTATATTTCAGGTTTAAATGATCGTTGTGTCATTCGTATACTTGAAATGATATGTGAGAAACTGAAAATTGCGTCTCAATTTTGTTTTCAAAACATAATTTCATTGAAAATCACATCGGAACTCAGGAGTGACTTGTTTCATCAGATTAGGAGTAAGACTGAATCTTTCACATATTACAATATGAATGACTTCCCATAGCACTGCTTTTCAGTATAAGCTTCGCGAAATGTCTCTCCAGAAATTATATAACGATGCTTCAGAACTGCAATAGCATATGAAATCCTGTTAATTATTCTGTAAGCAGAGGATGATAAAACTCCATTAAAATCAGCAAAGACGATCTGCATGTCTCCACTACCATGATATTTGAGAGGTGAAAGCGGTTCAACTAAAAATGGAGGGCAACCTTCTTTGGAATGAACCCGATGTTATTTAATATATCTCATTTAGTCAGATAAGTGATATGGAATCATACCTACTGTTAATCTAATTGTCAGCTATTTTCGAAAGGCAATTTACATTTACATATTTTTACTTCCCTCACTAAACGTAGTTTATAGTGTATGGGATATTGTGATCTGGCCAAAAATCTGAAGTGACAGTTTATTCCTGACAAATTTTGAAACTTCATGTGAAAGCAGATGTCAGTATGAAACATAGTTGTGAAATGCATTACGATGACGATTTGGATGGTATTTCAAAATAACATAAAATATAATATAACATATTCCATTAGCGGCTTGTAAAATCATTTCCAATATACTGTATGTTCCTACAATCATTTACATTTGACCCGCAGGAGTAGGGTTGCCACTCATCCTTCTTTGAGAAGGACATCACTTCTTTGGATTGTTTCATCCTTCTTACTGCTCTATAGTAACGGAGTCAGGTTTTAGTCAAATTTGCTATGTCGATTCATGTATAATCAAAATCATTTCTTATTTGTTGGCGATTGGCGCTACTGACTGAGTAGATATCACAAGAGATAATGTAAAGAATAGGAATATTTGCCTTTATTCTATTCTGAATATAATTCACTTCAGTAGTAGTGTCGGTTCATGTATAATCGAAGTCATTGTTTATTTGTTGGCGGTTGGCGCCACTGCCTGAGTAGATATTACAAAAGATATGATGTAAAGAATAGGAATAGTTCCCTTCATTCTATTCTAAATATAATTCACTCCAGTCCTAGTAGAGAAACTACAATCTATAAAATTACAGCATTATATATTTATTGATACCATATATTCAACCAATGTGTGCCAGAAAAAAGCATGACGTCGAAAATGCGCCTGTAGCTGGTCATACTAATCGCTACTATCAGCAACTCGTGCTTCTTCACCAATGTGGAGAGGAGGCAACCCTGAGCAACTGTGTCCGGAAACCAGTTTGCTAACAAAAGTGTGGGAAGTCAGATGATGGATTGGTCATAGCTTTTTTATTCATATTTGATCCTGAAGCTTACAAAATACTGTTATATGTTTCACAGCATCATAAATTTGTATGTATAGCATAATTGCAAAATTAAACAAATACTATATGTTTATAAAGTATGATCGTGCATTGAAAAACAGTTGGATCTGGAGTATTTAAATCATCAAAGTATTCTACAATGTTTTCTAAGGTTAAAGAAGGAGAAACCCCCATTTCTTCATAGGGTAATTGCACAATCGATAATTAGCTATGGAATTTCGACCTTTTCTTCGTTTGTCTGCATTAGTAAGATTTAAATCAGGTACTGCGCACCAGGTTTGAGTAGTATTTTCAAGTAAATTCCAAGAAGTCGCCTTTGCGATTGCGTTCAATGTCTCCCGAAAAATGAGCAGGACATAAATAACAAGAATTCTTTTCATTGCTCTCACCTTTCTCCACTCGAAAATAGCGAAGTTTTTGTGAAACCGATTGTAACTTACGGCATTTTTTTCGGCTATGCACTATGCAATAGCGTAGTCACTGTTTTCTTTGAGTTATACCTCCGGTTTTACAATTAAAACACACCTACTAGTATGTACCGAACGGCTACAATGACGTCTGAAGCTGTCCCTAGTGCGCCAACTTAGCGGCTTGTGAACTCTAAAGACGTTGGCTACGATTCTTGGATGAGACAACTTCTCATATACTCAGCTTAAAATTAGGTTGCGTCAATATAGATATTTGAAATTACTTATATCATAAATTCCTCAGATTGAATCACCACAACAAGCAAACCAGAAGAACTTCTCGACAAAAGTCCGATGGGATGACACCCTTGAGCATTTCTAATGCTAGTCGAAAATTTTAAATTTCGTGAGAAATAAGCTCTAAAGTTTGGAAGTGTAAATTGTTTTTTCTTCAAATTATAAAAACACAAAAATGTATGTCCATTATTCAATTTTGAACTATGATTGATTAATTTATGAGTGATAATGAAGTCGTTTCTCCCAATTTCGTATTAAAACTGCTCATTCAGGAAAAAGATGATCGAAGAACTTCGGCATGAACTACATAATGAGAATAACTTGAAGTCCAATAGCAACATAATGACAATTGAACAATACAGGTATATTGTTCTCCAGGTTGAATTTCGCAACATGTTCTTTAGTTCCAAACAGAGGTTGAATTTTTCAGAATGAATGGTTAGAGGATATAACGTTTGCTTTACGAACGTGGATGAGTAAGCGAGGCGGGAGTGGGTGTGGTACCCCCCATTTACGACTCATTCTAAGCGGCTTGCGTCTGTCCTGAATGCTTGCTCTGACGTTTCATAGCTCAAACTTTTGAATGAGATCAGCTGTACGGCATGTGGACGTTCTGAGAAGTTCAAAAACAAATTTTCTGACATCACATTTCATCAGTAAGTATTATATTCCGTTATTTTGATAATTATTTGGTCAATGTTTGAAATGTCATTGGAACTTCACCCATAGATTCATATTTAAATTGAGTCAGATAAAATAAGTAATATTGAATTGAATCAGCCATTACCTGATGTGGGGTGTGCCACTGAACAACGGAAACATACCATTATATGCAACCCTCATCTCCGTCCATCAAGATTATGCTAATAGCTCCTTCCTCTCGCTACTTATTCTAAGTAAAACTACAACTTTCGAAAATCTTTGAAAATCTAGATTCCATCGCCATCTGTCGGACAGCAGACGCTGTAATGGGTTTATTATTCGCAATGCCACGCTTTCTCAAGATAGATATCGCGATTCAAAGAAACTGTTGGAATTACAACCGCCAGTTGACGGCTCCAAAACAATGCAAAGTGAAATACAAACACATTTCGTGTTGGAATCAATATACATCTGTTGAGAAACAATCATAAAATATATTGTTATCAAAAAGAAAATTCATATTTTATCCACATTCTATTATTCAAAGAACTGGTATCTGATGTCATATGGATCCTAGTGGTTGAAATAATAAAAATCAGAAACTATGACACGTACATACAGAAAGTATAGTTGAGAATCCCAAACAATTGCAAACACATTATAAACGGATTTTCAGGGATATAAATTCAATCTACTGTTTTCGGAAATATGCAAAAAGACAAAAATGGATATTGTATGAGAATATATCATTCCAAATATTCATAAGAATGAATTGCAGGAAAATGCTACACTTCCAGTATCTGTAGGTACCATACAATAGTAAGCTATCTAAGTTATATTCAAATGAATTAAGTAATATGAGTAGGGGAAGTGTGCTTAAAATGGGATACTTGAGGTACAAATGCTCAAGAAAAATATTTGGAAATATTTTTTAATTTTCACTCATGCATAAATCTGTTGAATTATCATTTCAATATCATAATAAGGAATCTCTGGATTCAAGAACTAACCAATTTTGTAAAAATATATACTTTTAAAAATGTTGCATTATTTCCATTTTATCCACACATGTTGATAAAATGGGATTTTGGGTAATTCTAAAATAAGATACGTATTTAAGCAGCGAAATTTTAGTCTATCTAAAGGGCAATAAGACATGGAATATTCTTAACCGGATTTATTTTAAAATATGAAGAATACAAGAGGATTATATAGTAAAATTAGTTAACACGTTTAAAACTTAATATTGGCATTTGTCACAGAAGAAATAATCTTCTGTTCCCGCACATGCTTCATGAACCCATCTGAGGCACTGGTTGCATTTGATCCATCCGTCCCCCTTTTCGCTTGGAGAGTTACTGTTTTCACAATAAAAACATTCCGGATCAGACTCTTGTTCACTGGATTCATCATTGTCAATAATTTTAACCTTTACGCTCTTTTCTTTTGCTTTCCCTTTTTTGGATGCGTATTTTCCTTCAATGGATTTGGTTGAATGGTTTAGATTTTTTTTTATCCGTCCAGCTTCCCGGATTCTTTTTTTCTGTTCACTTTCGGATAATTCTTCTTCATAAGGAGTGGAGGTGAGTATGGCTGCTTTTCCGGTCTTTGGTTTTCTTTGGGCATCGCTTTTCTTGGAAGTGACTTTTGGGTATGGCCTCAAAGCTTCTGGACTGATATATGTGTCTCGAGGTATTTGTTGTATATCTGACATGGGAAGTTGTAGTGAAGAAGTGCTTTGAGATGTCTGTTGTACGCCTGATGTGGAAGGTTGTGGAGAAGGTGTTCTATCAAATCGTTCTTGCTGTGGCCTTTCAGAATTCTGTAAGTTTGAATTGTTTTCGGCTTGTGGCGTTACTTCACTACTTGCAGTTATTTCCGGTGTTTCAATAATTTGTGTTGATGCTGCTGGCAGGGGAAAATCAGTTGGAAGGCTGCTGCAAACATTTCTTCTTTGAAAACATGGCGATCTATAGGAAATATCCCTGTCTTTTTAAAAGCACTCATTGCATTAAGAGTTGTCGCAGCTTTGAGATACGCTTTACCAAAAAGCTCAGCTACATTGTAAATAGCCTGGATTATTTCTAAGGTAGGTATTTTGCTTTTGACTATAGAACGTTGGAAGTGGACCCATGAAGCACATCTAAGGGTTGCATTCTATGTGTGCAGTGTGGCGGAATACATATAATCTCAACTCCATTTTTTCGAGCTTTCATTATCACTCCAAGATTCTGGGTGGGTGACTTGTGACCATCTAATATTAGCAAGGTTGAATTATCCTTAGATGCATGAGAATATTTAATAAAATGGTCGAACCACTTTTCAAACAGCGGAATATTAATCCATCCTGAAGGCTCACATGCAATTAATGTTTCCGGTGGAGCACCAATTCAGAATTCTTGCTTCATTCGGGCACGGGAAACACTATTATTGGTGGAATGAAATAACCTGCTGCATTCATGCAAATCACTGCGGTACGTAGGGTCCCACGTTCAGCTGAGGTAAGAGCCCCGATCTGCTTTCTTCCCCGCATGGCTATAATTTTTGATTGTTTCCCTTGGACGGTAGTTATGCCGGTTTCGTCGACGTTAAATATTTGTGAGGATTTAAAATGATGTTGATCTTGAACAGTTTCTAAGAGATTGTTAACATTATTCTTGTTAAAAGCAGTTGCCCGTGCAGGTGAGGTAGCCTCGGGTACCCTGAGTGAAAGATTGTTTCTCTGCATAAAAGATCTTAACCAAGCCCATCCTGCTGCCTTATTATCTTTATTGAAAAAATGAGGTATATTATTTTTTTCGGCGAACTCAAATGCTAGTTGTCCAACTGACGTTGCGGTAAGTCCAAACAACATCGATTTCATATTTTTCACATGTTACAAGCTGTTGTTCCAATTCCGGTGGAAATGTGATTAACTTGCTTCCTAGACCTTTTAGACTACCCTTTTTTATTTTATTTTTACCTTTTACTCGCCTTTCTAATGTAGATTTGGGTACTCTACAATCTTTTGCCGCTTTCATATAACCACACTGCCCCGACTCTATAGTGCTATAGCCGCAGACATTTGTTCCTCCGACCATGCTTGACGATTAGTGTTTCTCAGATATTTCGGCTTTGGTGGCATTTTAAGTATCTAAAAAAGATACACTTATTTAAAATCTTGATGCAAATACTGTGTAGATAAAACGGGATATCCTCATTTTAGAAAACACTTTTTTCCCGTTTTAGCAACATGGTTACAAAGAAATAAACACGTTTTTACATACCCCCTACAAACTAATATTGCCGTAAGACTACATAAATTCTATTTAAATATGAATCAGCTACATACAAAAAAAACACTACGACATTTTATAAGCATCTTAGCATGCAATTCTTACAATCGTGTAGTACACGTTCCGTGCATTTCATATTCACACGGTTATTACGCTTGACTATTGCCATGGATAATTCCAATCAACGCTATTATAGATTTACTGTGCCTTCACATCAGTTCTAATAATGACTTCGGTATCTAATAATAGTTGTTGTTATGTTTATTGTGACAATAACATTTGATCACGTAATGGTGTCACTTTTTTCAAATTTCCGGTGAACGATATTAAAAAAACAAAAGAGTGGCAAAAGAATTGTGGAAACATTAAAATCTTCTTAATGGACATTGAGAAATTAAAGCGTAAAAGGATTTGTGAGGAACACTTTTTACCGGGGTGCATTAACACTAATCGGAAACGCAAATTGTTGTGCCGTACTGCATTGCCTATAAAATATAATACCGAAGGTAAGTCAAGTTCTTATTCTCATTCCATTTGGACATCTTTGTCAGCGGTATAAATAACTAACGCTGGATCTGCAGCTGTGAGTCTTAGGACAGTCGTATTTCAAAATTATGAAATTTTCAGGTTATCCAATAAAAATAAACTAGTGTGATCAATAAAATTTAGGATTGTCTTATAATTACTAAAGTTATTTTATCATCTCGAATAGATTATTAATAACATTGTTTATTTATGCCTAATGAATTGGCAATGATAGCCTCTAATATTTATTTTGTAGGATTTCAAATATACCTCTCAGTGGTTTGCGTAGTTAAATGGGTATGAGTCTCCGTTCCAACCAACCCCAACATTTTGGTCTGGTTCCAAAAGTACGGAAATTTATGAACTGGGTTACTTTTCATAAAGTACTATTTGACACGTTGCAATAATCATACGCCTACTTAATTAATTGAAGAATATTATCAGATGCATGATTAAAATAAATATAATAAGTATATATATGATAGAATCTTGAAATATCGACTGTACCTTCATCACATTTCGATATCGTTTATCCAAAATTTATTCGAATCTTGATTCAAAAATTCTTCAGTTTCTTATGATTATTCTTAAAACTAATAATCTTTCTTATAGGGGAACCACATCCTTCTGTTACCCCAACAAACCTACTAACGGAACCAAGTCCCAAAACATACGCTAAAAAAATAGCACGTCAAATCAGTACCACGTCTTCTACAAACTCAGAGGATATAATCATCGATTTTGTGAAGGATTCTCCAACTACAGGACGTACTTTTCGAAAATCCGCATCTAGCAGTACTGTCAGCAGTAAAGTGAGCGAACGTTTGTTAGCAATGCCTTCCAAAACAGAATCATTGCTACAAAGAAAGACTAGGGCAATAACAATCAAGATAACAAAGTTGAAATATAAATTGAAAGCTAGGTATTCGCAAACATATAGACTGAAACAAAAGCAAAAGTCTCTCACAAATAGAACAATCATGAATAATTTACTGAGATTTAAGAGTAATGCTACAAGAACGTTCGTTAATATGCAAGTTTCTCATGGCCGAAATTCGAAATGGTTATTAGCTGAGAAACAACTAGCTCTTTCCTTATATTATAAATCTCCTAGTGCATATACATATATGGTGAATAACTTGAAACTATCTCTCCCATCTGTTCGAGTGATCCAAACGTGGTTAAAAGTGTTCAATGTGAAAACCGGATTGAAAACAACACTTATTAATAAGCTTTCTTTGAAAGCAAAATGTATGACTGATCGTGAGAAGATGTGTGTTGTGATGTGTGATGAGATTGTTTTGAAAAAACAATTGGAATACAATAGATCTGAAGACAACGTAGAAGGTTACCAGGATCTTGGGATGTTACACCGGGAGAAAAATTAGCAGACACAGCTCTCGTATTTTTCATTCGTGGTCTTCTCCATAATTGGAAGATACCCCTGTGCTACTACACATCTCCCGATCCCGTGAAAAGTGTTTCATTGCAGCACATCATCATCGATGTGATAAGGGCATCAAGGAATATGTCATTCAATCTCCAGGTACTCGTCTGTGATCAGGGATCGAATAATAGAAGTGCGTTAACTTTGTTGGGTGCTACAAAAGATAATCCTGTTCTGGATGTGGATAGTCAAAAAGTATTCACATGTTTTCACGCACCTCATTTAATAAAAAGCTTACGTAATAATTTCTAGAATCTAAAATTGACTTTTATTGTTAACAAAAAGCGCGTTTCTTGGTCTGACATTGTCAAAATCTACCCTCTCGATCAAACTAGTTCAACTTCCAGAGCAATGACCAGAATTACGGAAAGTCATATTTATCCCACAAATTTTCAAAAAATGAGAGTCAAATTAGCAATACAAATTTTTTCACATACTGTTGCTGCAACAATGAGCACTGCAGATAAAACGAAACAGGTGAATAGTTCCACAATACTAGACACTGCAGATTTTATTGAAAATATTAATCATATATTTGATGCTTTGAATAGTAGAGTGTGGAAAGATCAGAATCCCCATAAGAGAGCCTTATCTATTTATCAAGATCTATCTGAGAGAGTTTTGACTAATGCTTTATTATATTTTCAAAATGTAGAAGTTTTCGAAGGCGAGAAACGAAGAAATAGTATTTACTGCCTAAACGGGTTTTTATGGACTATTAAAGCAATTCTATTATTATGGTCCTCTTTGAAAGAGAAGAAAATGAATTATTTATTGACGAATTTTTTGACTCAAGACCCCTTGGAAATTTTTTTTTCTGTAATCAGAACACGGGGAGGTTATAACCCCATACCTACTGTACAACAATGCCGCATTTCAATTCAACACAACATGAACATAAGACTTCAAATGGCTGCAAACGCAGGAAATTGTGAGGTGGACGAAAGCGACATGTTGGACCTTGAAAAATCAGATTCCTGTGATTTTAGTGGAGAAAAAGAAATAATTAATCCGAACAAAGCCAATGACAATGATGTGCCACAAAATGATTTTGAGAGTGATTGGTATCCAGATGAATGCATAGGTGATGCAGAGCCTACAAATATTACTCTGGAGACATGTTCCAATGTTTATGTTGCATGCTATCTAGTAAATAACATTCTGAGAAAAACAAAATGTAAATATTGTGAAGTGAAACTGCTCAAAAACAGTTGTGAAATACTTCAAGCAAATGAACTTCTTCTCTTGAATAAAGATTACTCATGTTCTGCAAGTGTGAAATTTCTGAAACGACCAACGGAAGAGTTTTGTAACATTGTAACTTTTTTATTTTCAAAATTTAATGCTCTCTTCGATATACAGGGTATTCCACGAGAGCCGTTCGTTAGAAGTTTTCGTGGTTAGAAAAAAGTAAGAATTCTGAAATTTTGGGTTCCAGTGTTATACAAGATTTCCTTTCTTTTCAAAATATTTTCAAGATCATACTACTCCCAGTTACACCGGAAGTCGCCATTAACTTCCTTATTTTAAATAGAACACCCGGTATATTATTTCATTATTAGATTTCTGAGAAAATTTCATAGTAGATTCCATCAGGTTTCCCTATACCTATTTTCAATTTTTTCTTAGATATCTTAATTTTTTTGAAAATTTTGACAGATGTAGCGCTGTTTTGAGCATTGCGCCCTTTAACCAATTTCGATTGATGGAAGCCGCTTCTGGGGTAGACGGAAGCACAGGAATGATTCTTTCGAATGCCATATTGACAACTGATTTATCGCATACAGGCTATCCAAAATTTAATGACCAATTAAATCATTTTAAAAGTTGAAAAAGTTCGTTTTTTCAAATAGAACACCCTGTATTTCATTGGATGGTCGTATGCAGAATTTGATTCTGCATCGATTTGCTATAACATTTCCTATACCTATTTCCAGTGGTTTTCTTGTTAATCCATATTTTTATAAAAAGGTGATCAAACTCCAAAAGTTCTACCAAAATGTAAATGCGGCAAGATATCTGGAGATACTGAGAGGGTTTGTTAGTAATTTTCTAAATACCCTACCTACACGTGATAGAGCAAACAGTTGGTATCATCTTGATGGTGCTCCAGCACATTCCACTATAGCTGTACACCGGCAATTGTCACTGATGTTCGAGGATCGGTGGATTGGCCCGCGAGGACCTTGGAACTGACCACCCAGATCACCCGATTTGACTCCCTTGCATTTTTACCTCTGGGGTCGCATAAAAGAACTAGTGTACTCTAGGCCGGTACAAACTAGAGAGGAATTGTTAAATCGTGTTCACCATGCGCTTACTAATATAAGTCCAGACGAACTTCGGAGGTCTGTTTCGCGAGGAGTACATGACAGAGTTATTCAGTGTTTGAACCAAAATGGAGGTATTTAAGACAATTATTGTGATTTTACATTCTCTTGTTGTTTTATGTCATTATGTTCCAATTTTTTGTTTTTACTTTATATTTCATTCTAAATGTTATGTACTAATGTCATGTTCTAATTAAAGTAAATTTCTTACCGTTTCATTGATGTTTATTTGGCAATGTTTCAGTTTCTGCCAAAAAACCACATTAAAATAAAAAATATGGATTAACAACAAAACCACTGGAAATAGGTATAGGGAATGTTATAGCAAATCGATGCAGAATCAAATTCTGCATCCGATCATCTAATAAAATACAGGATGTCCCATTTGAAAAAATGAACTTTTTCGACTTTTAAAATGATGTAATTGGTCATTAAATTTTGGATACCCTGTATGAGAATAAATCAGTTGTCAATATGGCATTCGGAAGAATCATTCCTGTGCTTCCGTCTACCCCAGAAGCGCTTTCCACCAATCGAAATTGGTTAAAGGGCGCAATGCTTAAAACAGCGCTACATCTGTCAAAATTTTCAAAAAAATCAAGATATCTAAGAAAAAATTGAAAATAGGTATAGGGAAACCTGATGGAATCCACTATGGAATTTTCTCAGGAATCTAAAAATGAAATAATATACCAGGTGTTCTATTTAAAATAAGGAGGTCAATGGCTTCCAGTGTAACGGGAAAGAGTATGATCTTGAAAATATTTTGAAAAGGAAGAAAATCTTGGATAATCCTGGAACCCAAAATTTCAGAATTCTAATTTTTTTCCACCATGAAAACTTCTAACGAACGGATCTCGTGGAATACCCTGTATATAAATGCGGACCAAATGTTAAACAAGATATTGAAAACTCCATTTTAAAGTCGCCAAATGTTCTTCACGGTTGGTTTACAGACAATGATAGTTCAGAATGTGTAAAACATAGAATAAACATTGTGAAGTTATTTATAAAAATTAAAATGGGAATCGCAACGGCTCACATCGAAAAAACGAAAAAGTTCTTCAAGCAGCTTTCCTAAACCTAATCGGAAAGTACGAATTCTTTCTTAAAATTTTGATAATGAGATACAATTTCATAAATTTTGTTTCTATGTCCTATATACGCATTATTTTATACGCAAATACTTCTTCGACGTACCACTACATGTACCACAAGAATCCAAACATTTATATTCATTTGTTTATCTTGTTTGAATCTTGTAAAATATCCTGGGCGGGTACAATCGTATTAAATTATCATTCTATGAATTTTAATAAAATCAAATGTTTGATTTTTTCCATAGCACTGTTCGATAATAAGATACAATTTTATAAATTTTGTTTCTATGTGGTATATATGCATTATTTTATATGCAAATACTACTTCGACGTACCACTACATGTATCACCAGAATCCAAACATTTATATTCATTTGTTTATCTTGTTTGAATCTTGTAAAATATCCTGGGAGGATACAATCGTATTAAATTATCATTCTATGAATTTTAATAAAATTAAATGTTTGATTTTTTCCATAGCACTGTTTAGATAATGAGATACAATTTTATAAATTTTGTTTCTATGTGCTATATATGCATTATTTTATATGCAAATACTGCTTCGACGTACCACTACATGTACCACCACAATCCAAACATTTCTATTTATTTTGTTTATCTTTTGGTTCTTCCAGTTAAAATATTCTCAACAGTTATCCATAGCTGAGGAACGCGAATAAATTTTGTTTCTATGTCCTATATATGCATTATTTTATATGCGAATACTTCTTCGACGTACCACTACATGTACCACAAGAATCCAAACATTTATTTTCATTTGTCTATCTTGTTTGAATCTTGTAAAATATCCTGGGCGGGTACAATCGTATTAAATTATCATTCTATGAATTTTAATAAAATCAAATATTTGATTTTTTCCATAGCACTGTTCGATAATAAGATACAATTTTATAAATTTTGTTTCTATGTGCTATATATGCATTATTTTATATGCAAATACTGCTTCGACGTACCACTACATGTACCACAAGAATCCAAACATTTATATTCATTTGTTTATCTTGTTTGAATCTTGTAAAATATCCTGGGCGGGTACAACCAGATTAAATTATCATTCTATGAATTTTAATAAAATCAAATGTTTGATTTTTTCCATAGCACTGTTTAGATAATGAGATACAATTTTATAAATTTTGTTTCTATGTGCTATATATGCATTATTTTATATGCAAATATTGCTTCGACGTACCACTACATGTACCACAAGAATCCAAACATTTATATTTATTTGTTTATCTTGTTTGAATCTTGTAAAATATCCTGGGCGGGTACAATCGTATTAAATTACCATTCTATGAATTTTAATAAAATCAAATGTTTGATTTTTTCCATAGCACTGTTTAGATAATGAGATACAATTTTATGAATTTTGTTTCTATGTGCTATATATGCATTATTTTATATGCAAATACTGCTTCGACGTACCACTACATGTACCACAAGAATCCAAACATTTTTATTCATTTGTTTATCTTGTTTGAATCTTGTAAAATATCCTGGGCGGGTACAATCGTATTAAACTATCATTCTATGAATTTTAATAAAATCAAATGTTTGATTTTTTCCATAGCACTGTTTAGATAATGAGATACAATTTTATAAATTTTGTTTCTATGTGCTATATATGCATTATTTTATATGCAAATATTGCTTCGACGTACCACTACATGTACCACAAGAATCCAAACATTTATATTTATTTGTTTATCTTGTTTGAATCTTGTAAAATATCCTGGGCGGGTACAATCGTATTAAATTATCATTCTATGAATTTTAATAAAATCAAATGTTTGATTTTTCCCATAGCACTGTTTAGATAATGAGATACAATTTTATAAATTTTGTTTCTATGTGCTATATATGCATTATTTTATATGCAAATACTGCTTCGACGTACCACTACATGTACCACAAGAATCCAAACATTTATATTTATTTGTTTATCTTGTTTGAATCTTGTAAAATATCCTGGGCGGGTACAATCGTATTAAATTATCATTCTATGAATTTTAATAAAATCAAATGTTTGATTTTTTCCATAGCCCTGTTTAGATAATGAGATACAATTTTATAAATTTTGTTTCTATGTGCTATATATGCATTATTTTATATGCAAATACTGCTTCGACGTACCACTACATGTACCACAAGAATCCAAACATTTTTATTCAATTGTTTATCTTGTTTGAATCTTGTAAAATATCCTGGGCGGGTACAATCGTATTAAATTATCATCCTATGAATTTTAATAAAATCAAATGTTTGATTTTTTCCATAGCACTGTTTAGATAATGAGATACAATTTTATAAATTTTGTTTCTATGTGCTATATATGCATTATTTTATATGCAAATACTGCTTCGACGTACCACTACATGTACCACAAGAATCCAAACATTTTTATTCATTTGTTTATCTTGTTTGAATCTTGTAAAATATCCTGGGCGGGTACAATCGTATTAAATTATCATTCTATGAATTTTAATAAAATCAAATGTATGATTTTTTCCATACCACTGTTTAGATAATGAGATACAATTTTATAAATTTTGTTTCTATTTGCCATATATGCATTATTTTATATGCAAATACTGCTTCGACGTACCACTACATGTATCACCAGAATCCAAACATTTATATTCATTTGTTTATCTTGTTTGAATCTTGTAAAATATCCTGGGCGGATACAATCGTTTTAAATTATCATTCTATGAATTTTAATAAAATTAAATGTTTAATTTTTTCCATAGCACTGTTTAGATAATGAGATACAATTTTATAAATTTTGTTTCTATGTGCTATATATGCATTATTTTATATGCAAATACTGCTTCGACGTACCACTACATGTACCACAAGAATCCAAACATTTATATTCATTTGTTTATCTTGTTTGAATCTTGTAAAATATCCTGGGCGGGTACAACCAGATTAAATTATCATTCTATGAATTGGTAGGTATAATTTGGTCATTTGGTATTTGCATATGTTTATGGAGTTGAATGTTTAGGGAAAATCTTAAATAGCCATTTACAAAAGTAAATAAATATTTGTTTGTATATTTAGTGGAAAGTTGTTTTGTTAACAGATAAAATTTATGGTGTCCCATGTTTAGTATTCCCAGGAAGAAACCCCCTCTGGGTATCTGAAAACATATTCCTTTCCCCGAAAAATTGGTAAGTCGAGTTCAAAAGTCTTCCTATTAAAGATCAAATAGGTATCTTATAAACCGTGCCTCTAATAAGAATTTTGTAGGAATCCCTCCTTTTCTCCATATTAATGTATATGTATATTGAATACTGATACAAATTCACCAACCCGTAGTCTAGATATCAAAGCCTACACTTCATAAGAAAAATTGTACTGATTTCCTCTCAAATTTTTACTCATTTGACCACACTAGAATACAACTGGGATGTCGCCGTCTTCTTGAATTTCCCATCATATTCTTGCAGAAGCGTCATCGTAAAAAGTCAAGTCGTTTTTAACACTTAAAATTCTAACGCTTACATCTTGCAACCTAGTTCTGTCCACGGCCGCTCGTAAATCAAAGAGGGCGCACCAAACAGTCTACTACTTTACGAGTTTATAGGCGGAGGAAAGAGGGTATGCTACGGCACGATAATTTTAATATGGGTGCGAATCTTCTCAACTCTTTCAATCAACGCTACTAGTTAAAACAGATATTTCCCGTTTTAGGCACACTTCCCCTACTTGTACAACACGTACATGAACGTCTTTTGTACACACCTACTTCAAACTGATCAAAGAAGCCGTAGTTTCTGAAAAACAACAGTACATATGAATCGAAAATCTTCTAATGTGTGAGATGTGGTTCCATAAAACAGAAATACAACATCTCCAGCTAGTAGTTCACGCCTGTTGAAGTTTTCAGATCTAATATCATGGAAAAGTAACAATTTATAGTAAGCGCTCTTGTCGGCATCATTCGGCAAATAGTTTGTTGTTATACAAGCAGGATTGACGACACAAGACAGTCTAATTTGCTTCATTCGTGCTCATCACTTATTTTAGTGTTATATAGAGCCGCTGGTAATATATTTTAAGCTATAGGGTAGAGGTAGAATCTATCATATAATCTTCTACGTAAAATCATGTGCATTCTAGTGATGAGAGAACTCTAGTCTAGATCGATCAATAACAATACAAGCTAGTAGTTCTAGTCATAAGTTTCGATCTTTCATAGAGCTCATCAGTAGAACGTGGAACTCTTTAACGTCACTTGACAATATATGTTGGAAACACCCTACAATATGATAGAAAGACCAAACTATCTAAAGCCATCTGCTAGTCGAAGCCTCTCTATAGAATCGAACAAATCACTGATAGGTTTCTCGAACTTTATGACAAATATGTTAGACTATACCTGAGTGCGAACTATACCTTGAGTGTGAACCAGTGGCTTGTTGGCTTCTGCCAGGTAACAATGATAGTTTGATCCAGACTGGAGACCATCATGTCATTGTTATCTGTCGAAATTCAACAAGAAATAAACGAATATAATCATGTATTCCTCCATTATAAAATTGTAATCTACTAATTTGGGGGTAATCCTTGTCAATGCGCCACTGTAGAAATCCAGGACTCAACTACCCCCTAGAAGTACAGTTATATCACATTATTGCATCATTTCATTAGAATGATCAATTCTCTTACTCGTGGTGGCGCGCAAGTTTCAAAAAGCCGAGCACCCTCTAATTTGATGCGGTCTATCAAGATCTGCGCCGAGTACTTACAGGACAGAATGATCTCCAAGTTCGAACGCAACGAAGACCGTTTCCCCCTAATAGAATCGCATTGTGCTCACCAATGATCTACTATCCTTTCAGAGGTTTATATTTACAAAATTATAGAAGTCTGACGGGACCAAAGTTGTTAACACCCTGAACTGGACATCCAGAAATGAGGGTACGAATCCCGCCTATTGTTCAATGTTTTACGTTTAATAATTTCCATAATCCCTTGGTAAGAAAAACTTCCATCAGTCTCTCAATGTGGTTCAGGAATATACACGAGCCGTAGGCATGGAGCTGGGATTGGACAAGTGCGCAGTGTTTTATTTGAGGCGAGGAAGATCTCCGGGAGTGCACAGGAATATGCAGCTTACCGATGGAAGCTTCTCCAAACATCTTGATGCTGGAGAGAACTAACGATACCTGAGAAATAAACGGCGTCCTAATTATGGTGCTTCCCAGGAAAAGGTGGCCCTCCGCGTAATATTGGTAGATGCCTTTGAAAAATTGGTTCCAGAAACAATAATTACTAATAATGCTACATTACATCAAATAAATAACCATTTGTTACATCACATAATCCTGCATCTAACGGAATAGTAGAGGGATTCCACTCCATTATCCTGGAACACATTGAAAAATTGGAACAAGAAAATAGAAACGAATCAATTAAAAAATATACGAATTATGCAGTCATCGCATACAATAATACTATACACTCTTTTACCAATCTTACCACTTTGAAATTAACATCAGGAAATTTGAATAATAAAGAAATATGTGATCTTGAAGATCAACAGAAAATTTAACAAGAATATGTAGTTCTAACTAGTTATACAAGGATTCACGATGAAACTCTTAAATTGGATGAATTCAGCATAGAGGAAAAATGCCAAACCGGAATAGTCAATTATGAAAATCAACTAGAATGTGAATTACTTATTATAGGTGAACAAAATATCCAATCAATCATTCCTATTGAAATTACTAGAAAAAATAGAGGCCTGATTGATGAATTAGCACAGTGTTCAAAGCTTTTGCCGCAAATTTAGACCAAGAAGACGCTCAGAGATACTATGGTGCAATTAGGCCACTAAAAAATTGCAATTATCTGCAGAGGAACAATACATTGATCGAAACTGTCATTGAAAAGTTTGAGCACGTGACACAGAAGATATTGAGAATCACTATGTACTCATTTGAATCAGGTTGAAAATTAAATTATTCAAATGGGGATATTCTCAAATAAGCAATTCTTTTTGATCATATCATCACTGCAGTAGCAGATATCAGAATAATACTGGAAACTTTCGTCAAGCTATTGCGTTTGCCAAATTGAATACGTTCCATCTCTCGATTTTGGAAAGCGAAGATTTAGCTACTGAATTGTCAAAAATTGCAGTATCACCACAAAATTCACTATTAATTTTCGATATCAATCACAGTACTATTTTGATATTTGAATCAATTGTAACAGTTAAAAGTTACTATCAGAATAGAGAGATCAGTTTCATAATCGAAATTCCCCTTATAGAACATTTCCCTTACTATTAAACTATCATCATTTATACTCATTTCCAATGCAAGCACCTAATTCAAATTTCAATAGCATTGTTTCTCAAAATTTATTCCTTTCTGTTAATGAGAAATATTACGGTATAACTAATAACGAATACCATGAAGCATCCCCAACCGACTTCTCTGCAAGCCCTTGAACATCAAGATTCCAGAAAAAGTGTATCACCAATAATATTACCAATCTTACAAATTCCTAACTTGGCTAAATTACGGCAAGACCAACTACCATCTATTAGATTGGAATCTATAAACCTGGACGAATTACACGGTATTGCTTATCAATTTGAGCACACCGTGAACAATCCAGACAAATTCAGATTCCGCAAATAAAAATGAGAGCCAGTATCTGGACCATCACTTTGTAAATCGTACTAATAATTATCGGCATAATGATAGTGATGATGTATCATTGGCTCAAGAGAGGAGACAAGGAGACTAAAAAATCAAATAAAGCAGAAATTCTATTAGCCGAAATTCATCTAAAATATTAAAACCTCGTAATTTGTATCTTAGGATGGGAGGTGCTAAATTTTGTGAACCTGCTGACTATGTTAGTCATCGGCATCCGACCCGAGATAATTCCAAGAACAGCAAGCTTTCTCTTCACACGTTTTGGAAATAGCTGACAGAATGTATTCATTCCGCCTTGTGCAGATCTATTCTTAATCATTCATTATGTTTCAATAAAGTCAATATTTCAACATTTTAATATGTTTCAGAAAAAATTTACCCTGATAGAATAACGTAACTCCATAACGACGCGGAATCCAGGCAGCAGATATCATGTTATTTATATGGAAATTGAAAGTTACTTTATGAACGAGGGTCACTCTAATTTGATTATATCAGGGCGATTGAGATTGTTAATCTGAAAATTCACATTATTGATGTCAATCCGTAGATCAGAGAAGCGTGTCTGATTAACTGACGTGTGTTTATTATAATCATTGATATGAGTGAGTATAAAGGTGCTCCCAGTAAAACACACATTGAAAGTATAGTCTATTATCAGCCGCTTGTTTAAAATATCTCCAAGATGGCGGTCTTTCCGCTTATAACGGGAATAGATATCAACTTCGTTATTTTAAATTTAAAATAATCCTTTTTACTCGCATTCTACAATTCCTCATAGCTCTTACAGATGATCTCTGTCAGACCTTCCTATACCTAAGCCTAGCCTTTTCTGAAATATCAAGAATTTTCTTCAAAGTTTTCAGCAACTTTATCTTTTAAAACAAGAACTTAGTAATTTTTTAATATTTCGGAATTGATTTCGAGCATCAGGGAAGAAACTATCAAATTTTCCCCGAATTTGGGGAATCCTTTGGAAAAGTTCAAGTAACCATAACTCATTTTTCAAAATGGAATGCCTACTATCTTCAAATAATCAAATAATCATTGATCAGTATCAATGTCCTCTATAGTCATATTTGATAGTTTTCAAGTTATGATAACATTCATTTGACATTAACGGAAATTCATTCAGCATAGTTGGCCATGGAAACCAGAAATGGTGAGTTACTGTTATGCAGTTTGACAAGAAGTTACAAAATATGGACAATAAAAGCTATTCAAATCTAGATTTAATAGATTTCCTTCAATTTTGATGAAAATGCTCTATCCACTGACAATATGAATCCGTGTTAATGAAACCAGATTCGGGAGCACATTAACAGATATGTGAACTATATTTTCGTCTCTACTTATTACCCTCATCAGGAGACAATCGAAATCTAACTCACATCAATTGAAGCATGGACTTCCTCAAACTGATTACACTTTAGCACTGAGAATCTTCATCGCATTAATTTCAATAAAAAATGTCGTAGCAATGGACGGAAAACGAATAACTGAAATTGTAATACATTATTATCTAAAATATGTGAATATATAGGTACTAGAAAATCTCAAGAAAAATTAGAAAAAAAACAGCAAAGCTTCTATACTTGAAGACTTCATATCTCGAGGACGAAGCAAACAATCTGACCCGTTGCGCCATGTAGGTACAATGTTAATCAGATGTGTTTGAAAATCAATGACTGATATAGGAGAGTTCTATGCTGTACCAGTGTTACAGATTTATTGTATCAGCTTTCTACATATAAATAATTTTAAATATTATGAAGAAATATTTAGAAATTTGCAAGTTTTCAATTAATAGAATTTGAATAAAATTGACTAAATGATTGTACATATGTTCTATGATGATGAATCATTTCCAGCATTAATCTTATTTCCTTATCTGAAATATTGACAGTTTCATAATTGAACTGATGTTTATAATGAAAACAGTGTTTAGCAAGGTTGGTGAAATTTTCTAGGTTTTAGTCTTAGGTACTATACTTATGGCTATTATTTTGAGATTCCTGTATACGTACCATCGTAATCCAAACAATTCAGTTCATATACCGTGTAGCTTTGGTTATCTTTAGTTATTAACAGTTTCAGATTTGAAAAATATTAACCAACACAGTTAGTAGGTATATGTACAACACTTATGTCATACTTTTTTCAACATTTCTCAATTTTCTCTGAGGTTTCCGGAAGGTACAGTAATTAAAAAAGAATTATCTTTGCAAAATTATTGAGCTTAGATGTTGTTTCTTTATTTACCAATATACCAATCGAAGTAGAATTAAGTAGCAACATAAAACGTTAGAGATTTAAGACCACACACCTCTAGATCAGTCTGAATTTATGAATGGAGTGAAGGTTTGTTCCGAATGCACTTATTTTTAATGTGGTGAACCATACATTCGGCACAGCAATTTAATCCTCTGTTTGAGCTACTATCGCTGACCTAGCTATGGAATACCTGGAAGAATCTGTAATAAATTTACTTGTTATTCAGTCCGTACTTTTCAAACGGTATGTAGATGATTTTCTGATGTTTGTATCCAAGTATAAATGTCAGTAGGTAAGTAATGAATAAATTCACCAATTTCTACTGTTAATTTCAATTCACCTGTGAATACAAAAATAAAATTCCCAGATATGAACATTAGATATGATTCCAGAAGAATACGAACCTCGTGGCTTACAGAAGAAAGTTGGTCTCAACAATATCTTCAGTTGCACCAACAAGTCATAAAAAAAGTACTATGAAGAGCTTTACAGACCACGCTGCAAAATTGTGAAATCCTGAAAACCGTCCCAATGATTTGAAAAGTTTGTAATACACTGGGAATGAATTGCTAAGAAAAAACATTTTTTTTTACCGCATCATTAAATAAAGAATAAGCAACAAAATCTATAATAGTACATCATATTCAATCATATAAACAGTAATAAAGATAATTTTATAACAGTATCATATATTCCGGATTCCTTAGCCTTAGAGTATATTGAGATGTGTTTGAAAAAGTATGACATCAATGTTGCGCATATGTGTTGGTGAATATTTTTCAAATCTAAAACCGTTGATACCCAAAGATAAACAAACCAACAATTGGATAGTTTAGTTTGCGATGGAAATCATACAGGAACCTCTAAACAATATTTCTAAAAAAGAATGGACATAAGCATAGTACTAAAGATCAAAAACATTCCATCACCCTTACTAAACATTGTTTTGATTATAACCATCAGTTCAATTATAGAAATATCAATATTTCAGCTAGAGAAACAAATTATTATGAAAGAGCTATGATGAAGATGATTGACATGAAACGTGATGCTAAGTCTGTCAATCATAGAACCGCTGTACAATCATTGAGTCAAATTTATACAAATTCAATTGATTGAACACTTGCAATTTTTCACGTATTCCTGTATTCCTTCATGATGTTCTAAATTGTGTATAAGTGGAAAGCTCATACAATAAATCAATAATATTGGTAAAGCATAGACCTTTTCTATTGTAGTCATGAAACTATAAACACATGTGTGAAATATTTAACCTACTAGTTTTCTAACGTCTTACCTATTTTCCAAAAATTGGAGAACTAAAATCTTAACAGTTGCAAATTTATAACGACAATATTTTAAGAACCGCGTCGATAATGCAGATTTTCGTTTAAGGCCGTATTGGAATCTACATTTCAGAAGGGAGAACTTAATCTTTACAATATTAAATAGATGACAATATATATTAAAACCATGACTGTGTACTCTTATGCATTATAGGTGCTATTATACACAATTACCCGAAAATAGTTATTTCTTTTATAAGGATAATAGTATTCGTTTTACATCCGAACTACATAAAAAAATTTATCTTCGGGCTTGAATTTTAAATGAATTTCGTTAGCATTTAGAACCTTTTTGATAGTAATTACTTCCAACTGATACTCAAGTGGACACGTGCAAGTTACTAAGATACTGTTTATGGATTGTTTATATATGATGTGAATATGAACAATCAATATCTTTGAAAAACATGAGTTTGCTGTCAGAGATTAAACTGACTGAACTGATGAAAGTTATGTTAAATCGGAATTTAATAAATTCCGATTTCTCACCAGCTGAGGGTAACCCATTGTTTGCATCATTATCCCCAAATAGTATTTGACCAGGCATATTTTGATTTATAATTCAGTTTACTCTGATGATGGCTACTTAGTAGCCGAAAGGTCCTCGGTGCTTCAACAGTATTTTTAGTGGATAAGGGTGATTAGTTCTTATTCTCAGTGTTATAGTGTATCTACAGTGTGAACTCTTTTATATAGTTTATTATAAAATGAGAGAACAATTATCTTGTTTTTATACATTAAAAGCGTTATGAAAATAAAGTGATTGTTCTTCCATTCAATTAAAATATATTACGATAGAGTAACGGCTTCTACCATCAATTTATTCATACGTTATAATATATTCAAAAGTCAACATAGGAACAAAATAATTTATTACATCTAATAAAGTAAATACAATATCTCCGTACCGAGAGCGCATTGAAAGTTTTCTATTGTCTTTTTATTATACATTGACAACAAGAAGGTATTTCAAAACTGTCAAACGCGACTTTGTCACTATCATTTTCTGCATCTAATACCATGAGACGACGAACAACATATTTTTGTTTGCAATAGGATACATAGTCTGTTGGGAAGGTTTCGCTGAACTTACATCGGGCGTTTTCTCTGTAACAATAAAAAAATAATTGTATTATTTGTACATATACAAGAATAAAAATAATACTAGTGATTTAGGTTATTGTCATTCTTGAACATAATTAAACGATTTGATGGGACTAATTGTCATGCCTATTGGTGGTCCGTGACGAAAAAAATTGATAACGATCAGTAATTCACCTTTATATGTCACTCGAATTATACAGGATGGATACATTTTGATGGTTTACTATGGAATCTCGATGAGTGTGAGAGATACCTAGAAATTAACACCCGTTCCCGATCTCTTTTTTTGAGAAAATTTTCATTGTGAAATAAAAAATTAGGTATCATATTTTGTTTACGAGCTTTCTGTGAAAACTCTATTTATCTAGTTCTAGTTTTTCAAGGAAATTTCAGGTATTCATGGAATTTGAATGAGGTAACTCCTACAATCTGTAGGCAATTTTACAAGTGAATGCAATGGTGTGGTCACTTTTTACAAAACATTTTAAAATTCGAGTTATGACATGCATTCATATTGTTTTATAGGAAAGTCATAGTTGGCTTAGATATCATCGGGAGAAGTTTCTATAAATGTTATTGCATAACCTTTGCGAATCCCTTCATTATTCAAGTCAAGTTAGAAGATTTATTTCGATGGATGAATCATATGTCAGCAGAGCCGGTATTCTTAACCAATAAAATGAACATTGGTGGCTCAACGTTAAACCCTATCGTACCTTCGACGTTCAAAATCAGGGATCTTTTTAGCGATATTTCACAATGGAGTTTTGGGTTATCGAATTTATAATGAAACTATCATCAATGCTTACGGTATTTTCCTATCATGAATCAACATAACATTTATGGGTTTTTTGATGAATTGCCTCTTAATGAGATATAAGATAATTTTTTACAACGAGATGATGCTCCACCACATTGCAAAAGGATTGTATCTTAATGTTCCGAAAATAATTTTGAAGATAACTAGATAGGAATGAACATACCACGTTCGCCGGTTTCAACAACGTTGCATTTTTTATTTGGGCTTCGTTAAATACAATTTATATGAAAATTATAATGATAATATTAACGGGTTGAGGGAAAATTGTATACAGGGCCTCAATATAGTCTCCAATATTCATATTTCTAATGAAGTTGGAACAACTTCCAAGGGTAATAATAATAATAGACATCAGTTTGAACCGTTTATTTATTGGAAATAGTGATCTTGTTTCATTTTAATTTAATCTATTATCCAGATCATCGCCTACTCAAGTGCTGAACCAGCCTAAAACAGTGAACCTGGAGTAGGCATAATGAAATCCGGTAATCGAAATACCACACAGTCACAATTTCCATCTGCTCAGATCAACCTGCTTCACTGCGGAGACACCTCAGCGATACCAATCAGACGCCTAGCTGCGTTGCAAGCGGGCATAGTACTAATACAAAAAACTTGAATCGTTAAAAAAATGGTTAGGGGAATACGAGGTGAAATTCGAAGTCATATGGGACCCAAATGTTATGTCAGAGCGTGCATTGCTTCGAAGGGTTCAGACACAACTCCACTTGTGGAGTAGTGCACAGCAGACCTTGCTGTGACGGCAGTTGTTGGCTTGCTGGGCCAGTTCACAACATTCGAATGGAAGGCAACTAGTGAAATTCTGCAGGCAATCGTGAACACTAATTATATCGCACATTAGGTTAGGTAAGACTGGTCATAGCAAGTGAGGATTTTGCTGAAAATCGAAGCCAAACTACTGACACAGATTCTTACACGGTTCAACAACCACCTCCACAAGATGAATGTTGGCAATTCACCTTTGTGCGGGTGATGCAAGCGAACGAACAAAACATCAGTGCCCATTCTGTGCAGAAGCATAACACTGATTCCCCAATATGGTCTCAACCTCTTCAAGAACTGTTCGTTCACCTGGGGGAGCATAGCAAACACTCTCGAGTGGGAACCGTCCTTTAGTAGCTGAGTAGACACTCGTGAGTAGGAACCGCTCCTCTAGGTGACACGTGACATATGGTACAAAGGGTTTCAGCCTAGGCAATAGGGCACTCTAATGATCCCCGTTTAATAATAATGATAGAAGAGTCTATACTAGGACCTTTATTGTATTATTATATACAGGGTGTCCCAGGTTTTAGCAGCAGAACTTCAACAATCGATAGAAAATTTGATTTTGAGAAAAAAGTTTCCATTAACATATATGCACAGACGCTTAGCTTTTGAGATACAGGGTTTGAAATTGAAAAAAAATTTCGTTTTTTGCAAATATCTCCGGAACCGTTTATCGTGCAGAGAACAGAACATAGCTTATTCAAGGTAGAAAATGGTCACAAAAGCTGTTTTCTGCACGATAAACTGTTCCGGAGATATCCGCAAAAAACTAAATTTTTTTTTCAATTTCAACACCCTGTATCTCAAAAACTAAGCGTCTGTGCATATATGCTAATGAGAACTTTTTTCTCAAAATCAAATTTTCTATCGACTGTTCTGCTACTAAAACCTGGAACAGCCTGTATACGAATGAATTAGCTACTGTTACCACAATCCTTATGCCTACTAACTGCAGGTTAAATGCTTACTGCGAGTTAAATGTATGATTGTGATATGGATTTGATAGCTAACATACGTATGAGCAGAAAATATATTGCAAATTGCCGAAATACCTAATATATAGTCTACGTCATTAAAAGTTCAGTCAAAATGACAACATAACTGTTCAATACTTACGTATTATTATATTCTGTTATGTGTACTGTCGAAATCATTGACCACTTGAACCTTACTTCCATGATATCACAGAATAATTGTTTAATTAATGCTAGCTAACCTGTAGTACTTCGATGACGTAAGTGTGACGTCGTTCACCTCTCTAAATAAGAATGACAGACACTCATGAGGCGCCGTTTGTGCCATAATTATTACTTATTTATATTTCAAGCATCTTAGAATATATATTAAATTTCACAATATATGTTGAATAACTTTCCATATATATTGATAATGTTTTACATATATGGATTGTAGAATGTAAATATATATAACTTGTGAGGAATAAATATAAAACTTTAGCTTTGTATATTCGCCACTGGAGGCGCTCAGGCTATTATATTAGTCTGAGATATTATCAATCAGGTTCGGCAACACCGATAATATAACGTCATGTAAGCAACGGAGATTGCTTTTGGCTTAGAATGTCATATTTCACTTTCATTCTGAGAAGTTCAGGTTGTGAACAGCAGGAATATTTATGGGAAGGAGAAATTACAAAATCCAGCTTTGAGGAAATGAGATGAATATAATTACAATGAAACTAATGAAGATAGGTTCATGTTATTTTGCAATAATTACAAGAGCTAAGTGAAACAGATGTTGTTACCTATTAACTAGGTATTAATAATAAGTACGAAAATATTCTTGTAAATCTAAAATACACTGTTTTTTGTTCTAGGTATTATTTTCAAGATGAAGGAAGAATTGAAAGATGGCCCCCACTGTTACATTGATGAATCAACACAAACATTACATTTAACAAACTACTGAGGACTAGACAACTGAAGAGAAATGTGAGGGTGACTATTGTTAAGCTACTTGACACAATTGACAACCTGGTAGACAAACATATGTGGAAGAGGATTATGGATATTGAACGGTCAAATGCGAACAGCTATCACAACCGAATTATATCAAAAGCTCTCATGAATACAAGCGTTTAATAACAATGTGGACGACTAAAATGACCCTCTAGTATATGGACAATTTGAAGTAATCATTAAAAGACCGTAACACAACATATACCTTAAATTTAAAGTATGTGAGAAATAATGTAGGACTCAATACTCTATATTGCGGAGTATGCAAATTTTGTATTAGTCACTAACTCACTACTAGTGTGTTAGTATCCTGAATATGCAGTAAAGAATACCTTGTATAAGCATGTGCACTTGATAGGAATGTATGGAGAGCGAATACGAACTATCTCTGTTCTATATGAAATTTTGAAATATTAAATCACAACATGATGAGTCAAGTAACGAATTCATCAGAGGATATAGGAGATGGAGATCGAGATAGAAAAGTAAACGAAGTTCATTTCAAGCAGTGTATTGACAACATTGCCCAGGGGAATTTTGAGCCTAACAATTAGCTAATTGCACAGAAGGCTTATTGGAACAATGTCTATTTTCCATTATCATAAAATTCGAAATATATACTTTTTGTAAAACGTAGTTATTTATTTGTATATACATACTATAATTAATAAATTGATTGATAAATATACCAGACCTAGCTTTCCGAAACAGAGTTTTGTAAAACAAATACATTAAAACATTTTTTCTAAGCTTTCGAATCAATTTCAATATGTATTATATATGTTGATATTGAAATTGATGTATTATATATGTTGATGTGTCTATAAATTTTATTCGTTAACACAATTGAAGGTTATTTATACTTTCCGAAAAGAGTGAGATAGATTAGAATAATAGAATAAAAAAATACAACAATCATTCAAAACATCTTTCTGCACTTTTGAGTTATGAAATCTTTTTATCAAATCTACCAAAAATTATTTGTGGCATTATATTTGACTGGTACAGATAACGAATCGAGAATATTTTAGTATACATATACTTGCCCACAGCTAGCTTGTTATCAAACAGAACAGAATACATTGGAATTACTTGATTTTTGAGTGATCAGGTAGTCGGGACCGTTGTGTACATGACGTTAGATCATCGGTGTTGCCAAACCTGATTATTAAGTCCTCATACTGATATATTAGTTTGAGTGCCTCCAGTGGCGAATATACGAAGCTAAAATTATATATAATATATATATTTCTCCCAAGATCTGTATGTTTACATTCTACAATCCATATATATAAAACATGATCAATATAAATAGAAAGTTATGCAATATATATTGTGGAATTAAATATATATTCTAAGATGCTTAAAATATAAATAAGTAATAATTATTGCACCAACGGCCCCTCATAGAAACTTTTGCTAATGACATACATATTTTGACAATCAGAATTCTTGTCATCACTTCAAAACAGACTGAATGGATTCAGAAGTGCTCAAAACAGATATTTCAGGGAATATTCTAATTGTTTCGCGAATTACAATATCTACTCATTCATGATGCGTACAGTAAGTGAAGTAAAAATAAGTATATTTCCATTTAATAAGGTTAGCCTACCTACCAACAAATACTCTCTCAGTAGGTATGAAATAAATATCAACACGATTAATCCAAGACTGGAGCGGTGGCATCAGCATTTGTTACACGAGAAATTACGATTAAAGCAAATCTAGCTATAATACAAGATTTGATGAAATCATAAAATGAATTGTTCCTGGGTACGCCCCTGTGTGTCCAACGCATGACATCTTATTGTACAGCATATGATAACACACAGATTGGGACCTGTGGTCAATTGAAATCAATTGCTTGATTAAGTAATACAATATCTCCGAAATTTTATTAGGTAAAAGATATATCCAAATTGCTTTTTAATTCAACAAATTATGTTTTATTCATGTTCAAATAAGAAAATTCTCACATGCCAACTGACAGGCGACAGAAGTCGCGAGACAATTCGGATTTGTACGTGCTTTTTAAGAATTGAGATGTCCAGTGGGTACACTTCAGCGGAATTGTAATTTTCTTAGATGACGCAACATACACTCCGCCATAGGAAGAAAAACCGCTGAATGAACAAAACGTGAACCTGAATTTTATAGAGAATCAGACCCTGCACCGGAAAATAGGCAACTATACATACCGGAAGATGAATGAGGAAGGGATTCAGAAAGGGAGTTGTCAATTCTCCTGCCTGGATAGGTAGGAAAATACCTTCATTGGTCGAATTGAATTCACAAACAGGAGGGAAAGACGAGACCATCCCCCGGGATTCAAAGTATAAGAACTAAGGTACTTAGGAAAAAAGTCAGTTCATGTGCAATTTGTCTTTCCAAAATTGGGTACGAAAATCTGTAAATGAAGTTCACCACTTCTTGAAATTCAGAGTCATACACATTTTTTTCTCTTACTTACTCTTACTTAGGGAAAAAGTTAGTTCCTGTGCTATTTTTCCTTTCAAAATTGGGTGATCAAACCTGAAAAGTGGAGTTCCCCACTTCTTGAAATTTAGAGTGATATAAATTTTTTTCTCATCATATTTTCAGTTTTTTGGTTCGAAAATAAGTCTTCCTTTATTCTCTTTTAAAATGAAATATTCCACTTATTGATAATTTAAATGGTTAATAGCTTCCGATTGTTATAATTTAATTCAATATAAAGGAACGAGAACTACGTTTTGTTTTGTTCCTATCCAAACATGATTCCCTATTTGATTGTTTTGTGCATAACTCAGTTAAGAGAGAAATACGTAAAGAGCAATGGAGGTTGAATTAAAAGAGAGTAAGGTGGGAAATTATAACAAGCTTAGCAATGAGTACTCAGATCACAGTACGAAAACTTTAAAGCTATGGTTTATTTTTTTGTATTCAAATTAAGGAACACAGTCAAACCCATATATTTTTATTTTTTGTTGTTGATATAACAGGAGCGAGGTGACCCACAAATCAGGATAAATTAAATTCGATGAATTAAATACTTGTCCGTGGAGTGTAGCTATACTTTTTGGATGGTTAGAAAGATTCAAAATATAGGCTGATATATTGACTTTTGAATAATCAGTTGTAAGGGACCTATAGTACACTCCAATTTGTTTTGCTGTTTATTTTTCACGGCGGACTGCAGCATCTATAATCTAACTTCATACCCCGTCTTAGTTGATATTTCGACATTATTCAGGTGTGATATACATCTTTGCCATCTGCGCGAACACTTGGTAAAGATATACCACGGTCTGTGGACTTTGTCCTCAAAATGGGCCCACGGGTTTAAAACACATAGATGACGAATAGAGTACCAGAGGCCTATATACCCAATGTAAATTGAACGGCTCCCGTTTATTTTTTGTGCGGTGAGGCATAACGCATGCTCGAAGGTGTGCGCCATCAAAACAAAAAGTAGAAAAATTTGTATTATTTATACTCTAGCAGTATACGTGTCACGTGTGATTTTTGTTTACTTTTTTCTTCATTCTTCTTGGAAATTTTCATACCCTCACAAGAATGAACTGGAGTCACGCTTCAGAATTCTCTGGTCCTATATTCTTCATCTCTGTTGTTTGAAACAAATTGCCGCATCTCGCCGTAATTGCAAGAAAACCAGCCGAGCGCGGTGTTTCAGAAGCGTTACAAGTTAGAGAGACCACTAAGGTAGCAGACATAGATAACTCTACTACCGTAGTAGAGTTATCTATGGTAGCAGACAACTAGATTGCTAAAGGTCAACCCTTCTGGCTGATCAATGTCCCGCAAGGTTTCTTCTAACGACTTTCGGGCAAGTATGTCCTCCGAAGTTCGTTGCATCTGTCATTCTGTAGCGACAGCTGAGGTAGTCGTCACAGTATTTCGATCATGGGTTGACTGACTGAATTCCATAGCATTTCTTCACAATTCACTTCTAAATTATAATTTGGGGTAGGTAGCCTATCAGAACCCAAGAAATTAATCAATTTACTTACTAGCTCTTTTAAAATATAACATATATTTTATTCCCTCATACAAATTGACTGTGATTATCTGGCATTTGTCAAATTCGCTGTTTTTATTTCTTGCAATATACATCTTAAATTGTTCGCTCTATTGTTATTCCCACATTTATCCTACTATTATAACCTACAAGAAGTTGAGTGAATATCAGTTATAAGTATGACACAGACTCCTCAAGCAGGAATATTCTGTCATAACTTCAAACACATAACCCATAAGGTCAGATACCTAGCTAACTTGTATTCAATACTATTTAAACACAGTAATCTCGCCTCCTGGATTACTCCAGCTGTCTTCAAACAGGGGCTGGTGGCAGCTTTAAGCTACCTCCTTTCTACTAATAACAGATTCAGGTGGAGGGTATTCAACCCCTGGTAGAAACTAATAACACTCTTCGTTAGGGTTGAACTAATATAGATACAAAACCATCTTCGTATTGAACACAAGCTAACACTTCTACCCTCGTGTAGTTATCAAGGTTCCAGTCTAAAATTACTAGGTCTGTATATTAGTAGACTCACACCTCATAACCAAACAGTATAGGGGAATTAGGGACATCAATAATTCTACCCTTCCAATCAGTGGCGTCTGGTACTAAAGGGCACAAGGGCACATGCTCACCCAACCACCAAGATAAACACAGACAGAAATTCGCATGTAATTTAGTGAATTATTTTATTCCGCACGTCAGGCGACAGGCGCAAACGCTCAAAACTTATGTCCCGAGGAACGTTCTCAAGTGTACCTATTCAAATTATGATTCGACCGACTACTAGTTCAGGCAATAAGCCGGGAAAAAGGCCATGATAAGAAAAATATATAGTAAGCTAGAATTCCAAAATTTTTTTTGCATTTTGTTCCTATTACCCAATAGATCATTCATGACTATCAAGACCGGGGGGGAGCGACATTTCTGCCCCACCCAAACGTGGTTTCAACCCCTCAGAGGATCATTCTTATAAAAACAATTCGAACGCTTAGAGAATTAATGAATAAAGAGCCGAAAATGACCCCTAGTATGTTTTTTGGGTCGCTGATCACGATTCCGCAGTTAGTTTTCTCGGAAAACTCCCTCGAGATGACAAATTTGGAAATTTATATATAATATATAATTCATAATTTTGTTGCAAAATAGACCTCTAGTAGGTTTCTTGGTTCGCTGATCACTATTCCGCTGTTATTTTTCCCAAAAAACTCTCTCCAGATGGAAAGTTCGGGAAATTTGAGATTTTCCAGAGACGGTTATGAATAATAAAGTATTATTTTGTTGCAAAAATGACCTCTACTCTTTTTGCAACAAAATTCTACTTTATTAATCATAATCTACTAATTTTTGCAACAAAATTATACTTTATTATTCATAACCGTCTCACGAAAATCTCAAATTTTCCGAATTTTCCATCTGAAGAATTTTGTTTTGGAAAAATAACAGCGATACGTGATCAGCGACTCAAAAAACATACTACAGGTAATTTTTGCAACAAAATTATACTTTATTCTTTAGAACCGTCTCAGGAAAATTTCAAATCTCCCGGATTTTCCATCTGGAGAGAGTTTCTTGGGAAAAATAACAGCGGAATTGTGATCAGCGACCCAAAAAACCTACTAGAGGTCATTTTTGCAACTAAATTATACTTTATTATTGAAAACCGTCTCATGCAAATCTCAAATTTCCCCCCTGGAGAGTTTTTTTGGGGAAACTAACAGCGGAATCGTGATCAGCGACCCAAAAAACCTACCACGGGTCATTTTTGCAACAAAATTATTAATTATATGTTATATATACATTTTTAAAATTTCCCATCTGGAGGGAGTTTCTCGAGAAAACTAACTGCGGAATCATGATCAGCGACCCAAGAAACATTCTAGGAGTCATTTTCGGCTCTTAATTCATTGATTTTCTAAACTTTCGGATTATTCTCATAAGAATGCTCCTCTGAGGGGTTGAAACCCCATTTTGGGGGACAGAAAGGTCGACCCTCGCAGTTTAGTCATTAATGATCTATGGGATATTGAGAACAAAATGCAAGAAAAATTTTGAAATTCTAGCTCACTATATATTTTTTTAATTTTTCCGGTTCGTTACCTGGACTATACGGTTATCTTCACCATACGTGCTTATACCGTCAGTTTGGGGCACATAGTAAACTCTCCAGTAAACATCTTACCTTCATGGTGTACAGTGTGTGAATTCAATTCGAAGACGTGAAGTGATGATGGAAGTTAATTGTGTGCAATATATTCTAAAAAACCGGCAATCATTTGAGGAAAAACTTTTAATTGAGAAGAAAGGAAGGCCTAAGTATAGCTGATCTTCAAATAAACTTCACTTCCACAAGTAAAATTCGAAATTACAATAGAATAGTCAACAAGAATATATATGAAAAATACGAGTGAATGTCCAGTAACAAATAAACTATTTTGTCTTATGTGCCTAATTTTTAAGAACGAGGTTAACGCATGAAATAAACAAGGGTTGAATGACTTAAAACACATCGCAAAGAAGAAACTTTGAAAATTCCGTTTCTCACATGAACGCATACATAGATTACAGTGTTCTAGGCAAAGTGGACATACGTGAACAGTTAAACAGTGTTTATTCGCAACATAAAATTAAGAACGACGAAATTGTGGGAAAAATTCGTTATATTTTGCGCCGATTGATTATATGTATAACATTTAGCAGAGCCTTTGAATTAGCGTTACGAGGCCATAATGAGACATTGACGTCGGGAAATTCAAGTATTTCTGTGGGCTTAATCAACTTTGAAGCTGAATTAGATACTGTGCTTGCAATACATATGAATGGTTTGGATTCACAAGTGTTTAAAGGCGCCTCAAAAACTATTCAGAATGAAGTGCAAGATGTAACGTTGCAAATTTAAAAGCAAATTTCATTGCTTTGGAAGCCGATGAAACTACAGACACCTCGGATCATCAGCAAATGGTTATTATTATACGATAAGTGTTTCGTTGGTAAATTTTTGAACTCTTTTGTCTTTTCTAAAGCCGGGTTAACATAATGCTGATGTATCAGCAAAAATATTGCTAAATGAATTGCAAATTATCCTTCTGGGTCTGATAACAATAAACTAATCGCTCAAAGTTACAACGGGGCGTCCATGATGAGTGGTAAGACATATGGCGTTCAAGCAATTATCAAAAGAACATTTCCACATGCACATTATATTCACTGCTATGCGCATCAATTCAATCTAATTAATGAACGAGCGGTACAGTGCAATGGAAAAGTAATAAATGTCTATGCAAAGTTGCAGTCATTTACAAGCAGTTTTCTGGATCGCAAAAACGAACGGTAATTCTTGATGAAATAGTCAAACGTAGATTCCCACGCGCTGTTACTACACGCTGAATTTCCAAATTTCGAATTAGAAATTCTACTGACAATGAGAATCAAGAACGCAATAATGAAGAAACTACTAAGAAAAGACAAAAAACGATAGCTGGAGATAATAGAGCTTTTATTGCAAAGGAAGTATGTGACACTATTTTAAGTCAAATTAGAGATTTTTGTTGTACCCACCCTCTTTCATAACTCACGGGGCGCCACTGCTTCCAATATTATAACAAGCGGTGTCAACTTAGACAATAATAATCCCAGGATGAGTGAATTGTTACAAAATACTTGGGAATAGATTTATAATATCGATGGATGCAAGTTTTGTTTTGTTTGAGATTATTTACCTAATATAAATTTAGATGTAAAATTATAATTCAAAGTTGTTCAATTCTCAGTTATCAATCCTTATAAGCAAACATCTTTGAAATTAATAATTATTCATTCCACCGTTGCAGATTTTTTTTTGATACTGCCTAATTGTTATATGTTTCTGATATGACTCTCATTGTCACTTCCAAATATGAAGCGACATCAAAATACCCTTCAAAAATATAGACAGCATTGATATTTAAGCTGACATTGGCATCAATTTGAGATTAAGATAAACGAAGTGTTTGTGTGTGTCATAATCTGATAAAGTTTATCTTCTTGAGGAAAATAGACTATTTCTTAGGTATCTTACTTCCTAACTTGTGTTGAAGACATCCGCTGACATTATACAATAATCTCGGTTTGCACGTTACATTATTTCATCCGGAAACCAAGTTTATTTTTCCTTGTGTTATTCATAAGCCTATAGGTAATGTGTATATTCTTCTATTGACATTTTCGCAATTCGAGAGTCATTGAAATGAACTATGAATTATTTATTCAACAAATATTACGTTTCGGCAGTATCCTTGCTCATATCAAACAAGGTTGGAAACGAAATTACAATATAATTTCCCAAATCGATAATGGCCAAATCAAATTTAATCCGTATCATGATTTAAACATCAATTCAATAATTGGCCGTATATACTTCATAAAACCTTAAAATTTTGTTATAAAATACTTTCATACTACCGAATAAATGAATTTTTGATGAAGGTGTTAATGAAACCGTCAAAACGAAGATTGATTTTATCCCAAGTAATTCTAAGTATCCTTGATACCAATAATACTACAAAATACATAAAACATCTAATCCCAATGGTTCATGGATATAGATTTTGAAATATAGGTATACAGAGCAGAAAAATTAGAGCGTCACCTCTAGAAATTTTATTCAAATTGATTTGAGTCAAGCTACTTTATGGGATATTCATATTTTGGTAATAAAGTGTGAATTCATGTTATCGCAACATTATACGCAATTCAAGATATTTCTATCGTGTGAGCCATGTTAGCTTACGTTGACTATAATAGTTTTGTGGAACTTTTGTCAATATTTTAAAAACTTTTTGTGTTTGATTTTTTTTTTTCATTGCATTTGAAAGTTTCCTAGCTTCACTTGGGCGAGATGACGTACGAATAATTATGTTCTTGATATTTATTGAGTCATAAACCCTATATTAGAATCGTTGTTCTATTTTTCATGAATAGCGAGAATAATATTAGACGAAGATTTCGATATAACGGGTGTAACTGTTCCAATGTGATAACATTTGGCGTTTCCATAGTTCGATATACACACATAGATCTTGTATTTGAGTTTCGACCAGAAGTGACTCTAACTTCTTTATTTAAAATGGTACTCAGTAAATTTTTTACTTTTTTTGAATTCTAGTCAGGATTTCTTGTTTCAACGACGTAGCACTCGCAATTGAACTAACCTTGAGTTCGACTTCAATTAATAGTTCAAAGTCGCCCTTCAATAATACTTTATTTTCAAAACTAGTATGCTAATAACATAAATAGTAATAATGGTGTTGATAATAAAAATGATAATATTGATAACAATCATTATTATTATTATTATTAATTGAATCTGAAATACAATGGGAAAGTTTGAGGAAATTTGGAAACGGAAAAAAGTATACAGAGTGAGATTATGAGAGACTCACTGTGTAGTTACTTTTGCTCAAACGGGAAGTACTTCCAATTCCTATTACGCTGGAATAAAAGGTATTTGCGTGTATTTCTAGTCATGAGAATTTCAATTTGGTATATCTTGAAATGACTAAGATATCCCATTGGAACAGGTATACTGAGGCATCCGGTATATTAGAATGTTTTCTTTTGTTTAATTACTGAGGAAACCGGGTCTAAAGATACTAGTCCAGTAAATGAAGTCCAAAATTGACCTGAATATTTAAATTTTTTTGTTATAAGCCGAATTTGATCTGTGAGGGCTCATTTTCTTCGTAATGATGTCTATAACAAAGTGCGGGGGTTTATTTTTCTGACTAATTGCTTATATTGTTGATAAACAATGATTAGTGTTATACAAATGCGTGTCTCAGAGCATTATAAGAAAAAATTAAAAAGTACAGGTTTTAAGCAAGTAATTGTATATTTCCAAGTGGAAAAGTAATAAACAAGGGTTCACGAAGCTTACTCAATAAACTCCATAAACAATTTGTTAATGAACCATTTGTTAATAAACAATTTTTTAATCTGGTCAGGTTATGCGATTTTGGACTCGATTTCGGATATTTTCAACTCGATGAACACGAATTTTTTTATATAATTGCAATACATTGTTTATTTCATTCGTTAATAAACAATTTGTTAATTAACAAATAGACGAAAAAATTAAATTAGGTCTGGTTATGCGATATTGGAATCGATTTCGGACATTTTCAACTTAATGAACACGAATTTGGTGATTTAATAATTGCAATAAATTATTCATTTCATTTGTTAATAAAGAATTTGGTAATTAACGAATTGTTTATTAACAAATGAAATGAACAATTTATTGCAATTATATTATCGAATTCGTGTTCATCGAGTTAAAAATATCCGGAATCGAGTCCAATATCGCATAACCAGACTTTATGAACATTGAGCTTCGTGAACCTTTGTTTATCATTTTAACACTTGAAAATATTCAATTACTTGCCTAAAGCCTGTATTTTTTAATTTTTTCTTATAATGCTCTGAGACACGCATTTGTTTAACACTAATTATTGTTTATTAACAATATAAACAATTAGTCAGAAAAATAAACCCCCGCACTTTGATCTAGACATCATTACGAAGAAAATGAGCCCTCACAGATCAAAATCGGCTCATAACAAAAAAATTTAAATATTGATACCTTCATTTACTGGAGTATACGTTTTTTATGGCTTTGCTGCCAAGGAGTCGAAAATGGCAGCGCCGCAACTTTCTCATGTTTACTACTGTACGCTATACTGAGCGGAGAGTGCCGTGAGGTGTGGCCTATTTCTCGCTAATACAATCTCACTTGACGTATGCTTTGACATGCTGCATGCTGGGGTCACTCCTCACATGCTAGTAGAATATTAGGTATACAGAGAAAAGTCGTACGAATAATGTCAAAAAAACGTTTTAGAGACGACGTCAGATCTACTTTTACTAAATTGAATATCTTAACATTACCTTCTTTCTATATATATTATTGTCTTATAGTCGGAATGTCTAATAGCACCCATGTCTTAAATAGTGATTTTCGTAACTATAATACCAGACAATGTAACAATATTCATACTGATTTTCTAAGACTAAATTCTAGTAAATATAGTTCAAATTATTATGGCAAAATATTTCTAAATAAATTACCTGAACATTTTAAAGCCTTACCATTAAAAAAATTAAAAATTACATCAAAGGACTTTTTATCTAAGAATCCGTTCTACGATTTTAATGAATTTTCAAACTTCAATTTTTGATTATACAATATTTTTCTAATATAACACTACGGGAAAAAATCCTATTGCGTTTTCCTATCACTAGGCCATATTTTAGCATATTTTTAGCTCATTTTAACATATTTTACCATATTTTAACCGATTTTAACATATGTTCACGTGTTAATCTACTTAATCTATTTACAAAATTTTTTCAATCACACATTATGTATATATACATGACAAGTGTAAACAACTGTATAACACGCAATAAACTGATTCTGATTCTGATTCTGAAGGTTGCCAGGTCTCTTCTACAACGAAAATTGTACAATTTGATTCACTTAAGATTGAAACAACAAAATTCAGATATTTCCGAAATATCCTTCCGGTTGACTATTGTTTACAATTCAAACTCGAAGTAAACAGTTTGATAAGTACTGTTGAGTATTGATACTTCCACTACCACTCTCAAGTTGATTCAACTAATTTTAAGTACATTAACATAAGGTAATAAATAGTTAATCATATCACGTTAGGTAACGAATGGCTCTATGGAAATAACGAAAGTTTCTATTATTTCAGATTATCTTATCATAACCAAGCAGAATAATCATTATCAAGTTGATAATCATTCTTTGTGCGCAATCAGTGTTAAGGGAAAATAAAATTGCAAGTAATACCACTCGAAAAATACGCATATACGTAGTCGAGTCATCAAATCACAATCAAATGTGCTTTTATATAATATATAATTAAGTTGTAATTCCCGCAAACCGTTTAATGGATTAGTTCAGGAAAATCCACCAAACGATGAAATTTCTGTTGACATAGTGTATACACGATCTGCCGGCTTACAACAATAGGGATTATATAAAAGCTTGATTTTATTCTCGAGAAAACGCAAAACGAATCAGTGCCTCAAATTACATCATAGTGGCGTTAACAATAAGTATTTTCTGAAAAATGTTATAGAAATGGATATGGTAATAGCAATAGCTATTTATTCCTAGAAGCATATTGAAACTGTCCAAATCTCCAGAAATATTAGATTATGTAAGAAATATAGTAGCATTTTAGGCGTTTTTGGCACAGAGAATCAAATTTAATCCATACTTCAACAAGTTATATAAGACCTTAACGTTTTTTAATAATAAACTCTACACCCTACCGAACTAAAGATTTTTGCTGTTGGATTTTGATACACTAGTTATCTGCAGACACATCTTATTAATCATAGTCTGTCCACTCTTTTCTGAATTCATGCGATCAAGAAAAATTTGTAATATAATATATAAATTTATACCAGCATATTGAGTACTGGACATTATGAAGGTACGAATATAAGTTATATATAAATGCGTGACTTAATTTGGTTCATTGATTATATTCAGCTGTCGTTGTGTTTTATCGTGCAGACAGATAATCTTCCAAGGAGGCAAAATGAAAATTTCGTGATAAGCATATTATATAATCACCTACACGCATGTTTCGAAGACAATTCCTTGTTTATGGTTGTCAACATTGATTATCGTTTTCTCAATATTCTTTGTATTGTTTGCTTTCTGGGGATATAATGTATGCATCCTGACTTCACACAACGATTCCTCTTCATCACTGCCAGCAAAAGAACCTCTATTGGGCAAATTGATCTGAACATCCGGTTCAAAAAAATAAGTATTTAAGCCAGATATCCGGTTCAGAATGTTGCGAATCTTATTGGCTGGATAATTTTCAACATCTTGACATATTCCATACACACAAGTTTCGACTTTCCTGGGATGCTGAGATCTATTTTCGGAATCTGGTTGTGTGGAACTGCGTTTGCCACCTGTAAAGAATACAATACATCATTTGTTTTTACATTCACAAGGTTTAAAATATTACTGATGGATCAAAATCGTAATTTACCCATATATAGTTACGAATAGGAGATGGAGACGATTGAAATTTTTTTTATAGCTAGAACATTTCACGAATTGAAATTGCATAATATTTACGTGATACTCCATACTCCTTTAACACAGACATGAATGACAGCTGGCTCACGACCTGTAATTTGCCAAATCTCGTGCTCCTTTTTCAAGATATAACGTACTCATTTGAATTGTTGAAACTATGTACTATTCACTAACCGGCTTCCAAATTTGACGAAATTCTAATTATTGGATTGTTGGATATATTTGAATACCAGATAAGCTATGAATATGATTTCTGTGTAGATGAAGTGAAATGTTACATGCAGTGAGATAATAGGAAGTTTATTCATCATGATTCGTACAAAATCTTATTTTCGGAATTATTGAATTGAAATTCGAGTGTTTTGACCGTTGACCATGTTGCCGAGCTAAGTGGTAGTGTGCAAGTGTCAAATCAATAATGCATACCATGAAACAAATAAGACTTGTATGACAAAAATTCATATATCGATACATTTGTCTGAAAAGGATGAGAACAAGGGTTGATGAAGTCTTATGATGAGGCCAGAGGGTAGAAAATGCTGTTAACTTCCATCAGATTTTTTGTCTTGGATGCTGGTTCTTTTCCCCAGCCAGGTCACACATCAGCTACTATTGGGGCTTCTGTGTATACACATTTGGATGGTTTATGGATCACCCTGTAACTCGAGTCCCCCATACCAGTTTGAATAGGTTCTTCACCAATTAATGAACTATAAAAAGTTCATATTGTGGATACATTATAAAACTATTGATAAGGAATAATCACCCTTATTCACTAAAAATACTAATAAAGTACTGAGAACTATTCGGCTACCAAGTAGGCATCATCAGGCTCTATTAAATTATGAATCAATGTGCCTGTTTAAATACTAATTTGGGGATCATAATGTAAACAAGGAGTTACCCTCAGTTGGAGATAAATCGGAATTTAATAAACTGTTTTTTCGCTCATACATTTCCTAGATATTTATCTGTACTGTGTTTTGGAAGTGCTAAACTTTCTTGAGAAATGGTGTGACCTGTATTCAAATTATGTTCTGTTAACGCTTGTTTTTCACCATTATTTTTCTTTATATGAGTAAAGTGTCCCTTATAACGAGTTAAAATATTCCTTCTAGTTCGACCCACATAACTTTTTGAACACGACTAACAATTGATTGTGTAAATCCCGGATTCATCGGAATTGGAAACTTTATCAAGAGTTGCCTAAACGGTATTTTAGCTTCTTCTTATATCTATGAACTGGTTGTATTGCAACTTTAGAAGACAAACTGTTGAATTTATTAATTACTGAAGAATGATCAGTGGAACTTCTGAATTTGATTGAAGTATTTGAAGGTATTTGACTAGTTGACTACGGTTATATTCCCTTTGTTCAAAAATTATATTATTGATCAAAGATTTGTGGTAACCATTGTCCAACGCAATTTGATGAAGTTTTTCAACTATGTTGTTATAATTTTGCTGGCTCAAAGGGACGTCCAATAATTTGTGAACTAGTAAACTATTAAGCGGAGCTATTTCATATCTAAATGGTGTAGCTGAATTAGCCGGAGGATACCCATTTGTTTGAGTGGGTATTCTGAATATGTCGAAATTCAAGTGATCACCATCTTTTATGATGTTTATATCGAGGAAAGGAAGCTGATCATCTGTTTCTATTTCGACAGTCAATCTTAGTGAATCTAATTGGCTATTAAACGTATTCAAAAAGTCATGTAAATCAAAATCTTGTGAACTAAACTACTTGTAAACGCGAAAATGTCGTCAACATTTTTATACCCAACTTTTGGAAACTGATACAATTTTGATTTTGAGGGGGTTTCAAATTTACCTAGAAAAATATTGGCCGAAAAGGGAGTGAGTGGATTGATCGATGCACATCCGCTTGCTCATTTCTTGTGATTTTTGTTAGAAGTGAAATGATTTTGCTCCATACATAAAGATTTAAGGATAACGTACTCTGTGCAGTTTTTTTCGAGGTTATTAATATTTTAAGCCATTTCTTCAGCATGTTCATTAACTCAGGGTTCGTAGTATTTATAATTGATGGAACAGCATCAAATAGAACGAGAGTATCACCAGGTTCACGTTTGAAATCTGTCAGCTCTTCTCGAATTTCTCATATCAGTGTCTGTGATTATGAGTGTCTCCAGTGTCGCCTGGCTATCTGTGCATGTTCTGACCCGTTCGTTACGCACTTTCCTCATGTTCTACTCTGTTCTACATTGCAGGATTGTGATTTCCGCTTGAAATGCGGAAGTGTGTATTCCCAGTGAGGGACCCAGTCGAGAGTGTGGGTGGAAAAGACCAACACAAAATATACAGAAGACAACTAGTCAGATTCGAGACAGGGAAGAGTTCGCGTTGTCACTACCTAACGTTACAGGTTAGAGATCGCATGATTGCGAGACTACGTCAAAAAGGAAAGACTTTACAGTGGTTGGTATTTGAAAGTCAGCGGTCATTGGTCGTTCGTTGTGAATTAAGTCATATGTCATATTTCACTTTGATCCCGAGCGAAAAGATCGAGTTGTGAAATACTTAAATATTCAAGGAGGAATCTCAAGATCCAGTTTTGATAAAATAGATGAAAGTAAATGGAGAGAACAATCAATGAAACTGATGAGGACCGGTTCATGGAATTGTACAACAATAATGTATTAAAATTACGAAGCAAATGAAACATGTCTTGTCAACTATTTGACTTGATATTAATAATAAATATGAAAATATTATTGTAGATCTGTAATATATTGTTCTTTGTTGTAGGTATTATTTTCAGGATAAAGAAAGATTGGAAATGTAGAAATCAAGAAGAAATTCAGGAATCAACACAAACCCCACACTGTATTCTTTGCCAATATTCGAAGAAACTCCCAGGGCCCTCCCCTCATTCTACGTTCCGAACTAGACGTCTCATAAAGAAACGTGCATTTGTTATAGCACTGCGCCACGTACTGTTCACACTGGGCCGTCCTTTGTTGATTTTGACCCCACGAGACCGATTGGGTAACTATTCTGTTTTAGGTGAACCGGTAATTTTGACTATGTAAGAGTCTTTATTCATTCAATTATTGTTACTAATTTACCATTTACCTTTTTTTTCAACAAAAAATAGTAAGAACTATTATTATTTATGGCACCATTATTTTAATTAAACTAAAGAATATTGTAAGCACCTATAGGTAAAAAACAAAACACGCAGATGCGAAACCAGTTAAAACCCACCAAATTACTCGTTTTCTTCTGAGAATCTTCCAAAAAATTTGCGAAAGCGAATTCTTTTTTAGCAAAACTGACCTGGAGATATTATGTCTCAACCTAACCAACCCGGAAATTTTCGGGGAAGATGCACAAAGTGTCCAAGAAGGAAAGACAGCAAACACTCAGGTGCAATAAATACGCAGTTTTTATTTCTTAATCTCACACAAAGGTAGTTTTTTGTACAGGTTGTATTGAAATTGAAAATTAACTTTTTAAAATCTGTCTAATATTTATTTTTTATTATTGTGTTCTACTTCACATTGATTATAGAAAGTAATGAAATTGTTAAGAATCAATTGAAGAATTTCATCTCATAGTTATACCTTTCAACTTTACGTGGCGTCATATTGACCCCACGTCACCAAATGTGGAGATAAATGCGAGGGTAACTTTGAGAAGCTACTGGACACAATCGACTACCAAGCAGGCATCAAAATGTAGAAGAGTTCTTAGAATATTGAACAGCCCAATGCGTACACCTGTCATGACCAAGTTATATCTCAAGCTCACATCTAAGAACAATGTGGATTTTACCTCCGACTCTCGGGTATACGGAAAATGTAAGTTCAATTCGTTAAGATATCCTAACACAACATAATGTGATAGACAAAGCTTTTAGTTCACCAGGTTGAACAGTGACAACACGTCCTATACTCTCAGACTGCTGTTTCGCCCTTCTCATTGGGCTCGTCAGTGAAACGAGGCAGACGTGAAGTGACTGATCAACCCACTCCGAAAGTGATTGAATAAATCACCTTCAAACTATTTGGAGAATCTAGAAGTTCCAACACCATATACCGGAAAGCATATGTCCCACTGAGAATACAATTCACAATGTTACGTATTGATGGAGAGGTTCTCGCGGTTCAAAGAAACGACGGGGAAACTGTTGGGAATACTGCCGTCAGGTGACAGTCCTTCAATTATGCATAGTGAAATACAAATACATTCCGAGTTAGATCAATAAATCACCTTCAGAGCGTTTGGCGGACTTTCGGAGTTGGTTGATCAGTGACCTCACGTCTGCTTTGTTTCACTGACGAGCCCAATGATTGAGACTATAGAACGTGTTGTCAATGTTCAGCCTGGTGAACCAAAAACTTTGTCCATTGACTTTCGAACAAGAAAAGTGTTTGTATTTCACTATGTATAATAATGTAAGTTTGAAGCAAGTGTACGAGAACGAATATGGAATAATATACTGCAAAACTACTCTGTGAGAATATACGAGTATGAAGAGCGAGTGGGAACTAGACTCTGTTTTAGATGAAGTTGCAAAGTGCTTATATTCATTCATCAAACAATAGCACGATGAGGAAATCAAAAAATGTATCAAACAGAAAGTAGAGGAGGCAACTCAGGCAGCTGACGAGCTCCAGACATAAAAGTAAACGAGAGTTCTGTTTTAAGCAGTGTATTGACGACGTTGTTCAAGAACATTTTTAGCCGTATGTTTAGGAAGTTGCACAGAAGGTTTAGTATTTGAAACAATGTCTATACTAATTTTCCATTATCATAAGATTCAAAATATAAACTTATTGATGAATGTAGTTATTTATTGTATATACTCACATATTATAACCAAGAACTCGAAAATACTTTTTTCATTCCCATAAATGAAAGATATCACAATACATCTACATAGATTTTAACCCTAGTTTGTAAGGTATAATTTGGGTATCATCTATATCATTACTATATATTTCAATCAAAATTATAACAATTGTAATTCTAATATTAAGAAGTTATAAATTCGAATATTTGGACAATTTGTATTAAGACACACCAAATATTCATCATATATCAACTATGTAACTTTAAATAACCATATTTAATGCGATTGAATGAAACCGTAATTTTCACAAAAATAATATTTGATAAAATTGGCTTGGAAAATAAAACGTTATTTGGAAATAATTACGTGAATTGGATATATTGTAGTAGTTAATATATCTTTGTGGAAATTACCATTTCATTTAAATTTTTTCAAAAATATGTTAATTACCCATCCTGAAATTGTCGTTAATATAGACAGCGGAAGCAGAATTTGTGCAATAGTCTCATGTCCTCTGAACTAAATACCTTTCGAGGCTGGGTGAAAAAATGATTACATCGAAAACTCTTTCTCTATTGGTATAAAAGGACTGGGAATCAAGTACATTCTATTCTTACATGCCTTCGCAGACTGTGAAAACATCTGCAGCATGTCGGAAAGGGAAAGCTGGTTTCATAAAAGTTTTCCAGAAACACCCAGACTTTCGCAAAACAGCTTTGTTGTTCCCAAGCCCCTCCTCGGCACAACTTGAGGTTTGAGAAGCTAAATATTAATGTTTCTCGAGATGGTATGTCACCCCAGTAGAAGAGAAATCTCCAAGATCTACCGCTACCAGCTGTTTTTCAAGTTCGTAGCAAACATCAGAAGTAAATATTATCTCTCACCAGCTGAGGCGGTCAAGATGAATCATTCTCTAGAAAGTTGTCATGAGGTCACCTCTAGTTATCAAACGAGCTTTCCTCTGAATTGTAAGGTGGAATGTGTGAGCCAGACAATCAGCTCGCCCCTACGCAAATTAACAATCTCGCAGCAGCGGGAGCAATTTTGAAATCGATTTTCTTTCAGTGCATCGGGCCTGGTAGCTCAGTGGTATAGGAATCAATCTTATAATCACTGTGGCTGCTGGTCGCGGGTTCGAATCCTGCGACTGCGGAATTCTTCCAATGGCCTGTAGAAGTGGTGTATATATATATATATTAGTAACTACGTGGAAAATGACCTGGTCAAAGCCAAGCCAATTAAAAAAAAATTCTTTCAGTGCCTCAAAGTCTTCAGTATTGCAAATGTGGTTGCCGAAAAGAATCAATGAAGTTTTCTAATCTGTGCCAAAGCTGCCAGAGGAATTGAATTAATGGCGTCCCCATTATGGATAATGAGGATGACGAAATTGAAGAATAGATCCTCCCCCACGTACTTTGAAGATATGAAAACTGAGGTGAGAGGAGGAGATGAAAAGTATGAGCTACCTTCTGAGCTATTTGCCGGATCTTCCCAATCTGAAAGAGCCAACAACATTTAGATAACGATACGATAAATTATCAGTAGTGTAGTCGAGTTATGTATATGGCTCCATGTGATTGGATTATTAATGAATACAAATTCTATGAGATATATATTTGTTTATTATTTACTCCCCAGGTTCCAAGGTGTCAATAGAAAATACACATATGGAAAGGTTTTCTATATGTGTACAAAAATCTTGGTCTATCAATTATTTCTGCACATGATAACCATGATAAAATGCGGACCATGATGCATAAGCTCTTTTCACTATGAAATAGCTCAAGTCATACAAGGCAGTTTCTGTTACAGATTTCAAACTGCCCAGAGGAAGCCGACTGTGATGGTCAACAAAACGTCAGTGTTTAATTGTGCCGAATTCATCTGAAAACCAAGATCTATTAGAGAGAAACTGCAATGAACGAGTTTCTTTCTGGATCTTGAAACTTGAGTTTGAATGAAAAATTCAAAGAACAATTGCGAAAAAATCAGAATCTGATACAATAAGAATAAATAGTAGTTTTCCCTGTTTTGAATCTACTATTCGGTCACATTTGCGAAGATGAACAATAATCGTTTTTACGAAATTGTCTTCTTGACCAATGTGGAGCTTTACGTTGATACTGAGTAGGTCAGTATGAATTTGATAGTGTGTTGACATTTTTGAAATATAGTGCCTTCTTTGTGTTTGAACGAATTTTGAAGTCTGGGAAAGATGTGCTCAAGAATCACAAATTGTCATAAGTTTTCCATCATCTGGAGATAACAAAAAATAACTTACATTGGAAGAGACTTTTATTGTGACGATATTGCTGTAAAACCAAGGAGTGAGCGTTTTTTAAAAATTCGGATATCTCAGAAGCTATTGGAAATATAAAGAATGGATAGTATTCATATTGTAGAGAATTACATCAACTTTCATATTGAATCAATTAATTATTTGCTAAGGTACAATGTTTTAGAAATAAGAGCGAAAACCCAAAAAAGTGAACTTCTGCGTACCACATTGCACCTCGCTCACCTCGTAGGTCTGGTGACTCTTGATATGTTAACCTCTTAACTACTGCTAACATAGACCAGGCGTCAAAAATCCTGTTTTCTTCTATGTCCTCTACAATCTCTCTATTGAATGAACTATCTGGTGATGATTGTGTATACAGAAGCGTCTCCATTTCAGTATTTTTTTCACAACAAAGAAATGAATTCTGACTCCTGAGACCCTCACGAAATTTACTTGGTTCTGGTACCAAATTGAATTTAGTACCTTCGGTGGATGAGACCATAATTACCGTATATGAGATACAATAATCTCTCTTGATTCAATAACTCGGGTACAGCAAATTTGAGATCTTGGCTGTGTTTGCAATTACAACAGATTTGTAGAATTGATGATTCGAATAAAAAAATATATAAATACCTGCCGAATGATCAGGGGGGTATATGCTGTGGTCCTGATGTGATTGTCCATTTGCAGAGTGTGTACAGTTTATATTATGAAAGTGATCCTCAAAATGTTCATGTGGATACTGCATGCCTTGTCGATGGTTGTGAACTGGAATAGGTCCACGAATCATTTGATAGCAAGATACTGTGTCCATCTGGAATACAAAAAAATTATGTTTTGCAATTCCCACACCAAGCTTTGCTTATCAAGATTTCAGGGTACAAAAGCTAATTTAGTTACCCATGAAACTACAGGCTCGTTGAGGGTTTTCACAAATTGTAATAATTCATCTAAAGTACAATTGCAGGGAAATTGAATCTGCTCTCTAAATAATAAATAGTAATTTTTCCTGTAGACTTAAACCTACTATTCGGTCACATTTTGATAAATGAACAATAACCGTTTTTACGGAAGTCTTCTTGACAAATAGAGCTTTACGTTGATACTATTCAAGGAGAGAGTGAGTCAATATGAATTTCTAATAAGATCAATAACGTGTTGATATTTTTGAAATATAGCGACTCGATTCTATCTATAATATATGGTGGTATTGAATTATAGAGTTGTATAAGAAATTTAAACATTGAAATTGTATCTAGCTTTCCAGTAATATTCAATTCAGTTTTATTTTTAAGCTGACTCAGATTTTCAGGAATTTTTGGTACTTCAGACTTTGCTGTCAGATGTGTGAAGAAGTAAACAATTCTTGTCACATTCTGATTACAACTCTATCAATATTGAAGCAATATTAAGAAATTCAAAACGAACATATACCTTGATTCAAATTTTCACAATCCGGTATTTTGAATTGTTATCATGAAAAATTTTTTATTTCATACAGGTTGCACGAGAACAGTATATAATTTATTCAAGGCAACCCTCACAGAAATCAACATCATCATGATTCGAAAACTCATTATGTTAGGTACCAGCAAAATAAGCTCAGATTATATTGAATCAGGAATATTGGTTCGGTTGTAAAAATCATTATCTTCTGGAACCTTCAATAATCTTTAAATTATGAAGTGTGATAGTGAGAAGCGTATAGGGAATGAAACGTGATGTGAAATATCCGTGATATATATGTATAACTTATACAGGAGATAGTCCCAGATCAGTAAAAGGGGACAGAAGCAAATACTTAGACCTTGGAGCATGTTTCAATATCGAAGAGCATTCGATAAAACAAATACCGAAAGAGCATAGAATAATACAAACAGTTGGCCAGTGGATCGAAAACTTGCTCAGAAATGAGCAGCAATTCATACAATGATCCCATGGAGATGGCCAGGGGTTGTCCGCACGTTTCTGATTGCCCCTCTCGAAATTTGTTCATACATACCATAGACGACCGAATACTCATCTCATACAGAAGACCTCGCAGCATTCCCGAGAATTCGCGTACGCTCACCTTAGAATTCGCGGGTTTTTCCAGAATTCTCGCAATACAGAGCAAGCTCCACCCTCGCTCCATAAGTATAGTGCTTCCGGTTCAATCAATCACCGCATATCAGAAGTACTTTGAGTTCTAATATAACATCACTCTATTGTTTATCTAACTATACATAGGACTGCACTCATATAACCTAGCTTCGATTCACTCCTATATGGTATATGGACCATAGTGCAACAACCTATCTTGGTGAAACAGTGAAGATAGTGTATTATATATTTACCAACGGACCTCTGATTCGCCCTACGCACTGCGTCTATTTGGTATACCAGTCCAGGCAGATTTAGCATCACCCTCATCTCATCAACCCTGTCGAACGCATAACTCCAGTGTGCCCATTGCCGCAGGCCCTCAAACACTGGTGATATCAGTGAGCAGGTGTACTCTCACCCCTGCTGTGGTGCTTAATGTTATGAGGACGAATTCTCTACCGGGGAAATTTTGGGGTACAATGTCTACAATATTACGAATCCCTTCAGCAATTACAGAGAATACAGGAGAGATGGAAAAACTATCTAATAATTCGAGCAAAACAGCTTTTGTATGTAGACTTTACATTTAAAGGGGACTTGAATGCATTCAATATATCAGCCACCGATGAAGTCAAGTATTTCGGAGTTACCCGAGATAGGATTCTAATGTACCAGTGATATTTAGACAATTATATATAGGGATATCAGGGCCCTGACGTATGTTTGCCAGGAATGAAACACTGGCAGTGATCCAAGATTTTGAGACCGATATTTACGTATTCTCTCATTATATGGTGATATAAATCACACCTAATTAACAACCAAATTAAAGTAAACAGTGCAGGTGCTGTTTGGGGATGACAAGGGATACGCGTTCTGGAACAGGCTGACTGAGATGAATGTAGGGAAATCAGTGAAAACTTCCGGTACACTCATTATATGAAAATAAATAGGAGCACTGGCATAGGAATCTGTGACTCCGAAAATGAGACAAGGTATTGCCAAAAAATTCATCGAGCAGTGGCTTAGGCAGAAGTTAGCGGCCGTAACGGACTGCGTCCAAATCATGTTGGAGAGAGCTTACAACAGAGAACAATACTTCATCATGACAGACAGTCACACAGCCATAAATACATATTAACATCTTATGTACTCTCCTCTGAGAATGTTTCGGAGAGCCGTCACAAACTGGCCGTCCTGTCCATGAACAACTGATTGAAAAGCTGGTGTGTATGTGCCAGGTCAGCAAGGCATAACATTTAACGAATTGATAGACCACCTGGGGACGAGGGAGCGAACTAACATAATATACAGGACCGGTGTCGCTAGCACCGTAGTGGAACAATTCGAACCCGCAAACTTCGAGGAAATGACCGGATATTGGGCAGATACAAAAGGTCTTAGACAATCCAAATTATCGCTGGGGGGAACATGCAACCAGAAGTCCTAAGAATTGCAGGTCACAGGAAACCCACTCCCGTGAGTGGTAGGAGTTTTCACAGGATACAGTCCATTGAATTAGGAAACTTACAGACTGTTCGACGAGGACGATGGCTCCTCTGCACATATACTGTACCAATGTTTTGCCGTGGATTACAATACAAGGATACACTAATGACTCAGATGATACCAATGACTCAGTGCTTTTGAAATGCCACGGACACTGAAAGAATTTCCAACATATCTGTCAATATGATAAGGGTACAAAAACGCCGTGATCGAATCGAAAATCGAAATAAATGTATAATGAAACAACCACATTTCTAATACTCAATACAAATGTAACATAGATAATTCACTGGATGAAATGAAAACCAATTGATTGGTCGAAATTGGTGCAAATCAATAAATTAAGAATAGTACAGCCTATATACAATTATGGCTCCGGCGTGGTAGTTTTTGGATATTTCAAATATCAAACTGTGAATGCTCGTTGATTGAACGTACAAATGTCTAAATATAAGCAAATGAATTACGATGAATCATGTTCAAAACGAGTATACTTGATTACAATTAATAGTAAAGTAACGTTATTTACGAGGTAAATACACTCGAATTAGCATCACGTTCAATTTCACTAGCTACTAGCTAGAATCAATATCTCCTGTCCTAACAAAGGAACCTTGAATAGTGTTGAGTTAATCTGCAGATTATCGGTGAGCTCAAACCTTATAGAATGTGTCTCGTCTAAAACACAGATTAAAAGTATTTTGAGTTCTAATGATGATACCAATCTGAAAATTTGCTCACGACCTGCATAATCGACTATTTCTAGCTAAGACTATCATGTTAGAATACTATAATATGAACACCACATTTCCATCAGTACATGCATTGGTCAATAAATCAAGTTTATATATCATATAAACGCTTATGTATGTGCAATTCCGTGCTCGAGTTGTACCACCCTTCATTCATTTCATGGTATGCAACTGAAGAAACATAGTATTATCTACAATTGCACTAACTAGAATTCATATACAGAATATTCAGTCAAAAACGCACATTAGAAGTATTTTGAGTTCTACTAATGATACCAATTTGAAAATTTGTACACAGCCATCATAATCGATTATTTCCAGCTCAATGAAAATATTAATAATAGCCTTGTCCTTAGGGTAGCTCAGTGAAGTTATAACCAGGGCACCCAAAACGAACAGAAAGAATAGTATCGGAATTGCACTCTGTAATGGTAACCGATACTAGTTAAACTTAGCTGCTTTTGAACGGAGGAAGCAGGAATGGTTAAACGAAATGTGTATTGGATTTATTTAAGGAAACTATTTCCAATAACAAATAAACTATTACTCAATGTTAACATTACTTCAAATAAGCTCATAAAGGAATGTGAGGAAGCTCAACTAAATATCGTTATCGATTTATTTCGGAAAAACACTGAATTAGCCAGAGTAATTTCGGCGCAGTCATTTTCATGAGCAAACTAAGGAAGATGCGGCAATTATAAATAACAAATGACAAGTGCATAGATTATGGGAACGTAGCGGTGGAAACTCGAACAACGGTAGTCCAGTTTTTGATCGTTACGCGCTTGTACAATATTTCCTATACGTACATTCACAATTTGGTCACTTAAATTGATTTGTCCTACCTTATCTCAACGGAAATTTGCGCTCCAATAACAGATATCTTCTCGGTAATTGTAGAAATGCGTTTAGTTATTCATTTATAGTTCACACAGCAATTGGACGGTTATAGTTCTCACTTTTGGATGACAGCGTGCAAAACTATAACCATCTCAATCTGCAGCTTCCCCATATTCCCAGATGACACCGTCTACTAGACGGATGCTACGAACAGCCACTTCCAGCGCTTACTTCCGGATGGCACAGCGTGCAAACCCTGTCGGTGGCGTATCTATAATATACTCTTACTTCCGGATGACACAGCGTGTAAGAGTATGCTGAGATACTGTTTCATTCAGCTCTCAACCTACGCTCCCAGAGGAAATAATCATAATTATTCGGATTTTCGGAGCTCCGTTAATCTATGCAACTTTCTGAAATGATCATTCTTGAAACAATTATAATTGTAAAAAATAAGCAATTCGTATGAAACTATGAGCATATTACATCCATGTCTTCTTCCTAAAATATTCGAAAATTTATGATTGATAGCTGACCAAAACTAAATAATTAGTTAAACCTTTCAGCTTCGTTACAGTATCACCTTCAATTTCCCTAACTATATTTGTTATACAGGATGTTTCATCTAAAACGCATATTAGAAGTATTTTGAGTTCTAATATAACAGTGTAAAAATTCATTTTCCCATAGTTTACCATAGAAATGAGAAATATCATGATATTCATACTTCTTATTGGGTTATTGTTGTAAAGTTTGACAAGAACTCACAAAATATGAACAATCAAGATAATTCAAATCTGAATCTGAATTCAATGAGTTCCTCTCGATGTCAACAAAGGTCATGATATCTTGAAAATAAACATGGGTATAGGGAACATTAATACAGATCGATGCGGAATTTAAGTCTCCTTCATTTGGTTTTGGAGAAGATGAGTTATAGCTACTTCAACTTCCTCGAAATGCTACCCCTAATTTGAGAGATTCTTAATGGTTTTTCCTCAACGATGAATACACCAAAAGAAAGATTCATAGTTTTTCTTACTGATACTCGAGAACAATTTCGAAATATTCATGACAAAAACTGAATGTTGCAATGAAACGTTCAAATTTAAGACACATGTGTAGAGGAGAAACAAACTTTTCTTCATGTAAATTATTAAATTCAAGCAAATAAGCCTATTTTCAAGGGATTATTCTGAAAAAACTTGACCTCATATGACTAGGCAATTTTTCTTCCACCTTTTTGAAGTGTAACCTACCACCCAAGTCGAATTTCAAAATAAATGTTCACCATTATCATGCCAACTTTAGAAGGCTGTATTTATAGTTCGTGAGTGACTTGAAAGTAAAGGGATCGATGAAATAACAATTTGCTGATCGAAATGATTACAATGGCGATACGCTCAAACTCGTCCAGAAGTATAAGTTATCACATTATCCTATTTCCACTCCCCTCACTGTACCTACGTAGTATATGGAGAGAAGTATTGCAATCGGTCCGAAAAAATATATCTGGATTTATGAAGAAGTATCTGATATGATCCTTTCAGAATCACTCTAGTTTATTTTTGAGATATTTCTGTATGTGGGTGCGTATGTTATCCACTATAAAGATGATTGCGCTATTTCACTTGATCGTACGGATTTGCAATTTTGCAAATCAGCCTAAAGTGGTGAGAATAGGAACCGTATTGTTTTTGAGTATGCTAGTCCCCGTGGAAGTGATATTTTGGACATATCAATTTTCAGTTTTTCAAATGGAATTTTAGTATTCTATTGAACTATAATGACGACAGTGGTTTTCTAATAATAAATTTCAATCGCATATATTTAACATATAGAAGTGTCCGAAATTCTGATTTTAAGATTCAAGTGACGTCATTGATATGACGTCACAGTTTATTTTGTGTTTCCTCTGTTTCGTTAAACTATCGTTTGGACAGTATAGTTCTATGTAGTTTTATCATGGAAGTGAGGTTATATAGCGTCCTCAATCTTGAAAGTTCACGTGACGGCAGGTGTCAGTATATATAGAATTAAATCTTCTGAATTTTCGAAGATAACTTAGATAAATTAACATAGGCTCTTGTTGAGATACAGGGCGTCAAAAAAAAGTTTCTATCTAATTTCTTGATTATATTTTTGTTCAATAACATGGCAATTTGACGAAATCCGGGTTATTGGGAGTATCAATCATGAGAAACTCAAATGTTTGCTCAGTTTTCTGTCTAATGTTAGAGGGTGCCACATACAGTGTTGTACCTGAATTGAAATAACCATACGTTTTTGTGTCACACTGCTTGTCATTTTTGATCGAACACAATTATTCTTCATTTAATTTCAAATACAACGGGTACTCTTAGTAGTTATCGCTGGAAGCAGCCGTTTTGGAAAGAAACGGGTTTGAAGATAAATCAGCGTTGGAATTTGGTAAGTTGAATTTTGGAAAATAATTGATAAAATGTGTTTCTTATTGATTGTATTGTGATTAAGTTATATTTACAATAATACACACACGATTCAAATCTCCTGTTTCTCAGATCTTGTTCATTTTGGACTGCACTTTAGTTTGGTTGTGTGCCGATTTCTGGATGAGAATAACCCTAAAAGTTGGATAGGAAGAGCGGGACCGCAAGCCTGATCTACCAGATCACCTGATTTGAATCTTTTGGATAACTTGACGTCACTAGCTTACAAAAATTCAGTTCAAAATGAACAAGATCTAAGAGACAGGATATTTAAAAAGTGTGCCATCAATAATTAGAAATAAGGAATATTCGAAAGAGTTCGTCAATCGATGTTAAGGCGAATTGATGCATGCGTTGCAGTAGGCTGTGGTCATTTTCAGCAATTATTGTAAATATTATTAACATATGTGCAGGAGTAGTTTAGTCTCAGTGTTGTGAATGATCTAAGTTAGTAACATCACAATACAATCAATAGAAGATACGTTCAATCACTCATTTTTTTAAATTAAACTTATTAATTTTCAACGCAGGCTTAACTTTAAACCCTTTTTTTCCAGAACGGCTGCTCCCAGCGACAAATACAATGTATACTTTCTGCATGTAAAATTAGATGGAGATTAAGTCTGTTTAGTCAAAAATTACATAAACGGTGACAAGAAAGAGTTGTGTTCATTTCAACCCAGGTACAACACTGTATGTGGCGCCCTCTAACATCAAACAAAAAACTAAGTAAATATTTGAGTTTCTCATCATTAATACTCCCAGTATTCCAAATTTCGTTAAATTGCCATATTATTGAAATGATCAAAAAATTTAATATATTTTTTTCTTGGACTTCCTGTATCTCAAGAACCAAGCCGTTGCGGACCCATGTTCATATGAACTTTTTGTCTTGGAATTAGTCAAAGATTTATTTTTCGAAGTTTGTACAAGTACTTAATAGGCATCCTGTATATATTTGTTCCTACGATCATAGATTTGACTCACAGAAGTCTCCCGAAGCGAAAAATTGTTCAAACAATATTATTCATAACTATCGTTTCAGCATAATAGTGTTTCCATACTTAGAATTTCAAACATTATGTCGTGAATACTGAACTTGTTAATATAACGAATAAATGTAAAACTACCCATTAATATTCAACTCAATTACGATAAATAATGTTCTAATCATATACTTATGTTTACAATATATACTGTTATGATCTTCTAGCAGTCCTCAACAAGTGAAGCTTGGGTTCGTATTACAACTATTGATTATTACGTTTCGCATTAACTCAACAGTTAGTTGGATGGAATTAATACCAAAGCCTACTGTTTCTCGTGTCAAACATGACTATTATGATTATCGAAAGTAAATTGTTTATTGTTGAATACCCTGGGTATTTGATCATCGACAGTTCGCTTTGTTTTTCACCCTCGAGAATTCAATCTTTATTCACTAAACTTCAATAATAATCATTCATCAATGATGCTGTTATCATCTTATTCGTTTGGTTAATACCTCTTTGCTTATTCGAAATACTCCAAACAGATCCATATATTCCAGAATTTTCATCGACAGCAACTATATCGAGGATTACTTCAGGGAATTTGATGTCATTTCTCACCATTTTACCGATGCTACTTTCAAAAAGACCTGTGGTGCTTGTAATTTCAAAATAAAAAAGTTACAAATGGACTGAAAAAATTCCATGGCTAAGCTCAAATCGAGATAGTTATTATTATGGGTACATGTCGCTGCCTATCAGAACATGTGTGGCGAAAACGTAAAGCTGCTGATTTCAAAAGATATTATTTCAAAGAAGATTTACCAGAGGTAACTAGCAAAATTCAAAATAATGCTAAATTCTCCAAAACTGGTCTCAAGATTGCTGAAACAAGTGCACAGATAGTACCTAAATAGTCAAAATGAACAAAGTTAATGCAGATATCTGTTCGGTAAAGTTACATCACAAACTTTCATCGTAAGGACCAATATTAGGTGCAAACTGACTGATAATTCTTCACCTCAATCCATTTCGACAAAATGATGAATCTCACTAGAATTCTGTTAGTGGGATTATAAATAACGTGTACTGAATTATTGGTAAGAACCATTACACATTTGATCATTACGCTGATTAGCTAGAGAGTGAAACAGATGTCTCGAACTGATAGTTGTAATGTTACTGATCGATCTAGATAAAGCTTACAATTGTCACGTATCTGGCGAAAGCTAACAATGAATGTCAATTTAGTTCTCAATTTTTACATTGGTTCGGTGCTGTCATTTAGTGCTAGTATTTTTGAAGAGCGAAAAATAATCGGTCAATCTTTCACAATTTTTAGATTTTTCAGGGGAAAATCTCTTCTTGAGCAGATGGCTTTAGACATTTTATTCTCCCTCAGCATTTTTTTCGTGTGGTTATTTATAACTTTGGCAGAATTATCGATCAGTAAAACTACTAATTTACTTGCTCCGTTGATCATCTCGGCAGAGCAAAACAGCTTTCCAGAACTATTAGTTGTAATATCATTGTTCGATCTAGAGAAACCTCACTATAGTATGTGTCTGGGGAAAGTTAACAAAGAATATACATTTATTTCTCGATTGTGCCACATTGTTCTCATGGGGTGCTTTAGTACTATAACATTTTCCATATCTTTTGTAAAGTGCGAGAAATCTATCAGTTGCGTGAATTTCTAAGTGAGACAACTACTCTCCGGTAGATGGCGTTTAGACATTTTGGTCTCGAGTATGTGGTAAGAGCCATTACACATTTGATCATTACGCTGATTAGCTAGAGAGTGAAACAGATGTCTCGAACTGATAGCTGTAATGTTACTGATCGATCTAGATAAAGCTTACAATTGTCACGTATCTGGCGAAGGCTAACAATGAATGTCAATTTAGTTCTCAATTTTTACATTGGTTCGGTGCTGTCATTTAGTGCTAGTATTTTTGCAGAGCGAAAAATAATCGGTCAATCTTTCACAATTTTTAGATTTTTCAGGGAAAAATCTCTTCTTGAGCAGATGGCTTTAGACATTTTATTCTCCCTCAGCATTTTTTTCGTGTGGTTATTTATATTTTTGGCAGAATTATCGATCAGTAAAACTACTAATTTACTTGCTCCGTTGATGATCATCTCGGCAGAGCAAAACAGCTTTCCAGAACTATTAGTTGTAATATCATTGCTCGATCTAGAGAAACCTCACTATAGTATGTGTCTGGGGAAAGTTAACAAAGAATATACATTTATTTCTCGATTGTGCCACATTGTTCTCATGGGGTGCTTTAGTACTCTAACATTTTCCATATCTTTTGTAAAGGGCGAGAAATCTATCAGTTGCGTGAATTTCTAAGTGAGACTACTACTCTCCGGTAGATGGCGTTTAGACATTTTGGTCTCGAGTATGTTGTCAGTGAACTATGACTATGAATGATATTGATAGCCACAGTATAGTCTACATGTTGCCGAAGCGCTTTTTGCGGCCAACATCACCATAGTGCAGGAAAGAGATGAGCGAGGTAGGAACATCGTTTGTCCAAGTTGTGAACAAATATGTATTCATATTCTCCGCTTTGAGTGTGAGGACAATCTCATGTAAGCAATTAAGTCCATTTATATTCATAGTAATTGGTTCAGTAACATTACAAACTTCCTTGTTTCACTGATCAGATCGAGAGAGCGATAGTGATATCCGGAACTATTAGTTGTAATGTTTCTGATCGGTCTATAGAGAACCGTCAACAATTTTATGTATCGAAAGCTAAAATGAAATATCCATTTCATCCTCAATTGTTAAAGAATAATCAGTTAATTTGATGTGAGAATTGAGAGCTCACAGTATATCTGACTTCAATGAAAACATGTCCTCCTTTACCTACTTCTTGTCGTCGATAATCGAATAGCTACTAATTCGAACGTGTTTATTTTTTCACAGATTGCCTGAGCAAGAACACATCTTTAGTAAGTTTTTAATTGAACTGATACTAAAATCGTTCAAAGTTGGAGAGAATCGGCTATTCTAAGGTTTTAACATCATAAGATTCCATACTACTAAGGAGTAATTGGAAGTTCAGGTGGAAAAAGACGTTTTACATTGATCAGTTTTGTAAAAGAAGAAGAAAATATTCTCAACTCAACGCAACGATTTAATTCACTTTACAAGTTTTATTCATACTTTCACAGCGAGTAACACCAGTCAGATCGAACATTATAGGCAAAATTTCCTCGATCGTTATTCAAACATTCAATAATTTCCAGCGACAGCTCCGTATTTCCAAATGATACTTCCACACAAAGACACTTATCCAATAATCATCCCAGATCAATACGAATTTTGAAGAACTAATAGTTCTTCGACCTAACGTAACGTAATCCTGGTACTTTCCTACATCCAAATATTTCTATGCAATGCGCGCCAAACAAAAATTTTCACTTCAACATAATTTTTTTAATAAAACCGTTGACGACACGAAATTACTCAACGACACGTTACTGTAAATATCCATTACCGAATATTTGAAAATTAAAACGAACAGAACTGTAACGAGAATCCTAAAGTACGAACAATTGATCCCAATGCACATTATAAACTTGAGACAAGGAAGGAAATGTTCAACAGGTTACATGTTAGCCAACAAGAATTGACTCAATTCAAATCAGATTGATAGATACTGGTGATACTAAAGGTCTTATAATCCCAAAATCGCTAATAAATTTCATCAAACCTAGGAAAAATTCAATAATTCTTCAAACTGCACAAGGCCTCAGTTTTCATAATAAAGTAATGAGAACACCAATGTTTGAAATTTCTAATGCTAATGAAAAAAGCTGATTACTTTTATTTTTCCGATTTAAATCGAGAATGTGCTGGCCTTATACGTATCCACTTACTCAATCAATTGAATGAAATGTAAACATAACAGCTAATCAACATCCAACTTAATTATTCCTTCAATATATGAACCTGGAAACTCCACAAAATTCTTGTGAAACAAACTAATGGGCTTTCGATTAAAATTTTGGTAATCCCGCTGAGATGTCAACACCCGTAGTAAACAATTCATACAATTCAGCCATAACAACTAACACGCATTCCGAACAATATCCAGTCAAACTTGATTTCTAAGCACCCAAACAGAATCATTTACTTAAGTTTATCAGAAAACGGAAACTGATAAACCACTAAACTTGAAAGAAGAAAAAATATTAACTAAAAATTCAAATAATCTTGGATTAAGTCTTTCTAATAAAAAGGAGAAAGCAGCTATCAAAACACTTTGTTCAGAATATCGAGATATATTTTACTGTGAACTTCCCTTTTTGCACGACTCCATTTTCCATTTCGAATTGTTTACCTCGTCCGTTTATAGAACAGTATAAGGCATAGGGAAGAAATTCTGCAGCGGATCGTTAAGTTACTCCTAAACACAGGGCGAGTACAGAAAAATATGAATGATTTTGCATATACGTAACGAAATAACAGGGGTGTACAAAAATTGGTAAAAAAAGTCGATTTGGGGGACAATTTATACTGGTTCAGGGAGTAGCATCGAAGAAAATATGAAGCTCAGTTTCACGAAGCATCTGTTGATCAACAAATTTATACAAAGTTCGATGAATTGCGTTGTCAAAAAAAAATTTAATCCAAACGACCATTTGTTTAAAAAACGTGGTTTCGGTTAACCAAATTTTCCGAAAACCAGGATTTATATTTGTTTCGGTATGACAAACATATCTCATATACTCTTGAACCAGTATAATATTTTTTCCAACGTTTTGCCAGAATCACTCCACCTTAACTACACTATTGAGCCTTACTAACAACATCAATCATAAAATGAAAAACGGAACTCATGACAAACATTCCTTTTCGTCATTATTATACCAGCTATTCCTCTCGGTTTTTTCGGGATTTAATTAAAAATTCAAAATAAACATAAGTTTTTCAATTCATGATACCTCTAGTTGATATTTCAATTTTCAGAATGCTGATATTATTTTTTATTCTACAGAGCCATGAACTCTCTATAATTGATCAAAAAAATGGTATATCAAGGTCAAGGCATAGAATGAATGGAAATGGATTCTCTATTATTGGTACGATCAAGAACGTACGTGTAGCCTGGATCAATTTTAATGGATTCATGGTTTTCTAGATCAAAAAATGAAATGAACATTCTTGTAATTGAGATATCAACAACTATTCATAGGGTACATTAAAATTTAGAAAATCAAGTATTTTTCAAAAATGTGATGATACACAAATGTTACATTTGAGAATCGAAAGATAATGTCATTTCCGGTAAGAGCGGATTAAAAAAAAATTCTCCCGAAATGTCAAAAAGTAATTCTTAGTAGGCGTATCCAATGTTCCAAAATTTTAAGGAATAGCTAGGAAAATAGGAGAAAAAATGGCTGTGTACCATGACTCTGTGTTACACAAATCTTATCGTTATTACTCCCAAATCAACAAATCAATGAGAAAGTGTCTAAAAGATGAGGCAAAAGTATACATAATAATGACTTTATGAAAAGTGCTTTTGAGCACTAATAATTAAGCACTTTCTGTAATGAAGAGCACTAAGCACAGATGAGTTCTTGGTAACTGAATGATGGAATATGTTAAACTCATTCTCAGTTCAATTTGTAGAACAGAATAACGTATTATAAAAATTATGCAGGACTACAATATTGACACAGAAGTGCACCTTTTTCAGAATTTGGACAAGAAATTCTATGGAATAGTTCAACAGAAAATAGAAAAACGATTAATCATTTTTTGCAGATGTCCCTATTATATTCATATATCTGTCAATCATGAGAAGAAGAAGAAAAGATTATATGTTGTTATTGACCAATTCCTTGCTTGGCAGCTCTTTTGAGTGCTCTTGAGCACTTTTTACTGACACTGAGCACTAAGAGTGCTTAAAGCACCGATTTGGAGAAGTGCTCGTAAGCATCGTATTCACGAGTCACGAGCACAAAATTACTTAAAGTGCTTAGACAAACATCAAGCAGCGCTCGGCACAGTTCACTTCATGCAACACACCATTTTTAATGACAAATGAAAAGGGGAATAAAAATTTACGACTAGTTTATCAAGCTTCAGTGTTTCCATATATACATATATATATATACATATATATATATATATATATATATATATATATATATATATATATATATATATATATATATATATATATATATATATATATATATATATATATATATATATATATATATATATATATATATATATATATATTCTTTTGTTGATATTCTTGAACCATTTGTAATATTTGTATGTTTTCTTGGTATATTGGTTCGTATATATACTGATAATGAAATAAAAATTCTGTTTTGACGTTTCGACAATGTTTATTGCCTTTATCAAAATTGTTAATTGAATTAGTGTTTCCATGTAATTTAGAAAAGAATAGATGATTTCGATTAATGAAATGCGTCTGCAGCCGACTTGTGTTTTAAAATCCAATTAAAACTGCAGAAAACATTGGATCGGTTGTGTGTGAAAGAGTAATGTATGGCTAATTACAATTTGAAATAGATTGAATTTGATTACAAGACATTTTAAGATTGTACAATTATAAATATCTATGAATTATTGTATGAATTAGTTATTCTATGATAAGCATTTCAGATCTATCATAATCAATTATTCAAGTTTAAGATAATTCTATGGAATTTAACCTGAAAATTGTTACTCCATAGTGTCATAGTTAAATAATACTTTATCTTTTTTTAGGTTGAATTTTAAATAGACAAGTGGAAAGTGGCACTTCAAACTAATAAAATTTTGTTAAGTTTGAATTAGATTATTATAAAGTTTCGAAAGATTGGAATCTATTTTGTCATTTACACAATTGTTCTTTTTAATTTGAATAGATTCCAATATCAAACGTTTGTTGTCGTTTGTTTCAATATTTAAAATTGTTGTATTGTTGTAGTCGAATGTATGGTTAGTGTCTTTTACATGTTTATTGAGCGCAGTTGATGAATTTTTGGTATATTTGTGCCCATTCAACCTTTTTTCGAGGTATTGTGAAGATTGGCCAATATATACCTTTTCGCAATCTTTGCAAGGGATGGAATAAACAGTATGGGCTATTTTTTTGAAAGGTACGCTGCTTTTTAATTTTGTAAAGAGACTTTTCTGATTTAAATAACTCTTATGACATATATGTAGGTCATAAGGTTTCACTATATTACTTTCAGAAAAAATTTGTAATATAGTGAAACCTTATGACCTACATATATGTCATAAGAGTTATTTAAATCAGAAAAGTCTCTTCACAAAATTAAAAAGCAGCGTACCTTTCAAAAAAATAACCCTTACTGTTTATTCCATCCCTTGCAAAGATTGCGAAAAGGTATATATTGGCCAATCTTCACAATACCTCGAAAAAAGATTAAATGGCCACAAATATACCAACAATTCATCAACTGCGCTCAATAAACATGTGAAAGACACTAACCATACTTTCGACTACAACAATACAAAAATTTTAAATATTGAAACAAACGACAACAAACGTTTGATATTTGAATCTATTCAAATTAAAAAGAACAATTGTGTAAATGACAAAATAGATTCCAATCTTTCGAAACTTTACCATAATCTAATTCAAACTTAACAAAATTTTATTAATTTGAAGTGCCACTTTTCATTTGTCTATTCAAAATTCAACCTAAAAAAGATGAAGTATTATTTAACTATGACACTATGGAGTAACAATTTTGAGGTTAAATTCCATAGAATTATCTTAAACTTGAATAATTGATTATGATAGATCTGAAATGCTTATCATAGAATAACTAATTCATACAATAATTCATAGATATTTATAATTGTACAATCTTAAAATGTCTTGTATTTAATCAAATTCAATCTATTTCAAATTGTAATTAGCCATACATTACTCTTTCACACACAACCGATCCAATGTTTTCTGCAGTTTTAATTGGATCTTAAAACACAAGTCGGCTGCAGACGCATTTCATTAATCGAAATCATCTATTCTTTTCTAAATTACATGGAAACACTAATTCAATTAGCAATTTTGATAAAGGCAATAAACATTGTCGAAACGTCAAGACAGAATTTTTATTTCATTATCAGTATATATACGAACCAATATACCAAGAAAACATACAATATATATATATATATATATATATATATATATATATATATATATATATATATATATATATATATATATATATATATATATATATATATGGAAACACTAAAGCTTAATAAACTAGTCGTAAATTTTTATTCCACTACCACAATAGAAATCAAATAATAAAATTATGAAAATCATAATATGTTAACAATTAAAATTCCTGTGCGTGGTAAAGAAAGTTACTGTTATCATGAGTCGAATTCCAATTGCGAACGATTTCACTCAACGATTATCAAAGACGAATTTTGAAAGAAATGTATTGTAACGAAGATGTTAATCTGATGAACCTTGGAATATTCGTTACAACAGCTCTCATTCCAAAGTTCAACCCTCTTCACCCCTCTAGAGCTTTCCTTCGTACATACATCAACTAAACACCCATCAACACAATTTTGTATAGATTATGGTCAGAATCACAGAGAAAAATTACAATTCTTGTTTTTTCCAGATCTACTACTGAAAATTTCGACTTAACTGTTGACGAATTACTTTATTTAGGTTACTAAATAGTATTGTCCTTTTAGAGTACTTACGATTTTATATTAATTTGATATTATTGTATTTACCAGTCTTATTATGATGACTACTTTTCTTCTAAACAGTGATGGTAACTCTCCAAGGGAGATCATGCATCTAGGATTGAAGATTTGCGTCTTATGTATGTTGAACTACTGAAACATATCATGCCCCTCATGACATGTTTCAGTAGTCTACATTTAAGGAATGATCTACTGTAAGGAGTATAATCACATAAAGGGAATATCACGAACTCCACACCGAGAGAATGTTAATAAACTAGAATGAGAAATAAATTACGACTTTCGGTTGTAGCCCTTGCTTTGGTTAATACCACTTACTGATACCCATATAAGCATCAGCAACTACGATGGTAACCTCAAAACGAGTTCTGATGATGCCACTTGCTGAGTAAACAATTATCAATCTATTGTTAAATTGTGTGAATCTATCATACCATAGCTATTGTTGAATTGGCGTCTAAAAGTAAAAACCTCTCACAGTCTATTATATTCAGAAGAGGACAGTAGTATCTACTAACGACTAATCGGAAACCAATTGCTGTGATGTCGCCCGGTCCCACCAATCATTGGTACAGTGTCCACCGCATTTGCAACCAACATCTCAATATCCGAATCAGGGTTAGCATATGTTATAGCATATGCACATGAAAATGTACTCGCCATGTAAAGATATTTTTAAAATGCTGAGGCATTATCCACAGTCAATCAAATCGTTGCCATAGCGATAAGTACAATGAACACTTTATCAGACAATTACGATTAATTAGACTCAGTTTGAGTTTTACGGAAAATTTTTTGGTATTTATAGCTACTGGTAGTTGGGTGAGAAGGCCTTTTCCATACCCAATGAAAATGAAATATGATTCTCATAGCATGGTCGAATTTTTCAATATTTCCACTTGAGAGAATATATTTCCGTATTCTGACTGATCTTCATCCGTAACATGTTTATGGTACATTTTCGGTGATAATAATAATTATTGTCCTTGCCTGCATCTGTTATTGTTGTTGGATTGTTGTCAGCGTTTTAACACGTAGGTAATAGCGATCGCGGCTTGAAATTCATACAATAACACTACCATCAAGACTTTCACTTCTGTGGACCAAACCAGTTTTTCTCCAAATTAACCTACTGATATTGATTGTTATTTAATAATATCAGTCTAAGCAAAACATCTTTGATATCACGTTTATGTGCAAAACTTGGAAAATAGTGAATCGATATTTACTGTGGAAAGAATCGTTTTTATTTTCATCTCAGCGATTTATTTCACTTTGTTGATCCATGACCTCTGTCATACTTCCGGATAGGTCATAGTGGTCAGAGCATTTTTTAACTAGTGAAGTAGGTGACACAAATGTCGCCTGCTGGTGAAAATTAGTCGCCCAGTGATTCAAATTAAACACCAAACAATATCAAATATAAAATAGTTTGCCCTGCAAAAAAATAGGGCAAAGACTGTTCCGCTGCTGGCGCTGGTATGGAGTGACAAGCTCTTCTAAGTTCAAAGCCGCACAGTAACCCAAATACTTAACGCGCATCCATCTGAAGACGAACCGACTGCGACTGCTACCACTTGTGTTTTGTGTTGGGGGACTCCAGGAACTCGAGGAGAAATATTCTATTTTTAGATTTTATTATATATTACACCTAACACGTAACAGGGTTGTGTAAAGAAACACTTCGCGCTCCGGCTTCGCACGTTAACACTTGTCGGCACTGTTGCCAGCACCAAACTTTCCAGTTACACTACTTCAGTTGTCAAATTACACGTTTTTTCACGGCAATGATTGGAACTACATCACTACTACTGCCGAGCAGTTTTTGAATGAGTGCGTCGATTTTTTCTCTCAGAAACTGTTCTATTTGTGTCTTAAAATATACTGCCAATGCCATACAATTAAAATTGATCCAATTACTAAATTGAAAGGTTCCCATAGGGCACGCGCATTGTACTCTACCTACCTAAGAAACATAACACCTTCGGGATGGTTTGGTGCAGAATTCTTATACCAAAGCCAATCACTTCATTTTTACAATATATTCAGCGCTCTCAAGCGAATACTTATGAACAAATAACAATATTCAGAGTGTAAATAAATAATTGTGAAAAAATTCAGGGGATGATTCCTTGTTGAAAAATAAGGTGAGTCTTCTATATAAAAAATCATTTGACCCCCTCATGTTAAGATACAGCCCTATAAATGGGGCGCCAAAAAAGTAGTTTTTATTTTTATCTTCCAAATCCAAAAAGTTACAAAAATAAAATTAAGCACACATTATTTGCTATTAAGAAGACATTCAATAACTGAATTGCTGGTTTTCCACTATGTTTGTAAGGGGTAGAAATAGCCACCCCTTAAATTTTTTCCATTTAACTTTTTCTCTTATGTGTATATTGCCAATTAAAAATTCATTTTAGGTAGCTTGTTTCATTCTGAGCAAAAAGGGTCTCTTGTAATTTTTTCGAAAAATTGGAGATTTCTGAGGAAAAAAATAATTTACTTACAAGTGCATGGCACGAGTAGCCTAGCTACCTAGTAGGCGGCTGTCATGTTGACATATTTTGTTGAGACAACTAAATTATTTCTAGTATGTGCAATAATAAGTTGAAATCATTGATAATTGTCTTACACTCTTATCATTTTGAGGCCCTTTTGTACAGAATTAGAGTAAAATGGATGTGTACACAAATGCAGAATTCACAGATATGCATTTCATTTACAGGCTATCTAATGGAAACTCCTTAGAAGCGTCAAGAAGATATTCAGAAATGTATCCTCATCGCGTCGCTCCTCGTCACAGTCTGTTTGCACGGTTCCATCAACGACTACAAGAAAATGGTACCTTCAAGACGATGAAACATGATTGTGGTCGCCAACGCGAAGTTAGAACACCAGCATTAGAGGAAGCCGTATCTACTTAATTTAGTCGACGAGCAACCTGACATTAGTACCAGGAAGATTGGTTTGCTGTTACATGTTAACCATGTGACGGTATATGCCATCTTGAAGGAACAGCTCTTATATCCTTATCACATACAACGAGTCCAGGCTCTATTACCGCGGGATTTTCCGAATCGTCTAGTATTTTCCACTTGGATGCTGGAAGTGATTAGACAAAACTGTGCATTTCTGAAGAAGGTCTTATTTACAGATGAAGCTAAGTTTTCTAGAGAGGCGATTATTAATTATCATAATAACCACATATGGGCCGAAGAAAACCCTCACGCTATAAAAGAAACTCACCACCAAGAACAATCTTCTTTAAATGTGTGGTTAAGGCATATTGGGAATCAGTAGGTTGGCTCACATTTTCTGCCAGCCAGATTAGATGGGAATTCATACAGTTTATTTCTGAGAGAAGACTTGCCACTATTACTTGATGATATTCCTTTACGTGAGATAATGGAAATGTGGTTTATGAACGATGAGGCCCCTGCCCATTTTAGTGTAAGAGCACTTGAGGTTTTGAATGGAGTCTATCTAAATCGCTGGATAGGTCGAGGTGGGCCTCAATTTGGCCACCTCGATCCCCGGACTTAAATCCTTTGGATTTTTCTATTTGGGGGCATTCAAAAACTTTGGTATACAAGACTCCTGTTCGGAACCTGGAAGATCTATGAAACCGCATAATTGTTTCATGTAGGGTTATTCGAGATACCCCAGAAATGTTCCACCGGAAACGAGGATCAATGCGTCGCCGTCTAGACGCTTGTTTAATGGCTGAAGGGGTTGATTTCGAACATCTCATATGATCTCTATTAGTTTTCAATTCAAGAATAATATTTGATTGTTACATTATTTTAAGTGCAGCATATCTGTCAATTCTGCATTTGTGTACACTTCCATTTTACTGAAATTCTTTACAAAACGGCCTCAAAATGATAACAGTGTAAGACATATAACAATGATTTCAACTTATTATTGCACATACTAAAAATAATTTAGTTGTCTTAATAAAATATGTCAACATGACAGCCGCCTACTAGGTAAATCAAAGTTTAATTAAAATTCCACACTATGAGAATCGTGCCATGTACTTGTAAGTAAATTATTTTTTTTCTAAGGAATCTTCAATTTTTCGAAAAAATTACAAGAGACCTTTTTTGTTCTGAATGAAACAAGCTACCTAGATACCTGTATTGGCAATATACACATGAGAGAAAAAGTTCAGTAAAAAACAAGTTTTAGGGGTGGTTATTTCTACCCCTTACAAACATAGTGGAGAAACATTAACGCAGTTTTTGGATCCCTCCTCAATAGCAAATAACGTGTGCTTAATTTTATTTTCGTAACTTTCTGGATTTAGAAGATAAAAATAAAAAACTACTTTTTTGGCGCCCCATTTAAAGGGCTGTATCGTAACATTAGGGGGTCAAAGAATTTTTTTTTATATGGAAGACCCACCTTATTTTTCAACAAGGAATCACCCCCTAAATTTTTTTCGCAGTTATTTACTTACACCCTGTATAATATATACATATAATTCTTCTGCTTGGCGGATGTCAAATTTTCAGGTGGCTACAGGGCAGACACGTTTTCGAGATGTTCGATTGGCTGAGTGGTGAACATTATGAATATTAACTGTCTAGCTCAAGGATATTTCGATGGATTGATATGATACTGATGAACTGAACAACTGTGTGCATGAATAGAACTTTGAAACATGAGTCGATGCCACTGATCTATGTTTAGCAGTGGTCGCCGGAGAAATAAGAGCTTAAGATTGAAATAATATTTACTATATAAAACTAAACATTCGAATTATGAGACAGAAAGAAAAAGAAATGAAAAAAAACCTTTTCTGTGAGGTACTGAATTCCAAAATTCCTTCATCATTATGAATTCCTTGTTTGAAAAAAATCAGTGCTGAAATATTCTCTGAGGCCAAATTATTTCTGTAAAATGTTATCATATTATTTAGCTCAGAGAATATCCTTCCAACTGATGCATTTGAGAAAGGTAAAATCAATGAAAAACTAATGACCTTCCTCAAATTTGGGGAATTCCAGGGCCATTTTCCAAAAGAAATACTTTTTTCTAATATTCCTCTCTTGCTAAGCATGTGTTCAAACTAAAATCTGGATCATTCAACAGAGCATGTTGTCTCCACTCATTATCAACTTCTTGTAGATCCAAATGTTGTTTTAAAATGTGAAATCTAAGGAAACATGTTTCCAACGTCTCATTACTTGCCTCACTTTCTGTGAGGGAGAAAAATGATGAGGATTTGAATGGTTGATGAAAACATCATCTTCATTTTTGAAATGCAACAATTTTAAGAATTTTGAATGAACGATTCTCAATAATCTCGTAGTCTGAGGTTTAAATTTGTGCAGAAGTGGTGACTCCCCATGAATTAGAAAGTCCACTCTAGCATATAAGACATGAATTCCCAATTTATTACTGTGAATTAATTTTTCAATGAGCTAATAAATCGTTTTTACATAGTCTGAAGAATCTCCGATTTTTTCGTTTTCCATGGGACTTGAACTTGACTAGCCAATCTTTGAAATTAGCCAGCTTTCACAAACTATAGCTCATGATAGTTATAATCTCACAAGAAGCAAAATAAAACAAAAACGAGAGTAATCGAAGTTGAGATGATGAGATTCTTATGTCAAAGTCAAAACAATTTGCAATATCACTTTTCCACTGAACTAAGAACTTTCTTTGACGTTTGATCTCCCCGTAGCTTTGTAGGCAATAATATTTTCATCTCGGTCACAGTCGGTGTCAAAACAGTGCACGGAATCACATAAATCAATAGAACGTAAATATGTTTTATCATGCTTCGGTCATCTTCGGTTGGTTTTGTGAAACACACTTTATGCGAATTACATGCAAATTACACTCAATTACACCAATTTCTTGTAATTACACACTCATTGGCAACACTGCTTTTCGGCGACAAGCTCTAGTTGTCGCTAGACAAGTAATGTCAGTGAGTCAGTTTCTTCGTAGATTCGATTAGATAACGTACGATTGTTTCGGCCTGGATGCTTGTTATTTGTATAATTATATTTATTTATTGTATTATGAACTGTATGTTATTTTCAAATCCATGAATAAGGAGAAGTAAGTAAATCAATAATCTAATTTGTATTACTTTTCATTAATATTTTTATTTCTTCCATCTTCTGTCTACTCGGCTGATGAACGTTCAACGACATCTTACTCTTCGTAGATGCTTGAAGATTCACTTAACAGCAATACCACTAGGGTAGCATCGAGTGAGGAAGGCAGTGGAAGTAAGTCATGCACTTGGTATCATGGGCATAAGTTAGATGTTTCGTGGCTTCTCAAGAAAGTTCCAAATGTATTGGAACGAATAAAGTTAGGAAAGATATCGGGCCTCAAATGTAATATTCTGTTATCGACACCTCTCAGAAGCAAAAAAAGTTTCTCATAATGAACAGGTACCAATGGCCGATGGTGTGGGAGCTGATGGTACAAATGGATTGCAAAGGATTATTGATCACTTAATGAGCGATGCACACCAAGCTGCAGTTCATTTTAACAAGGCTCAGCGGCTTTGGTTGTCTAGATCTGATAAGCATCCATGGATTAGAATTTTGAAATCTCATGAAGCCGGAGTTGTGTCTATGTTAATTGAATCAGCAGTTGATGTTCACAGTGATAGTAATGTATCTTTGTCTGCATACATAGATCTGATCTAGCCTTTTCTGACGTAGAAGTAGGGGTTGCAGAAGTTAAACGTTGGAGGACAAATGTAAAATGTTCTTAGTTTTATAGGAGCTCAGCAGCTCGAACACAATAAATCAAAATTGCAACGGAATATAATACGATATTCTATCGATTTCCAGAATATTTCAAAATTCAAGCCGCAGCTTTTCGACGTAGCAAATAGAACAAATATCGCCCCTTTTTGTGCCACGACTGAACTTTATTCAAATAGATATGGATTTTTTCTGTACTTGTGTCGATGTATACGATGAAAGGAAATACTTTCTGAATCTTTATCAACTCATCTGTGATTTGACGAAGAACGACCTCTTGAAAGTATCTTCCAGGAAGGGGGTGATTACCCTCTCCTCAATTCCTACACTGGAATAAGCACATGTGTTGAAATGTATTTGTATTTGACTATTTGTAATTTTTCACAATCTCCAAATATTGACAATTCATTATATCCAGGAAATCTGGTTCTATAGAGTGAAATTTATGCTAATCTAACACGTCCACTCCACCCGTGTGTGGATTATATTCTTTTATGGCCTTTGTAGCATATAATCTGAAATTTGCTTTATCTTCATTGAAGAGTCGGCTCAATGTAACTACTGTATTCAGCGGAATGTGTAACAGGTTCATGAGTCATTCCATTTAAGCACAAAAGAGATCTTTCGAATGCTAGAATCTACTACGAAAAAAGCCCAATAGTTTCATTTTTCCATTTGGTTGCTGAAAATCAAAGCACACATTATTTGCTATTAAGAAGACATTCAATAACTGAATTGCTGGTTTTCCACTATGTTTGTAAGGGGTAGAAATAGCCACCCCTTAAATTTTTTCCATTTAACTTTTTCTCTTATGTGTATATTGCCAATTAAAAATTCATTTTAGGTAGCTTGTTTCATTCTGAGCAAAAAGGGTCTCTTGTAATTTTTTCGAAAAATTGGAGATTTCTGAGGAAAAAAATAATTTACTTACAAGTGCATGGCACGAGTAGCCTAGCTACCTAGTAGGCGGCTGTCATGTTGACATATTTTGTTGAGACAACTAAATTATTTCTAGTATGTGCAATAATAAGTTGAAATCATTGATAATTGTCTTACACTCTTATCATTTTGAGGCCCTTTTGTACAGAATTTCAGTAAAATGGATGTGTACACAAATGCAGAATTGACAGATATGCATTTCATTTACAGGCTATCTAATGGAAACTCCTTAGAAGCGTCAAGAAGATATTCAGAAATGTATCCTCATCGCGTCGCTCCTCGTCACAGTCTGTTTGCACGGTTCCATCAACGACTACAAGAAAATGGTACCTTCAAGACGATGAAACATGATTGTGGTCGCCAACGCGAAGTTAGAACACCAGCATTAGAGGAAGCCGTATCTACTTAATTTAGTCGACGAGCAACCTGACATTAGTACCAGGAAGATTGGTTTGCTGTTACATGTTAACCATGTGACGGTATATGCCATCTTGAAGGAACAGCTCTTATATCCTTATCACATACAACGAGTCCAGGCTCTATTACCGCGGGATTTTCCGAATCGTCTAGTATTTTCCACTTGGATGCTGGAAGTGATTAGACAAAACTGTGCATTTCTGAAGAAGGTCTTATTTACAGATGAAGCTAAGTTTTCTAGAGAGGCGATTATTAATTATCATAATAACCACATATGGGCCGAAGAAAACCCTCACGCTATAATAGAAACTCACCACCAAGAACAATCTTCTTTAAATGTGTGGTTAAGGCATATTGGGAATCAGTAGGTTGGCTCACATTTTCTGCCAGCCAGATTAGATGGGAATTCATACAGTTTATTTCTGAGAGAAGACTTGCCACTATTACTTGATGATATTCCTTTACGTGAGATAATGGAAATGTGGTTTATGAACGATGAGGCCCCTGCCCATTTTAGTGTAAGAGCACTTGAGGTTTTGAATGGAGTCTATCTAAATCGCTGGATAGGTCGAGGTGGGCCTCAATTTGGCCACCTCGATCCCCGGACTTAAATCCTTTGGATTTTTCTATTTGGGGGCATTCAAAAACTTTGGTATACAAGACTCCTGTTCGGAACCTGGAAGATCTATGAAACCGCATAATTGTTTCATGTAGGGTTATTCGAGATACCCCAGAAATGTTCCACCGGATACGAGGATCAATGCGTCGCCGTCTAGACGCTTGTTTAATGGCTGAAGGGGTTGATTTCGAACATCTCATATGATCTCTATTAGTTTTCAATTCAAGAATAATATTTGATTGTTACATTATTTTAAGTGCAGCATATCTGTCAATTCTGCATTTGTGTACACTTCCATTTTACTGAAATTCTTTACAAAACGGCCTCAAAATGATAACAGTGTAAGACATATAACAATGATTTCAACTTATTATTGCACATACTAAAAATAATTTAGTTGTCTTAATAAAATATGTCAACATGACAGCCGCCTACTAGGTAAATCAAAGTTTAATTAAAATTCCACACTATGAGAATCGTGCCATGTACTTGTAAGTAAATTATTTTTTTTCTAAGGAATCTTCAATTTTTCGAAAAAATTACAAGAGACCTTTTTTGTTCTGAATGAAACAAGCTACCTAGATACCTGTATTGGCAATATACACATGAGAGAAAAAGTTCAGTAAAAAACAAGTTTTAGGGGTGGTTATTTCTACCCCTTACAAACATAGTGGAGAAACATTAACGCAGTTTTTGGATCCCTCCTCAATAGCAAATAACGTGTGCTTAATTTTATTTTCGTAACTTTCTGGATTTAGAAGATAAAAATAAAAAACTACTTTTTTGGCGCCCCATTTAAAGGGCTGTATCGTAACATTAGGGGGTCAAAGAATTTTTTTTTATATGGAGGACCCACCTTATTTTTCAACAAGGAATCACCCCCTAAATTTTTTTCGCAGTTATTTACTTACACCCTGTATAATATATACATATAATTCTTCTGCTTGGCGGATGTCAAATTTTCAGGTGGCTACAGGGCAGACACGTTTTCGAGATGTTCGATTGGCTGAGTGGTGAACATTATGAATATTAACTGTCTAGCTCAAGGATATTTCGATGGATTGATATGATACTGATGAACTGAACAACTGTGTGCATGAATAGAACTTTGAAACATGAGTCGATGCCACTGATCTATGTTTAGCAGTGGTCGCCGGAGAAATAAGAGCTTAAGATTGAAATAATATTTACTATATAAAACTAAACATTCGAATTATGAGACAGAAAGAAAAAGAAATGAAAAAAAACCTTTTCTGTGAGGTACTGAATTCCAAAATTCCTTCATCATTATGAATTCCTTGTTTGAAAAAAATCAGTGCTGAAATATTCTCTGAGGCCAAATTATTTCTGTAAAATGTTATCATATTATTTAGCTCAGAGAATATCCTTCCAACTGATGCATTTGAGAAAGGTAAAATCAATGAAAAACTAATGACCTTCCTCAAATTTGGGGAATTCCAGGGCCATTTTCCAAAAGAAATACTTTTTTCTAATATTCCTCTCTTGCTAAGCATGTGTTCAAACTAAAATCTGGATCATTCAACAGAGCATGTTGTCTCCACTCATTATCAACTTCTTGTAGATCCAAATGTTGTTTTAAAATGTGAAATCTAAGGAAACATGTTTCCAACGTCTCATTACTTGCCTCACTTTCTGTGAGGGAGAAAAATGATGAGGATTTGAATGGTTGATGAAAACATCATCTTCATTTTTGAAATGCAACAATTTTAAGAATTTTGAATGAACGATTCTCAATAATCTCGTAGTCTGAGGTTTAAATTTGTGCAGAAGTGGTGACTCCCCATGAATTAGAAAGTCCACTCTAGCATATAAGACATGAATTCCCAATTTATTACTGTGAATTAATTTTTCAATGAGCTAATAAATCGTTTTTACATAGTCTGAAGAATCTCCGATTTTTTCGTTTTCCATGGGACTTGAACTTGACTAGCCAATCTTTGAAATTAGCCAGCTTTCACAAACTATAGCTCATGATAGTTATAATCTCACAAGAAGCAAAATAAAACAAAAACGAGAGTAATCGAAGTTGAGATGATGAGATTCTTATGTCAAAGTCAAAACAATTTGCAATATCACTTTTCCACTGAACTAAGAACTTTCTTTGACGTTTGATCTCCCCGTAGCTTTGTAGGCAATAATATTTTCATCTCGGTCACAGTCGGTGTCAAAACAGTGCACGGAATCACATAAATCAATAGAACGTAAATATGTTTTATCATGCTTCGGTCATCTTCGGTTGGTTTTGTGAAACACACTTTATGCGAATTACATGCAAATTACACTCAATTACACCAATTTCTTGTAATTACACACTCATTGGCAACACTGCTTTTCGGCGACAAGCTCTAGTTGTCGCTAGACAAGTAATGTCAGTGAGTCAGTTTCTTCGTAGATTCGATTAGATAACGTACGATTGTTTCGGCCTGGATGCTTGTTATTTGTATAATTATATTTATTTATTGTATTATGAACTGTATGTTATTTTCAAATCCATGAATAAGGAGAAGTAAGTAAATCAATAATCTAATTTGTATTACTTTTCATTAATATTTTTATTTCTTCCATCTTCTGTCTACTCGGCTGATGAACGTTCAACGACATCTTACTCTTCGTAGATGCTTGAAGATTCACTTAACAGCAATACCACTAGGGTAGCATCGAGTGAGGAAGGCAGTGGAAGTAAGTCATGCACTTGGTATCATGGGCATAAGTTAGATGTTTCGTGGCTTCTCAAGAAAGTTCCAAATGTATTGGAACGAATAAAGTTAGGAAAGATATCGGGCCTCAAATGTAATATTCTGTTATCGACACCTCTCAGAAGCAAAAAAAGTTTCTCATAATGAACAGGTACCAATGGCCGATGGTGTGGGAGCTGATGGTACAAATGGATTGCAAAGGATTATTGATCACTTAATGAGCGATGCACACCAAGCTGCAGTTCATTTTAACAAGGCTCAGCGGCTTTGGTTGTCTAGATCTGATAAGCATCCATGGATTAGAATTTTGAAATCTCATGAAGCCGGAGTTGTGTCTATGTTAATTGAATCAGCAGTTGATGTTCACAGTGATAGTAATGTATCTTTGTCTGCATACATAGATCTGATCTAGCCTTTTCTGACGTAGAAGTAGGGGTTGCAGAAGTTAAACGTTGGAGGACAAATGTAAAATGTTCTTAGTTTTATAGGAGCTCAGCAGCTCGAACACAATAAATCAAAATTGCAACGGAATATAATACGATATTCTATCGATTTCCAGAATATTTCAAAATTCAAGCCGCAGCTTTTCGACGTAGCAAATAGAACAAATATCGCCCCTTTTTGTGCCACGACTGAACTTTATTCAAATAGATATGGATTTTTTCTGTACTTGTGTCGATGTATACGATGAAAGGAAATACTTTCTGAATCTTTATCAACTCATCTGTGATTTGACGAAGAACGACCTCTTGAAAGTATCTTCCAGGAAGGGGGTGATTACCCTCTCCTCAATTCCTACACTGGAATAAGCACATGTGTTGAAATGTATTTGTATTTGACTATTTGTAATTTTTCACAATCTCCAAATATTGACAATTCATTATATCCAGGAAATCTGGTTCTATAGAGTGAAATTTATGCTAATCTAACACGTCCACTCCACCCGTGTGTGGATTATATTCTTTTATGGCCTTTGTAGCATATAATCTGAAATTTGCTTTATCTTCATTGAAGAGTCGGCTCAATGTAACTACTGTATTCAGCGGAATGTGTAACAGGTTCATGAGTCATTCCATTTAAGCACAAAAGAGATCTTTCGAATGCTAGAATCTACTACGAAAAAAGCCCAATAGTTTCATTTTTCCATTTGGTTGCTGAAAATCAGAGGACACCTTTGCTCCGGTTACCCTCATTATCAGCTTTCCAAGGTGGTTCATTATATCATTGCTGGTTGGTGACAGAATGATCGAAAAACATGTTTTTTCCGTAATAATAGTCGGCAGTCTGGTTGTTGGTATTGATGAAATTCTGTTTGTTATAGGTCGAAATCTCAACAGTGCCTCCATTGTCTTACTAGGCCACAATAGGGGAAGGTGGTGCATATAGGGACATGGTACATTATGGGACAATCGCATTTTTGGCCATCTGTTGTTCAGTAGGTGTACTTTCTCCACTCTGAAGTGTCTAAACCTTTTCTTATTCCAATCTTATTTACATTTCACTGCCTTACCAACAGTGCATTGTTATTACTTTTCTGTCTTATCTGACAATCGTTGCAAACTTTTATTTTCTTCTGTGTTCTGTTGAAGTAAATTTCGTTTATTTGAGCACCAAGAGGAGTCAAATTAACAACAGGGCTGATTTAATATAAGCTCAAGATATGTAAACATTTGAAATTCAAAATATGAAAAGGTTGTTCTATTTTTAATTATGATTTGTGGAATGAACACATGGTGTTTTGCGGGACAAATGTGTGTGGTCCATAATGGGACATGTCTCACTATACACCATCTTGCATGAAGTCACGAAACCATCGTGATTCCTCATTAATTCCAGTTGATTTCTGGTGATCTAAAATTAACACCTGCGGCAGACTTGTACAAGTTAAGCAAATCTGCTCTCCATAGAAAAGTGCTCAAGTATAAGCTTACTAGTGAAACTTTAGTTTTGAACGCAAACACGGTTTCTGTCAGATTTTTGATGATAATGAAGAAGAGGCATTAGCAGCATATCTTGTAAAGGCATCTCAGATGTGTTATGGGTTAACAATAAAAATGACTCGTGAATTTGCATACAAATTTGCAGTCGCAAAAAAAGAAAAAAAAAACTGAAGAACAGTATGTGTCATTAGCTGTTCTTGCTGATCCCATTACTGAGCCTGAGCCATCTACCAGCAAAATCCAAGATGTTGACACAACTAATGAACTCCCACATCTCGGTGAAAGTTATATGCGAACATCCACACCAACAAGAAATTCAGAGAAGAAGTTCATGAGTCCAGAAGATGTAAGGCCACATGTGAAAGCAGGAGAAAGGAAAGAAACACGTAAAGGGCGATAAAGGGCTGTATCGACAATACTCACCGACACACCAAATATGAAAGAAAGGGAAAATAGAGAACTAGATAAGGAGCAACAAAGAAAAATCAAACTGGAGAGAAAGAAAAAGGCAAAACTTGTGAAGAGGATAGTTCTCGTGGAGGAATCTTCTAGCGACAGCGACGATATTGATGAACCAATATTGGATGATTCAACCGATATCAGTTTTGGAACAGAGGGAGGAGAAGGCGAAGAAATAACAACTGGCGACTTCATCTTGGTCCAGTACCCAATGAAAAAGAGCATAAAACATTATGTAGGACGAGTAGATGGAACAGAAAACGAATTCTATCAAGTGAATTTCTTGAAAAAAGTGTCGGAGTCGGCATTTTTATATCCTGATAAGAAAAATGAAAGTCGTTGAAAAGGCGAATGTTGTTCACAAGCTCCCCACCCCAACAACACTTGGGGGCACCGAAAGAGTAAAAAAGCAATTACAATTCAAATTTGATTTCAAAAGTCATAACATTCAACAAGGGTATTCATTTATTTTTGTATTACTTATTGCATGCAACAATTTCTTAATAATAAATAGCTATTTTCAAAGACTTCTATGCTCCTATACATACTGTCCCACAATGTACCATAGTGTGGTACATTTAGGGACATGTGGTATATACCGGGACAGTCAAAATATATGCCCATTTTTTTTTCTGTTTAATATGGTCAGATGACTAAACTTCAGCTTGAAGATATACACATATCACCTGTTAATCCTAGATTTGTCACTAGAAGAATAAATGATCTGGACCAGAAAGAAGAAAAATGTCCCAGTTTACACCACCTTCCCCTATAGTTCAACATAATAGATAGATAATCGCTCGAAATAAATGAACATCAGTGAACAAAATTGATTGGTTTTCCACTAATGAACCTTTTCGAGGAATGATCTTCATAATATCAAGGAATCCTCTCATCTACATTGATAAGTGAGCGTGAATCACGCTAAAGATTTGCTCTGGCACATCGAGAGATGATTATACTTTATGTATTTAGTTATTTTTGTAGTGAACATTCATTGAGATACGTTATTATTCCTTTGAACCACGAAATAATAGAACCCCAATAAAACACCTAATTTCATCTACCAGTGAGCGGTAATTTGTTGTTGTGCGTATGATTCGTTTTGGAATATACTATATGATCAAAAATGCTTCGAAAATAGCTCTTCAAAAATGTCAACTGCTGGTTCACCTTGTAAGAGAGATGTAACATTTTATTTTGGAATAAACTGTCCGTCTTAATGGACTGATTATTTGTGGTCTGTGGTGTTTTTACGTTTATGTGACTCATATGTGATGGCTTTTTGTAACTGGAAGTACTTGTCATCACAAGTCCATCCAGATACATCATTTATATTTTTCTATAACAGCTACAGCTGCCACTTCCTTTATTTCGGAATTTATCTCCTCTGAATTATCTGTTTCAGTTAATTCAGAATCTGGAGGAATAATAACTTCGTCGTTATTTACGTCTTCCCAAAATGTAGATGGTTTACCCTTTCAGCTGAACCGCAAAAAACAACTAATCTAGAATCCTATAAGCCACTTATAGTATTTGAAAAATTCTGGTATCATACATATATACTTGAAGGCAAAAAACTTGTTCAGGTTCAAACTACATATCTGTTATCTGCCTTTGATCCAGTTTTTCTTAAAAATGTGCGTCCTATTAATGAGATAATGACGTTAAGCTACCTCCAGGATCGATAAATTGCACTATCCTGTTACTTTTTTTCCAAATACCAAATCCCTATGCCAAACCGTATTGTTCAAAAACTTATTCCGGATTATAGGAAGAGCAAAAGACAAATTATACTACTGTTGGAAGTCTGTCAATAAATTATGTCTATCACGGTCATAGAACACATTCATATTATGCAAATACCTCCATATTATGCTAATACCTAAATACTATTAGTAACATGAATAATTATTATTATCGTTTCACTAGATTTCGTTTGCCAAGGATTATTCGTTCAGATGATTTGTTTATGTTGTTTGAAATTATGAGAGAGCAAGGCGAACATCGATGGATATTTTAGATTGGAATGATTTATTGAACATGATGAACAAGTGTTATTAACATTATTTGCAGTTTTAAACATCTACAATGAATATTCTTATTGTAATATTTCTACCCCAATACTCACTATTCTATATTTCATAAATATGCTATTACTCATTTGAAGATACCTCATCTACTCGTAGTTCCTCCACAAATATAGAAAGTATAACTTGAACGTTGAGTTAAGTAGTATCCTCAAATAGCGTTATTATGAGGAAAATGATCTGATCTGTGGTGTAGTACAATTAACAATGACAGCGCCAAATATATCTTTGAGTTACAGAATAGTGAGAACTAGAACCTCACAATCCCTAAAATGATGATGTCTACAACTATCCTATAAAGTCCTCTGTTTAAGCTTAACGTATTAATATTTTTATACATATTGACAATAATTATGACAAGTCATTTAAAGTATCATTTTCTGTATATTATCTATTACAGCCTCTGTGGATGTATTTACGACACATCTGTAAGTCAGTTAAAATGGGATTGTTGTGTCAATTTATCATCAGCTGACGAAGTATTATCGATGAGTTGGCTGGCATGGCTTATTTATATGGGTACTTCTAGTTGTGTGGCCTGGGATTTCTGGTCAACACATATGTAGCCAACGATAGCAGCTACTACCCTTCTGTACAGACCACTTGAGTCTTAAACTTGCCTGAAGTAATGGACTTTAGAAAATGTAACATTCACACAAAGCTCATTCATCGAGCAACATCGTTATATTACTAAAAATTCAAATCAAATTCATTCAACGAGCAACATCATTACATTGCTATAACAATCACATCAACATCACTTCAGCGAGCAACATTAATACTTGCAATAACATTAACATATCATCAATCTTATAATCAAACGTTAACCTAGAGACTTACAACTTCAGGGAAACTAGCCTTCATGAATAAGGCGACTCAGTTCTGGTAGTGTATTTTGTACGTAACAGTATATAGATGTGAATAAATAACTTAAAATCATCAAGTACTATTTCTTCAACCAACTACCATCATACTGAGTCATACAAGAAGTGTAGACAACAGCAGCATACAGCACATCCTTCATATCCATGCTCTCTATTAACACCAACAGCATTCTCTCATGGAACGATTATGTAAGGTTCATTGCGAAAACCGCTTCAAAAAAATTTTATTTTCTATTCCATGCCAAGAACTACTTTACCTCCCAGCAGGTCCTCATAATTTACAAAGCACAAATTTCGTCTTTCTTAGAGTATTGATCACATGTTTGAAACTCAGCTTATTATGTTTTTCTACTTTACTGAGAAATTCAAGAACTGCTTACCAACAAGTCTGTTCGTTTATTATCTTCAACAATCTTCAATCGCATTCTCTCTTTTCACACATACCACACTCGTTTCTAATCTTATTAACAGGAATTTAAACTATGCTCGAATACTAGCTCAAAGCCCATTATTTCTGTATTGACTGAGATTTTATTTTGAAACATAACATACTTTTCACTCCAATGCAAGCATATTCATCTGATTGGCACTTGAGAATTCATTGACTCCTAGAACATCGTAGAAAGGTGGACGATGTCTCCTTTTTGTATAGATATTCCCATGATCGGTGCTCATCAGAAACTTCGTTTGCTATTTCACAAACAGATATTCTAGGTAGGCAGACTAGACGAGCTCAAGCAAGTCATCTCGTCTTTGTCAGGCTTGATAACTGTGCTCACAGAGAAATAGTTCAAATGAATACAAAAAAGCTCAAAACGAATATTCACTCAAGAATTAGGAAGAACTTCATCAGGCCGTTTATGATACGATAATGAGACAAAATGTTTATACAACTTATAGTAACATTAAACCATATTGCCATCGGGTTGTAACACGAGGACCACTAATCGCTCCATCTCTTAGACTATCACCGGATCTAGCATGCCATATTATTTTGGAATGTGAACTGTTATGTACACAATAGTACAATATTCATGTATCATATGTTGAAATGTATAACCTGTTGAGTTATACCATGATTATATAATAATGCCGATTGTAAGATTTCGATTTCTGTTATCAGAAAATACTTACTCCTTACTCATCTGAATAGACAAGGAGTGATGTGAATTCTACATTAACTGAAACACTTATTCAAATTTTTAGTTCGCGGTTTAATAGAAAATGCTGCTAGGGTACATTCAATAAATCAATAGATATTAATATTCTTTCCCTTACACTCACCGGTTTCAATATTTTCGTTTAATTATAATCTTAGATATACATTTTTCAGCCTACCAAAATTTTGTGAAATGAGGAAATATTGGAACTTTCGTCGAATGTGTAGGTATTCAGATTAAACGTGAGGTCCGGGCAGAATTTGGAAAAAATTTATTTCAAAAAGTTTGCCAGATTTATCAATGACACTTCTTAGTTCTAGCCAGATGAGCTTTAATAGATATGGGAGATCTTAAACTTCTTTTGAAAACAAAAACTAGGAAGATATTACATTATTTCATGAAAAAAATTATTTATAACAAAAGGACTTTCATATGTTAATTAACAGAAAACGCCAGCCATACAACTATTTTCACAAATTAAACATTAATCACTATAACTTGTGTAAATTTCAAACATGCATTTTGAAAATTTTACTTTCATATAATTTCAAAAAACATTAAAGATAGCTTTCAACAAATTCACACTAGTCTGGCGGCCGTATCATATTTTTCGAACATCTTCATCGTTTTAATTTCAGGTACTTGATGTTGTACTTTTTATGTCATACTTAGACTATATTCAACATCCAGTATGTGTTCAATAGTATCAAATGAATCTAAGTAAACTTCCACATAATTCACACAGTGATAGAACATAGACATGTCAACGTCAGAATCACATGATCTATGGAATATTTCAGCTACCACAGAAACCAAGTTTGAAAATATATCTTATTCTTCGCTTAAGCAGTTCAAAAATACGGTTTGAGTCAGTTCGAGATTTCCTCAAAATTTTGTTTTTCTAAGCTTTGAGTTCACGTGAGGGAAACCTATAATGTTCGAAGAACATCGTGTGAGCCAGCGGTGGAATATTGGAAGAGGAGATAGGCATTCGAATTTTCCTTAACGGTTTGGAGGTTATAGGCATAGGAAAAGACCTCACTAGACAAAGAGTTCCCCAACTTCGCTGTTCGATAGATAAATGAAGTCTGGTAGGAATAAGTAATAATAAGGCAGATGTCGAGTTTGACAATGAATCTTAATCTTAATCGTGAGTCCACATATCCGTTATCAGTTTCAATAAATGAACTGTGATCAATTGACCACGTGACTTACCTCAAAATAATTTTCGAACACTTCTGCTGGTCAAAAGTATGATGCTGACTTTATAGGAACAACACAACACAACATAATGCAAGTTCAGCATAATTGAATTATAAATATAAAATTCTTCCATTTATTATTGTCTTTACATATCATAACTTGTTATAATAAAGTCCCTGTGTTGAAGTATTGCCTTTTTGATTTGTTTTCTCTGGACCACTAACGTAATTGGCGCAGTCGGTAACTATTCTCGAAATTGTACGTAGCGCACGGGCGAATCACATTTTAATGTTTGATCGAGAAACAGAAGTTTGTTCAATCCGTTATTGAAAGTAGCATAAGAAACAAAACCAAAGATTGAAATCCCTCATCCACTTGATGTAAGTGCTCATTTCCTTTGAGTTTCCATTCTCCTGTAGGTATATGTTGTATTTTTCAATCCCATAATGTTTGAAATAATTATTTTAGAGCGATTATTTGAAATGAAGTTCATAATAGAATGAGTTGATTTATTTTATGTCTAACTCTTGACATAGATCATTTATCAGAACAATTCAACAGTATAGTCCAGTCCTTCTGTAATTTTTAGGGTTCAAATTTTCAAGTTCCTTACTTTTGGTCAATCCGCATGTTTTCGGGTGCGCTGATCACGAATATGGACATCAAAATTGTCTGAGTTATTGGCCATTCTTGAGTCCAAATTGCCCCGACTCTGATGTTTTCCAATTTTTAGAAAAACCATGAGTTCCATACGATTATTTTATAACAGAAAAAGCTGTGAGAAATCAATGTGAGTGAAATGACCTCAATTAGGAATCAATAATATGTAAGCGGTCTAATGTACGGCCCAAAAAGTGCGATTTCTGAGCAAAATCGAACGTTTGTTCAATTGTCAATTATGAGATGCCTGTTTGTCGTATCAACTAATGCTCAACATGCATTGATAGTATTTTGTGTGTTATTCATTATGAGTTTTTCATTTGTTTGATATTTGCCAAGGGGGCGCTGCAATCGCTTTTTTCATGAAAAACGTAATTTTGCGGCAAAAAATTCACCTTTTGACTCAAAACAGAATTCAAACAAAATATAACGACGTCTTTCACATATGAACCAAAATCCAACCACTTTGGTTCATATGGGCCGATTAGAGACCATTTTGAAAAAAAAAACTGCGAATAATGAGAATAATATTTAGGTCAGACAGTTCGGATCAGAAAAATATATACATATTTAAATAGCAGAAACCGTTACGCAAATTTTGATACCAAGCCCAATCTTCCAGATTGTGTCAATTCCGACAAAACTCATGTAAAGTCTTGAGTCCTGCATTATAAACTTTGGTTCAGACTATAGATGCCTCTTGTGGCTATCTCAGTATACTGTTCTCCCCGCTTAAGCGTTTGACAGAGTCACACAAAAAAAAATCAACTAAAAATTCCAATTCTTAATTATTAGAGATGATGTACACTAACGTCAACCCGGGTTCGATCCCACCCGGGAGACATTTTATCTTTCTTTTTTTCTTTTTTTTTTGATAATTATGATACAAAATCGTAATGTGTTTACTCATAATAATCATAATAATATTAATAATCATAATAATAATAATAATAAACCGTTTCGATAGATCACGAAACTGTTTGTGAGTATCTTTACTTTATCTCATCAGTGTGGACCACTTTTGGGTAGAGAGACAGTCACGAAGCTGTTTTTGCGTATCTTTCACTCTGTCGTACTAATCAGTGTTCACGAGCATCGTCTTTGTATGTATTATATGTGTATGTGTAGGAATAGCCTCCACTTTTTTTGATAAAGAAACATCTGCTTCCTCTCCTCTGATATAATATATAATATAGAATTTCAAGAAAGTCAGAAACAAAATTTCATTATTATATTCATTTGGAACCTGTCTCGAAACCTGCATTTTATATGTTAATTTTTTGTTGGTTGATTAATTTTAATAGTGACGTATGAATTAATAATGATAATAATAATAATAATGATTCTTATTATTATTATTATCATTATATTATTGTTATAATTATCTTGATTATTGTTATTTAAATTATTGTGATTTTATATTATAATTATCAGAAAGTGAAAAAATGTTAAAAAAAGTCTCATGGCTGGGATCGAACCCGGGTTAAGGGTAGTATTTATCTTCTTTGACAACTAAGAAGTGGAATTTTTAGTTGATTTTCCAATTTTGTGTGACTATTGAACACTGAAGCGAGGAAAATGGTATATTGAGATAGCCCCAAGAATTATCTATAGTCTGAACCAAAGTTTATAACGAAGTACCCAGAAGGCTCAGCACGAGTTTTCTCGGGATTGACGCAACATAGAAGATCGTGCTTAATTACAAAATTTGCGTAAATGTTTCAGCTATTTAACTTGGGAATTTTTCTCATTTTTCAGGATTTCTTTTTTTCAAAATGGTCTCAAATCGGCCCATATGAACCAAAGTGGTTGGATTTTGGTTCATAAGTGAAAGCCATCAGAATTTTCCGTTTATATTTCGTTTTGAGTCAAAAGGTTAGCTTTTGGCGCACAATCGCAAAATTACGTTTTCTACAGAAAGAGTGATTGCAGCGCCCCCTTTTCAAATATCAAACAAATGAAAAACTCATATTGAAGTACTCACAAGATACTATCAATGTCTGTTAAGCATTAATTGATACGGCAAACGGTTATCTTCCAAATGACGATTGATCAAACGTTTGATTTTGCCCAAAAATCGCACTTTTTGGGCCCTATATTTGGCCCCTTACATTCCATTAACTTCTAATCAGCGTCATTACCATCTTTTTGATCTCTTACAACTTTTCCTGTCATGGAATGATCGAGTTAAACTCAGAGCTTATCTAAAAATTGAAAAGGCACCCAAGTCGGGGCAATTTAGACCAAAAATGGCCAACAACTAGAGCAGCATGAAGCCCAGACATTTTTAATGTCCATATTCGTGATCTGCGCACCACACTTGAGGATTGAACAAAATCGAGGAATGTAAGAATTTAAACCCAAAACGTGAAATAAAATTACAGAGGGACTGGACTACTAGTAGTATTAATTTTTAAGTAGATAATGATATTATAAAAGCAAGCGCGAATGGCATGGTTACATGTACTGTTGATAGTAACCATATACCCGTCAATTATCAGCTGTTGAGATTACATTTAGATTCAATCAAACATTATGAAGGTAATCCTCACACGTTAAGAATCTCCTTAGATAATTGCGAGAATTAGATTACATCATTCGCTCGTCAAGATGATGACACATTAAATAACTTTTTGTTGGCAATCTTAGGAAAACTAACAGATTGAGCTCTTGTTTTGATATATGACCTCCTACTGAATTAACAACATGACATGCAATTGAAGATGCATTACATCTTAATTTTGGTGATCAACGTAATATTCACTATCCAATTCAAGATTTAATAGCACCTGGTCCAGCAAAAATGGAACACCCTATAACTTCAGAATGTATTGTCAAGATCCAAAAGTTCAATTATTCCAAAATTAAATACTCTAGACATAACAAAAACGGGAAAATCATTCATGTCTCAAATTATATAATAATTTACCTCTTAAAACATTTATACGGAGTGTAACTTGGCAACTTCAAACAAATGTAGGACTAAACAATCCCGCTACTCTTGAAAAAGCAAAGAGTCCTCTCATAGAAGGAGGAAATTCTCTGTATTCCATGTAACGATACAATTCGCTTAAATAACAAGTTTCATTAAAAACGAGTAACACCAGTCAGACACAACAATATACAAAATCAAACAAGAAGATTTCAACCAAATACATTTCCGAACTTTCTTCGACCATTTCAACAATCTAACAATTTTCAGCAGCAACGCCATTTCTTCACAAACCGTTCCTCACAGAAACCCATTTTTAACAATCACAATAATCAGCCCAATTTCGAACCAACTAAAATGATAATTATTTTGCCGATCGTAATACTAATACCTTCCAATATACAAATAATCTTATGCAACGTACCCGAAATCAAAATTTGCCGCAAACTAACCGATCAACAGCAAATTTCAAACCTGAACCAATGGTCTTCTGGCAATACACGATTGAATTCTTAAGCTAATTTCACTTCAATAGAACTATACAATCAAAGTGTTGAAAAATCTGAAACAGTTTCAGTTCAAGTCTCAAGCCTGTCCTGAAGATACCACCTGTAATGGTTGGCAAAACATCGGCATCAAATCAAGCTATTGTGACGCGGAATCCATCCGAAAGCCAAGATTTTTCAAGATTAGTTATCCTCGGAATTCTACTATTCAAGATAAATAAAAGTATTGATGACATGAAATTACTTAATGACCCTACTGAAAATCAGTACGATTTAGCAGAAAATATTCATTCAGGTCTATCATCTGAAAATTATAATGAGCAATATTCTTGACAAAATTCAAATTCTAATCCGAATTCTCAACAGGCTACATACACAATCAGGACTTCATCCAATTGAAAAATTAAGTCAAAGCAAATTTACCACACATCTATTTTCCTGAGCTTGACGCAAATTCTCTAATAGATACTGGTTGTACTAAGATGTTTTATCAATCCAAAATCACTCGTAAATTTTATCAAAAGTACATTTACAAGGAAAAATTTATTATTTGAATTGCACATATGTTATTAATGAAACGCAAAAGTCTTATCTTTTCGATTTTAGTCAAAAATATGATGGACTTATAGGCGTAGACTTACTTAAATAATGAAATGCGAATATAAACGTTACAGCTAATCAACTAACAACACATACTGCAATTATCCCTATAATATATGAATCCGAAAACTCCACTAAGGATGGAAATTGTCCAATCTGTAAAGTTACTATACATTCACGCGTTGGAGAAATAGTTAACATTCCTGTAAAACAAACTAATGACTACCAAGCTCATTAGTTTGTTAGATCACATTAATTTTGGTAGAGACGCAAAAATGCCAAAAGCCCTAGTAAACATTTCAAACAACTGAGCAATAACAACTATCACTAATACTAATCAATATCCAGTTAAACTTGATACAGAACCATTAAATTTACTCGAAGTTGAATTTGTCGATGAAATGGAAACCGATGAACCATTAAAAGTGAAACAAGAAATATTATTAATTCAAAATTTGATTATTCTCAGATTAGATAATTGCAATAAAGGAGAGGAAGTAGCTATCACAACACTTTGTTCAGAATATCGAGATATATTTTACTGGGGAAACATACCTTTAAGCTTCACTAACGACATCAATCATAAAATTAAATTGAAAGACGAAACTATTATGCATACCAAATCTTACCTTATTCATAGTAACGGAGTAAAATCACTAATAACGAAAATGCTAGATCAAGGAACTATTCGGCACAGTGTTTCAACATGTTCTAGTCCGATATGGATTGAGTCCAAAAAATTGAACGCATCAGGTCACAAAAAATTGATAGTAGTTGTAGATCACGCAATGATCGTATAGTAGATGATACATATCCACCTATCAACATTACACATATTCGCTATAAGTTAGGTTAAGCAAATTGATCCACTATCATTGAGTTAGCAAGCGGATTTCATCAGATAGAGGTACACAATCAAGATAGACAAAAAAACTGCAGTTTCTACTAAAGGGGCTCACTACGAATTTAGGCGTATGCCATTCGGACTGAAAATGCACCCGCAACATTTCAGAGAATTATGCATATCGTGTTAAGAGGCCTACAACACGAAATTTGTCTTGTTTATCTAGACAATATAATCATTTTTAGGACATATGTTCAAGAAGACATTCAAGGACACAGATTAAAATTTAGTATACTTATTGAAAGTTATTCCAAACTCAGAATTGTTACATAAATCTGTACAATATTATGGACACATTATGCACGGCTGAAGAGTTAAACCGAATCCTGATAAAATATTCATCATTAAAAATTTCCCAATTCCCAAATGCCAGAAAGAAATTAAAAGTTTTTAGAACTATTAGGATATTACCGACGATTTATTCGTGATTTCGCGAAAATCACCAAACCAATGACGAAATGTCTATTAACTAACGATCCCATTCTTCAATATCCAGATTTTACAGAACCTTTTATTCTAACGACAGACACTAAAGAAAACACAGAAAACTAAACGAGACAGAGACTCGATACAGTACTATCGAAAATGAGCTTCTAGCCATAATAGGCATGTAAACATCTCCGACTATACCTGTAAGAACGAAAGTTTACGATTTATACTGACCATCGTCAGTATAAAGAGACTGGAAGAGCCTCAGATTGAATAACCAATTGAAAATTAATCAGAGAACTCAAACTGGAGGAGTATGACTATAACTATATACTACCGCCGATTGTCTCTCACGCATTCAGATCAATGCATTTGAGAAAACTTAGACCTTCCCGACACTGTACAAGACAACCAGCCTTTACAATATTCAGACACCAAGTCCTGGCACACATCCTCAAGAAAGTAAATATTATCTTCGATATACTAATTGAATGAAATGAACTAGCTTTTAATCTTTCCAAATAAATATCCGAAACTTATAAAAACCATAAAATAACAACAATTAAAATTCGTGAACGCAATAATGAAAATCTGATAATGCGATTTTTGAAAGGATATACCATTCCTAATAATGTATGTCTATTTCGTATATCTCAATACAGATATCTTATACCTAAAATTTTGCAAACTAATCCAAACCAATTTCCTCGATAATGCCCTAAAATGAATATGATGTTCAAAACTAGTAAACACTGTAACCTATCAGGAAGATCAAATTATTTCGATTAAAAATCACCGTAAAGGCTAATCAAATCACAAAGGTATCAACGGAAACTTACGAGTTTCTCAAAATAAATTATTATTGGAAAAATATGAGTCCAGACATAACAAAATTTATAAATCCATATAATATTCGCAAAAGGTCAAACTATGCCAGGAATCAACCTTATACATCTTTAAAATTAATCGAAACAGCTTCAAAAACATATTGATGTTTTCATATTCGATAACAAAAATTATTTAACTTTCATAGATGGATTCACAAAATTTGCTCAAGCGATTTTCATTAGTGGCAAAATGGCAATTCATACGAGTTATGCCTTAATTGAATAGTTAATATAAATAAAATTAACATACATTTCACCACCTCATTATAAATCAAGCTCTATTTGTGAACGATTTCACTCAACGATTATCGAACACTCACGAATTTTGAAACAAATAAAATGATAGTTTGATGAAATATGCTATTAATGCTTACAATCGCTAAATACACAGTTAAACCCTCTTCACACCATCAGAGCTTAGCTTCGGGCTTTTATACAGAATACCCAAAATTACAACAAATAAAGGAAAAATTTGAACTGGAAAAGAATGAAATAGTTTCCAAAGGTAAAATATAGTGACGATAGCGAAGAATTTCACGTTGGCCGTGTAGTGTTCTAACAAAGTCCTTAGTGTAGAAACAAGAAAAATAATAAATTCATAGATATATACAAAATGTTTAATGATTAACAGCAAAAACTGGACCATTTCAATGATGACCTAGTTTCAATTTATTTTCACAGTGTCAGTGGCTATATTGTATTTCTATATATTTTAATCGCTTAAATCCCCGTTTTCGCTTCATATTCCCATATTATTCCAGAAACAAAGTAATTTCCAAATCTATACAAACTAATCAAAATCTGGGAGGAATACAGACAATCGCCGAAATTGGATTATCATCGAACTATGTAGTGAACCCCATAGTTCTCAAGTGAGGCCGGAGCCATACTTTATGGGAGCAGCACAAGAGAACGCTTCTATGCAAGCATATATGCAGTATAATTACATTATGGTATATGAGTTGCTTTCATTTATTATTGTCTTGATATATTATAAATTGTTACAATAAAATCTCTGCTTAGGCATTCTTTTATAAAAACAGTTTTCTCTGGACCATTAACGTAATTATCATTTTAAAAACATGAAAATATCGCGTTAATTTGTTTGCTAATGATATGAGCTATTTAAATAGGGATCAACGTGAAATTTTCAAAAAGGTTGTTAGTATGTTGCCATATCTGCAAAATGGTAATATCGTCATGTTTGATTTGAGAGTATTAAATGCAATACGCATTTTATTCTACTGTTAGAGCTTGAGTTGATTTGAAAGCATCTTCTTGGAGTTGCTATTATCAAAAATCATCGACATCGGTGAAATAATTTTCTAGATCACTATCACGCCGCCCTAGAATCATCAACCCGAATTCGAATTTATTGTCTACCTTAATACTTTCTCGATGTACATATGAGAAAAAGTTGAAGGCGAAAACATAATGAACCTCCAACTATAGACAAACTTATTGCCTTCCATGGAATAGAGCAAAACGTTCAGAAAAATCGTGTATCAATTAATATGTGTCATGTCACGTAAAATATTATCCGGCTTCAGAAATACAAAACGTGCACATTATCAAACATGTCGACATGTTATCAGTTACGTGGTATCTAATAATGAAACTGAAAAAACATCATAAATACATTTTTCTATTTAATAATCGATGGTAGAAGTCGTTACTCTGTGATGATGTATCATATTGATGAAATAATATACTTTTACACTATTTTTTATTATACTATTGTGACTACAGTTCCGACAACTATCATATGTCATCTTCAGAACGATACAAAAAGAATTAATAAACATAGGGAATCTTAAGTTACGTACAGTAAAGATGAGATGGAACCAACAAATGGGGATGCAGATAGAATGTGTTGAGAATGTAAAAACATGATTGAACACTTGAAATTGGTAATTGAGACAAATATAATGTGAAGATATGACGAAAATTGGTACGAGTAAGCGGATTACAGAGAAAATATTGTTATCGAGAAATCGAAAATAATGCTGTAGCACAAATATAATTGACTATTTTGAATTTTGTTGTAGTTATTTCCAATACTTTTAAATATTTCTATTTATTCCAGGGTTTTTAATTTTAAACCTTCACTGTGAAAATAGAAAATATTAACTTCCTCTCTAAATTTGGGAACGTGAGGCCTATTTCTAGAATATGGTTGGAGAAACAAGAATCGGTTTTGGAGTCTAAAAGATCTATAGTAATGACTAATGACCCTTTTATTTGGTTCCTATATTACTACTCGATCTTTCAATACAAAAGTTATCACTCTTAATATGTTAGTTTGAAAACTCCAGGTTCATTGAACTTGTATGTTTTATCTTTAACATTGAACAGAATATGATATGAATTATTTTAAGGATGGAAGCTATCTGTGAGATTATGTTTCGATAAAATGTTTACGGTTCTCCCACCCATAGAACCGAAATATGTTATGAAAACATATTTTGATGGTGAATAATTTTTTCATAAGAGGATAAACGCTTGAGTAAGTTAATTTCTGCCTATTTTCATTAATCAATTTATGTTTCAGGTTAAAGTTCTTTGTTGATGGTTAGAACCTCAATTATATTCGATGCTTCGCTTTGTTTTTTCATTCATTCCATATTATTTATTCCGAGTATTCCATTACGTTCTTATATTTCCCCGTATCTTATCACCATCCTCATTGATTTATCTTACCTTATTCTGAAAATGTAATTAATAACAAACACAGTTTCATGTTCACAGTCAATATACTAGATGTACAGTGACAACACGTCTGTCAGTCCCAGATCACTGTTTCGCTCTCTCATGAGATCATCAGTAGAAGGAGTAGGACGATGATGTCATTAAACGCCAGAGCTATAGAAACGCCATTTGGAATGCTAGAGCACCGAGTGTACCAAACTAAACCGAAACAACATGTACCACCACTTGGCGGCTGTATGTCCAACATTATTCTCGTTGTTTCTCTGGAACGCGTGAGATATTTGAATCAATGCATTACATTTTGAAAGATTATTTCGATAGGACATCTACTTATCCCCAGTAAGAACATTATGCTAAATAATAATACCCAATTTCCGATTCATTCCAAACCGAATTGAACATGGGTGGAATTTCCACTATTCACTACAGACATATTGCAAAACTTCCAAACATGTCGAAATATTCCAAAAATCATGTATAATAATGTGTTATATTTGGAGTGGGAAATATCATTCGATTTCCACTAAAAACTTGAATCAAGTCAACACATAGTGATGCAACACAGATATTAGATACTATACAGTAGTATTATTCTATGTTTGAAGTTTCAATGAGATTTTGAAAGCCTCATTATTAATCTTATAACATAGGAATAAGATGCTCTGAACAAATTGAAATCGTATCCCCTAAGTTTTTTCATTCAGTGAATAAAAGACGGGATAAAGAAAAATCAATGAATAAGAAAGTCTTAAAATTTGCTAGGAGTGGATAGTAAATTTTCAAGAAAACACATTTTAACCCTTGAATAATAATGTCTCACCACAAATTCTGAAGATGTGGTGAAAATGTTAAATATGTTATTATTGCAATGTGAATGTGTTTTCAATTAACAATAATTAACAATAGAAGTTTAATCTGGAAAACGTATATTGAGCCCGATTTACATATTCCTACGTTAATTCAGTCCCACTGATAAAATCATACTACGTAAATTGAGTCCCGGGTTTCATTATAGTTTCCCGAATATCCTTATAGATTAGAGTGTTATGATTAGCGCGATTACAATATTTGCATTCTATATCAACAAAGTTAGATTAGTAGTTAAGGTTAGGTGTTACGTTCAAGGAATCATTGGTAGCATGATAGTTACATGTGTTAACGTTCAGAAAAGAATATATTTGGTTTTTGGTTTATATAAGTATCACAACTCATCAACTTGTTTTGAACTCCTTTGTCAACAAGCATCAGTTCAGAAACATTCTCCTTTCACAAAGAAGATTAATTTCCACCTAAGTCTAGACAATTGCAGCCACTTATAAAATTTGAAATGGTTTCTATACATGTAAAAGGTCTAGCAACACTTTCTTAAAAACCATTTCCAAAATTCATAAACTAAATTTACGGAACTGGTTCGTTTTTGGAAAAATGAAATTTACACGAATTCTCAGTCTATATAACCGGTTTATGACAATCAATCAATTTCGGAGATTCGATATCCACACTAGACTATTTTACAAATAACGAAATAAGTCCATTGGTGAGATACATTTTATGAGAAATCAGACTTTGCAGAAGTTGATCGGTTACAAAGAATAATGATTATATTATGTTTCTTTTTTCAATTGAATATAGACACAATCATGTTCATTTAATTTGTATGTAGTTGATTCAAAAGATCGGAAACTAACCTCTTCTATATTTCGGTTAAAAATAAAACAAGAACCATTTTTCACACACATTTATTAGCCATGAGAATTTTTTTCTTCCCTCAAACACAATTAAATTCTCATATTCTCATGATTTTCTGACTTTTCCGTAGAAAAGGTCATTGATCAAGTTTAAAGTAAAATGTCTTCAGTATATTTACCGTTAGCTATTGAAAATGCAACTTCAAACAATTCCGGAAAAGATACCGAATAATTTTCCGATTAAGTTGTTAGAAAAGTTCAATAATCGAGTTGTGAAAGAAAACTTTCTGTTTATTATTACAATCACGTATTTAAAATGCTACCTTCTCACCGCTACCATTAAAATCGCAACTTTCGTTTCAGAGAACATATGAAATGATTTTCCGAGTTTTTGGAAGAAAATCACCTACATCAATGAAATTGTAACATAAATTCAAAACGTAACTTCCAACAATTCAGGAGAAGATTACAAAACATGTTCCTATTTTTGGGCATTTTTACCGTTACTAATATGCAACTTTGAACCATTCCAGAGAAGAGACCAAATGATTTTCCGATTCATTGGATGAAAAGTTCATTATTCGAGTTGTAACAAATTTTACACCTACTTATTTTTGATCCTGATTATATAAAAGTGTGGTGAATATGGTAACGATGTGCCTACAATCCCTGGGCCAATTATTATAATATCACGGTTGAATGGGTCTCACTTCATACTCCCTAATTATAAGGACACAACTTTCCAGTATTTTATTTACTAAGAAAGAGAATCCATTATGTACATTATTTGACAATATATCTAGTTTCAAATTGCAGCTATTAAAATTAAATTTAGAATAAGACCGCGCATAGGAACCTTAATGTTAATGATGTTATGGCTAGGCCATATTCACAGATAAGGTGATACGATAAATAACTATTCCCAGATAGAATAATTTCACATACTTTGCTGTTAGTTACTCGTTTCATTCTGATTTCTTCGTGGATAGATTTGTAGATGATTGTGGAGCGATTGTGTAAAAAACTTGTTTTTCGTGAGATAACTCCTTGATAACTTGAGTTAATGCTATTATGTCTTACAGAATCATGTTCGCATCGTTATTTTGTAAAAACTTTTGTAGCTGGCAGTCCAGCCGGTTACTCTTTTATCATATGAAAACAGTATATACAAATATATAAACTTAGGATGTATAACATTTCCATCTTGAATGCAGAGATTGGATAGCGTCCGGAGCGAGTTTTGCTAATACGTCAGGTATTATACCATAAGGAATATTCCAAATATATTTTTATAGTAATCTCATTTTAGCTAAGATACCCCAGTGGTTCGAAAGAGGAATAGTATCTCCTTCTTTATTTGTCAACATGTGAGCAATGGAGTTTCATATTATTTTTAGGACACGTCATACCGTTCATATGAACTTATAAATCATAGTTATTGGGACATAATATACAGTACGGGTTGAAGTTGACCGGATAGATAAGGGTAGGAACTGTTGGAATTAGAGCGAAGTTGAAAGAAGTCATTAGCGTCGAGCATAAGGATATTTGATTAGTAATATAATATGAAGGATCCTAGATAAAATAATTTACAATATATTAAATAAAATAGTTGCGATTCATTGATTACAAGGATAACGCGAAAAGTCACTGAAAAATGAAACAATCTGAAATCCCATATGACTTTAGTGATGAACCATCTTCAACTAGAACGCATTAAAATTTTCAGACTGATATGTCTTTCAGTTCTGTTTTGACACCCATCGAAAGCAAGGAACATTGAAGATTTTTGTAAACATGGAAAAAGTGAATTTTGCATCCAGATTAGACATTATTTCTTGAGTGGAAACAAATTATGGGGTCTCCTCACCATCGATTGGAATGCTCCAAAACTGGTTTACTGATTTTCATTGTGATAGTATGACCACAAAAAGAGCCGAACGTTCTGAATGTCCAATTGATGTTACAACGTCAGAAATCATCGAAAAAATCTATGGTATGATAATGTACAATCGATGAGTTAAAGTTGCTAAGGCTATGGGCATCTCAACCGAAGGGGTATGGAATAGTCTGCATAAATTTTTGAATATGACAAAGCTATCTGCCGAATGTGTGCCGCATTTGATCTCTGTTGACAACAAGCGCGAGCATGTGACAACTTCAGAGGAATGTTTTTTCGTGTTCCGTTTCGTAACCTTGGACAAAACATGGATTCATCACAACACACCAAAGACCAAAGAACAGTCGAAACAGTGGACGCATCCTGGCGAATCGAAGCTGAAAAGAGCCAAAAAGAGTTTATCGGCCAACAAAGTCATGGCAACAGTTTTTGGGATGCACACGGTATCGTCCATATCGATAACCATGAAAAGGGCAAAATGATCACCGACGTATATTGCTGTTGAATCGATTGACGCCGATTTGAAGCGAAAGTGGTCGCATTTGGCAAAGAAAAATGTGCTCTCCCACCAGAACAATCCACTGGCGCAGAGGTCCGCAGTTACAATGACAAAATTGCATGAATTGCGCTACATCATTCACCATATTTTCCAGATTTGCCCCCCTGCAATTTTTATCTATTTCCAAACTCGTAGAAATTGTTTGGCGGAAAGAGATTTGGCTCCAACGATAAGATCATCCCTGAAACAAACGCCTATTTTGAAGGATTGCAGAAATCGTATTATTTGTAAAGGATCGAGGAATTAGAAAAACGTTGAACGAAGTGTATCGGGCTACAAGAAGATTATCTAGAGGAATAAAATAAGTTTTGACCAAATTAATCGTTTCATCTTTCATATTTCAGAGAGTTTTCACCTTGCCCTTGTATATCGGAAATCATTGGAATACACGTTCCAATTATATCGTGTTTAATCATTAAATCAAACTGAGACTACGCTAAAGGGGGTTCGATGCCAATGACTATTGGATTTCCCTTGGTCGGCGACGTGCCGCTTCAGGAGGAATATGTAGTTGTAATGACGTAGCGTCAAGGGTGAAAATTCGGTTAGGCTACTCTTCTATGTTGTATCTATTGCGCGGTTAGAAAATGAACCGTACTGTCATTAGTCCTAAGATAAATAGTCAGAGTTTTGGAAAATGATATCCTATGTTTCTAACGATATCAATCGGATATCAAACTCTATACGAGACGTGTATTGAATGAGACTGAAAACTGAATCGAGATGATGTTACGAATAAGTATCAAATAAAAGTAAGCACATATTATTCAACACTTGATTAAGCTTTTGAATGTCGTTGAACGTGTAGGAAAGTTAAGATCTTGATTTCAAATTGCTTCTTACAAATAACTTCTCGTACAATTAAATTCACGAGCAACTCTAATCGGGGATATGTCACACCAGAAGTCAAACCAACCCAACGAATTGAAGTTGTGCTTCTGTGATATTATGATTCATCAAGAGGTTCAGTAAAATTGGAGGATTACTTCTATCGAATGCTCAAATTATGTAATAGTAATTTTTCAAGAACAAATAATCTGAAGGATACAATTTCAGATATCATATTGAATAGCTGATTCTGGGTAAAAAAAGAGGTGTGGGAGCCAATAATATAACCAGGTGTTCGAGAGTTTCTATAAAGTATCAACTGATATGAAAGTAATGAATGAAGAGAAGGTGAAAGCTCTCCACATCTTCACTTATGGCTCTAAAACCAAAATGTAAGCTGGTTGCCAGCCCCTAGGAAAATATGCAACAGTACTCCAATCGGAAATTTGCGCTTTCAACCATAGTGCAACAGAAATTCTCTACTGCAGATTCAGCTTTAACATCCTTATGGTCAGCAGATATGCAATATCAACAATAAGTCGGAACAAGATCCCCCACACATGTATTAAAAAGCACAACATCTAAAACCAAACAATACACGCTAAACAAATTGAGTTGCCTTGATTAAAGGGACACGACATATCAAAAGCATCCATAACGTGAACCAGTATAGGCCATACTAAGGAGAGGACGAGGCCACAGTGCACGTGCTAAGTCCAAATTGGGGGAGCTCTATCCGAGCCAGCATTAGGGGTGTCCTTCGAAAGTTGTTATCTTGTTCGTGCAATATCTAGGGTGGCTGGACAGGTAGATACACACCGGAGTGCTGCCCCTTATTGAGAGGGTACAATGGTCTTAATGAGGACTATGAACTCTGACCAATCTCTCTCAATCCAGACTTCAGAATATAGATTTATGTAGTGGTAGATGAGCTCACGTGACAGCTGGCAACTTCAAACAATTGTTTTGTAGAAATTTGGGAATAATTATAAAAGGTATTTTCTCAAAGAGTGAAATTCATCTAAAGATAACTATTGACGAAATATAAGTTAATTGATGTGTACATAATACATACATTTATATGCCGTATAATACGTAATATACATTTTGTGTCTGGGGATAATAGGTGGTAATGGAAATGGAGATGCGAGATGGTCCTGTAACATTATAACATTACTTAACTTCCATCAAAATTGTATAACATTACTTATTATACGACAAATATAGCAACATACTTGAAGGCACACAATAGTGCTCTGCGATTGTACCGACTATTTTATTCTAAGATATAACAACACTTCAAAATAGAACATCACAATGTCATTGAAGGTTTCTTATATTTGAATAAACTTGCCTTGCCACGTAGAAAATATCTTCGATATATTCAATGGTTTTGGCGTTTAACTTCACTGATTCAGTAATAAAAACACAATTATTTTCACTTTTCACTGTAAAATTTGTATATAAATTCTAAAATTAGTTTCTTCAACACTGAGTTGATAAACCTGTATTCTGAAGATGTCGCTATGTAGGTGCAACAATTAATTGTTATAATTTATAAATTAATTTTCGAGTCAAAAGGGTAAATTTTGTTTCTGTAATCTGTAGTGTAGCTCCGATATGTGGAAATATCAATCTTACAAAGATTGAACGTTTACTTCTATAAACCGGTTTTTATTCGTTATAGATTCGGAAATATGTTATGAGATATGGTAGGTATTCCATGCACAGTGATATTTTCAAGATATCTGCAAATACCTAGCTGCGATGAATGATTTTTGAAACCAGAATATGTTATTTCCATGTATTCATCCATAATAAAATTTTTCGGATAATGTTTGATGGAATATAATGCAATTTTGGGACATTTTTTGATTTCAAAACTGAAATTATAAAATATTCCGAAGAAGAGATTCAAAATTATGTTTCCCATTAGGTATGGAATAAGAGAAGATGAGGTAAAAACTTCACTTTATCTTAATTTCAACACTTATCACTTTGTTTTTATCACTTATATGTATATGAGTGATGAAAACAAAGTGGCATGTGTTCCATTTTATATACCTTAGTAGTGGCAGATAATAGTTAAAAATGAACGACTGACTTTCAGAAATTTGAAAATTTAGAATTCATTCTCTTGAGAGCGAAATGTCCCTTGATCCTATAGATGTATCGATGAAATATAATCAAGGATGATAATGTTGACAGAATAAAATACTTTCACTTTTAAATTATATTATTCAAATTATAGAACACAGTTGTGAGAACTATCGTGCCATGTCCAGAACGGTACAAAAAGGATGACCCAATAGTGTTCTATAATATAAGTGATATAAACACTGTTAAAAAGTGTTTCGTTCTATCAATGTGATAAATTCTCACAAAGTGACGGCCCCCTCCATAGATTTTTTAAATTCAATGTGTACATTTTCCTTGCTCATTTTAATTGAGAAGGGATATTCTCAAAGAATCGTTTCTATATATCTTGAAGGTTGATCGTATAGAAATATTCTGAATTCAAATAGTACATATACAAATTTGAATGTCATATCATGTAAATGAACCGGCCAGAGATAACTGATTTGTGAAATATCGAATAACATATTGTTGATAAACATTGTAAACAAAGGATAAATTGAATCTACTCACCATATAAAAATATATAAATAGCAGCAAATATGCAATCATGTTGTCAAAATAGTTATATCACAATGTCACATCACACTAACAACCCCTGAAACGCATACCGAGACATTTAAATGAGATAATCATTTATATATTACTGATGATCCCGGTATCCACTGAGAACTGAACATACATCTGTTCACATTAACTAGTAATTTGCAGTGTACTGACAAGGACGTCGAGTTGAATTCATATTATTACAAGAGAAACGATAATATACTCTGTAATGATATCAACGATTAGGTACGATAAACATTACCATGATGACGACACGCTGTTACGGTACGCACCACCGCAAGGATGAACTGGGAATCATAATTTTAGTGTTCCTCGTAAATTCATTGTTATTCTTCGCGAACAGTAGTGGGAAATTCAAAACACTCTGCCAAACCTGCATCTCACGCGTGAGTGGTCTAACAAGGTACGGTATTCCACCGTCATTATAATAAACCTATGACATCCTGAATGAGAAAATTTCCCGTTCGAAAAAAATGTTGGTAGTGGAATGAAGGGCATAACATTTCCTGTCGGAAACATACCATAATACAGTTCAGAAAAATTGCACATCCACAAAGCTGCTGTAAGTTATAATTTTTTGATAGTAGGAAATACAAATTACGGTGACAAACCTGCATCTCACGCGTTAGTGGTGTAATCACGTTCGGGGTTCTTTCGTCATAATAAGAAACCTATGACATCATATGTGAGAAACTATGTCATTCGAGAAAAACAATGGTAATAGAATACAGTATGTCATTTCCTGTCGGAAACATACCACAATAAATTTTCGAAAAATCGCACATCCACAAAAGCTGTATCAAAAATGTTCGAATGAAAACTTCAAATCCAAAACCTTGCATTGTTTATTCCACAAATTAACTATCATACAATATTTGAAAGGAACGTCTTCATTACCTGCCTCATATTGTTCATTTATCACATTAACTCCAGAAACAACGGTTTTCGATGAATGTAAAAAGAAGTATAATCTTGTGTGATTGGCGCAATATAAATTTTTACTCAAATTTATTTATAAATATCTGAATTTTATGGTAAGTGAGTAATTCATTTCATATATTCATAAGAACCCCTATGGGTGTAGAACAGGTCACAGTAAAAGCAAACGAGAAAAGGAAAAAAGGAAAAATAAATGAATGGCGTTAGCCTACAATCAGAAATACATGATAAAATTTAGGAGAATAAAAACTATTTGAATATAAAATATTTCAGTTTAGTAAAGATTGATTTCACATTAAGCTTACCAGGTTGTCATCTTGTTTGTCTGTGGTATGACTGTAATGAACTTACAGCTCTTATGTATTTCGTTTCATATTATTCATTACATTTTATCTATGTCTATTTCTGCAATGAAGGTGTGTTTATATATGTTACAGTAACCAGGAAACAAAATAATGAATAGGATAGTAATTTTTAAATTTTATCTGAATCCACTTCCTTTGTAGCTCTCCTATCTCCAACCTATTTTCTATATAATTAAAAACAAACATTCTCAAATTATAATCATCTCTTCGATCAGTGCAGAACACTAAATTGGTGACCCCGACAAGAGGAATCCCATTTTCATTACGAAATCAGAATATCAGGATTGGACACAATTTCGAATACATCAAAAGAAATTTTGGAAATATTAGGAGAACTTTTGAATACCTAAACACGAAATTTGGACATATCAATAAAAATTTTGAGAATTTCAAAATCCCGAAACAATTAAATACATGGGAAAGGAATTGTCCTGAAGTTCTTGTATAGCAGTTAACGTTCGGCATCCTGCATCCTTCAATCACCTTTTATTTTTATATTCACAGTTCTTGTAAGTAACTTTCATTTCGCTCACAGAGGGATAAGGGATAACAATCTGTGTCATTAAAGTTGTCATCTTTTTCGGCCACAAGCCGGATGCATGTTCCTTATTAGCATCAGATCTGCAATTTGCATTCAAACGAACCGAAGATGAGGATACTATATTTCAATATTAGATCATGGATATACTGCAGGGATCAATCACATCAGTCTTCGATATTTTACAGAATACACTTCCTAGAATTATTAGTATGCCGTCATAGAAGGATTTGGGACATCAATCTGTTGATCTGTTGTATCATAAAAGTTGTCATCTTTCTGGGCCACAAGCCGGATGCATGGTTCGGATTAGTAGATATGCAATTTGCATTTAAATGAATCGCAGATGAGAATACTATATTTCAATATCAGATTATGGATATACTGCAGGAATCAATCACAATAGTCTTAGATATTCAACAAAATACACCTTTAATTGTTTCATATTCTATCACAAAAGTAAATTAATTGACAAAGCTTTTGGATCAGGTTGAACAGTGACAACACGTCCTGTAGTCTTAGACAACTGTTTCGCCATTCTCACAGGGAGACGATGCAGACGTGAAGTCACTGATCAACCTTCTTCGAAAATAGTATGATAATATACCCTCAAAGTATTGGGGGAACCTAGAGGTTTCAACACCATCTGCCAGAAAGCAGATGTCTCACTGATAATGCAATTCACAATGCTACGCATCAACAAAGAAGTTCTCTCGATTCAAAGAATTGACGGGGAAACAGTCGGAAATGCTTCCGCCAGGTGACGGTCCCGCAACGATGTATACTACGTATACTATGCATAAATTAATTGAAATGAGAAAAACAAAAATCAGAAGAACTATTATCAGATAACGAATAAGGAAATATTAAATCTCCTAAGTTTTATAGAAACATGAAAAATTGGTAATTCTTCTACGGTTGGAGGAGCTCCTTAAACAGCTTTGGCTAAGAAAGTTCCTTCTATGAGAATCGCTTCGGTATCTTCTGGAAAGATTGATATAGGTGAATTATTATCAATTGCCGAAAAGATTTAGGACGTTCCGCAAACGAATTCAATAAACTCAATTTCGTCCTATTATTATTAGGATTTGAAAAAATGGAAAGACATATCTCAAATACAAAATAGATCATGGAATAAATCACCTTATCGTTTTCCAAGAAATTGTTCACGAAATCGATCAAAAGGTAGGGTACGTTCATATCATTCTGATTTTGGAGGTACGTAATGCAATGAATATTTTCAGCCTTGTTCTTTTACCCAAAACGACAAAACGACACAATCTCAACATTGAAATAAAAAAATCTAGTGTTACAACAGACACTAGATTTTCAATAAATAATAATAATTTATAATTATTTGAATTTCTTTTCTGACTGAGGGGCAAATGTTTCTTGTATATCGCATTCTTCATTTAAGAATAAATTGATTGTTCATCATCAGCAGCAAATGACTCTAACATTTGTAGCTTTTGTTCCGAAACTTTTCATTAAATCACAAAATTTTCAATTAACGGAATTGAAAATAGTAGGATTAGAGAGTTGCTGCTATCTAATGCTATTAGAAAATGACTGTATAACAGTAATTCTTTGAACTGTTTCGAGATAGCGAAATATCATGCAGATATTAGTTTCAATCAAAAAATATGTTGTGTGTCTGAATATTCAAATTACTTGAAAATAGTTGCTGTTCTTCAGTATTTTTGATCCAAAATGTACCAAATAAGCAACTTGTTAATCCTTTAACATTATAAACTGTAAAAGATATCATAATGTGTATACACCATAACATTATGAATATGTAACAGCTACCCTTATCCACTAAAAACAGTAAAGTTCTGGTGGCCTTCAATGTACCATGTAGTCATCTTCGGAGTGAACTAAATGGAAAGGGCTTGTTCATATAGTATTTGTAATCAATAGGGTATTGAAGAGGTCACCATCAGCTGGAAATAAATCTGAATTCATTAAATTACCTACATATTGTCTTTACTGTATTTCAAGAGTGATAAACTTCCTTGAGAAATTTTGCTACCTATATTTGAGATATGTTCGGCTAATGCTTATTTTCACCATTATTTTTATTTATATGTTCAATATGTTCTCCATACCAAGTTGCCAGTTAGAATGTTCCTCCTAGTTTGTCCCACATAGCAGTTATAACCAAATTCACAAGCGGTTTTTTAAACTTGGGAAACAAATTATGGAATTTACTTATTACTAAAGGAGGATGAGTGAAACTTCTGAATTTCATTTGGACTATTCGAAGGAATGGGCTCTGATTTGGTTAATTGGTGTTGTGTTGTATTTTTCTTTTCTCTTTCTTTTAGAAATTAAGTTTTTGATCGAAGATTTGTTATAATAATTGTCCAATGCTATTTGCTGAAGGTTTTCAACTTCGTTGTTATAGTATCGCTGTCCCAAAGAGACGTTTCATAATCCAAGATCAAGACTATTGAATGGACTTATACATACATATTTGTTTGAGTGGGTTTACTGTATATGTTGAATCTCAAGTGGTGACCTTCTTTGATAATATTGATATCAGAGAAAGGGTCTGCTTATGTTCCTACAGTTAAATTGAGGGAATGAAACTGACTATTAAGTGTGGTCAAAATGCCATATAAATGAAAATCTTCACTTATGATGTCACATAAATGAAAATCTTCACTTATAATCGAAAAGATAGCATTCGTAAATCTATGCCAAAATTTGGAAACTGATTTAATTTTTATTTGAATGAATTTTTTCAAGTTCACGAAGGAAAATATTCGCTGATAAAGGGAAGAGTGGATTGCCCATTGTACATCTGCTTTTTAATATTTTTTTTTTCAGTGAAAAATATAAAAAACAAGCATATGTGTGATAGGCAATCCAGTCCCTTTTTTCCCCAACATTTTTCTGAGTGAACTTGGAACCTTAAGATGAAAATCAAATCTTTGTTTGGCATAGACATGTAAATTTTATTTTCAAAGTGTGTGTAAATATTTTAATTTATATGGCTTTTGAACACCCTTAATATCCAACATCATTTACCACTGTACAAATAGAAACAGATATGCAGCTTCCTTTTCTTGATAATAATATTATCGAATGCGTCATCACTTGGAATTCAACATAATATACAGAAAATCCACTGAAACATAGGTATGCTCCTACATTTTCAGTTACACACATTAATCATGAAATAGCTCCATTCAATAATCTTGCTCATAGATTAAACGTCCCTCTGAGCCGGCGAAATTATATTGACCATAAGTTGAGAAACTAGCGTTGGACAATGGATATATTTTTATATATAATTTGGTTCACTACTTGCTAGCTGAAAGGTCATCAGTAAGTACAGAATTTTTAGTGGATAAGAGTGACTGTTTGTCATTTATAATACTTCACCATATCAATGTCACACAATATCAATCAATGCAAGCAATTCGACAAAATGGTGAGTCTAGTGAGGAGATAAGTGAGCGTGATAGTAATTGAGCCTGATAGAAATCTGCCACAGCATTCGTGCTGGTGAAAACATGATTTGATTACTCCAATGAAAAGTATTCCAGGCTAAAGTTATTTACCATTATTTATTGTGCAATTTAAAAATAAATTCAATTTTCAGATAATGAATATTTTAGAATGTTTATAAATATGAGTGAGTAATAATTATAGTACAAACGGCCATAAAAACAACCGTTTGTCAACTCAAATAGGTTTTCATTACCTACTGACTTGACTGCTTTCTAGCGTCGCGCGCTGGACCGCGGTTTGACATCGCCCGTTCAACGCGCTGTTGACAGTTCAATGATGTGTATATTAGATTGAATTATCTTGAACTTTACTATGAAATTCCTGCTCTATTTTGGAAAGTATATTGATTATTTCCAAACTGCTTTCACACAAGATAAGCCTAACATTTCGGTTATTCACCTCATAAGTTCATATAACTTTGTTATCTGTAGGTACATACAATGTGAACTTACGACAGAATTTCCAGGAACATCATTCTGTTCATCATTATCCGAAAAGGTTTTATCTCGTTTTCATCAATCACTTCTCTGTATTTTTCCGTTATTTTTCAAATTTGGACCTTTCTATATGTAATGAAGGGTAGTTCACTCAATATAATTGTCCTCGATGATTCTTTATAATACAATACTTTCCCGATTTGACATTATGTATCACAATTAATTCACAAAATGTCTTATCGCAGTCAAATAAACTTTGTATGTACCTACAGATAGCGAAGTTATGAGGTAGGCTTATGAACCAACCATTCCAGCAAAATGACCTGACTTACATTATTTGTCGAATGTTACTTGAGTGTTAGTAGTAGTGATAATTGAAAATTTTCGAAAAATGTCGGAATGGTGTGCCCAGCGGCAATCATACTAAGGGAATAATGTCAGTTACCAGAAATATTTCCTATACTAGAAGCACTCCCCATAAGTCGACGTTTCATAAATTATTGCAGGTGGCAAGTTGGAATTGGTTGTGAACTGATGATTCCTTGCATCATTGCAAGTATTCATAAATGATCAGTTCTACGGTTAATGATTCTAGATTCACGTATTTCAAGCTAAAGAAGAATTTTCAATGTGGATACACTATTACACTATAAATGAGAAATAGTCACTCTTATCCATTTTTTTAATGTACTGTATTTTTTTCGGATATGATTATTCCTATTATATTGTGTTCACATAGGTACTTTGTTGCCAAGAATGATTCATGTCACTAATTAGAAAATTTAGGTTTTAGAACATCTTATTCAGGTCTGCCATGGCAAAATTAACTATAACTGAGGAAATGAGAAGCCTTTGGCAAATCCGGAAGTGAAGTCGTACAATTTGTTTTAGTAAAGGGAGGATCTCACTATACTCCCTCGACAAAACCAAAATTCTGCTAATTGTAAAATCGCAGGTAACTGACGAGAAATCATGATGATGATATCTGTGATCTGAATATATTGACACGCATATTCTCCTTCTCCTCCAACCGTTAGGTCAATCCGATCAACTGGTTACCTACCAGTGGATTGAAGATGGATGAGAAATATCGTGAGACTTCATATGTCCTAAGAGAGACAACTTTCATGGCTATTGATTCCAGGGAAACTGGCTTGTACTTTTTTTGTAGTTAATTGAATATTTAGTTCAATAGATGATGTGAAAACTCACTGTGAAATAGGATTTGCTCTGTTGCAAATATCAAAATTTCAAGTTGTCTGTAAGCTTTTGTAGTTTTTGTGCAGTGAAGAATGAAGAAGTTTGTGCAGAAATCATTTTATCCAAGATTATTGTTTTTTATTTGGAGGGAAACCGAAACACATGAAACGACTTTTCAGCTTCATAAAGTGTATGAGGAGATGAATTTGCAATTCTCGATTCAATTGTGCTTATGTATTTGTATGCTCCATTCAGAGGTAATTCTGTTGAAAATCCAAGGATCGAATAATTGAAAGTCAGATGTGAATGTTTCTGAGAATCAAGTTCATTTGAAGTGAATCATTCATCCTCGAATCAAAGCTGAACTAGCTCGTGTTGAATGAAAGAGAATTGATAGGGTTCGATTTTCCAAGACAGATTTACTAGATTATGCTCATGACAATGACAAATGATATAAGGGTACAAAACTATTTTAGTACTTTAATGCAAAGATTTTAAGAATTCTAGCTTTGTTATTGTTATATTAACTCCGTCTCTGTGGAGGTTGGATATCTTGAAATTGGGGCTTCACGAACACTCATTTTAGAATAATTTTGGTTTTCGGATGAATTACATGTTACAGGGACGACAGGTTGTAACTGATTCTGAGGAAATCATTGCTTTGTAATGTTATGATGTATATTATTTCTTTCGAAGTTTGTATCTAACTTTATTCCCGGTAGGGGTGAATCTTCTCTCTCTTTGGAAGCTGTACTGTCTAAGAAATCAACTGAACTTGCTTTATCAGCAGAATTTCGTATAAGTCTATAATGAACGCCGTGTATATCATTTGATAACTTTTATATAACATGGTGTAAAAAAGTTGTAGTTGTTTTTGTGCTTGTGCACATTTAGAGTCTTCTATGCTTTGTAAGTTTAGTGAGTGTCAGAATGCGTGAGCGTGCGTCATACTATTTTATTTTGTGGATGTTGAGTGAGAGTTGAAATTGACATGAACGTAGAATCTAATATGATTCTATCAAACATATTGATAGAATCAGAAGAGTTTTAATTTTCCTTTGCATGATGTTGTAGGCGAAATGGTCGATACATGATACACCTTGCGCAAGCTTGGTTATAATGTTTGAACAATTAATGTTCACATACATGAGTGGGACCATCAAGAATTATTGTTCCGTTGGATTATTTCATGTAGGCTCTATTAACCGGGGTAACTCTATGTACGCTTTTAAGTTTTTTGTTCAACAAAGTAAGATATTGAGCTTCTATCATTCAGAACCACAACATGAAAGGGAAGAAAAGTATGAATATCACTATCAATTTCCTTTTGGAAACTTATGTATGTAGTCCTTAAAAAGTTGTTAAAATTTAAGCATTTCTATTGCTTTTAAGTGTAAGAAACGTGTTTAAAATTTTTTTTGCCAAGTTTTTCACAAATTCTGTGGCTTTCTTCATGATGTTCAGCGTCCGGGGTCTTCGACGAGATTGGTCTCGTCGTAATTCTGGAAAAAATCTCCCTTTACATAAAATAAGATGCCCTTAAGTTTCCCCCTACATATAGCATCTTATATCACATATTTGTATGTACAATTAAGTATTGATACTGAACTGCAGCCTATACTATGGTATTTGGATATAAACATGTTTGATGATGAATTGATATTTCTATGCAAACAAACCCACACGTTATTTGTTTGTGTAGGGATGCGATTTTACAGATATTGTACGTATATTTTTCAAATACAAGCTACTGACCTACATGTAAAAACAAACATTCAGATGTATGTTTGTATTAACTGGTTATGCAATAATGTCCGTGCGTATGGAATATGAACATATTGAATGCAAGGATTCCCACGCAGTATTTATCAATAAATTCACTGCAGTCAAGCTGCTGAACTAGACGGCGTAACATGTGACTACGAAAAATAGCTGATACTGTACGTATCACTAGCTTTATTAACAGCTTTGAGGAAAACGAACATAGAGGAAATTGTTGTGAAAGTATAAGAAAAAGAAATTACTTTACACATTTCAATTTATTAAATGAGTTAAGAGTTTCTTCGGAAGCTGATCTGAGAAATTATCCATCTGGCATGCACGGATTTGTTGAACTCTATTCTAGAAGCAGTCATATATGAATTTATTTTTGAACAACCAATCCCTTGGTAGCATCTAGATCTATAGCTTAAAGTTTTCCCTTTTTTCGTAGGTAGATTTCGGCAATTCCGGCTGCTATTAATTGAGAAAATGGCTTCGAATATTTTTTCAATTCTCATGTCCAAATTTGATAATCATTATATTCAGAACAATTGCATTCAACATGTTCATATCTTATAATCAATCACGATTGTACAAGCAGTAAATACTTGTCTGTTTGTTTTTTCATTTGGGTCGGTAGGTTCTATTTGAAAAATTTACGTAAAGTATTTCAAAAATTGCATCCCTACACAAACAAATTATTGGTAGGTTTATTCGGATAAAAATATTAATCCAAATATGGTTATAGGCAGATAACATAGCGTGGGCTGCAGTTTAGAATGAATACTTGATAGCACATGCATTAAATATGACATTCAAGATAATACTTTTACAGAAAGTTTTTCGACCAAATTGAATATCGTTTGGAGTGTGTTAGGCTTCACGTTTATTTCGTACGTTGTGTGAATATACTTAATATACACTAATAGTTTGAAAAATATTCATAAACTAAAATTAAGAGACATTATTAGAAATAACAGGAATTTATCTAACCGTGTTATAATAATTCTGTGGATTAACATCGTAACATTATTATTGATATCTATATCATTTCAACCTGATTATTTCCACATTTCTAACCATATTTGCTCTATTTTTCATTGTATTGATTTGCATCATCGCTTAACAATCAATAAACTCGGTTCTTTGATGAATCGTTCATCCTTTGACAAATTCGTTGATTTGAAGGACATGGCCTTGCTTCAATGCCCAATAATATTTCTGTAGGTTGTTCATCAATTCTGAGATACTGCAAAGTTAGTATCCTTATTCCATGAATGTGATTTTGAACGAATATATAATTTTGTTAATACCACTATTCGATTGAATGAATAGTTCGAACGCTGAGTAACTGTCCATAAGTTCTGTTCATCTCTCTCACCGAGATAGTCATACTATTTCTAATGTTGGTGCAATATTGAAAAAGTCGATACGATTTTTATATCATTCACGATCTAACGCGGTGTTAAAATTGTTCGCATTCTACTTCCTTGGAAGAGGGTGAAGCGTTGACCTGGTCTCTCAGGTAATTATAGAGATTAACAAAGGTGAAGATATGGCTAACAACATGATAACCAGTATTCAAACAACCATCAAAGAATAAATACTCTCCGTTCGAAAGTACGATTTGTGCGAATATACTGAGTGTCCAATTCAAAGAAAAATATGCTACTATACATATTGTGTGGCTTCAGTTTGATGTGGATTCTTACAATTATTGTGAGTACTGAGCAGATATTTCCTACATTTCAAGATATATGTATTGTTTACTAATAGAGATCTTCTTAACTTGGTTATGTTTCATGGATCAAGATTCCCTGATAAAGCAAATAAAAAGATTGATGTCTTCATTATATCCCGATAGTGATATCAGATATGTATTAAATAAACACTGCCAAGTATTTTGATTAACTTGCTTATTTGAATGTTGTTCTGTAAAATTATGAAGTAATTTGTGATACGATATTGTGAAGTTTGTGTAGGTGACACTATGCAAATACAACTACAAACACCTTGCGCAAGCTTGGTTATAATGTTCGAACAATTAATGTTTACATACATGAGTGGAACCATTGAGAATTATCGTTTCGTTGGGTTATTTTAAGTAGAAACCATTAACCATGATAACTTTAGGTACGTTTCCAAGTTTATTTTGTTCAATAAAGCTTCTATTATACAGAACCACAACATGAAAGGAAGCAAGTGTATGAATATCACTATCAATTAAAGAAAACTTTTGTATGTAACCCTTAATAAGTTGTAATAATTTAAACATTTTTATTGCTTTTCAAGTGCAAAGTATTTCATAAGAAAAACAAATGTTTGACACATTCTGTGGCTTTCTTCATAATGTTTAGTATCCGGGGTCCTACGACGAATTCTAGAAAAAAATTTCCTTTACTTAAACTTAGGTTGTAAATGTTCAAAAACCTGTTCAACTGGCATGAGGAATATTTTGTGAAAAATAAGCTCGGCCACCAAGGAGAGAGAATTTCATCTCGGAAATTTGTCCTCTCCTAATATGATTCAACATACACTTTTAGATCAAAGCTCGTAACAGGGAAAACAAAAAAGGAATTGTATGACCCGCAAACGATTTTTTACTCAGTGAAAACTGGTAGTTTCCCTCACTTGCGCAGTAAACAAGAGGAAAATTTATTACTTCTATATTTATTGGCTGTATTTTGCACTTCATTCTAATCTCCGACCCCAAAAACCCCATATACCAATTTCACGTCCGCAATCTTGAATTTTTTATTTTGACTAAAATGTCATCCTCTCCGATCCCAAAAAACTCTCATAGCCATTTCGAATAGAATATGACCATGATCACAAAACTCGTCTGCCATCTTGACCTCTTGAATTTTTATTGAAAAATCATGATTGTCGTCACCAATGACCCCAATATACCAATTTAAATAGAATCGCATCATAATCACAAAACTCGTCTGTCTTCTTGGCGCCGTCATCTTGTTTTTTTCTCTTATAAATACTTTATCATGGATTGTCACCCTATGATGAACATGTGACAAATTTCAAGTTAATCTGACGCCAAGATGTAAGTCAAAATTAACTCGCAAGATTTCACCCGAACATACAAATAGATAAATCGATAGAAAAACAAGGCAGGTTAAATAAAAGCTTGTAGAGATTTATAAGTCACCAACGAAACACGTTATATTATACTGTATTTCACATTGAAATTTTCCTTTTTTCACAACTCTATGTTTTATACTGACACATGCTGTCTGGTTGACTTTTGGAATATAACTTTGTTCTATACTGACACTTGCTGTTACATGAACTAGTAAAATTTGCCACAGAGTAAAGGCATAATATAGACAATGACGTCATATCGATAAGTTATTTGAATATTTAAATGATTTTGAAGTTCAAATATATGATATACATTTATAACCAAAAAATAGGGTTCTCGTTATGGTTCAATAAAATACCATAATTCAATTTGAAAAAATGAAAATGGATGTCAGAGTACAACTCGGAACGGGGCTACCGCTCCCAAAAACAATACAGTTCCTATTTTCACCACTTCAAAGCGATCTGCATAATTGCAAATCCATACGATCAATAAGAAGGTAAATTAAGGTAAATTGTAGTGATGCTTGCAGAGAACAAACATAGCGAAACTTCCGGATAAGGGTTTGAAGAAGATTATTTAAGATGTTATCGCTTTGGAAAACAAGATTCAAATTACCAGAATCATCTTATAGAATTCAATCATAATTTTGGATTCACTCCAGATATTATTCAGGAGAAAGGTAACGAACCGATTATTTTGGAATCAATAGAAATTTTGAATCATATTGAAGACAATAGTAATCCAATATTAAATCCTAAATTTGATATTCAAACTCTACGTTTATTATTAATCTTCTAAATTTCCCCCTCCACAATCCATATTCCAGCCCTCCCTGCATTACACTATTGTCGCATTGTTCTATTTGAGGATGATATTTCCATTTTTCATCTAATTGATAACTAATATTACCTGAAAATGGCGTGGATAGAAACTTGAAGGTGAATATAAACAAACACTATGAACTTAACTCAAATAATATAACTGTCAAGAGTTTGATTTTCACTTATTTAAAAAGGAACTGTGACCATAGTTTCTTTCACATAGTAGCTTCTTCAAACAATTATTACGAAGTACTTGCTAATATTCGTTTGACGAAGCTACTCTGTTACCGAAACTAGTCACATGTATTTATTAAGCTAGTGAAATAGAATTTTCAATAGTTATTTTTTTCAAGTCTCGAATGGAACTTCATCGCATAATGTCAGATTCTATTCAACTGAGAACGTATTTCAAATATTTCTCGCGGATTCATATTTCGGTCCGTTGAGTTCGATTTATTGATATTACCTCTCACGTTTTCATTGATTCCATTATGGCCTGATATGGTCAGTTTGAGTTTTTCATAATCAAAAATTTCCACTTCCATGTATAGGTAATATTTGATTCAGTAGAAACATTCTGCTGATGTCTTGAACTCTCCTTTGAAAGAACGGAATGAAGAAAAAATTCTTCCAGCATCTTGAATTATTGCTACTGCTATAGAAAATAAGCGACTACAGAGATATCGCACAAGATCATGTTTGACCTTCCATGCATCGATCTTCAGAACAAACTTCTTTATTGAAAGCGAAATATCAATACCTATGTAAATGATATGTTCAAATGCCTTGGTTGTAATGATGGTGAGGAATTGCTATCTTATTTACAACTATTGAACACCAAAACTTCAACATTTCCTATTTACATTTTACGTTTACATTTCACGTTTCCTTATTTATAGAAATATATATCATGATTATGGTTGTAAGAAAAGCTACTACATGTACACATTCAACACAAGTTATAGAGCAATTAACGATAGCTTGTAATCACTCGCCTGCAATATTAAAAATAGTCACCTTGAAGCTGTTATTGACATATAAATTATGATTACTTTCGTGATTTTTTTAATTACAAAAGCATTCCAAATTATTTTAAAATTACAACATTATATATAGCTAAATTATGATTAGCTTAATGAATCATTCAATGACAGAAACATACCTTACATTGAAAGAGGGATACACTGTAACCCTAATAAGTATGAAATAATCCCCCTCATAGATTAGGAATACTATTGAATTATTAAAAAAACTAGCCTTTATCAGAATAAACTGAATTGGAAAGCAAAATGAAAAAAAAATGAAATACTATTTAGGGATAATAATGCAAAGAAGAGGTTAACATACGCTGGAGATGAATCTGAATTAATTAAATTGCTTTTTCGCTTTTATATTTCCATCCAATCTGAATTAGCTAGATACTTCTCAGTATTGTGTTTTAAGTGTGATGGACTTTCTTAAGAATGGTGTGACCGGTATATAAATCGTGCTCTGCTGATGTTGATTTCTTCTTTATATCGGGTTAAATGATTTGGTCTGGGATCAAAACCTCCTTGGGAAACTTCCGTCATATGGTTTGCCGCCTGAACTCTGTCGCTTACTACAGAATTTTGTCTCAGATACATTACTTCGTGTGGTGGTTGACGGAGTATCCTCCGATACAATGGCCATCAACGCTGTTGTTCTACAGGTATCATCTGTCTTGGCAACAACTTTGTTTCTGCTCTATATAAACATTCTGCTGGAAGTGGCCAACTTACCCGTCCACAGTCTTGCAGATGATGGTACACTACATACCGATTTCTCATCTAGACCCCCTATAGCATCCAATGTAGCCAAAGGAACAAGACAGAGACAGGTTGACGCAGTCGGTGGATGAAGATTTGCCAAAATTTTGAAATGGGGATCTAGTAGAGCTTAATGCAACGAAAACTCAAGCTTGCGTCTTCGCCGGAAATCCCGAATTTGATGATGTCAGGTACAACTGTTCTTATGAAGTCTTAGGCATGGTCGGGATTCCCACCAACACTACCCTCTCATGGGTTGATTCAATGGATCTGATCTATTGTAGAGTGTTTACGTCATTACTATTTATTTCGATGTCATCATAGATTTCTGTTGAACCTCTACGTGTTCGTGTCAGAATATTCAATGCAATTTTTAAAAAAGCTTGTATGATAAACAAGAATGCTTATGTCAGCCTAGATTGGCATTTATAATTATGGGCTTCTCTAGACCGACCAATAACACTTCAGCTAATTGCATTACCTTTTTAGGAAATACGCAACAAGTGGTTTGATCATTCGTTTATTTTTACATTGATTGGTGTCGCAATCAGTTGTTTGGAACTCCAGAGTTAGCTACTGTTTTATCAAGACAGTCCTAATTGCCTTTATGGAAAACAGATCTCGCAAATAGTGTGAAGAGCATTTTTCGTATTCTGGACTAATTTTCGTAACACTTGAGAAATGTAAACGTATACATCTATAATAATCACATTATAATATCACAAATCTGAGACTTAATAACCATAATTATCAAATTATTTCTGATATCGATGAAGAGGGTCTGACTCTCCGTATGATAAATTCTCACTACAATACAGTTCGAGCTAGCTGAATTTGTGTCTGAGAATAATTTTAATGTACCGTTCTAAATTCTCCGTTCAAATGCATCTGTTCAGTATAGATCATTTACATAGCTTACATGAAATGAAGCCAAACTTATTTCAGTTGAACATGAGTGTAATGAATACAACTATTTTCAAGATTCTTCTAATTCTTCTCCGTACAGAGAATAGTGAGTAACAATGTTAATAGGAAAGTTATGAATCTCTCCAATAACAGAATGAAACAGAAAAGTGAATATGATCAATTGCCTTTCACTTGTCTTTAGAATGCTCATCATTTGAAACAAAAATCAACGTTTTTGTACAATCTGTAGTTAAAGCAACGTCACAGAAATGTTATTAAAAAGTCAGAAAAAAAGCTTTGTCATTGAAAAGGGACGTGGTTACTTGCTTAGCATTAATGCCAATAATTGTATAATCATTATGATATTCATCTCTGTCTAATATAAATATAAGCTTATGATTACTCTAAGAGCAATTGTACAAAAATAAAAGTTGATCAATATAGTGATAACAAGAAAGCAACAAAACAAATTATTAGATAAGCCAACTATTCATTTTATATCTCTATTTCGGCTGCTTAGATTGTATACTTGCCACCAGACCGAGCCTAGTGAAGCATTGTTTTCATGTCAAAAATAAAAAAAAAAAGGATCACGGTTTTTTTTTTCGACAAAAATGAGTTCCTGAATCATTCGGCAATATAAAAAAAAAACAATAATGAATAACCACTTCACAGTGCTGCATTGAAAACAATGTGCTCGGCATTGACGTGTCTTCACAGTAGTTATGGAACATCAAGAGTAAGATTAAATAATGCTCGCTCGATGAGAGAATTTAATAATAGGAATCCTCAAAGATGGCCTATAAGGAGTAGATTTGTTCGGTTGTTACAAGCCAAATTTTTCACAAACTAAATGACCCTAATTTTTCTGAAACACGTTATGTTTAGATATTCATGAACCAACATTCACATCTAATGGGGTCGTTTCATCAGAAAAAAAGCGACATTGATCTTAAAATAATTTATTAAATCAAGAAACCTGTAGCCACTGAAAGTAAACGTGTGTGCGGTATTGTAAACGATCTTTTTGGATGGAAATATGAATGGTAAAAAATTGTTACAACTACTCCAGCTACGATGTGCACTTTGGACAATCAACTGGTTGAAACCTCTATCTTCATCTGGACGTTAGTCTGCTCAAAATTCCCCTAGTGAAAGACAATGAGTAAATCGAATAAATTTTTTGAGGATTAACGGATAGGTGACAGTAGTCCATGAATTGAATGGCCTCCAGGATGTTCCGATCTTCTTAGTCGTTTTCTGTTGAAGACAATTGATATTCCATGAATAAGTATCTTCAAAACATTGCAGATCTTCGAGCCCACATACGCAACGTGTGTGAAAAAAAACTTCACGGCAACTGAGAAATGTCCAAAGGAACATTTTAAGGAAGTATGAATCGAATGTGCCAGTGTAGGCTTTCGGAATTCATTCTGGCTATTTTGTTTGTAAAGATGTTTAGAATAATATTGATTGTAAACATGAAATCCACTTCTCTGAAATGTAGCAGTTATAACAAATATTTCTTACACCAACTTAACGCCGAATCCATAAAGAAATTGTATGGTTGATAATGATTATTTTTAATGAAATTTGATACGAACCCATTTTGGAGAATGCCGAATTGAGTCGTGTACTACAGTCACCTGCATGCCAGCTGAAACGTCCATGATTCGCGTTTATCTGTTTATCACCATGCAGAATGTTAAGTGTAGCATTTACAAATTGTTACTGGTTTGATCCCGAAGAAGGCAACCATTGCAAACAATGAAACTGCAGGTTGAGGTATTTTTTCAAAAGCGTACTGTTTGTTCATCGTGATTTAATCTTCTGATAGCAGACAAGCATTTGATTAGCACCGCCTGTGATATGCATTGGTTCAGATGTTTCGCAGCTTTTTTGGTTCCACTAAAAAATTAGTATGCTTGTTCAGAATGTACTTCAAAACAGATCCTCCGAAATACTGTTGCTTACCTTTTTCTTTTCCAGAATTCAGATTGTAATGCTATGCCCATCCCAGGAAACGTTCCCTTTAACAATTCCAGGAGCTACCATTTCAATGAATTTGGAGGTAAGTGAAATTAAGTTTCGCAATGCATCATGATCATAAACATCGAAAGAGTCAATTTACAGAAGAATTGTATCCCTAGAGAAAACATTATTAGATTATACCAAAGTTGTAACTACCGCAATAGGCTGAGTGATTCAACACAAATATTCAATGCAATCACCTGCAATTAAATAATTAAATTGAAATATGAATGAAATAACTATATAGTTAGTGAAAATCGGACTTCTAATAGTTGATTTATCTAAGTTTAGAATGAATTTTCATCACGTAATGACTGTATACAATTTTTAAATGGAATTGAACTGTCTTGTGAAATAAGTATATATTCATCAGAATAAATCTTTCTAACAATACTGTTTGCTGAAATTGAATATCAATAAAAGTCACAGGATGATCTGTTTGATTTCAATCAACGGGAGAAAGTAAATGACTTTACAATTTAAAACTCAAAATGCATTCCGAAAAAGCGAAATTCAAAAAATAATATGGAAACTGATTTCATTGATCATTTCAGCCCACGAACTCTTAGAAATATTTGTATATTATACTATAATGTATACTTATTCGATGGAGAACAGGACATTCCATCAATATTCGGTATATTCGAAGTTCACGTAAAAAAATTAAATTAATTCAAATGTTCTGTTCTTTTGTTATTGGAAGCAATACCAGTTAAAGTTAAATAAGTGATGACTAACTACACAGAAACGACTCTGGAGACTGAGCAACTTTTCTGTTGCCATCCCGAAAGAGACACCCGTTAATACAAAAACGAATGAATATTTCCATCGCAGTGCTTCTATTTTGTCGTAAAGCAATTTAATTCAACCATGACAATAATGACAAATAGAATCACTTATTTCTGTGGAAATATCGTGAGACAATTATTAGCATTGAATTATACAAGTAATGTTAAAATTATTGAGAAATAAATAATGAATACTTTTGTTGTTGGCTTTTGAGAGATAAAACAACATCCAAATAGCACTGGACAGCTGTTTTGTTCTCTCATTGAGCTCATTAGCAAAACGAGACTGATAGAATACCAGAGAGGACCTAATATATCTAACTTTATCTATGCGTAGATATCACACTGAGAGATACAAAAATTTACTACAATGACTAATGTAATAATGAGAATAAAAAAATGAATGATTATCGTTTGTAGTCGACATGTAATCGACAACTATTCGAACTGTAATTAGCGTATCAACGGTACAATGCCGGATGAGCGTTTTGCAATATCAATTCCGTAACCAATTCCAGTTACCAGTATAATTTTGTTCGCTCGACATAAGTTTTTGAAAAATATAGTGTCATAATATTATGTATGTTACTAATTTGAGTTATGCAGAATTTACTAATATTAAATAACAACCTGCTGGCTTATTATATACTTGTTGATCTTCGATTGTAAGGATTGGAATCGAAATTATCGAAGATGCTAGATAGCGTGATCAAATGTAGCCTCCACCAATGACCTGGTGAATGAACACCATATGGTGAATTGGAAGGTCAATAGATAGTCCAGCTAATAAAATTATTTTCGGTGCAAGATGGTATATGTCAGAAATTTTGCAGCGAGTCGTTTGCTTTAGGTTGTCAGGCCCTGACAAAATAATACCAGCTCCAGGAATTACTTGCTGGTCACTCACTGATTAATCCACTTACATTCTTCAGGTAATAGTTTGGGGGGAGGGGACAATTGAAATATGGAATATAATGAATAATAAAAGAAACTAAACTGAAATGTTTCATCGGTGTCTTATTTGGAAGAACTTTTTAATTTCGAATTGAGAGTGGAATGGAAATCCGTTCTTGACAGTGGAACTGGCTCAAAGTTTTGAAGCGACAACACTGATAAACCAAAGTAAGTATAAGGGAATTCATGAGAAACAGCAAAGCTAAAACTGGCAGCACTGTTTCGTCCGGTCCTATCGCATTCATACCATGGTGTCATGTATACATAGAATTCTGTTAATTCCTACTGTAAATTACCCTGCTGCTTCTCGTTGGTTTTGCTTAACATTCATATATTCGTTTCTAATATGTAGAAGCAACCAACTTTCGATGATCCATCAATCTCACCATAGTAGGTAATTTGATTGATCAAGCAGAGTATCCCAAACATCGTTATGTAGGTATCTATGAGGTCACATGTTCGAATATGAATATTATAAATTTTTCACAATGCAATGTATATACTCAAACATATTAGAACAATATTAAAAAAAATTTGTTCGCTTGTAGTTGATCTACGGTTGTTCTAATGGGATAGGACTATGGTTGAGGAGATAAGATATACGGTGTTGACTATTCTACTTCCCGACTTTCATTAGAGTGAGCTAAGGCCTAACCTCCCTGCCAGTTTCTTTATCACACATCAAAAGAAATATCATAGCTACCAATATTTACACTAGCCGTAGTATTCAAGTGAGTGAATTACAGAGCTAGACAGATAGTATCATATCTCTTCAGAATTAGCTTCAGAAATAAAAAAGACGTGTGAGACTCGGGGACTGCCGCGGTAAAGCTATTGCATATCATTTTTTCTCAACTTATGCGATTTTATAATTATTTATTTATTTTTAATTTATGCAGTATTTTTTTTTCTTTGATATTAATTCAAGTTTTTTCTTTGATATTAATTCAAGTTACACTTTTTGAGCGTGGTGACCGATAAGAAAACACATTTTTTTCTTTTATTGAATAAATGAGAAGTTAGTATCGTTTAAAATATTTTTATTATCTACAATACATGTAGGTTATTCAGGATTTTTTATCATTGAAACTATAGGTTTATGGTAACTGAAATAAGAAACATAAGTTTGAGACTTGATATCCTCTAAATATCTGGAAAATTCCGCGTCAATGGTGGTCCCATATTTTGTTGTGGATTCTTGGGGATCATTATTCATTTTCAAATTCAATTTTTCCGAAAGAAAAGTTGTCAACCGCTCTGATTTTTCATCAGCGAAGTTGATGTTGAAATCGCCAGACAAGATAAGTGGAAATTTATTACCATTTGTACCAAGTATTTTCGACCCTTCTTCAGTGTACTCCAGTAAAGTGCGATGAATAAAATGCTCTAACTCGTCCAATTTTGGATTCGGAGGAATGTAAATTGCTACCATGACTATGTGTAGGCCATTTCTAAGTTTGCATAAGCACGCACAAATATCTCCAACAAATGAGTGCCTAACATTAACATCGCTAACGTGTGCAATATTTATTTCAATATTCGGAGTCATAATATTAGTTACATTATTATTTTGGTAAATAGCTACCCCACCTTTTGGAACAGTGTCTCCTTTGAATTAATAATAATACTAAAACACGTTATACACAAATTTTACGCGTACAGCTATTCACCAGCAACTGATATTCACTGTTGTGCGAGCTTCGTACAGTCGTACCACGGTCGTATACACAGGTCTGGAAACTCGAGGTTGTTTGTAACATAGACACGATTATAAAATAATGTTCTATAATTGAACAGGCAACATTGTTCTATGCAAGCAAGTGTCACGTACACGACAAGTCATATAAAAGTTATGTGTGTGAAGTGAGCCTCTGTTAAACCCAGCCTCACTTCGACTTGGCAACACTCCGCGCTTCTAACTTAAAGCTTCTCACACATATTTTACATGAATAGGAAATGTAATACTGACTTCATCATAGGACATATCACTCTCTAATTTAGTCAATTGGAAATAATATGAACTGACATTACTAATAGATTTTTACTTTATTTCGATTACATTGTTGCGTGAGAATAATTCAGCCTCTCTGTACAACGATGAAACTTTCAGTGTTCATTCCTGAAGATATGAGCTTTCATTTGATATTATATACAATAGGGCACCTACAAGATAGCATACTTAGAAGAAATAAAAATTGAGACTTCTCATGAATTTCAATTTTTTTTTCAATTTCTTTTTGCGTGAGGACCCCTTCAACCTCTCTGTGCAATGATCAACTTTTCATTGTACATTCTCTAGGTTGTTAGCTTCAATTTGATACTATACACAATACGGCACAAACGAGATAGCACACTTAGAAAAAATAAAAACAGACTTCTCATGAATTTCAATTTTTTTTCATTTTCTTTTTGCGTAAGGGCCCATTCAGCCTCTTTGTGCAATGATCAGCTTCTCAGTATATATTCCCCTTGATGTTAGCTCCAATTTGATACTATACACAATATGGCACAAGCGAGATAGCATACTTAGAAAAAATAAAAACTGAGACTTCTCATGGATTTTTAATTTTTTTTCATTTTCTTTTTGCGTAAAAACCCATTCAGCCTCTCTGTGCAATGATGAAACATATAGTGTACATAACTGATGATGTTAGCTTCAATTTGATACCATACACAATATGGCACAAACGAGATAGCATAATTAGAAAAAATAAAAACTGACACTTCTTATGGATTTTTAATTTTTTTTCATTTTATTTTTGCGTAAGGACTCATTCAGCCTCTCTGTGCAATGATGAAACTTATAGTGTACATTTCTGATGATGTTAGCTTCAATTTGATGCTATACACAATATGGCACAAACGAGATAGCATACTTAGAAAAAATAAAAACTGAGACTCCTCATGGATTTTTAATTTTCTTTTTGCGTAAGGACCCATTCAGCCTCTCTGTGCAATGATCAGCTTCTCAGTATATATTTCCCTTGATGTTAGCTCCAATTTGATACTATACACAATACGACACGAACGAGATAGCATACTTAGAGAAAATAAAAACTGAGACTTCTCATGGATTTTTAATTTTTTTCCATTTTCTTTTTGCGTAAAGACCCATTCAGCCTCTCTGTGCAATGATGAAACATATAGTGTACATTCCTGATGATGTTAGCTTCAATTTGATACCATACACAATATGGCACAAACGAGATAGCATACTTAGAAAAAATAAAAACTGAGACTTCTCATAGATTTTTAATTTTTTTCCATTTTCTTTTTGCGTAAAGACCCATTCAGCCTCTCTGTGCAATGATGAAACATATAGTGTACATTCCTGATGATGTTAGCTTCAATTTGATACCATACACAATATGGCACGAACGAGATAGCATACTTAGAAAAAATAAAAACTGACACTCCTTATGGATTTTTAATTTTTTTTCATTTTCTTTTTGCATAAGGACCCATTCAGCCTATCTGTGCAATGATGAAGCTCATAGTGTACATTCCTGATGATGTTAGCTTCAATTTGATACTATACACAATATGGCACAAACGAGATAGCATACTTAGAAAAAATAAAAACTGAGACTCCTCATGGATTTTTAATTTTCTTTTTGCTTAAGGACCCATTCAGCCTCTCTGTGCAATGATCAGCTTCTCAGTATATATTCCCCTTGATGTTAGCTCCAATTTGATACTATACTCAATACGGCACAAACGAGATAGCATACTTAGAGAAAATAAAAACTGAGACTTCTCATGGATTTTTCATTTTTTTTCATTTTCTTTTTGCTTGAGGACCCATTCAGCTTCTCTGTGCAATGATGAAACTTATAGTGTACATTTCTGATGATGTTAGCTTTAAATTGATACTATACACAATATGGCACAAACGAGATAGCATACTTAGAAAAAATAAAAACTGACACTTCTTATGGATTTTTAATTTTTTTTCATTTTCTTTTTGCGTAAGGACCCATTCAGCCTCTCTGTGCAATGATCAGCTTCTCAGTATATATTCCCCTTGATGTTAGCTCCAATTTGATACTATACACAATATGGCACAAACGAGATAGCATACTTAGAAAAAATAAAAACTGAGACTTCTCATGTATTTTTAATTTTTTTTCATTTTCTTTTTGCGTAAAGACCCATTCAGCCTCTCTGTGCAATGATGAAACATATAGTGTACATTCCTGATGATGTTAGCTTCAATTTGATACTATACACAATACGGCATAAACGAGATAGCATACTTAGAGAAAATAAAAACTGAGACTTACATGGATTAAAAAAAATTTTATGCATAGGTTTGAAACCGATGTTCTGTACACGAAAGTTGAATAATAATAGATTAATGCTCTACTTCTCGTTCTCACTTGCCGAAGTTCGGTTATTAGTGGCTTCCCCGTAATCGCCGATAGCTCTGGAGCCGACAAACTGGCGCGGCGCCGGAGATGACCTCAGCCAGTAGTAGTAGGTAGTCAACCCAATATCACCAGCATTAATGCTAACGTATATGTATACCTACAAGTTCTTTCAAAATGTCTCTGACTTTCATAATATAACTTCGGCTCTCACACTGCAATACCTCCTGGGTGGGTGTGGAAATTTGCAAGTAGTCAGGGAAAAATATGGCATTTATATCAATGGCATGTTTACCGAAATTTTTTCGTCCATGCGAAAAGTTGAGAAATAAGTTATTTTCTGAAATATTACACTTATTGAACAATTGATTAATCGACTATTTTGTGATTTAATCAGTCAACGATTACTATTAGTTCTATGAATCAAATGATCGAATCATGAATTATTTCACTCTAGATATGCGTATTCTGCTCACTTGAATGCCGCATGCATTTGTCTACGTGCGCTCTATCTTGGGAGTGGATAGTCCATACGTTTATGATAGTAAGCTACAAATCCACGAAATAGTCGGCGTCAAAAAAAGAAGGTGGATTTAGCACATAGACATCTGGCAAACCCAGTTCTTTCAACGGCCGCCCGGACATTGTAGAGGGCGTTCCGGTAAGTGTACAAATGTCTCTACGATCCGTGGGGACAGGCTACCCCTTTGTCGGATGCACGGTATAATATAAGGATTTTGAGAGTTTGATGTTTGGTCGAAAATTGATCAAATATAAATATGGAAATATATGGTCTTATCTATCTCAGTAATATTCATGGTTAAGGAAAAACTATACTTGTATACGGCAAGAACAACTTGTACATAATATTCAGACAGTGATTTGTGATATTCTAACTCGAAGGAATTAGGCAGTTGGCAGTTGTGTATTGCGAATTTACCATCTGTGCGCTGTATAGCTCTTCTTACATTCTTCCGTAGCGATCCTGGCGGCAAGAGTTGCAAGTTCACTTCGGCTACGCTTTTAATATACGAGACGCACTACCATTATATTATACCGTGGTCGGATGCCGCACCAGCAGATGCGACCGGCAGTTAACGTCCTGACGTCCTGTTGGTTAATATTATTTCTGTCCACAATCGGTCTGATAGTTAGCGCACCGGACGACGTATGAAACAGAGCGAATACCGTCGAGTATTTTGACGGACCGCTCTGATAAAGGTACCACCAAATTAAAATCTTTATGCCAACATTTCAAGTGGATTGCATTTTCCGTTTGGTCATTACTCGAAAACGTACCATGTTCCATGTGAACTGATTCAAGTGAGGACTCCGTCCGCTCATGCTCATTCCGTCTTAAAAATTAATATAAACCTACGCAAAAAATTTTTTTTAATCCATGAAAGTCTCAGTTTTTATTTTCTCTAAGTATGCTATCTCGTTTGTGCCGTATTGTGTATAGTATCAAATTGAAGCTAACATCATCAGGAATGTACACTATATGTTTCATCATTGCACAGAGAGGCTGAATGGGTCCTTACGCAAAAAGAAAATGAAAAAAAATTAAAAATTCATGAGGAGTCTCAGTTTTTATTTTTTCTAAGTATGCTATCTCGTTTGTGCCATATTGTGTATGGTATAAAATTGAAGCTAACATCATCAGGAATGTACACTATATGTTTCATCATTGCACAGAGAGGCTGAATGAGTCCTTACGCAAAAAGAAAATGAAAAAAAATTAAAAATCCATAAGAAGTCTCAGTTTTTATCTTTTCTAAGTATGCTATCTCGTTTGTGCCATATTGTGTATGGTATAAAATTGAAGCTAACATCATCTGGAATGTACACTATATGTTTCATCATTGCACAAAGAGGCTGAATGGGTCCTTACGCAAAAAGAAAATGAAAAAAAATTAAAAATCCATGAGAAGTCTCAGTTTTTATTTTTTCTAAGTATGCTATCTCATTTGTGCCATATTGTGTATAGTATAAAATTGAAGCTTACATCATCAGAAATGTACACTATAAGTTTCATCATTGCACAGAGAGGCTGAATGGGCCCTTACGCAAAAAGAAAATGAAAAAAAAATTGAAATTCATGAGAAGTCTCAGTTTTTATTTTTTCATAGTGTGCTATCTCGTTTGTGCCGTATTGTGTATAGTATCAAATTGAAGCTAACAACCTAGAGAATGTACAATGAAAGGTTGATCATTGCACAGAGAGGTTGAAGGGGTCCTCACGCAAAAAGAAATTGAAAAAAAATTGAAATTCATGAGAAGTCTCAGTTTTTATTTTTTCTAAGTATGCTATCTTGTAGGTGCCCTATTGTATATAACATCAAATGAAAGCTCATATCTTCAGGAATGCACACTGAAAGTTTCATCGTTGTACAGAGAGGCTGAATTATTCTCACGCAACAATGTAATCGAAATAAAGTAAAAATCTATTAGTATTGTGAGTTCATATTATTTCCAATTGACTAAATTAGACAGTGATATGTTCTATAATGAAGTCAGTATTACATTTCCTATTCATGTAAAATATGTGTGAGAAGCTTTAAGTTAGAAGCGCGCAGTGTTGCCAAGTCGAAGTGAGGCTGGGTTTAACAGAGGCTCACTTCACACACATGTAAAAGTTTGTACTTGAATTGTTAGTAATAAAAGTAAGTTCCAATAACTCTAGATTACCTCATCTACCTTAACAAGACTCAACGTTACATGGTGTCAGAAGTTAAAACGATTCAAGAATAATCATGCAACAAGAAACAGAAAACAGCGTAGGTATGTCAGGAATCAAACCGCCAAAATACCTAAATGTTGCAAATGATATTACTAATTGGAAAAATTGGGTTCAACAGTTTGAATGGTATGAAATAGCCACAATGTTGAGCAAAAAACCTAGTGAAGTTCAAGCAGCAACATTCATGTCATGCATAGGCCCAGATGCCATTGAAATATATAATAACTTCAATCTATCAGAGGTTGAAAGAAAGGATATAGAGGTAATTAAACAAAAATTCAAAAACTACATTATACCTAAAATAAACGTTTCTTAAGAACGTTACAACTTCTTCAAAATTACGCAAAAAGAAGATGAAAGTTTTGATGAATTCTTGAAAACAATAAAAACGCAAGCAAAAACGTGTAATTTCTAGCAGCTTCAAGACAGCTTACTTAAAGATAAAATCGTATTTGGTGTTAAGTCAGACATAGTACGTGAAAAACTATTAACAGAAGAAGACCTAACACTAGAGAAAGCAATCTATATATGCAAGGCGAATGAGTTAGCAACTAAACAATTGCGAGAATTAAACTCAGACAATCAAATAAATTAAATAAAAAGTAAGTACAAGAATCAGTTGAGTGCTGAATTCCAATGTAAAAGATGTGGTACAAAACATAAGCCTAGAAGTTGTCCAGCATTTAAAGTAAAATGTGAAAAATGTAATGAAAAGGGACATTTCATGAACCAATGCTGGCTCAACAAACATTCAGGTAATCGAAAAGTTAATTTGATAGAAGAACAACATCCTGAGCAAGAAGAAGAGGAAGTACTTTATGTGAGGGAAATGAATCTTGATAAGAAAGGAAATGGAGATTGGGAAGAAAAGATAACTGTCAACAAATAAGTATTCAATGCAAAACTAGATACTGGAGCACAGTGTAACGTTATTTCCAAGCTAATAGCAAACAAAGTGAAAGCTCGGATCCAACCTTCTGGAACAAAAAGATTAATAAGTTTCTCAGAAAATAAAATAAAAGTATTAGGAGAAGCTGAGATAAAGTGCTTGATAAAGAATACATTAGCTAACATCACTTTCAAAGTAGTAGATGAAAATTTACCAGCGATTTTAGGAAGAGAATCCTGTGAAAAGCTAGGATTGATAGCTAGAGTGGCATTACTTGAGAAAGATGATGACATATTTAAAGGGCTTGGATGTTTGAAAAATTTCAAATATGACATCGATAAAATACAAAATCCTAACTTTGAAATTAAACCTGCCAGAAGAATTCCTCACTCAATAAGGAATGAAGTTAAAAAGGAGCTAGATAGAATGGTAAAAGAAAAGGTCATAAAACCTACAACAGGTCCAACTCCAGTGGTAAGTCTGATGGTAATAGTGAGACAAAACCAAAAGTTGAGAATATGCATAGATCCAACTAATCTAAATGGAAATATACCGCGAAGACACTACCCATTACAAACTATAGAAGAAATTTCTGCCAGGATAAGTGAAGCTAAATATTTTACATTAATAGATTGCAGAAGAGGTTTCTGGCAGATACAAGTGACTGAGCGAACAGAGAAATACTTAACTTTTTCAACACCATGGGGTAGATAGAGTTGTATGAGAATGCCCTTTAGATTATATTGCTCTTTGGATTATCGTCTGCACCTGAAATTTTCCAACAAATAATGTCCAATTTAATTAGTGATTGTCCTAATACAGAATGTTCAATGGACGATATTCTAATCTATGCGACAACAAAAGAAGAATTGAGGAAAAGGACAGAAAAAGTTATAGATAAGTTAAGAAAAGTAGGTCTTAAATTGAACATAGAGAAATGTGAGTTTGAAAAAGAGAGAATCAAATTTTTAGGCCACATATTCTCAGGAAATGGATTAGAAATAGATGTAGCAAAGGTAAATGCTGTGAAAAATCTAAAGCAACCAGAAAATAAGAAAGAAGTTCAAAGACTATTAGGTATGGTGACATACTTGAATAAATTCATTCCAAACATGTCAGAATTAACAGATCCTTTGAGGATGGTACTCAAGAAAGATGTTGAATGGTCTTGGGATTATGAAAAAACCCAAGCATTTGAGCAAATGAAACAAGCTCTATCCAATCCACCAGTTCTAAAGTTTTATGATGTCAACAAAGAAGTGACATTGTCAGTGGATGCGAGTTCTAGAAATTTAGGGGCTGCACTTCTTCAAGAAGGACAACCTGTAGCCTACGCCACGAAGACATTGACCATATCACAGCAGAAATATCCTCAAATTGAAAAAGAAGCGTTGACAATCAGATTTGCATGTTTTAAGTTCCATGATTACATATATGGGAAAAAGTTGACCATAGAAAGTGATCATAAACCACTTGAAATCATATTCAAAAAATCAATACAACATGCACCACCACGATTGCAAAGAATTTTGTTCGATGTACTTCAATATTCACCTATGATAAAATACATAAAAGGCAGTGAAATTCCAATTGCAGATACTCTAAGCAGAGATTGCACTGATGATAATCAAAATAACAATGAAGAAGAAGAACTAGAAGTTTTAATAATACTATCCATGTCTAAGGAAGCAAGATTAAGACTTACAAACGCTACAAAAGAAGACCCAGAACTTCAAGCTTTACAAAAATTTATAGAAAAAGGATTTGCAGAGAAACCTAATCAATTGCCTGAATGCGTTAAACATTACTTCAATTTTCGAGAAGAATTATCTTATTACGAAGGACTAATATTCAAAAGTGATAAGATAATAGTTCCAAAGTCTGAAATTCCTCAAATGTTAGAAAATATTCATACCGGACATTTAGGGATACAAAGTTGTGTGAAACGAGCAAGACAATTACTTTATTGGAAAGGACAATACAAGGATATTGTGACACTAATACAAAAATGCAAAGTGTGTGAACAAACTCAAAAGGCTAATGACAAATTACCAATTGTGACTAAAGAATTACCAATATTACCATGGCAAATAGTTGCTACAGATTTATTCAACTTCCATGGAAAAGACTACTTAGTGATAATAGACAGTTTCTCAGGATTTGTAGATTTTAAAATGATAAAATCCATAACCTCGAGTGAAATAATAGAACATTTGAAAAATTGGTTTTCGGTTCATGGTATACCAGCAACAATTGAAAGTGACAACGGTAGTCAATACTCTTCTAGAGAGTTCAAAGAGTTTAAAAAAACATGGTGTTATGAACATTTAACTTCTAGCCCACATCATTCACAAGGCAATGGACTAGCTGAACGAGGTGTGCAAATTGCAGAGAAACAAAGATTATACAGTAACAGACAGACGAGATCACAAGAAAATCTAGAGATAGGAGATAAAGTTAGAGTTCAAGTAGCTCATAGGGACTCGAAATGAGGAGAAGTGATAGAAAAAACAGAAAATCCAAGATCGGTGATAGTTAAGACAGAGCGAGGACAGATTTTCAGAAGAAATTCTACTCACCTCCACAGGACTTCAGCTGATATTAAAGAAAGAAGGGAAGTAATACCGAACATACCAGCTACGTTTACTGATAATAAAGGAAATTTAATCGAGAATGAAATAAGCAACAGTCATGAAGTAGAGACAATACCAAATAACGACAATAAACCTTAACAAGTGATAACTAGGTCAGGTAGAGTAGTGAAACCGGTAGTGAGAATGAACTGTTAGTACTATCTATATTTATCTTCATCATACTTACCATGTTATGTATTGCAAAGACTACATACCTATTCCTATTTGTTACCAATTCAAAAATACCGCAAATAAGGGGGATGTAACATAGACACGATTATAAAATAATGTTCTATAATTGACCAGGCAACATTGTTCTATGCAAGCAAGTGTCACGTACACGACAAGTCATATAGAAGTTTGTACTTAGATTGTTAGTAATAAAAGTAAGTTCCAATAACTCGAGATTACCTCATCTACCTTAACAAGACTCAACGTTACATTGTTTTCTATGTGAGCAGTGAGCCGCTTACGAGTCGAATTTCGCGTAGTACCAAAAGACGCCGAGGAAACATAAAAGGCGTCACGTAAGAGTATCATCTTGATCTCTATGAAGAGTATTCTGTGACAAACATAGATAACTCTACTACCGATAGTAGAGTTATCTATGGTGACTTAGGATATTTCTTTACGGTATTTGTTTTTTGTTTTTTAGATTTTCGTTACGGTATTTCTTGATTCGGTCGCCGCGCCGCGCTCAAAGCCCGCGATAAAAGCTATATGCAATAGCTTAAAAATGCACAAACCAAATTGGAAATTCTAATTCATTTTGCTGATTATTAGCAGCAGAAAAGTCTCAAATTAAAAATTTTTAAGCAGCATTTAAACTCTCAGTACATTCTGCAACCTTATATTTTAGTCCGGGGAATGCAAAAATCCAGAATTATTTCCATAAAATAATAAAATAAACTGAAGATGTTAAAATCAAGGTGCTGGTTCGGCTAGTTGAGTGTTCGCTCTAAAGCATCTCGGCATGGAAAATTCCTGCCGACGCTAGCATCTTACCACGAGGTCAACGTGTAATGCGGTTCTTCGCCTGAAGATAGGCAACTTCAAATTCAGATATTTGATTTATATACGTGTGTACCGAGGGGACGATCATGCGTGATATCACGGCGTTGGTCACCCACATCTTTTTTGAATGATAAAGACAATGATCATGGAAAAAAGGGCAGTTCTTGTGTGCTTTTTGGTTTAGGTTAGACAAAATCAAATAGGCGGCTCTCAATTGGTAAGTCACGAAACAGTTATAAATTTTTCTCATTTTCTTTTTGTAACATAGTTAAAAAAAAGTAAAGTTGGATTTCTTTAGAATTTGAAGTAAAATGTGAAAATCAGCAAGTGAAATCAGTATAGTTCAATTCATTTTCAACTCAAAATTCAATTATTTCTTGTTCTTTTTGTATATCGTCACGAGAACGAGCAGTTGCAGAGTAAACTTCAACTAGGTAATTTACAGTAGAAATTAGCAGAATCCTATGTACAGGATGTTCCATCTCTGACGAGCCACCCCGTATATTTCTTATCCCATATTGAGTGGAAAAATCTCCCGAAACACGTCGAATGATTTTGTTTGGGGGACATCTTTTGACGTATATTTGAGGCTTGAACAAGCAACCCCCTAATATGGGGCGCTTCAACCCCTCAAAATTGAATAGGGGAAAGGGGTTGAGTGATACGTCTTTGAAAGGTCTTGGAAGCTTCTTTACAACGGTGTATGAAAAACGTTAATTTGATGAACCGTTTCCGCCAAAAATTTATTGTGTTGCTCGAATGCGCCACCTTGAATATTTTGGTTATTTGTACAATGTACAAGCTCAATTTTATTAAGCCTTCTTTACAAACTCAAACAATCTTCAAAAAATCACATTCGTAAGAAAATTGAATTGTGTTGTCATGCTTACAATGAAAAAATTAAATCTGCGTGTTTAAATCAAATGTTCAAATTGTCCTCCTGTAATGAGGCTGTTATTGGTTAGGAACTCTTATTTAAGTCATAGATGGTATTTAGACACTTGTTGTGCCAACAGGTCCTATGAACTATATGAACTAAATAAAGGTTACAATTAAGCAACTATCATTGACTAAGCATATGCATCGATCGTCGACCTGATGGTCAACGGACATTGACCAGCTGACGCTGCACCGATCAAACATTAGGTAAATGTATGAATATATGTAAAGAATAGTTGAATTGGAACGATGATACTAAGAACATCTAAATAAATGCCTTAGACCAAGTACACCGAACTTTTATTATTATATGGCGATCCTACCAGAGGCACTTTTAAAAATGCCAACTGCGAACGGAAAATAGTGAAATTGTCAAAAATCGGAAACTCCAAAATTGGAATCATAATGTGCGGTTCGAGGTATAATAATCGAGAGAACATCGAGATTCTTGCAGCAGGAACTGGATCAAACAACGCCAATCAGGATAACACATTTTCAAGAAACGAATGGATGACGGTGTCAATTTTGACTATAATTTTGTTGGTAATCGTGTTCTACATCTATAACAAATGGCAACAAAAGTGGCGTGCATCGGTTAATCGAGAAATCGAGATGCAGGAGTTGCGGAAGTCGAGATCATTACTGGACAATGATCAAAAATGAAATAACGAGATGACGACATTACATAAACCCATCAGCGACGGATCCACCTCGTCAGCCACAGCAGCGTTCAACAACCACCAAAACAATGCAGTGATTTAAGTGATGTTCAAAAAGTTGAGTGATGAGTTAAGTGTCGCGTGCATAAAAATCAAAAACATAAAAACAAACCTACTAAAAGACAATCAAGAGAAAAGGAATGACATTGGAGTAGTAGAACGTAAGTTTATAGATGTTAATTCAATTGAAAATAAATGTAACGAGTTGTACACTCAATATGAAAAAGATGTAATAGTTCATGGTATCAAAAAAGATACAGAAAGGTTGATAATCAATATATTTCATGATATAAATTCAATAATAAGTGAGTGTAAAGAAATATTAAGAATTAGGAAAGAAACTATCGGAATATCTTATGTAAAGAGCGATCAAACAAGTAATAGTATCGAAAGCATTGATAAATCACAAAAATTAGATAATATGGCAGATTTTGACTTCAAAATAGCAGCTACTGTGCTTCCAAAAACCACGAATCAGGAATCAGTTAAAAATTTAATTAGGGGTATAAATTTATACGAGCCCAGTCTTAACCAAGCCGGTAAGAGACATATAGTTAATTATGTTTTGAACAGTTGTTTGTCAACCAGGGACAGCGCCCGAATGAAAAGAAATTATAACACATTGGCAGAACTGATCAGTGATTTGGAAAGTAAATTTTTAACAAAACAAAGTGCGAATGTTATCTCTACAAAACTTTTCGCGATGAAGCAAGGCAATCTCTCTTTGAACGACTTTGGCGAAAAAATTTGTACATTAATGTCTGAGTTAACAATTGCCCAAGCAGAAGGTGACGCAGCCAAATTGGAAATATTCATGGAAGCAAACGAAAAGACAGCAATAAATGTTTTTGCAAACGGAATTCGTGACCCAGAGTTGAGGGTGACCATGAAAAGCAAGAATTTACAAACGATAACGGATGCGATTAGTTCGGCTAATGAAGAAAACGCCCTGATTCTGTCTAATCAGAGATCGAATCATGTAGTCATGTATGCTGACAGAGCGCAAAGTAATGTTAAGAGTAGATATTTCAATAATAATTCTAGAGGTAGATTTAATTCAAATAGGGGTCACCAAAATAACATACATAGGGGAAAACCTCAAACAAATTTTAATAGAAATAGAAATTTCATAACTAACAATACTTATCAAAATAATAACAGGGGAAACAGACTCAGTCGTGGAACGGGAAACGGAAGCCGAAGAGTGTATGTTGCGGGTGAACAACAATACGCGGAAAACGGTGACGAATTTTTTCGTGACCAACGAAATTAGGGAAATTATTTTAAGTGTTAATGGCCTAAATTTTGTTAAGTTAAGGTACGGCAATACAGATGTTGACCTATTAGTTGATACAGGAGCATCCATTAGTATATTTTTTAAGGAAAGTTTAGTTGAAGGCTTACAAAATATTAATAATAATGATAAAATTAAAATCTCAGGTATTTCAGGAATTGTCGAATCTGAGGGATCAGCATTTATCACGTTACACTCAAATCAAGGTTCAATAAACCAAAAGTTCATAATAATGAAATCATTTGATAAAAACATTGATGGAATTTTAGGATCAGATTTCTTTCAACATTATAAAGCATCAATAAATTATGAAAGTTCTAAATTATCATTGTACAGTTTAAATCAAAACAATTATAAAATAAATTTGCAAATGCATTCAAAGCATAAAAATTCAATTATAATTCCAGCACGTTGCGAAATTATAAAACAATTCAAAACAAACAAGGTCAATAGTTCAATAGTTTGTAATGAAGAAATTGGAGAAGGAATATTCGTAGCCGGATCAATCGCGCGCAGATCTAGTGACGGAGAAATCCCCATTCAATTTTTGAATACAACTGATAAAGACATAGAAATAAAAAACTATGTCCCGAAATTATTAGATGCTGAAAATTACGAAATCATTTCGTTTTCAAAAAATGATATCAAAACAGTAGAACGAATAGACAACATATTGAGTAAAGTTGATTTATCTCATTTGAAAAAGGAAGAAAAATATGCTATTCAACGAATTTGTGCAAAATATGCTGATGTCTTTCAGTTAGAGAATGATCCTTTAACTACGACAAACATTTATAAACATAAATTACAACTTGAAGATAAAGTGACACCCACTTATTGTAAACCCTATAGATTACCATATGCTCAAAAATCACAAATAGATAAAGAAATAAATAAGATGCTAGACGATGGAATAATTGAACCTACAAGGTCAGCTTGGTCAGCACCTTTATTAATAGTACCGAAAAAAGCTAATGGAAACGAAGAAAAGCTATGGCGTGTGGTCATTGATTTTAGATTACTAAATAAAAAGATTAAAGATGATAAATTTCCACTTCCAAATATCAACGAAATATTAGATTCCTTATCGGGAGCGATGTATTTCTCGCATTTAGATCTTTCTCAAGGTTATTATCAAATCGAATTAGATAAAAATAGTCGTCAATATACAGCATTTACAACTAATAAAGGGCAATATCAAATGACAAGGTTGCCAATGGGAATCAAAATAGCCCCGAGTGTTTTTTCGAGAGCCATGACAATTGCAATGTCTGGTCTCAATTATGAAAGTTGTTTTATTTATTTAGACGATTTAATAGTTTTTGGAAATTGTCTTGAAAAACATAACATAAATTTGATAAAAGTAATGTCAAGACTAAGAAAAGTGAATCTCAAACTAAACCCAAGAAAATGTGAATTTTTGAAAAAAGAAATTCTATATCTAGGTCATTTAATTTCAGCGGGAGGTATTTCTCCTGACCCAGAAAAAGTCAAAACAATTAAACAATACCCTGTTCCATCTGATGCAAACTCGACCAAACGATTTGTAGCTTTTGCGAATTATTATAGACCATTTATTCAAAATTTTGCTCAAATCACAAATCCGTTAAATAAATTATCAAGAAAAAACACGCCTTTCGTATGGACAGAAGAATGTCAAAAAGCATTTGAGACATTGAAGCAAAAATTAATTAACCCCCCAGTTTTAGATTATCCAGATTTATCAGAATCAAACACTTTCATTTTGAAAACTGACGCGTCGGGTACAGCTTTAGGGGCGGCCCTTTTTAATAAAAACGATAAACCAGTAGCGTATGCAAGTCGGGCATTAAATCCAGCTGAATCACGGTATTGTACAATAGAAAAAGAATAATTGGGTATAGTTTGGGCAGTAAAACATTTTCGACCTTATTTGTATGGAAAAAAGTTTATAATTCAAACAGATCATCGTCCCTTAGTATCTTTGTTTAACATGACTGATCCATCTAGCCGATTAACAAAATTTAGATTGATATTAGAAGAATATGATTTTAAGATAGAATATATTAAAGGGAAAACAAATGTAACCGCTGATGCTTTGTCAAGAATTACAATTACATCTGATGAACTCAAAAAAGCACAAAATCCTACAACCGCAGTATTAAATGTAATAACAAGAGCCCGTAGAAAACAATTAGATCAGGAAAAAGAAAAATCAAAATCAAAAATAGTAAGCAATAAGGATAGGATTGGCCATCCAGGAATTGTTGAATTACTTAAAAAACCAAAGAACGCCACAGAATTAAAAATTGTTAACAATAAGTTATTTGAAGAATTTAAAAATAAAGAAGGAATGAAAATGTTAGAGAGGAATATCTTGATAAACACTAGTGTAGAAAAAATATTTATGAGATGGAGTGATGCATCTTTAGCGTGTGAGCTTCGGTCATCGTTAAAGGCCCTCCAAAAATTGTGCACAAAAGAAAAAATAAATGAATTAGTTCTCATAAAAAATGAAGAAAATATTATAAACCTTGCAAGGGAAATAAAGAAACATTCCGATATATTAGGCGATATCAATATTACAATACTACGAGGCAGAAGAACAATATACAATCCTGAATTACAAAAATTATTATTAAATGCCACATTTTGGCAACAGGCGGTCATTCGGGAATATCTAGAATGTATAATACAATCAAGCAACATTATTTTTGGAAAGGTCTTTATAAAGATGTAAAAAAGTTTGTCAGTGAATGTGACGAATGTCAACGCTATAAAAATTCTGTACCGAATATTCAACCCCTTTCCATAACAACAACAGCATCAGTAGCATTTGAAAAAATTAGTTTAGATTTAATGGGTCCGATATCAGCCGATATTGAAAATAAGAAATACATCTTAACAATACAATGCGATCTGTCAAAATACGTTGAAGCCTACTCGCTGGAGAATAAAGAGGCCGAAACCGTAGCCAGAGCGCTGGTCAATAACTTCATCTTGCGATATGGAATTCCCAATACGGTCCTGCACGACCAAGGTAAAGAATTCATGTCAGCAGTTTTCACGGAATCGTGTAAAATTCTTGGCATCAAGCAATTACATTCAACTGCGTACTACCATGAAACATTAGGAGCCATAGAAAATTCACACAAGAATCTGGGAGCTTTTCTCAGAATGCAAACTGCAAAATATACAGAAGCATGGAGTAATTGGGTACCTTTCTGGTGTTTTAGCTATAACACAAGAGTGCATACGGAAACAAAATACACCCCCTTTGAGTTAGTATTTGGTAGAGTAGCATCACTACCTTCAAATTTGGGAAAAATTGATCCATTGCATTCATTCGATGATTATCCTAAAGAACTCAAATTTAGATTGCAACAAGCTAGCGCTGAAGCGGAACAAAATCTGCTGAAATCAAAATTGAAAAGGAAAAACTTGTTTGATCAATCGAAACAAAATTGTAATAGAAATGTAAGTTTCAAAATAGGAGAGTTAGTTTTAGTTAAAAATGAAAGCACCAATAAAATGGACGAGATATTTAAAGGACCTTATCAAGTGCTAAGAGATGAATCTCCAAATTTAGTTATTAGAAATAAAAATAAAGAATTAATAGTGCATAAAAACAGAGTGAAGAAATATTTGACAAAAACCAGTGGAAGTGATAGCAATTAAGCAATTAACCACAGTTTTAGGAGTACAAAAAAAAAAAATATTTTTTTTTTCTTTGCACCCCCGGAGGTGTAATGAGGCTGTTATTGGTTAGGAACTCTTATTTAAGTCATAGATGGTATTTAGACACTTGTTGTGCCAACAGGTCCTATGAACTATATGAACTAAATAAAGGTTACAATTAAGCAACTATCATTGACTAAGCATATGCATCGATCGTCGACCTGATGGTCAACGGACATTGACCAGCTGACGCTGCACCGATCAAACATTAGGTAAATGTATGAATATATGTAAAGAATAGTTGAATTGGAACGATGATACTAAGAACATCTAAATAAATGCCTTAGACCAAGTACACCGATCTTTTATTATTATACTCCATTGACTTCCATAAAATAATACAATCTAGACTGAAAACCGTTTCTAACATGATTCAGCATAATTGTTATTTGACGACACTCATTTACAATTCGTTGGCGTAGTTCGTCCAAATTTTCAGGATGAGTCACAAAAATCTTGGACTTAAGATGTCCCCACAAGAAGAAGTCCAGAGGGTTCAGGTCAGGAGATCGGGCAGGCCTCTCCATAAGACCTCTTCTTCCAATCCAACGACCGGGGTATTGCAAATTGAAGTATTGGCGAACTGGTGTGGCGTAGTGAGGAGGAGCTCCGTCTTGTTGGAAATGCAATTGTTGTTCAAGTAGTAGAGGATCGTCTTCTAATTGTTCAGTTATTGACGAATCAATCGCATTTTCCAACATTTCAAGATAAATTTCGCCATTTAAATTACCAGGAATAAACAGAGGTCCAATTGGGTGGTCTCCCAAAATTCCTATTCAAACGTTTAGCTTTTCCCGGTGTTGAGTGTGAGCTTCTCGAAATACATGAGGATTTGCATCGCTCCAAATTCTACAGTTATGCCGGTTAACCTCTCCATTAAGTAAAAAAGTGCATTCGTCAGAAAAGCAAACGTTGTACAAGAAATTTGGGTTATTGTTGATACGCTCGACCATAATTCCGCAAAAATCTTTCCTTCGATCCCAATCATCATCATTTAATTCCTGAATTAATTTAATTTTGTACGGATGGAACTTGTGTTTAAGTAAAATTCTGAAAACGTTAGATTGGCTAATACCGGAAGCTGCAGAAAGTTGTCGTACAGATTGCGTGTTCGGCATAAGTTGGACATGTCCCAATACCGCCACAGCTGCTCCTTCATCATTAACAATTACAATGGGTGCCCTGTTCTTATCCATTAGTGAACCCGTCTCCACAAATTTTGAAATCAATTCAATTACGTACTTATGGCGAACGCTTTGTTCAGGACGGTTTTCGTTAAATATCTTTGCAGCCGCTCGGGCATAATTTTGATTTTGGTAATAAAGGCTAACCAGCTCAACAAGATCTTGCAATGTGTACACCATATTTTTTAAATTTTAAACAAATCAGCAAAGTAGTAACTCAACAGATTGATTGAAATCATGAAATGATCGAAGAAACGTTAAAACCAGATAAACACCTTCTAAGAACAAAAATTAAAGGCAACATAAGAAAATGTTTTGCTGTTTTTTTATTTATTAGTTTGAGAGAATGTATTATTGTTTGGAAGTCAATGGAGAACAATTTGAACATCTGTTTTAAACACGCAGATTAAATTTTTTTCATTGTAAGCATGACAACACAAATCATTTTTTTTACGAATGTGATTTTTTGAAGAACGTTCAAGTTTGTAAAGAAGGCTTAATAAAAATGAGCTTGTACATTGTACAAATAACCAAAATATTCAAGGTGGCGCATTCGAGCAACAAAATTAATTTTTGCCAAAAACGGTTCATCAAATTTACGTTTTTCATACACCGTTGTAAAGAGGCTTCCAAGACCTTTCAAATGACGTATCACTCACAACCCCTCTCCTCTATTCAATTTTGAGGGGTTGAAGCGCCCCCTATTAGGGGGTTGCTCGTTCAAGCCTCAAATATACGTCAAAACATGTCCCCCAAACAAAATCATTCGACGTGTTTCGGGAGATTTTTCCACTCACTATGGGATAAGAAATATACGAGGTGGCTCGTCTGAGATGGAACACTCTGTATACATGACACCATGGTACCTATGAATGCGATAGAACCGGACAACACAGTACTGCCAGTTTTAACTTCATTATAAGTTCCTTTATACTTTCTTTGGCTTATCAGTGTGGTCGCTTCAAAACTATGAGCCAGTTCCACTGTCAAGAACGAATTTCCAAACCAGACACCGATTGAACATCCCAGTTTTTACTGCAATATCAGCTATTCTGATAAAATGAACAGCGCATTTAGTAACGAGACGAATATTTTTTTTTTAATTTGTTCATCTATCAGAAGCTCTAACGACAAGCTCATCAACAGTTGAATTATAGAATTCTAGGTTGTTGCAGCAACCCCGATGGTAGTCCAGGCTGTTAGACCTCGTCTCCATTATTTATACTAGGTTAGTAGGTTTTTGAAAGTTTGTTTTTGTAGTTGATTGATTCTCCTTGGCCTTCTACATACGCATATTGATCTTAGTTGCACCACTTTGCGTTTTGTTTTATTAACAAAAGCTGATAAACTATAAAATAGTTCTCACTGTGGATACACTATACTATAACACTCTGAATAAGAAACCGTCACCCTTATTCACTAGAAATGCTGTATCTACTCCAATGCACACGGATTACCAGACGAATAGGTCCACCCTAAATTGAATGAGAAGTTGAGTGAACAGTCATATTATAAAAGGTGCAGTTCATATGTTACCAATAGACTAGTTATTGTTTCTGGTGTTTCTCGGGAATCAGAATGAAGCTAACTGAGCAGCAGGGTAGAAACGCATGAATAGGTCACGAGATGCTATCGTTTCTCGATATACGAGTAATATTCTACATATGATGCATTGGCAGAAAATCATGACACATGTGTTAGTGAAAGTCTGATCCAAATCCTTCTATTTTTGTGAGGGGATTGAAGAATACAAAATAATACATATTTCTTGTATCCGTAGAATCCGTCATTTTATGCTAGTAAGTGGCGACTGTGAAATCCATACAATAATGAATTTTTGCTTCTAAACAATCTCGGAAGCTCGTGGGTATTTTTCAAGAAACTATACTATTTTACATTCGATTGAGAATACACTGTTGTAAAGATCAACGTTCCCATTATCTATCTACAGTGATATTTCTTTCATAAAAGTATGATCTTATCTGTTTTTGATGGTGGAAGTAAATTTAGTTACTTTTATCTAAATGAAGTTTTCAGGTGGAAATGATATAATAATATTCCCAGATGAAGGTTACACAGATTATGTCCCGAAAATTCTACATCAAAATTGCACCGGAAATACCACTTATTGCGAAGATTATGAACGTTACCCTTACGACTATTTGGAGAGTATCCTGGACGGAAATGATCAATATAAGAATTTATTTAGTGTCAATGAAGATTCAGATGGCGTAGACGGAAGAATATCAGAAGAGAATTATGTATGTCCTTCCCATTCCAAATTAATATATCCCAAACTGGCGAAAAATATGAAGAATGAATGGAAATATATAGTCAATTCCGGTGATAATTACAAACAAGGAATAAGAATTGAAGTTTGTATCAGGTTGGTATCTTTCCCGTTCCTATTCCAGCATTTTTATTGCACGATGTTCACCATAAACTAGACTCGGTGTAATAACATCACACTTCGTGGAGATGCAGTCTCGACCCCTAGTCTAGTTTCATGCAGATATTTGAGCACTGGAGCTCGTTTTCTTACAAACATTATGGATATTGTGCTTGCTTTATATGTTCGCCACGCATAAGCTTCATAGTGGACTCACGAAGAATTGTTTTGTCTTTTCAGTTATTTCATGTGTGTCATAACTTGTCCTAGGGTGTGAACTATCAGCCATGTGGCAATGCAGGCGAGTAATTAAATTTCATCAACCCATCATATATTAAAAGTGAGATAATTTATTCCTCGGGTCCTCCACGAATGATATGATAAATCTTTGTATTCACTAATGCAAGTTCAAAATGGTGCTTATACACAAATAGTAATCTTGGATAGCAGACTTACGCGGATTGCTAAGCTTGAAAAATCTTGGTTTCCTGATGAATTCCGCGACATAATAGTACGACTTGACGCCGGGGTTTCGCCAGCCATTACAGGTGGCATCTTCAGGGTAGGCTTGAGGCTTGAGCTGAAACTGATTCTACTGGTTTCTTATTGCCATATTTATTGTAGGAAAAAATCCTTAACTCTACACATTTCACTGCCTTTAGTCCGGCACCCGACCCTGCCACTGTCTAATCATGTGATGCGAAGTGGAATTTCCGAGGGTTAATTTCCAAATGCTGAGAATATCCTGAATCACGGTTGAGATATCCGAATGTTTTAGGATTTCAATAGCTTCAAGGATTTTTTGCTGATAGAAGGTTGGGGCTCGGGCTAGGATTTTAGTATTTTCGAAAAGTATTCGATGATTAGTATCAAACTTGTGTTACGCAAGTGCAGATCTACTGGTGTCACGAAGCCTTGTACAGCGCTCATGTTCTGTCAGACGAGTAGCTACTGTACGACCAGTTTCACCAATGTAGACCGCAAGAACATAGAATTCTATAAACACCTTCTGAGTGAAGAGGAGGAAGGGGATCTATGACCGGCTTCTGAATCTGGGATAGTTTTGGAATTGTGGTATTATTATTTATTTATTAACCGAGTAGAAATGTTATGTTTTTTAAGGATTTTGGAAAATGAATTTGCTATATGTTCAATATGTGAGATATAAGCAGTGGATAAAGCAGTTGGGGAGGTTTGTGGCTCGGGTTGATTTGAAATTTTTGGGCAAAGTGTATTTTTTTATGGCTTTTTCAATGTTATAATAGGATAAATTATTTGATAATAAGACAGATAAAGATGTTTTAATTCTGATTTCAAGGATTCGGGTTGAGATGAGTTGACAGCTCTGTAGACCAAGGAGCTTATGACACATTGATTTTGAGCTTCAGTGTGGAGGTGGGAAAGGCCATCGAGCTATTTAACGGTGTTACTGGGTTTTCGATACACAGAATGTCCTGAAGTATCGTCATTTGTCTACTAATTAATACTAGGAACGAGTGAACTTTCCGATTCAACTTCCATGGTGGAAAGGATATTGGGATGTAATGGATTTAGATGATTGAAGAAGGGAATAAGATTTTCACGACCATGTTGTCAAATAGCAAAAGTGTTCCTCACTTTCTTCGGTCATAGCTAATATCTTCATGGAAACTTTTGAGCAAGATGCTATTGAATTATCTGTTCTCTAGCCGAAACGTTGGTTTAGAAATGTCGACGATACTTTTGTAATTTGGCAACATGGTCAAGAAAACCTTGTTCCTTTCCTCAATCATTTAAATTCACTACATCCCAATATCCTTTCCACCATGGGAGTCGAATCGCAAGGTTCACTCTCGTTCCTAGATGTATTAGTGAGTCGACAGACTGACGATACTTTAGAACATTCTGTGTATTGAAAACCCACTCACACCGATAGATACCTCAATGGCCTTTCCCATCACCGCCAGGCCCAAATGCAATCTATCATAAGCTCCTTGGTCCACAGAACTGTCAACTTATCTCAACCCAAATCCTCAAAATCCGAATTGAAACATATTTCATCTATCTTTTTATCAAATAATTCCTTCTATTGTAACATTCAAAAAGCCATAAAGGAATACACTCCGCCTGAAATTTCAGATCAACCTGAGGCACAAACTCCCACGCCTGCTTTGTCCACTGCCTATCTTCCATATATTGGAAATATAACAGCTCCAAAATCTTTGGAATACGTAATATTTCCACTCGGTTTTCCACACCAAAACTATCCCCGTTTTACAAACCTATCAAAGACCCCTTTCCTTCTCTTCACTTAGAAGGTGCTTAGCATTCTCTGTTCTTGCGGTCTACATTGGTGAAACAGGTCGTACAGTAGCTACTCGTGTAAACGAACATGACATCTGCACAAGGCTTCGTGACACCAGTAGGTTTGCACTCACGGAACACAAGTTTGACACTAATAATCAAATCCTTTTCGAAGATACTGAAATCCTAGCCCGAGCCTCAAACTTCTATCAGTGAAAAATCTTTGAAGCTATTGAAATCGTAAAGCATCCGAATAATCAAAACCGTGACTCAGGATATTACCTCTCCAACATTAAGAAACCCATCCTCGAAAATTGCACTTCGCACATGATCACACAGCGGCAGGGTCGGGTGCCGCAACGGAAGTAACCACCGGAATGAAGGCAGTGAACTGTGAAGATTTTTTCCTACAATAAATACGGCTACGGAAACCAGTAGAATCAGTTTCAGCTCAAGCCTCAAGTCTGGCCTGAAGATGTCACATGTAATGGTTGGCGAAACGTTGGCATCAAGTCGTGCTATCATGACGCGGAATCCATCTGGAAGCCAAAATTTTTCACAAATGGTAATACTCAATTAAAATCACTTACACCCTCATTCACTCGATTGCTCAAAAAGTTCGAGCACCTCTTGATTGCGAAGTGAAGTAGAGATCGAAGCTTAAGATACTCTGATTAAGAGGCAAAAACTGGAACACGCTCTTAATATCGCTATAAACTAACTTCTTTTGCTAGCTCAATTCCGTATAATCATTAGTGGATGATCTTAAATATAAACAAAAGAAGAAACATGAATTCGGAATGAAATACAGTTTTTTTCTGTTATCGTTGTAGTAGTATTGATTTCGACGAATGCCTGCACAAAATATTTTCTAAAATTATTATTCAACCCTCTCCAAAGTTTCTAACATATTGGAAAATTTTCCAGAGGGAGGACTGATCACGGAAGTTTTTGAATGTATGAAATACAAAGTGATGATCAAACTCAAATATTAGTCGTTAAGATATCGCAACAAAAAAGTCACATCTCCCGGAACAATCAATCAATCTCAATTTGAATATAACAAATGAAAACTTAATTAGTCCACAGACAAATTTAATAATTATTAACTCAACGCAACCAAGTGCGAAATAATCGGGTAGAACAAACTTCGATTGTCAGACCACTTCTGCTGATGCCACTGGCAAATAGTGGTGAACGATTTCAAGCAATTTGATGAATGTATTCTATATTTTTGGTATAAGACTACCATCATAACAGAAATAACATTATTCAGCATTTCCTACTAAACCGTTTAAATTGTTTGACGCAGTATATATCAAGTGTTAGTTTCTTAATTAATTTTGTTCTTGGGAAATGAACTAACTTTATTATCAGGTTTGTTTGTTATCCACACCAAGCCATCTCACGATTATTATTTGTGAATGATCTTCATCATTTTCTCAGCATTAAATGAGCGATATAAAAGGGAGCAGAAGTGTCTGGCTTCATGAAATGTGGAAAGAGGATATGTTTATCATGTCAATAATGTTGTTTAATAATTGACATTGAATCAGACTGTTTCGTTGATTGCAGTTATTGGGAAGTCAGATGAATGCACCGATATCAGTTGTATTTCCTGATGTCGTTGATTGAAGAGTTATAACTGTTTCACTCAACGCTCATGTTCATTCTTACATTATTCCATTCAAGATAATTTTTTTTTCAGAGAAGGTAGCACATGCCATATTCCAAATTACCATTCAACTACCTATATAACAGCTTGTAAACAAAAATATTCCAACATAAGATTAATTTCAGTCTCTAACGATGGGAAAATATCTTCTGATCTATTTCCTCTCCCTATGGCTTGCTGCTGCTCCTACAAACCAAAGATTAGTTTTATGGGTGAGTATTCATTTCAATATATTGTACCGGGATATCAAAAATTATCTTGGTCAAGGGTGGTTGTGGAATCTAAAATGTGTGTCTTACTTTACGTTTGAAATAATCATGTCACTGTCACACTGACATCATCAATAACCTACAAATTTCATACCTATTTATTTCAGATGTAAAACAATAATGAACTACGAATTATGAAATAATTATGTGAACTTTGAACCTTTTCAGAGGTCGTGATAGCCACAATCCGGGTCAAAAACTGTTTCGAAATAGTTAATTTTCCATAAATCGAAAGACGTTTACGTGAGAAGCCCGTAGCACGCAAGTTAGAAAAGTGCAAACTGGTTGTACCTGATACGGCCTTACGACGACTTTTCGGGTGCCGTTTTCGCTCCATGTAGTTAGATTTAGTATCGGACCGTGCCCGACGGCCCTTCTTTTTTCGATGAATGTCCATTAAATAGGAAAATTTAATTAAAACAGTTTGAGCTATTCTCAGATCTCAGCCACGCGCGTCTAACGTGCAACGTACCAAAGGGAATTTTCTCGCGACTAAAATATACAAGAAGCGGGTAAAAGTTAGCGGCCCATATAGTCCAGTCAATAAAGCGGGGAAATCGACCAAATAAAAAAGTTTCTTATAGGGAGATGAATCAAAATTTTTTTTGTTGCATTACCTCCTATGAGTCCTCTAGGTCTCTCGTGACTAGCAAGCGAAGTGACTGCCCCCCCCCAACACCCCCAAAACTCAAAACTAACCCCTTTCTCACACCCCATTTTTAAATAAATTGCAAAATATAGCAAAAGTGAAAATTAAGGACTGAAAATGCCCCCTAACAGGTTTTCGGGGTCGCTGATCACGAATCTGCCGCTAGTTTTCCGGAAAATTCAGACGGGGAGCGAAAATCGGAAAATTTGGTTACTTTTAAGACTTTTTACTTTTTTCAGCGTTGTCGAATTGAACTCGCACCTGAAGTTGAGTAATGATGTTTCTAATGTCAAGACGTAGAAATCCGGGAAAATTTCGGCAAACTGTGGAAAATCTGGTATAAGAAAATTTCACATTTGGGCGATATGAGCGTGTAGCAGGTCATTATATGGGTTTTCTGGGTCGCTGATCACGAATATGCCATCAGTTTCCCAGAAAATCCCCCTGAAAACTGGAAAATCGGAAAATTTGGTTGATTTTAAGACTTTTTACTTTTTTCAGCGTTGTCGAATTGAACTCCCCCCTGAAGTTGAATAATGATGTTTCTAATGTCAAGACGTAGAAATCCGGGAAAATTTCGGAAAACTGTGGAAAATCTGGTATAAGAAAATTTCAAATTTGGGCGATATGAGCGTGTAGCTGGTCATTATATGGGTTCTCTGGGTCGCTGATCACGAATATGCTATCAGTTTCCCGGAAAATTCCTATACCAGATTTTCCGCAGTTTTCCGACTTTTTTGATAATCTTATTTCGTTTAACAAGTTCGTAACACTGGACATTAATTTGAAGCACATTATTATCAGTAACAACGGAAAAAAAATGAAAAGAAACGAAATTTTCCAATTTTCCACTTTTCAGGGGGATTTACTTATTCGTGATCAGCAACCCAGAAAACCCATATAATAACCTGCTACACGCTCATATCGCCCAAATTTGAAATTTTCTTATACCAGATTTTCCACAGTTTTCTGAAATATTCCCGGATTCCTACGTCTAGAAACATCATTATTCAACTTCAGGTGCGAGTTCAATTCGACAACGCTGAGAAAAGTAAAAAGTCTTAAAATTAACCAAATTCCGATTTTCCACTTTTCAGGATGATTTTCCGGGAAACTGATAGCATATTCATGATCAACAACCCAGAAGACTCATATAATAACCTGCTACACGCTCATATCGCCCAAATTTGAAATTTTCTCCTACCAGATATTCCACAGTTTTCCGAAATTTTTCCAGATTTCTACGTCTTGACATTAGAAACATCATTATTCAACTTCAGGTGCGAGATCAATTCGACAACGCTGAAAAAAGTAAAAAGTCTTAAAGTCAACCAAATTTTCCGATTTTCCACTTTTCAGGGGGATTTTCCGGGAAACTGATGGCATATTCGTTATCAGCGACCCAGAAAACTCATATAATGACCCAACCAAATTTTCCGATTTTCCGGAAAACTAACGGCAGATTCGTGATCAGTGACCCCGAAAACCTACTAAGGGGCATTTTCAGTCCTTAATTTTCAATTTTGCTACATTTTGCAATTCATTTAAAAATGGGGTGTGAGAATAGTGTTAATTTTGAATTTTGGGGGAGTTGGGGGGGCTAGTCACTTCGCTTGCTAGTCACGAATGACCTAGAGGACTCATAGAAGGCAATGCAAAAAAGATTTTTTTGATCCATCTTCCTATAAGAAACTTTTTTATTTCCCCGCTTTATTGACTGGACCAATAGCCAAAAACACTTTATTCAAACTGGCGCCGGTCGCACGGGGCAAGAAACGGCCCAAAATTAACAAGACCGAGGTAAAATGTATAAACTCTAGCTTACGCGCAACGAGCTCCTCGAAGCATATGTTTAAATGATTTCGTTCGTAGCTAATTACATGGGACGTCTGGCGTTCATGCAATTATGTTTTTAGATAATTCGAACCTTCTTATTTCGATAGGCCACGTGAAAATCCCGGAGTCCAAAGCGCTGAAGACTTCTGAGTGTTACAGTATTCGTTTAAAATTGCGAAATTTCGCTCTTTTAGAAACTTCAAATTAATTATGACATAATTATTTCAAACGTAAAGTTAGACACACGTTTCAGATTCCACAACCAACCTTGACCAAGATAATTTTTGATATCCCGGTAGTAGCATGTAGAATTTTGCACTGATTTTTTGTTGAGATATTCGAAAATATATCAAACTACCATTATCACTGAAATAACGGCAAAATAACGTTATTCAGCATTTCCTACTAAGCCGCACTAGGTACTATGAGATAGTAACAAATAATGCATGTTTCTGTGGAAATTTTCCCTTCCACGCGATAATATTCCAGTTTGTTTGTATACGACCGCTCTTTATACAATTCTTATAAGTAGGTAATAGGTAATGGTACTGCGGGAAGATCGAATTCATTTTTGATACGAAAATAGCTGGAATAATTATTTATTATATAACAAGTGTAGATGGTTGCCACATGAAGTATGTCCCGAAGAATTATGTAGATAAAGTTAGGGAGAATATTTGAACATATAGTTGACGGAATTCTGAGGAGGTTCAGAAAGTTCTAGAACTCAAATTTGAAAATGGTTCAAACTTAGTTACTAGACTGACGTCCAATAAAAACGGAAGGGATAGTGAAATGATATGATATTAAACGTTTGAATATGTCGTAACCTGAAGGTACAGTTTCTTTTTCGCGCGTCACAATTCACACATTTCTTTTAATTATGTCCAAAAAGTACAAAACAGCCAAAATCATAAGAATTCTTGAAAGGATAGATAATTGATGAACCGAAGAAACTAGCGAATTCAATTCATAAATTACTACTCTCTTGCAGTATGAAGTATTTTAAATCTTCAAACTCGTTTTCCCACAAATCAACTTCTTTGAGGGACGCTCTCGTGCTCTGTGCGTTGTGTGATTTATGATCAGTTTCATGTAACATAATGTCTATGATACTGCAGTTCCTATAAGTAATTCCTTCTCTATGCGTAATAATACACCTAATTCCTTCAGTCTTGTCTTGTTGCTTCGGTCCTAGATGCCATATGTAAATGGATGAATATCCACCCAATTACCGTTTTGATTCCAGGTAAGGCTCCTTGGTGAATCACCATAATACATGAGGAAGCTGCATTTCGTCTAATTGAATGAAAGGTTATAATGTTTGATCCGTCTGAGGTAAGTGTCCCGTCATTATATTAAAACAAAACATGCATGATATAATTCATGTGTTATTTTATTAGAGTTCACTCTAAAGATGGCTACTTGGTAGCTGCACTGAAATAATTATGTACTTGAATACAATGAACACCAATCATTAATTTTTTTTACATCGATATAATCAAATCTTCATTGTTTCCACAAACGGACGGACATCACTCAAGTATCCCATTCATGGTCACAATATAATTCTTTCAAACAGGGGATTACGGACATATTCAATAATTCAATGAATATATTCATTCCTTCAATAAATTTTATTCGTGAATTCGATGAATTCTTCATTGTACTCAGGATACATTTAACAGGGTATGATCATAAGGGGGTCCAAATTTCGTTCAGTTCTGCGCAGTTCCTAGCCGCCGCCATTTTGGCTGTGGCGCTATCAATTCAAATGGCTCTTGTAAAATCAAAAGCTTTTAAATACAAATGCTAATAGAGTAAAAACATTCTTTAAAGGGGGAAATATGTCTCACACGCGAATAACTCATTTCCATTATACTTACGGTCCTTTACACTGCATTTCTCCAGCCCTGCTGCCTCTAACCACTTGTCGCGAAATTCGGCATCTTTCGGAAGAGTGTAAAATTTTCCACAAGCACTTTGTTCCGCGTTTTTCGACATGATTTTATAATGCATGCCATTTTTTCAATCGAATTTACGCGTTTGGACTTTAAAAGTGCGGCAATTCTGTATGACTCTGTACGATGTTTCCATATCATATGACACTTGTAAACAAATATGGCGTCGGCAAGGAACGAGGGAACCGAGAAAAAGCTGCGCACGATCATACCCTGTTAAATGTATCCTGATTGTACTTATGAATTTTCACAATCACATCACAGTTTGTGACTCATGAATATGTAACATTACATTGATGTACAATCTTCATTGAATAATATATTGATGAACAGTATATTGTTCTAACAGAATGCATTGTTGTTTGATTGTATCCGTACATATATTGAAGAACAGGATATTGCTTTAACAGATTGCGCTATTGATTCAATATATTGGTGCATAGATTGATGAACATAACATTGTTCTAACGGAATTCATTATTGTTTCAATGTCTCCATACATCGATTGATGAAAGTACATTGTTCCAACGGAATGATCAATTGTTTTAATCTATCCGTGCATAGACTGGTGAATAGTACATTGCTCTAATGGAATGCATTAGGTATTGTTTCGATGTATCCGTACATAGATTGATGAACAGCACATTGTACCATAGAAATAGAAGGAGTAGAGGTAGCATAGCCTAATGATTTTGCATGGATGATGAAAAGGAAAGAGAATGTTTACAAGCAATAAGCAGTGGCGTACTAATAAATTAATTGAATTGAATATTTAAGAAATTTCATAATTGAGTTGAATTTAATAGAATGATGTCTACATGTATTTTGATTTTATTTCTTGTAATAACAAAAAGATGTGTTTTAAAATTAAACAAGTATAATCAAGACAGCTAATAACTTGAACGGTTCATGTCGAGAATGAATAAATTTAAAGGAATTCATATTGCACGTTCCTTTGCACAAAAATATTAATTAATAAAAATTCACTTGGGATCAAATGAATGTAAATATGAGTTTTCAAAAACTGTTTATTAAGTTAAAAAATATTCTTACAATTTGGCAATTTATTGAACAGTTCCTATTCTCCAGATACAACTTCCAAGATATTATTCTTAGGTGTCTAGAATAGCATACCAACACGACTTGTTGTTTCTCAATTAATAGAAATAATTCAATATTTCAATCAGTGTTGGGAATTGTACGGTATAATTAGTTTCACACCTTAGGGGTATTATACTGACGTACAAAACGTATAATGCAATATGATACCCACGGGAATAAGTCTTATTGAACAGTATTATGCAATATTAACGGTATTAAACACATGATTATGAACATTTGCAGCATAATCTTCTATTACAAGTATATATCCTTCACTATCATGACCAAAGCATTGCATGGCTCAATATAAAATTTCCTCCAGGGTTTGTAGAAGAAGAAACACATTTTTGAGACATTCACTTTTGATTGCAAATTATAAGCACCCGATATAGAGAAACTAAACGAGCAACAAATAGACCAAGTGAATGATCCCCTATTATGAAATTTGAATGATACTAGCTTGGAAGACTCGATAGAATTTAATATCTCCTCAACCATAATAAAAATCTCAAAGACTATTTGCAATGGTGATCAGCCCCTAACAAATGTGAAAATCTTGGGAGCCTTGCTAAAAAGTTCTTATCTATACCTGCATCGTCTCCTCAACTAGAACGCGTTTTTAGCAATCATTGGTCATGTGTGCATAATAAATTGTGCAACACCAAAGGAACAGAGGTCTTTTAGTGAAGATTATGAATTAAAAATTTAGGTCAGTGCTAAATCAAATGAATACTAGCAATATGAATCGTCATTCAATCAAGTCCAGTTGTATTAGTCTATTAATTTAGTATTAATGAAAATAGCTATATTTTTGTATCCAAACATTGAAGAGTATAATGGAAATTTCTCTATGAATGAATATTAAATTCTTTTTATTTTTATCAATGTAATAAATACATTTCTTTAGAATTCTCAGTTTATATTTAAAATAGCAAATACTGGCAAATGATCAAAAACATTTTTGTATTCTACTTTAAAATCTATAATACGTTAGTTTTATACTGCAGATTACTATGCCATTTCAAAGTCACATATAATACACATAATTATACAAAACAATGAGAAATTGGACAAAAGTAAAACAATCAGGCGAAGGACAAAAACAGAAATGTTTCGAAGTGCAAGCATTTTTAGCGCTGTCTCATTGTTCTTCCTTATGTGAGAATTTATTAACTGTTTAATTTATTTATTTAGAATAATAAAAGCTATTGCGAAAAATCTGTTTAATATAATTACCTCTAAAGATTCTGTACAAATCTTGAGCTTAGAAAAAAAACGGTATTGTTAGCGTGTGAGATTTTATAAACCAACAGAATTTATCATTTTATGGAGCGTTTTTTCCGAAGTTACCCTTTTCTCGGATATACATGTCGTAAAAGAGCTAGCTCATTTTGTGATAATTGAAAATGCGTTACTGTCATCCAGCTACCCAGATGTTTGTACAGCCCTCCTCATGTTTCTGACAGTCCCAGTCAGTACGGCAAAAGCTGAACGATCGTTTTCCAAACTAAAATTAATCAAAAGTTACTTGCGGAGCTCGATGCAACAAGAAAGGCTGAGCAACTTATCATTGTTATCAATCGAAAATCTGAGAGCGCGTACAATTGATTTCGATGAAGTCATTGAACAATTTATCTCTTCGAAAGCAAGAAAAAGAAAGTTCAAAATTTTTTTTCTCAAATATTGAATAGTGATTATGAGCATTAGTTTAATCTTTTGATACTAAAATCTTATCGAACAACTTATGAATATTAGCGAATTAAAGGTGATTTATAATGACTACCCGAATATCTCATCCTTCCCTATATAATTCATAATTTTGTAATGTAAGGGATGAAAGTACCGTATAATATTATAGCTAAGAATATATTACTACTTTACATGATTGATGATGTTATAATGTCTGAAATTTTTACTCATAAATTAATATGTAATACAACGTGAAAAATGTGTAAGACAAATAAAACAAATTATTTATGAATAGAAATAATAATGCCTTGTTTCTTTCTTTTTACAAAAATTGGAAAAAATTGAGTTGACAAATTCAATTGAGAAATAGGGCCCCGAACACAATCTATGAATATTCACAAAGGTACGGAAAATAGGCAAGATCACTATCGTGCGAATTCAGTTTAACTGCACATATAACTGTAATATAGCATTAAAATAATCAGTATGCATGGGTTTTCGAACAATACATGCTGTAATATTTAAATCCTATTTTTAGTGTTCTCGCCTATACGACCATATTATTGATTTCTGAATAACACTGCTCTTTTACTCTCATTTGACTGTTTATAATATTTTTTCAATACTAATTTGTCTAATTTGAAAATATGATTTTCTAATGGCTCTTCATCATAAATATGATCATTAAAAATATTGAAAATTTTAGAATCCAGAACAGACATTGTTACATTTAACAATTTAACTATATTTATATTTTTGAAATGAGTGTTGGTTACAAATAACCGCTGTCAAACATAAATCAATTACATATTGTGATGCATCATATAACTGCAGAATGGACAAAGGGTTAACATCTTGCCAGAGTTTAATGCAGGTGTCACAATTTATTTGTTTCATCACTGCTCTTACAACAAAGCCTGCAATATAGCCAATAACTTCTTTCTGGTATTCTGATAAATTAATATTTGAAATGTAGTTCTCATCTATCATGACGATTAATTCGTCACATGATACTGCTCCATCTCCTATTTCATTTGTTTGTTTTTTGAAACTAGAACATGTGAGAATTGCACAATTATCTGCAATGGTATTTGAATTTGTAGCTCTCGAAACTTCACAATGGACAAGTAATCGTTTATATAAATTCCCTGAAATTGTCTTGATATAGGATTGTTATTGCAGCCACCTTCCTCTCTTATGCTGCTAAAAAAGGTTTCATTATGATCTTGTGAAAGTTTGTAGCTTAACATATATCTAAGCTGTCCAGAAGCTAAATTGCAAGAGTATAGTGAATGAAAACTGTGTATATTTACAAGAAATCCAATAAACCCTGTTTTTCTGCCAGAAGTTAAGATGCTCATGTTGTTATAGCTAAGTGACATCTTTTGACGTATATTTGAGGCTTGAACGAGCAACCCCATGATAGGGGGCGCTTCAACCCCTCAAAATTAAATAGGGGAGAGGGATTGAGTGATACGTCATTTGAAAGGTCTTGGAAGCCTCTTTACAACGGTGTATGAAAAACGTAAATTTGATGGACCGTTTTTGCCAAAAATTAATTTTGTTGCTCCAATGCGCCACCTTGAATATTTTGGTTATTTGTACAATGTGCAAGCTCATTTTTTTAATCCTTTTTTACAAACTTAAAAAATCTTCAAAAATCACATTCGTAAAATAATTGAATTGTGTTGTCATGCTTACAATGAAAAAAATTAAATCTGCGTGTTTAAATCAAATGTTCAAATTGTCCTCCATTGACTTCCATACAATAATACATTCTCTCAAACTAATAAATAAAAAAACAGCAAAACGTTTCCTCACGTTGCCTTCATTTTTTATTCTTAGAAGGTGTTTATCTGGTTTTAACGTTTCTTCGATCATTTCATGATTTTAATCAATCTGTTGAGTTATTACTTTGCTGATTTGTTTAAAATTTCAAAAAATATGGTGTACACATTGCAAGAACGTGTTGAGCTGGTTAGCCTTTATTACCAAAATCAAAATTATACCCGAGCGGCTGCAAAGATATTTAACGAAAACCATCCTGAACGTAGCGTTCGCCATAAGTACGCAATGGAATTGATTTCAAAATTTGTGGAGACGGGTTCAGTAATGGATAGAAAAAGGGCACCCATTGGAATTGTTAATGATGAAGGAGCAGCTGTGGTGGTATTGGGATATGTCCAACTTATGCCAAACACGCAATCTGTACGACAACTTTCTGCAGCTTCCGGTATTAGCCAATCTACAGTTTCCGAAATTTTACATAAACACAAGTTCCATCCGTACAAAATTAAATTATTTCAGGAATTAAATTATGATGATTGGGATCGAAGGCAAGAGTTTTGCGAAATTATGGTCGAGCGTATCAACAATAACCCAAATTAGTTGTACAACGTTTGCTTTTCTGACGAATGCACTTTTTTACTTAATGAAGAGGTTAACCGGCATAACTGTAGAATTTGGAGCGATACAAATCCTCATGTATTTCGAGAAGCTCACACTCAACATCGGGAAAAGCTAAACGTTTGGGTAGGAATTTTGGGAGACCACCTAATTGGACCTCTGTATATTCCTGGTAATTTAAATGGCGAAATTTATCTTGAAATGTTGGAAAATGCGATTGATCCGTTAATAACTGAACAATTAGAAAACGATCCTCTACTACTTGAACAACAATTGCATTTCCAACAAGACGGAGCTCCTCCTCACTACGCCTCACCACTTCGCCAATACCTCAATTTGCAATACCTCGGTCGTTGGATTGGAAGAAGAGGTCCTATGGAGTGGCCTGCCCGATCTCCTGACCTGAACCCTCTGGACTTCTCCTTATGGGGACATCTTAAGTCCAAGATTTTTGTGACTCAGCCTGAAAATTTGGACGAACTACGCCAACGAATTGTAAATGAGTGTCGTCAAATAACTCCAATTATGCTGAACCATGTTAGAGACGGTTTCCAGTCAAGATTGTATTATTGTATGGAAGTAAATGGAGGACAATTTGATCATTTGATTTAAAAACGCAGAATTAATTTTTTTCTTAATAAGCATGACAACCCAATTCAATTTTTTTACGAATGTGATTTTTTGAAGATTGTTTTAGTTTGTAAAAAAGGCTTAATAAAAATGAGCTTGTACATTGTACAAATAACCAAAATATTCAAGGTGGCGCATTCGAGCAACAAAATTAATGTTTTATGAAAAAGGTTCATCAAATTTACGTTTTTCATACACCGTTGTAAAAGAGGCTTTCAAATGACGTATCACTCAACCCCTTTCACCTATTCAATTTTGAGGGGTTGAAGCGCGCCCTATTAGGTGGTTGCTCGTTCAAGCCTCAAATATACGTTAAAAGATGTCCCCCAAACAAAGTCATTCGACGTGTTTCGGGAGATTTTTCCACTCACTATGGGATAAGAAATATACGGGGTGGCTCGTCTGAGATGGAACACCCTGTATATGTCCCCCATATATCTTAGTCTTCGCAATTTCTAAAACAAACATCAATTGATTATTATAAAATAAATATGCAGTGTTTGGGTACAAGGACAAATATGCAAAGTTCGCAATTTTTCAAGAGATTTATATATTTGAATAACTTTAAAGTCAATACTTTCTGAGACCACTGTATACATACCGTGGTCTATACAAATTTGTATCAGTATCAGTATCAGACGATGAAAGAGTAATCTTGAACCTGTTCTTCTTATTTTGTACATTGACTCCTCTAAATCTGAAGTATCATATCAAATAAAGATAAGCTTTCATTGAATCATTCAGTAAGTGTAGAAGAGTTATCTTCATTATTTTGTGTTTTAGTCTGGAGTCTATAAACAAAGAATGTAATATTCCAAACTATTTTGGTGAAGTTTGACTTACTGTGTTGGGAACTTTGATTTTTGGTTTTAAAAAGATGATTCTATTAAATTGAACTCGTCAGAAGATGCTGTCAAAGTAGAATTTTCATTAAACGAAGCAGTTACTGTTGATGAATTATGACCCGAGGACAATTAATAGACAGTCAAAAAACGTAGCAGTTAATGTTACAGAAATATATTTACACAATCACATTTTCTTATGGCGATCCTATTAAATTGGGGGATAGCAGTTTTTAAAACGTATTTAATCCCAGATTTGCTTATTCGAATATCTTCTGGTAAAAAATGTTTCGAGCAGACTATCATTCCATGCTGGAGAGCAAGTTGAAGTGATCTAGACCAACGGTCAATTCGAGTACAGTCTTTTGGAACCCTAAAATAAGATATAATATAGAATTACATTAAGTTACAGTTTCTTATCTCTAGAACCTATATAGTCCAGTCATTTAAGGAATTTTTCCGTCCGAATTGCCGCGAGGTCTAATTTCGGTCTATTCTTATGTATTTTGACACGCTGAACACGGTGGTGTAGATAAAATTTGGATTAACTCTGTGCTCGAAAAACTGTCCAGATTTTGGACCCGATAATGGCCATTTTTCGATTTTTTGGGGGTAATTTAGTGTGTTTTTTGACACATTGAAAAATTGAGTATATGTCAAAGAGTTTTTGTTTTTCCATATTCTTTTTTTGAGGGAAGATAGTATTTTTATTTCTCTTATATTTGGTTTTTGGTATTTTGACCTGTCTCATTTTTTGTCGTCACAATCAGCCATTTAGAAAAGTTCGTATTTTGCAAATTTCAGACGAAATACTAATGTTATCAATTTAAAACAAAAATTATTCGCAAGATTTCATCATTCTGCAAATAATATCCAAAATTTTAAACTTGAATAGAAGATGTATTTCTTTGTAATATGCTTCAAGATTTTTGTCGATAGGCCCAAAATTATTAGGATAGCTCCATTTCTACTCAACTCAAATCGATATGTTTGAACTTTACTCGCTATCAAAACCTCTAATAGAACCTAGAATTTGGGTCTAGTGAAGAATGGGTAACCTCAAGAAATTCGAATTTTTCGTTGGTTCAAAATTTTCAAAATGACGCTCAGGCTATGTTTCCGAAGCAAAATGCTTGAATTTTCGATATTATATGCGGAATGATGAAATCTTTTGAATAAATCTTGCTTTAAATTGATAACATCAATATTTCGTCTGAAATTCGCAAAATGGTCGATTGTGACGCTAAAAAATGAGATAGGTCAAAATACCAAGAACCAAATAAAAGAGGAGTAAAAATACTATCTTACCACGAAAACAGGATATGAAAAAACAAAAACTCTTTGACATATGCTCAATTTTTCAATGTGTCAAGAAGCACACTAAATGGACTCTATCTTAGGCGCACAACCCCACATCGACTTGAGACCAGACAGAGCCAAAAATTGCATATTGATTTTTCCAATAACTTTTGTCCGAAACATGTTTCCATAAAATTAATAGTTTTGTCTCAAAACTCAAAAAATCTAAAAATTGCCATTTTCAGGTCCAAAAAATGGACATAGTTTTTCGAGCACAGGGTTAATTCAAATTTAAACTACATCATCGTGTTCAGCGTGTCAAAATACATAAGAATAGACTAAAATTAGACCTCGCGGAAATTCGGACAAAAATCGTCGATTTTCCTCCTTAAATGCCTGGACTAATATGCAAACAAATTGCCATATTATATGATGCATGACGTTTTCATATAATATATATGTAATATATGTAACATGTTTATATCATAATACAAAGTGTTATATAATAATAATCTCATAAATATTTGTCATTTACTGTTTACAACATGGAAGGAAGCCTTGTCTCTGATGGAAGATACGCCTGTGAACTTACGTATAAAATGACAGTTCTCAATCTTTTTCGTAAGTTGTGAAATTTTTAATCTGTCGGTGCATAGAATGATGAACACTACATTGTTCTAACGGAATGCATTATTGTTTCAATGTATCCGTGCATTACAGATTGATGCACAGTTCATAATCAAAGATCCGATCTTATACATATTTTCATGAGCTCTTACATTATTTCTACTGGATCGAGAGGTAATTTGCGTGGAGTGTTTGCTAGGATGCGACATCATACCCGGTTCAGGTCATGTCATGTTGAGATATCGAAATGCAGTATCAACTGTGGTTGCTGCGGTTTGCAGAAGGTAGGTAGGTATGTATGTAATTTATTAGTTTTTAAAGTGAATATTATTCTATACCGTAAACTGAAATCAGAAGTATGGAGAAAAGATTTGGAACGTGATTATGTGAAAATGATGTTTCATTTGCCACCAAAATTTTAAATTTTTGACTTTGGTAATTAAATATTTCAAACGTGAATATGATTTAGGAACTAGTCAGGTTCTTCAAAATATAAAACGTGAGTAAGTTTTTTGTAGACAATTGTCAACAGGAGATAGAACAGATGTTTTTAAATAGAAAAGTTCCCATAAACATATGTCCTAGAAGGCTTCGTTTTCGAGATACAGGGTATTGAAATTGAAAAAAAAATTTAGTTTTTTGAGAATATCTCCGGAACCGTTTTATGTACAGAGAACAGCTTTTGTTAACATTTTTTACTCATAGTAAGCTATGTTATGCGCGATGGAAAATTTTTTTTTTAGTTGTAATTGGTGAATATTTTGAAGGGGTAGTGGGTGTTTTCTCCCCAACTTCTACGCCACCAAATAAAGTACGGTTTTGAGACAACCATTTGAACCGCCGATGTTTTCTACATAAAAATGGTACTCCTGGTCATAAGCTCTGAAGTTGACCGTTTTTGAGGAACATCAACTTTTTTGTTGAAAAACATGGTCAAATTTTTGGTTTTGTTACTTGTTTAACGTTCGAATAAATTTTGTTCAATTAGAAAAAATTAATTTTATTCCAAAGAATTGACCATGTTTTTCAACATAAAAGTTGATTTTTCTCGAAAACGGTCATTTTTAGAACCTATGACCAGAAGTACCTTTTTTTTGTAGAAAATATTGGCGGTTCAAATGGGCGTCTCAAAACCGTACTGTTTCCTGTGGCGTAGAAGTGGGGGAGACAAACACCCACCAACCCTTCAAAATCTTCACCAATTATGAAAAAAATAAATTTTTCACCGCTCAAAACATAGCTCACTATGAGTAGAAAATGCTTACAAAAGTAGTTTTTTTGTATGATAAACGGTCCCAGAGATATTCGCAAAGAACGAAATTTTTTTTTCAATTTCAACACTGTGTATCTCGAAAACGAAGCCTTCTACGACATACGTTAATGGAAACTTTCTTCTTAGAAACATCTGTTCTATTTGTCTACAAAAACTGACTCAACCTGTATATAGTTTCAAAAGACGTATTAATAGGAACACGTATCAAATTCATATTTACGCAGCTGACATCCATAAAAACCCTAGAATCTCTTCTGAATCCATATACCTGGAGAAGTTATTGTCCTCACTTCTTCCGGCTCGCAAAACCATGATGATAATATTGACTATGCGCAGAAACTGAACAAATCATCTCAATTTATGTTAAAAGAATTCCAAGAAACATTAACTGAGTTTGCAAAAGAATTTGTTCTTTCCTACACGACAATAATAATAATAATAATAATAATAATAATAATAATAATAATAATAATAATAATAAGAGTGTACAGGAAAGCTTTTGATCAAACCATTACTGGAGACTGTCGGTTCTTTTGCTGAGTGTCACTTAGAACAAAATATTTCTGTATTCAATGAATTCTCCAGTTTGTTATAAATTTCTGACAATATATTGAATTCTTTCAGTATTGATCATTTATTGCACAATTGGTTGAATAATGGATGTTATAGTGGAAATGTATGAAGAGTTGTTAATTATCACCGAACTTGTTTTCGAATATCTGTGTGGGAACCTTGTAAATGATATAAGAAAGTAAAAGGGCAATGATACCACTGAAAAATTCAGTTTGAAAAATTTTTTTATAAGGCTAAATTGTTAGTTCGTACATTTTAGCAAATGAATATTCAACAAAATAATGATAAATAAGCAAATTTTATCCAAGGAAAATTATGAAAACAAAAAGAAGATGTACCCTAACCTACATTTAATTCCCGATTTTTCGTACATTGATGATATAGAAATGAATAATACGTTAGGATCAAATGCCAAAGTCTATTCCGTTTGTAATAGTGATTATTTCCCTAGCCTCCCAGCAAAACACGCTCGGCGTAAGCAAGGATGGGAATAGTACATTGTTTACCGAGTAGGAGAAGCCTAACATTCCTGGACGACAGTGCTGCTTGCGCCTCGACTTAGCAACACAGAGTCCAGGAATGTGGCTTTTCCTACGAGGTAAACATACCATTTTTCCGCAAATCGTTTAAAATTCGATAGTTATCAATTAATTTTGAAAAAATCGCGAATAATTTCATTCACAAATAAATGGTGCTTTGAAATTCGTAATAAAATCACTTGGGTTACTATGGAAACGTATTAAGGTTGAATTGTCGAACTCGACGGATATAAATATAATTGCTGGTGTTCTCGAAAGTAAAATGACAAGTGATGATGAATTTTCCATTTCTGGGACTCCTCCAGAGCTGGTTGAGGCAGTGAATACTGCTTCATTAGAATTATTGCCAAAGAAATCAAGAGGAAAGTACGAATATCCATATAAACGTTTTATGGACTATCGCAAGAGTAAAAACACGAGTTCTTTCTCAGAAAATGTTGTGATGGCATATTTCCTAGAACCTTTGTTTAATGATGAAATCTTCAACATTATGGGCCAATTATTCAATGTTCAAGTTAACCCTTGCAATTAAACACAATGTAGATATATCTACATATTCAAAACTTCGTTCTTTATTGAAACGGCAAGCTCAAGATTATAGGGCAAAGGAATCTGAAATTTTAACAAAGGAAGAAATTGAAAAATTTATCCAGGAAGCTCCAGATAAAGAAAATTCAATGATTAAGGTAATTTACAAGGTTTTAATTGCTATTTAGATTACACATTTATTTATTTTTTAGGTGGCTTCAATATTTGGTATTTCTGGGGCCTGTAGATTGAATGAGTTAGTCCGAATGACTCTACACGATGTAGAAGACCTAGAATCTAAGCTCTTAATTAGCATACCTGATTCGAAGACCAACAAACCAAGATCATTTGTAATTAGTGAGATGTAATTGAATGTTTATCGAAAGCATGTTTCGTTGAGAACAGAAAATATGAACAGTGACCGATTTTTCTTCAAATATCGAAGTGGAAAGGGTAGAAGACAAGTGGTAGAAATTCATCAATTTATAAAAATGCCTAAAATAGTTGCTACTTATTTGAACTTGATAAATCCGACAGAATATACTGGTCACTGCTTTCTTCGGTCTTCTGCAACAATATTGGTTGTCTCTGGTGCCGACATAACTAGTTTCAAGAGGCATGGCGGATGGAAGTCATCAAATGTTGCTGAAGGATATATCGAAGAATCTTTTAACAATAAGGTTGAGGTGGCAAATAAAATTTTCACAGTACAAAATATTTAACAAAGTAACCCTACCATCCCGCATGTTGTCCAAAATGTTTCTCATAGTTCTAATAATGTTCCTCCAATGTTCAATAATTGTACTAACTGTAAATATAACTAATTGATTTCAAAATGAATTCTGCGTTGTATTGATATTTTCAAAATATAAATTAATTCCTTATAAACAATGTGTTTTCAATCTTCCATGTAGAACACTAACAACTGTAAGGAAATATTATTTCCTTACAGTAAAGAAGTGAATAGGAAATCTTGACTTCTTCTTCAAGAAATTTTGTCTGGAATGTCAAAATTTCCTAACGATTTGCTGAAAAGAGTATTGTTAAATTTGCTCATTCGCTACTTTGTGTAATGTCGGTGTTGCTAAACTCTGCTTGAGTGTTTTTGGTATCACTCCCATGGTGGGAAGTACAATGGGAACCGTTACCACCTTATTCAACTTTAGTATACGTTTTGCTTCAAAGGCCAGGTTCATATAAATAGTACATTTATGTGTATGATGTTGTTTTGCATTGCATATTGTGTGTGCCAGAAATAGTTTTATCTATTATTCATTCACTTCATTATGCTTATTGATGAGTTAAATCTGGTCTATTGTAATGGATTTTTATATCCGTAATTATTGCACGATCCCAATTAAGCTTCTCTGTGTCATTTTGTAGTATTATTATTAGTAATATTATTAGTTAGTATTATCATTGGGAATAGATAAAAGTGGAAAGGCAAGCATCATGAAAGACTCTCACGAGTCATTTCTTTATTTTGCGAATAATCACTAGGACGTGGAGAAACTCAGATTTTTGAAGTAAATAAAATGCTATGTGTAGTCGAGCACATCACGAATCCGATAGAGATCTCAGTATATTTTCATAATGTTAGATATACGTTTTTCATATAGTTAGAGCAGTTGATATATGTTTCAAAACCATATATTTGTTCGACCTCGATTTTCCTTCCGAATGTTTTGGACTTTCACACAATCGTAAGGAAATAAAAGGAAGCCTTTCGTTCCAAAGATACATATACTATCTGAAGCGCTAAAAAAGAATCAATTGAAATATCAAACTAATTCAATTCCTAATTCCTAAGAATTTTATCAGTTTCATTCGGTCTTATGGGTTCCTGGTTCTATCATAACCATCGACATATACATATGGACTGCGAGTGGCAATGATAAGCGCGGCTAGTGCAGGCGAGAGAGAGGGAAAACGAAAAGGCCGGCTCGGGACGTAAACATACTAGCTACAGTACGCAGCGGCCAATAGAAACGTGATAGAGCCGGCCTCTTCGTTTTCCCTCTCTCTCTCTCGCCTGAACTAGCCGCGCTTATCATTGCCACGCGCAGTCCATATGTATATGTCGATGATCATAATATGTAGATGATAATGTAGAAATTCCCATTTAATATAGGTATTCATTTAATTAAGATAATAGTTTATATTTTCTCTCCACAGAATGTTCCTCATCAATAATAACATTATTAGATTTAAATTGGATCATTCATGACTCGCACCTTCTGGGGCACCGTTTAGGTCAAATCATTGCAAAAACTGTGTTGTTGAATGATAATTTTCAGTCAATTTCTTTATGAATTGTACAAATATATATTATTTTGCCATTTGATATTGATATTCTGAATACCTAATGATAATAATTTCACTGAAAACATGACAGATTGTTGACGGTAGGTACTCATAGTCAAAGTATAAATGTCTGCTGGAGCCTCCCTTCTACTCTTTTTAAAATTCGAGTGCAAGCTGATTGATTGTTTGTTTCGTTTATTTAATTTTATTGAAGACGACATAATATGATGTTAAAAATATATAAATAGGATAAAATATTGGAAATGAAAAAAATAATTCGTTACAGCAATCTGACAGCGGGATATTGTAGAACAGGAAATTATAAAAGGGGGAAAAATAAATCGAACCGACAGCTGCTATCCGGAATGAAGTGGGGTGTGTTTTTAGGGGTTGAAAACAGTTTTTCGTGATTTCTGGCTAAACCATGCATTTTATCAAAAAAAGGTAAATACAAAAGTTGTAGGGAATAAAAATATCTACAAGTTTTGTACCTACCATTTTTACCCCAACCTCAAAATTTTTCGACAAAAAAGCGAAAAACCAATTTTTCGGTTTTTAATTGTTTACTTTGACAAATAAATTTTTATGAAGCTCAAACTTTGGGAAAAGATACCTCTATTTATTGCAAAAAAGCAGACATCTTTTCGGAGGAAAATATCCAGAGGTTGTTGTTAAATTTAATTAAAACAAAAAAAAAGCAAATTTTTAACTGCGATTCCTCTCAAAACTACGCCTTCTACAGAGTTCTGTTCTGCGTCACTTACTCTTTGTTACATCTATTTCCGATAAACGGTAAAAAAGGTATACTGCAATAAGAAAAATGGCGGGAAAATTGAAAAAACCGAAAAAATCACTGTTTTCGTGGTAATTTGCATATTTATCGTCGAATAATTGCTATGAATATCATTTCTTTGATTATTGTATAGATCGAGTTTTGATATGATGTCATGCATGTCTAAGACAGCAAATTATATCTGCTATATTTGTATCTTCGTAATCGCAGGATACGAATATATGACTTCTACGATCGTCGTACATGGGATTGTTACTATCAAACAAAACATAAGAAATGCACATTCCCAATATGCATTTAAGAACAATTTTAGTTTTTTACTCGAAATCAATTAGTTTACTAAACAAAATATAATGTAGTAGATCTACAATGATATAAGTATACCGGTTTTGTAGAGTGGTTCTCAATTATAAAACAGTATTTGCATGTTGCACTGAACAAGTTTATATTGCAAGTATTTATATAAAAAAAAATTCTATAAAAAAAACGCATAGTGGAAAAATTGAAGCGATCCCTCCTGTTTTTAGGTAGTAAATATTGACAACATGAAATTCATAAATGCGGTAAAAAACTCTAATATTATTTTGAACATGCTTGAAAAACTAAATTGAAAAAAGTATTCATTCCCATAGATGTATTTTTCTCTAATCTTGCTTTCTTCGCAGAGCGTTGTACTTCTTCTTCGTCCAATTCAACAAAACTGAACGATTCTCCAGTGTTTTCGAAAGTTTCATAGAGTACTGTTTCAGTTATAGCACATTGATCTGTTTCCATTTCTTCCGAGTCACTTTCGTGTATGGAAATTTCTGGAAGCTCAGCATTTGAGCAATTTTCTAAATTAAAACAATTCAAACATAAGTTGGTACGACTGTAGTATATGCCATCTCGACCTCTCATTATCTTAGAAGGCCTCTGGTTGCGTTCGCATGCTGTCTTAAGCTTCAAAAACAGCTCCTTAAATTTCTCATATTCGTATCCTGCGATTACGAATATACGAATATAGCAGATATAATTTGCTGTCTTAGACATGCATGACATCACATGAAAACTCAATCTATACAATAATTAGAAAAATAATATTGTAGTTTCCATAAACATAAAAAAATTAAAATGAGTTTATTAATTAATAACAATTATTCAACGATAAATATGCGAATTACCACGAAAAAAGCAATTTTTCGGTTTTTTCAATTTTCCCGCCATTTATTTCATTGCGGTATACCTTTTTTTACCTTCCGTCGGAAGTAGACGTAACAAAGAATAAACAGAACTCTGTAGGAGGCGTAGTTTTAAGAGGAATCGCAGTTAAATATTTGGTATTTTTTTTCCCTAAAATAAAATTTAACAACAACCTCCGAATATTTCCCTCCGAAAAAATTACTGCTTTTTTGCAATAAATAGAGGTCTCTTTTGCCGAAGTTTGAGCTTCATAAAGTTTTATTTGTCAAAGAAAAAAAATTAAAAACAGGAAAATCGGTTTTTCGCATTTTCGTCGAAAAATTTTGAGATTAGGGAAAAAATGGTGGATACAAAAGTTGTAGATCTTTTTATATCCTACAATTTTACACTTAACTTATCACGATAGAATGCACGGTTTAGCCAGAAATCACGAAAAACTGTGTTCAACCCCTAAAAACACACCCCATCCCACTCCGGATAGCAGCTGTCGGTTCGATTTATTTTTCCCTCTTTTCTAATTTCTTGTTCTACAATATCCCGCTGTCAGATTGGTGTAACGAATTTTGTTGTTGTTCAAATACTATTTGTACTGGCCTATATGGTAGGTACTGTTGAGTTGTTGAGTTGTGAGCTTGTGTTTCTGCGCAGCTCCATAAGATAAATTTAGCGTATTATAATATTTTGCAAATAGTAAATATCAGTTATGTCGGACCAAAGTGAAGGCAATAATGGAGAGGATATGGTGGTATGAAAATCGAAAAAGGAGGAGAAGTGTAGTAAGAGTAGTAATGAGCAATGTTATAATTAAGTTATTCCGCTAAAAATAAATAGTTACACGAACGGATCGGAGTAATACTTAATAAAAAGTGCAGTTGCAAACATAAGAAATCTAAAGGAATCTGAACCAACATCAGTAGTAGGTAATAATATGATACACACAAATAACGAAAACAAAAGAAAATCATTGGAACAAACTTCTAAAAATATAAATCATCAAAATTAATCATTAATGAGATTAAAGGAGAAAATTTGAAATTGGTGAACAAAAAAGGAGCAGAAAATGAGAACCCAGAAATAATTATTACAGAGAATAAGTCACTAAAAAATGAAATTGAATTATTAAAAATGTCAATTGAAGAAACCCAAGATAAATACAAATTACTAGAAGAAAAATGTAAAATAATAATAGAGAACAAAATTCAATCCTATGCTCAAGTACTTCAAAAGATACTGTAAAACATACGAATACAACCAAGCAAATTATTCCAGGCATAATAATAAAACGAACAACAACCATTAAAAACAAAAAGTGATATAAGTTCTACTATCGTTACTGACAATTTGAAAATTGGTATGAACTCAATGAAAACAATTAGAAATGGAGTATTATAATTAAGTGTTCGACATATAGTGAAACAAATATACTCAAAAATCAACTGAAAAATGAATAATACGGTGAATATGAAATTGAAAGTACAAAAATAATTGGAATCCAAGAAAACCTAGGACCAAAATAAATTGAATAATTAATAAAAGAGCAGAATAACTTAGATTCAGATGACGACATCAGAATAACTAACATAAAACTTAGGACTGAGAAAGGTACTACAGTATATGCTGAAACATCAGCTATTACTTTTAAAAAAACTAATGAGTCTAAAGAAACTATATATAAATTGGTAGATGTATTCTATATATGAAGATATTCAACTAACTCGCTGCTTTAACTGTCAACAATTTAACCATCAAGCAAAAAAATGCAGATATGAAAAATTCTGTTGACACTGTTCTAGAGACAACAATTATCAAAAATACAACGAAATTGAATAACACAATCATGAAGCAACCGATCCAGAATGCTCATCATATAAATTTGATTATGGAACACATTGACATCCATTACATAAAATGGCAATTTCTACAACAATCGATTTTATGAACGACCCACCAATGTACCAATCAATTGAGTTCGATGATCCATAGGAATACATCAAGTCAATAAGCACTAACATATATAATAAATTTCTAAACCTATTCAATATGAACAAGTGTGTGAGTGTGAGAAAAATTTTTGATGAATTCTTAGTTTTTTTAAACTTCATAAATTTTTCAAATATTGATATAATTATTTCAACTGAATGTTGGCAAATTCAAAGTACTTATTTTATCAATATTCCAGGCTTTAAAACTTACTACAGCAATGGTAAATTCAATCAAAATGATGGTGTATTGGTATATGTTAGGTCACATAACATTACAGAAGTCACGAATATGGTATTAAAAAAATCACAGGTAACAATAATGGAAGTCAAGATTACAATAAATGGATTAAGTATAAATATTCATGCTATAAACAAACCAAACCCAGCCCAGACTAATAATTTCATAGAGGAATTAGAAGCTTTTTTTAGCGATAACCAGAAGCTGGACATAAAAACTACTGGGGGATTTCAATATTGCCATTCTTGATAAGAACGACACAAATATAAGTAAATATCTCTCCTCTTTAGCATACTTAGGGTTCTTACCATATATTAATAAGCCAACTAGAATAACCAATACCAGTTCCATATTTTTGTTAAGAAAAGATATTATATTATGAATAAGTTTTTAAGGTTATATAATAATAACCGATATCACAGATCACTTCTCCACTACTTTGAATATTTGCAACAAAAACTTCAATGATAATAACAATTCATTTGAACATAACATAATAAATAAAATAAACTATGTGAAATTCAAAAAATACTTTAGTACGAAAAAATGGTGTCTCATTTCAAATTCATATAATGTCAACGACGCAACAAATATGTTTATTGTATAATTCTCGGAAATGGTTAAAAAATCTGAAATAATAACCTTTTATGAAAAAAAAAGTTGAAAAGATAAAACCATGGATCACGTCAGGAATTATTAACTCTATCGATTCAAGAGACAAACTAAAACAAAATTTGTTAAAAAACTACAGCATCGAATTACATGGAATACACAAGAACTACAGAAATAGATTAAATAAATTAATAAAATATATAAAATATAATTATTATAAAAATACAAACAAATGAAAACTGACGAAACGAAAATGTTCTACTCAACTTAAAAGATGTGAATAATACACCCATGGAAGATGCTAAACAAATCGCTAACTATTGCAATAACCATTTTGTGAATGTAGGTCTCCATATGGCGGAAAATATTGGCGAATCTTATAATTGTGCTAGAGAGGAGTTTAAATACATAGTAAACAGACAATCATTGTTCCTAAACCCAGTGACTGTAAATGAAATGATAAAACATATAAATTCAATAGAAAATAATACTGCTCCTGGCGGAGATGGTATAACTACAGAAATCATTAAACATATTCCTCAATACATCCTCAAACCATATTCATTACCCATATTATAAATTAAGTATATCCAACCGGTATTGTACCAGATCATTTCAAACTTAGTATAATAAAACCTATTTATAAATCCGAGATAAAATCGGATATCAACAAATTTAGACCTATGAGTTTATTAAGTAACTCAACAAAAAATCTTTAAAGGAACGATTAGTCACTTTTTTAATAATAACGACATCATATCTTCCAGTCAATTTGGATTTCGATCTGGAATGAGTACAAATGATGCTGTATATGAGGTATAAAAAGACATAACCAATAATCTTGATAACAAAAGAAAGTGTATGGTAGTATTTCTAGATCTTGTAAAGGCATTTGATACTGTTCCTCATGAAAAAATCATAGATACACTTGAACGGAACGCTATGGAATTAGGGGAATTGTCAAATATGTTACTTGGAAAATAGGTTACAATTACAAATGGTCAATGTTGGAAATATTTCATTGAACAAGAATCAGTCAAAAGCGGAATACCCCAGGGCACAGTACTGGAACCAATTTTATTTTTAGCATATATAAATTCATTGAACAATTTGAATACTAATGGTATTACCATATCGTATGCAGATGATACAGTTTTAATTTTCTCTGATAATACTAAGAGTGAGGTGAAAAATAAATTTCGGCAGGTATGAAACAAGTAGAGGATTGGTTGAATCTTTATAAACTGTCTCTTAGCTAAATATATTGTATTCTCACTATCTTGCGTCAATCTTTCAGATTTAAATACAATAGAAATCTCTAATTGTGAATCACCAATACAAGAAGTAGAACACATCAAATATTTAGGTATAATCATTTAGAGGTATTCAAAATTGAACGAACATACAAAACAATTGACAATTAAGATACGCAAACTGATCTATAAATTTTATGTTTTGAGAGAAATATTACAACATCATTAATTAATAGCTATCTGCAAGTTTCTAATTGAATCTATAATCCGATATGGAATTATTGTCTAGGGTGTCTTATATGATAGCAATCTGAAATAAGTAAATGCTGCTTAAAACTATATGTTGAAAGTAATTAAAAAAAAACACAAACGATATCCCACAGAACAACTATATAATGAAACCATATTCAATGTATCACTCTATTTTCATAATTATTCTTGTTTATTTCTTTCCCAAAAGCGCAATTTTCAAATTGGAATCTCACATATATAATACCAGAAACAATAACAACAAATACATCAAAATACCTAGAAGCACAAATAACCTTCACCTAAGATTTCTAGACTCCACTGCTGCTAAAATTTAAGATTTACTACCTACATCCCTAAAACAGGTAGAGGACTATAACATTTTCTCAAAATTATCTGAACAATACATATTTGAGAATAAAACCGAACTCAATATATTTCTTCCATTTTCAAATAATTCATGACTATAAACTGAACTTTGATTTTAAAATTACATCATATCACGTTATTATATAAATGTCGTGTAAATAAGATATGAACAATACAATTTATTAAGAAGTAATGCAGACAAGTAACTAGATAAATTCTAGCTACTTAGGTGTTACTATTTCAAAGTATTCAATGTGACATACATGCTGACAGTTATATAATGATAATTGTTACACTTAAGATAAGTCTCTTACAAATATATATATGTGGAATATTATGTACAATTAAACAAAGAATCAAATCAAATCAAACGTGGTTCACCATGTATACGACACCACAATCTACTTTTTCTGCCGGAATTTAATTTCTAATGAATTATGAATTATTCAACAATATCATGTTTGATGGGAGTATGTCAAAAGATTAAGAAGATATGGGCCAATCTTCCGTTACTCAATGATTATGATTATCAAGTGAATAATACTTATATGAATTCTTCCTATTTGTCACACTCATTCGGCATACAGAAGAAGCTTATATCTTCGTAGTCGTTTGACATACCTCCATCAAATCCAGTCTTGTTGAATTATTCACCATGGCAATCCCAAACCAACTAAAGTGTGAAATATAGAGTAATCCATTAAAAGAATACTAATTTTGTTCCTTTCATATGAATCACCCTGTATATTTTTGATCTGATTCAAAGAATGCACGATCAAAAATTGTCAGATATGTGCGAGGACTATTACAAAGAATTTTTGATTAGGGAGGTTCCACCAGATCATGTAATTATATCATTGAAATAAACTAAGAATATGAATCAAACCGATAAGCAAATTCATTCAAACAATGGAATAATAATTATTTAACTAATGAACACATTCATAAATACAATTACCGATTGTCTTAATATCAACGTCCTAATGAAGTGAAATTATTTATTATTTATTAATTTTGATTATTTGAGATATCAAAATGTTTTGAGGCAATGTATTAATTCATTGAAACAATTGCCACGATCAACATATTACCGTAGTACCACTTCGGTTAGTAACAGATACCTTTGTCTGCATCGCTCAATGTTTGGTCAGCTCCCACAACTTCAAGCGAGCTATCTCGGGATCTGTTAAATGTATACACGTTACTAATATTTTGAACAAGCGTAACTATAAAATGGAAAATTATAGAATATAAGGCCAAATAAAATTATTTCTTAATTTAAAAGTAGGGTAACAAGAAACAGCTCTACTATAAAATGGTTGTCACAAAAAGCAGTAAGACCTACCTGATTGAATATATTGCTGGTTCTTCACGGTTCCCTCCACATTATATGAAATACCTCTGTATTTGGTAGCTGACGGTTGAGTTTTGTGTTTGAATTCGGTTCAATATTAAATCATATTCACCGGTACATTAAAAACCAAACCTTTACCGCCATGTAATTTGGGTAGAAGAGGTGGCTACTGGTGACTCTAACCGAAAACATCGCTGGAATAATAATTATGGAATCAACGAACACATTCATTGATATAATTAACGAATTGTTTAATGTATATGTACCCATGCATTGAAATAAGTGTACAATGTGCTTTGATGCAATGAATCTATTCATTAGAAAAATATTACTTAACCAGATTACAGTACTCATACATTGAAACAAAGTGAGAATGTTTATGGAATTAGTGAACTGAATCATTAATGCAATTGATGAATTTTGAAGACCTCAAGTTCTATTCATTACCGCAATGAATGAATTTCTCCATATTTATCCATCATTTCATTGAAACAACATGGTAGTATTTATTGAAGCAGTGTATTTAATTTTTATTGAGACGAATTACACCTGTAGCATGTATTTGTTCTGGTGTTACCAATAGATGTTAATTAACTAGCGATTGCAAGCACTTAGGATGAAAATTAGTACCTACCTTTTCCGTTCAGTGTGAAAGATCCTACTTTGACAGTATTTTTAGTAGATAAGGTTAATTTTTTTAATTAAACTGTCATGGAGTATTCACAGTGTGAACTCTTTTGTAGTTTGTCATCGAGTATATGTTGCGATTTAATGATTTTTTCGTTTTGTTGGGGGACAATTTGCTTCGAAGTGATCCAATTTATTCTTGTGACAGCTGATTATGTCTTGAATAACATGGCATCCGTTGCCTCATCACATTATAGGAAACAATAGGGTACATAGAATTATTGTTATTGTATAATTAAGGTCGCGATCGGAATAGAATTTTCAGCCATATTTTCGTTCAATAACTCCCAAGAATAATAAAGATCCTTGACCCAGTATGAATTATATATAAAAATTCTCGAGAAATAGGTCACATTAACACTCTGTTTTATATTCTCGTCTTCACGTACGTTTCGGTCTCACGACCATCATCAGAAGACTTATTATGTCAAAACGGTTTTTTTTCAAAACTAATTATAGCATAAGGCATCCATATCGCACCAATTTCAATCAAAAATTCCCACGTCGTCAAAACGAACAGAACCACGAATAATCGAAATTGTACCATCAATATTTCAAGCATAAAATATAACAAGAATCCACTATTCAGTAATATTCTTAAAACATACAAGCGCATGTTGATATAGTGTCTCAACGACTGGAGATGAAAACTACTATGTTAAGTATACTACTCTCGAACCAGATGTAACGATTTATGATACTTGAAAAAGGTTGCAGACCTGTATTGGAATATTACTTTTGAGCATTCTTCCTAAAATATACTTTCAACAATATAAAGAAGCATGTATGAGCGTTTTTCTCTCAATTAATTTAGTAAGTATAAATCTGCCTGAACATCAGTCCTATGATTTACAGATTTGGAGTCACGTTTCATGTGAATCATCTCCAGAATGGATCTTTTATGATAATTGGTTTCCTTAGTTGAAATATCAACATTTTTGTAATCAAATTCATGGTTATAATCAAAGCAGTGCTTAGCAAGGGCGGTGGAATTTTCGAAGTTCTTATTTGTTGTGCTATACTTATGGCCATACATTTATTTTTGTCAATATTGTTTAGATTCCAGCATAAATCTCATCGCAATCTTAACAATTTAATTTGTATACTGTGTGTGTTTCTTTATCTCTAGGTGTTAAAGGATTTAGATTTGAGAATAATTTTCCAACACAATTAGTAGGTTTATGCGCGTCATTTATATCATATTTTTTTCAACATTTTTCAATTTTCTCTGAGGTCTCCGGAATTTAAGGTAATGTTATATAATTATCTGTATTACCTTTAATGTTACTTATATATGAAGTTCCATTATAGATTTTGTTTATTCTCCCTTTAATGATGAGATTGAAGAATATTTCTGGGTAGCCATTCATTTCCAATGTATTACAAACAACTTTTAAATTTCTGGGACGGTCCTCTGGGTGGGACAATTTAACCGTGGGATCTGTGAGGCTGTCTATCACACTTCTTTGATAAGCTGTTAGTGCAACGGAATTGAAATGAAAACTCTTTAGTAAACCACGAAGTTTTTATTTTTCCATCTGCAGCATGCCTAATGTTCATATCTAGAAAATAAATGCTTTTGTTCACTTCTATTTCACAAGTAAATTGAAGTTTACAGTGGAAATTGTTAAATTTAGTAATCACGTACTGAATTTTATCGTTGGGAACACACATAAGACAATCATCTACATACCGTTTAAATAATACGGGTTGAAAATCTAATGAATTAATGACAGATTCCTCTAGACATTCCATAACAAGGTTAGCAATAGTAGCTGAAATAGGAGACCTCATTGCTGTGCCGAATATTTGTCCAAAATATTGCTCACCGTATTGAAAATAAGTGCAATCTAAACAAAGCTGCAATGAGTTTTTCACATAAAATTAATTCTTTCCTATTATATTGTTGATAGATTTTGATATATCACTTTTATGTAGTTTTGGAAGCCCATAGATATGAGGTGCTTGCCCATTATGGCAAATTAATTCATCTTCCAATTAAATAGGGATTATCTTATTATTGTACCACTTATTAATTAATTCATTCATGTTATTTTGTACTGATAATGTAGGGTCAGACCTCATTTTTTTGTAAAATGTTTCATCATTTAAGAGGTTTCACATTTTATTTTCGTAGTCATTCCTATGCATTATGTTGGTTGTATTACATTCATCTAATAACTAATATTTGAGGGTTAGCATCTAAGTAGTCTTTTGTCTTTTTTGTATGATGATTAGAACGATTTTTTGCTATGCCTATTTTTGCTATGATTAGTTTTAAAGAACACTTTTTTGACATAATAAGTCTTCTGATGATGGTCGTGAGACCGAAACGTACGTAAAGACGAAAATATGAAACAAAGTGTTAGTGTGACCTATTTCCCGAGAATTTTTATATATAATTTAACTCGCAAGGTTGTTACAGAAATCTCAGAAAACAAAATATAGTTCATATTGATGATCGAAATGTACAAATCACTTGTTACGTATTATCTACGAAGATAATTATCTAGATTGACAAGTAGCAAATAACCTTTTAAGAAAAATATTAGGGAGACGAGAATATCTAACGCAATCTACCCAAGAGTAGATTCCCACTAAGATAATCCTTGACTAAACGGATATCTCACTGGAAATGTTAATCACCTATTGCTAAAATTGTTATATCAAGGAATGAACAATGAACAAATGGATACATTTCTTGTTAGATATTATGCACAATACTATCAAGAATGATAAAGAGTCGATGAAAATATTTGGTGACCGATTGAAGCGAAGTTTCCAATATGGTCTGACATCAGTTCTGATGCTTATTCAATTTTTTTGTGAGACCTCGTTATTTTTTTTTATACAACTGTTATCTTGTGACTTGTGCAAAATCATGAATAATATTTTTTTCTCCTTCTATTTTATTGACCTTAATAGAAGTAGCCATTCAACAAGATTTTAACTTTATATTAGTTATAATATACCTACTCTTGCTAGCCTAGAACGAGCGTTTCTTGATAAGCGTGTTACCCCCAGATAAACAAGAAGGAAAAACAGGGACACATTGTCTCATGAATAATATCTGCCCTGTGAATGTGAAATTACTTACCGAGGTCATATCCCATAGCAACCAGTAAGCATAGTTTACTGTTCTAAAAACAAACAAGGTAAACAATTGGAAATGACAGTCTTTCAGGAAGGTAATTAGGTTCCTCTTGACCGACCAGAAGAGATAGCCATTCAGTCAATGTTATATAATATTGCATCGGGTTATGTTAGTGGACTTACTTCTAAGTAAATGGCGTAACTGATCTCTCTAATATTTTCCTCAGTGGGGTATTCACACCTCCATGAAGATATCTATCAGTAGTACCGCAGCCTGCTCGTTCCGATGATAAGACCGAAAGAGTGAAACAATTGTCCGGAACTGTTACCTGCAGAGTAACTAATCGATCTAGAGGTACCTTATCTTATCTATGCATATTGATGATACCGATACCCCTGACACAATGTGATTTCCAGCCAAATAATTGATCCACTGAAGAATTTCTCTATGAAGATATAACTAGATGCAAATCCTATCCATTCATTAGCAGCTGCAATTCTCATAGTACTAATTTTATGGTAAAAAATAATCCTCAAAAGTCCACACAAAAATTGATTGATTATTTGACCCTACTTCCTCGGTAATACATCATTGTGGAAAACTCATTATTAAAGTCAGGAAACAGAACATTATTCCATGTCAAAACGGCATGTCCACAAGGTAGATTTTTATAGACTACCTGGGTAACACCTAAGTTAGAATATCTCTTTGTCTTATTCATAATTTTCTCTGCTCTGTGCCTCATATGCAGCCAGCAGCGGAAACGAAAATTCTCAACCACAGTCGAAGGAAGAAACCTTTCGAATCAATATATTACGTCGAACTCAATATCGCCATCAAGGCCATCAGAACGGATTTTTTCATAATTATGGAGAGCCAAAGAGAAGAATTTTGAGTAATGAGTAATGAATAGAGATTCTAATTTTTCACGTTTGAAAGCAGTACTACCATTTTGCCATTTGAAAAATTTCAATGAATGAGTTGATTGTCCCTTCTTCGTTGTAGATTGATAGTGCAATAAAAAAATTTGTAGCTATTAATCTTTCATCTTCAAAGGCCTGGTAATGCCAAGTTCACTGAAAACTTAGTAATTGTCATTTGAAAATCAAATCTTGTATGAGTTATCAATTTGGATTGTGGATTTCCGCAAATTGCGATTCTGATATAATTTGGATTCCGTCTGATTATGGCCCTATTATACACTGACGGACTCCACCCCGAAACCAAAATATATCTCTGAATTGATTATTGTCGCATTTTTGTGAAATAGTTCTAAAACGAAAATTTTATAGTTTTTTATTTACATGGCTGGTATGTATACTACCTCCATTGTGGATTTGTAATCGTCATTCAAAAACCCCGACATTTTTGCCGCTTTAACAACTGAAATAATTTTTAATTATAAATTCGTTATGTTTCATTGTTTCCTCATAATAATTAATCTTCGGGAAATGATTTTTCAATGAGCAAATCGTTAAATATTATTTTATTCACGATCGAATCTACATTTTGATTCATAATTACTTTTGAGGAAAAACTCTCAAGTATACCAAATCTCGTAGTTGTTACTATTTTTTAAGCAAAATTTTCGTCCAAATCGAGTTTCATATACAACAATATTTCTTTTTTTACCTAAAACATAAGATTTTTTGGTTGACGACACTTAACTCTGATAGTAGGGATGATTTTCTAGAGAGTAGGGAGAATTTCATTCAGACATATGCTATGAATCATATTTAGAAGCAATAATTGAAACAAAATCTTATCTTGTCACAATTTTTTTCATTTCAATGATAAACGTTTCAGAGTATTTGAATATCCCTTCAATGCTTCCATTTATTCTCAACGTAGGGTTCAAAACATTAATTACTGATTTGCACAATTCAATATAGGTTATAAATGACTTTATTCTGATGATGGCTACTTGATTGCCGAAAGGTCCTCAGTACTTTAATAGTATATTCAGTGGATACGGGTGATTATTTCTTATCTATAGAATTTGATATAGGTATTTATTATGGTCAGGTTGAAACAATTTTTGAAACCCAAATTTATTTTACCATGAACCATGAATCTAAAACCCTTATCAAAACGTTATTTCTTGCAGAATTTCGTTACAAAGAACTACCTATTTATAGGAACAAACTTATAGAAATTTGCAGATCGTGAATCAAAAACCTAGAATTTCCTGCCTCATAGTATTTAGAAAAACGAGATCAGTTTCTCCTGCAGCTTCAATAAAACGCCATAGTAGGTACGTTCAAAGTCCGGAATCAGAAAACATTCTAATAATTTTTCATCCCATAAACCTGAAATTACTTTATTCTGGTTTACATACAGTATATATGTATGTGAGGTTGCCATACAGTATATATGTATGTGAGGTTGCCATACAGTATATAGGTTCAACCATAAATATGGACTCTTTCAAGAGAAACAACGTAGAATTTGATATAAATCAAACGAAGTAGGTGATTAGTCCGGGGTTGAAATAGAATGCACAAAATCAGTTCCTAGTGAATAGTTACATTTTTCCATAAAAGATCTTCCATCAAAATAAATAATTCACAATTTACTGCAATTTTTATGCACTAATGCTCTATTCTAGGTTTCATTCATTCATGTCGAATGTTGGTTTCAGGTAACGCTCCTTGGGAAATCATCATAATACACACACTACACATTATTTTTCAAAACACCAGAAGGAGTGAGGCAATATTAGGGATATGTGCAGTGTAAATCATATTCTACTTAAGGAGACCATACCTCATTTTATGTATTATGATGTGAATGCATGGAATAGAATAAAGATATAGATCATAGGATTACGGAAAAGGAGCCTATCAATAAGCACAGGAGTGACTATTGCTGAATCATTTCTGTATCATCAGGGATGGCGAACCGTGTGCCATTGGCACACATTGCTCGACAGAGGTAGGTAGATTTCGCGCGTATTTCACTCTGAACGAACGGGAGTACAGGTGAGCTACGGAATGAAAAAGCGCGGGTCACACGGTGCGACAAAAGGGGCGTGCTTTTTTGGGTCGGTTTCGCTTATGTCGTCGACTGCATTTACCAATTACGCATAGTTTTTAGCGTTTTTATAGTAATTTCGTTGACATAAATGCATCTCTAAGTTCGTTTGAGTTTACATTTTTTAAGTATAATTCAGCATGGCTAGTTTGGCAAAAGGACAAAAAGTGAATGATAAATGTAATAGAGAACTACAAACTTGGTGGAATTACAAATATAGCATGATTAGCAATGGCGATAAAGCTGTGCGTGTTTTATGTTCTGGAACAGTGGTAGGTATGCAGAACATCGCCTGTAAGACGGCATTATCGAACAAATCACAAATCTCTTTGTCGAAAAAGTCAACCAGAGCAAAAGAAATTAACTACAAGTGCAATGAAAGGGAGGGATATACACTCGACGTGTATGACGTAATATTGAATATGTTAGCAAGGATTGTCATAAAATAGCTGCAAATATTGCTCTGCATTGTAAACCTTTTGAAGGGAGTGAGTTCTGGAAGGAAGCCTATTTGGCAAGCGCTACTTCACTTTTTGAGGATTTAGAAAATGAAGATAAGAAAATTCTGCTCATCAAAAACACTCCCTTATCTAGAAACACAATAAAAGATAAAAACCTGAAATTGACAAAAAATGTAAAAGAATAATGAAATGGAATCAAGTCCTCTCCTTTCATTTCGCTGTGCCTTGGGTAAAGTAATGACGTAACTAAATTCGCTATTTTGGCTCAATATCGACACCAAGAAGAATTAATTACGATAAAATCGTTGACATCCACCACTAACGGCATAGGAATTTGTAGAGCTTATCAAAAATCACTTCCTGAAAAAGAAAAAATTTAACGAAATTGCTCCAAGTATGGTGACCAAAAAAATTGTTACCTATGGCTATGAGTCATTATTTGCAGAAATGAATAACATTAAAACTCGCTTCGAAACCGTTTGTCAGATGACTCCAGTTCAGCTTGCATTCTGCTGAAAGTTACAAAATACTAACCTAATATTATTTGGCATCTAATTTGCAATATCAAATTCATGGTTGCAAAAGGAGGGTTTCAAGTAGATAGTATTTAGTTCTATTTTTTTCCTCACCACCAAGTCAATATTCTCTGACGGAGCGTCATTGTTTCATTAAACACCGTTGGCAGAGAGAATGTCATGTTGATCAATAATTGGTTGCCATTCCTGACTGTATGTTATATTTTCTTATGAAAGATATTGTCCCTTAGGATGAGTTTGCTCTTCATAAACTTCACGCTAGAATGAAACATAACGGAGTTATGACGTCCTCAACTAACTGACTTAGTATGCTACGGAAACAAATGGGAATAATTCATAATGTAGTTAGCAGAATATGAAGAACTAAATTTGAGGAAATACCTAACACTATCCAATTATCGAACAATAAAGAAAATAAAAATGTATTTGTTTCGACCCCTCTTCTTGTCTCAAGAGATTTGATGGTTCTTTCTAGGAATGTAATAAATAAATAATGTATTGCATTTTCAAAATTTAGTTCTACATTTCTACTGCTTCATTATAAATTATTGGCATTTGTTTCCATAGCCTCCTAAGTTAGTTTTGAATAAGTTTAGGACCTTATTCTTAATTCTAGCAAAAAGCTCATGAATAACAATCTCATTCTGAACTTCAATATCTTTAATGGAAAATATTATATACATTTACATTTGTAAATTGTTGTTTGTCCACAAACTCAAAAACGAGATGTTCAATTGTATTTCCGATTCCTCTATTTTGATCAGCGAAAACCCTACTCGTTTGCCATTTACGTCGTAGCTACAAATAAAAAAGTTATGACAAACAATCAAAAGGATCATCCTCCATAATTACATTCCCAAAATAGAATGATATAATTTATGTCCACATTTCGTACTGTTGAGTTTTTGCTAATGACAAACTGGGTATTTACTATGAAATTTTCTATGCCTCACATCTACAATCGCAGAGACGCCAACTCAATCGAACTCAAATAAACTATTAGCTGTTTCTTGTTCAGTTAACACAATGATGAAGCAGCTCGAACGTTTCCGGCTTATACTACCCCCCATTCAAGTTTTCATAATTTTCAATTCAGAGAAGGATCGTTCCTCTGCAGCATTCGTCACAGGAATTGTTGTCAACAACAAAATTAAAGCTGTGCAAACCTCTGAAAAACTGGATAGATGAAGCGGTATTTTCCATAATCAATGAATCAGCAAGTGGGCTCACAGAGCACAGTTTCTCAATTTGACTCTTGACACAGTATCAAAGAGATATTACAGCTGTTCCGGAAATTCGTTCATTCCTTCGGGGCCCCACCTTCAGGGCGATGAACAACCTGTCTATTCAACGCGTTGGTAGTTCCGCCATTACGTACATCTCTGTTCCGGTATTATCTTGATCCATTTTGATGAGCTATTATTACCCCCCAACATTCTCATAGATTTGACAATAATGAATAACGTAACCGCTAGCAGGAATCTTGACTTAGATCATAGAGATCATATATAGATAGAGGAGTAAAGCCTGTGTTTAAGGTATATAAGCGGTGCGTGACATGTTCAAATTTCTTAGCGGTACCTCCCCTCACACTCTCCTCCAACCGCGTTGATGACGGCGTACCGCGAGAACGTTACCTTGAGCGAGAAGAGTGGGGACCGCTAATAGAGAAAATTTCATTCGAACCCTGCGTGGCATTACGGCCCGCTTTACTCCTCTATGTTATATGATCTCTATGACTCAGATAGCGTGACGTCACTACCCCACCATTCACATCTATGATCAAATTCTTATTTTGAATCTTTATCAAATTGGTGTTTACCTCTATGTGCATATTTATTGTAAAACTTTCAACACTGCGAGAAGTATTTGAGCTAAATAATTGGTTTTATTTTGACATAAGATTGATAAGTTTCACTTTATATTTAATTTGAATTCTTGAAAAATAATGCAGCATATTCTCAAATCTTCTTTCTTGAATATTTGTTATGGGATAGAAAATGAGAAGACCTTATGAATGTAAAATGGACTTATTCTAACCCTTATTCCTTATACTCATTAAATAATTCATCATATTTCATTGTGTCGTTAAGTAGGAACATAAATACAGCAATATCACTAGTATTATATATAATCCAATACTTCATATTATATTGTATTAATATTATATTGCATTGATATCATCTATAGTTATAATGATGTTTCTCTTTCAGAACTAGACAAAATATATGGAATGTAGATTTAACTTGGATGTAATTCCAAAACATCCAATCAGATGAACAAAAGGGAACACTCACACCTTGACAAAGATCCTGTTGTGAAAAGTTGGAAACTGATACATAATCACCATCATCTTAGAAGATAACTATCCTACAAAACAAAGATTCCTACATTTCATCAGGAAAGTCCAACTGAACAACAAACAAATATAATGAACCCCCGGATCAATCATAGAGAATGTCCAAATGATGCAAGAAGTGAATTTTGAAGCTCTTTTTGTATAATTCCACTTTGATAGAGCAACAATTAACCATCAACATAATCACCCTATTGGAACACTATATGTGATAAATACCATTGTATATAGACCCGTTAATATATTTATATTCGAAATCTTAAATCAGAACCAAAATAGTTCTATGATTAAATATTTCCAAATAGTCACCTGATGCTTCAGATCAAACTGCTAAAACAGTTCTCAACCACTTCTGAAAATTTCAGTCAGTTTCGTTTCCATTTACTCATCTAAATCGAAAAAGCATCCCACGACAGCGAAGTCTTATCTGTGAGATTATCCAGCTATGAATACTGTGCTGTTTGACGCTATTAGTTGTAATTTTTCACCCATAATCAAATGGCGTGTGTAGGTGATACCTCATTATTCCGATCAATATAAGAATTAATTCAGAACATTCGTTGTGTTGTTACGAAGCAGTTGTTATTTTGAACTATTTTTGACAGTTCTAACAACCATTCAAATTTTGTCATTCTGTGTCATATGGAACAATTTCACCCAATCATGTCAACATTACACTGATAATTGCATTCAGTGCAATTATCAATCACTATGACAACACGATTGAGGTTAACAACTTCATTCCAAATGAATTTCAAAATGTCACGTTTTGGCAATGCGAATGTTCGAAGTATAAATGCGCTAATCAAGAAAAAAATTCCCAGAAATACAACATACAGTCACAAATATATTTGGGGAATACTTATGGAATTTTGCTGCAAACGAGAATATGAATCAAATGAACATAGAAGCTTGGAAGAATTGGCGTTGATACTAAAAGATTGGGTGATCAATATGAGAAAGAAAGACGGAACCGAATTTAAAGAAGCAACGGTGAAGACAATGTGGAGCGTTTCGTGCAAACTTTTGCAAGAAAAGTACTATAATGACTATAATATTATGATTGACCCGTTCAACAGTATAGTATTTAAACCAGCCCGAGATGCCCGCGATACAATCAGGAAGAAACTACAAGCAGATCCATGTAAACGTAAGTCCAGTTCAGTTTCGTTAAATTTGTCTGAAGTTAACAGAATAATATTGCTATGGGATGAAAATACTCCTGAAGGTCTTATGCGTAAATTTCACCGTATTGCTGCTGTAGAATTAGCGTGGTGAGGAGGAAAATCGGTTGCTTGTCGGGTGGATTTTTTTCAAATCGAGAAATATAAGGATGACCTTCCAACAAATCGCATTGAATACATTCCGGTGTTCGATTGGTTTGCAATAGTAAAAGACAAAGGGCTGCTCTGTACATCTTTTTCATAAACTGATATCAAAACGGGACGACAATATTACCTCAACACTACTGTTCTTAATACCAAATCGACACTGGAAAAATGAAACTGACAAATGGTACGATAATGTTGGAAGAAATACAGTATAAATGGATGGACTAAATCTACTGCTGAGGCAATTGGCTTGAATGTAAGGGACAAAAAGATAACAAATCACTCGAATAGATCAACTGCTGTTAGAGAATTGACAAAAAGTGGTGTAGAAGAACAACAATTGCTGAAAATTAATGGTCATAGCAATCAGAATTCTATAAAACCGTAATTGAACCTCGATCAAGAACACCAGATAGATCTTCTATTATAGAGAACAGCAACGAATCTAATGTTAAGTTGAATTCTAATAATTGTACTTCCACTAACTGTACTTTTAATAAATAAATAAATGTTTCGTTGTGTTGAGTTATGAATTTTTTTCCGTCGAATATCACTCAGACATTGACAAATGTCTCAAGGAACATGCTTCCGATTGTCATTAAATTATCTCGTCTATTATCAATGTCCTAGGGATATTACTACTGAAAATAGAGCGGCATTCAAAATCGTCCGTTTTCGTGGAGCACCATGTACCTACTATCAGCCAGTACTGAGAGTTTGATATATACAGATATTAACTTATAATAATCTGAATCTATTACTTGTTTACATGTAATGACTTAGTAGCAGCGGAGGCATGTAAGAATGTGTGTTCCTGTATTAAACTTTTCCTAATAGTTTACTCATCTGGGAACTACCCGATTTACACAATTCCAAGAATGTGAAAATTGCTGTTAATATCATCCAATATTAACAGAAGTTTATGAATGTCTCGTCTGTGGGGCAATATGCACATTGAACACATAATATCTAATAAATGGTTTCGCTGTGTATTGTGACGTGCCTTGCCACATATGACTCAAGCTACTTACTGCGGAATACACTGCGGGCGCCAGATTTTTGTTAAAGTTAACTCCTCAGGGAGAACTTCTGCTTGTATCCTCACCACAGAACGTTCACAGTGCTATCTATAGATAGGCTTGTCCCGAATAATCTCAGTAAAGTGAAAAAACAGTGTCCATTAGACAGAAGAAGAGTATCAACGTTGTAGGCTTCAATTGCAATTGATACTTGGTTATAACTTAGCTCATTAGAAGATGAAGCAAAAATAACTATGTAATGGGGAGAATTCAAAATATTAAACTTATTCAAAATATGCACAATGCTGATAAATATTGAATGTCCCAGAATGACACAGAATGACATGAGAAATCAGTACCGAAAGAATTGAGTAGTGAAATGTTAAAAATGTTTTTTGTTGAATTTTTTAATGTATGAAAATGGTTTTCAAGAGGTAAGTAACGTTCCAGCACGTGTACCAGTCCACCTTTATAAGTAAGAGTGTGAAATTCAAATGAAGTCAATATGAAAGGAGTTAGCGACACAAAATATACTTAACATTCATCTGGAACATCGTATTAACTCAACAGAATTAAACAGACAGTAGCAACGCTAAGTAAAACGTATGAAATGGATAGCGCTCACTCTTCAGATACTCAACAAGGACAGCAACAACACAGTATGGCGAACCGTAGTTCAAGCGCTTTCAGTGTGAATTCATCAAATTCAAGAGTAAATGTTAACACAAACAATAAGAACGCAATACGCGAAATTCAAGAAATCGATTTTTCACCAATAAAACTCGAAATCAAATTTGAAAACTACGTATAGTGCGTCAATCAATCGCAAAAATCATTTGACGGTTGGTCAAAAAATTGACGACACAAATGTAACTAATCTTAAGTCTGTGCCTAAACTAACCTACCTCCATGTGTATAGATCAGATCCGAATACTAGTGAAAATGAAGCCTTGGACTTTGTCAAATCCAGTGTTGAATCCTCTCACTGTGAGAAATTAGACTCAAGGAATGCAAACTCATATGCCAACTTTAAATTAGCTCTCCTAAACCAAGACAGGCGACGTAGAAAAAGTATTATCGCCCTCTTTTTGGCCTACTGGAATATGTGTTCGCAGGTTTTTTCAGAAAAGATCCTCGAACCCGCAAAGAACATAAAACCTATCAACCTGATTGCAAAAACGTTTAAGAATGTTTTACGTAAACAAATAAATAGATTATATACAGGGTGTCCCAGGTTTTAGTAGCAGAACTTCAACAGTCGATAGAAAATTTAATTTTGAGAAAAAAAGTTCCTTATAACATATATGCACAGACGCTTAGTTTTAGAGATACAGGGTGTTGGAATTGAAGAAAAAATGTCGTTCTCCGGAACCGTAGATCGCACAGGAAACAGCTTTCGCAAGTATTTCCTACTCATTCTGTGCAATGAAAAATTTTTTTTTATTTGTAAGTGGTGGAGATTTCGAAGGGGTAGTGGGTGTTTTTCTCCTTAACTTCTACTCCACTGGAAAAAGTACAGTTTTGAGACGACCATTCGAACGACTAATGTTTTTACACAAAAAAGGTGCCTCTGGTCATAAGCTCTAAAGTCGACCGTTTTCGAGAAAAATCAACTTTAATGTTGAAAAACATGGTCAATTCTTACTAATTAAACAAAATTTATTCAAACGTTAGAACAAGTAACAAAACCAACAAATTTACCATGTTTTTCAACATAAAAATTGATTTTTCTCGAAAACTGTAAACTTTAGAGCTTATAACTTCTTTATGTAAAAACATTGGCGGTTCAAATGGTTGTCTCAAAACCATATTTTTCTAGTGTCGTAGAAGAAGGGGAGAAAAATACCCACTACCCCTTCAAAATCTTCACCAATTATGACTGAAGAAAAAATGTCACACAGAACATAGCTTACTACGAGTAAAGAATGTTCGCGGAAGATGTTTTCTGTACGATGAACGTTTTCGGAGATATTTGCAAAAAATTAAATTTTATTTTCAATTTCAATTTCAGATCTCAAAAACTAGGCGTCTGTGCATATATGTTAACAGGAACTTCTTTTCTCAAAATCAAATTTTCTGTCGACTGTTGAAGTTCACGAGTAATGACGATGACATCACTAACCATTTGAGGAATGAAATATCAAAAAATAATAGGAAATTGATTCACGTTTAAATATTGGTCCGGCGACCATCGTTGACGAACGATGAACACTGAACGGAGACATCACCAACCATTTCAATGGATTCCGGTCTTGAGCGAACGGCGATCATCGTTCTTGGATGATGATCGCTTGTCAATTACATCAATTACAGTTTGAGAAATAAAATAGCGAACAATACTTAGCGTCTTTTCAGTATTACTACCGAAAATCCTCATTAAAAATGTAAAGACATATTTTGATCGAAGGGTCCTAGTCTTACTAAAATAAAACTTGAAAACATTAATTTCATAGTCCGGCCACCATAGGTGAATTATGATCGTGAGCCGATGACTCTACTAGCCGTGTCAATCAATTCTCGTCGGGAGCAGCCGGTGACCATAGATCACGAACTATGATCGCATGCAAATAACGTCACTGACTGTCCCAATAAATTTCTCTGGTAGCAGCCGACGACCATAGTGCACGAATGCGTGTCGCTAGCTGATGACGTCACATACTGTTTCATTGTAATTCGTAATTAGGTGACCACTGTGTTTTTGTATTATAATTCATATTATAATTTTTTCTCATCAATATCAGAATTGTGTTGAAGATTGAATATCATGAGACTCGAATTGTACCTTATGCGTCCACGGGAGGAAGATCGGCGTGATGCTGACCGAAAACTGCAAATTCGAGGAATGGGATCGATTCGCAAATGGTCGAAATATCTCATGGTGTTGACATTGGTAACGAGAAAACAAAATTACCCTACCGAATTGGATTCGTGTGCTATAGGAAATATTATATGAGCCGAAGACAAAGCAGATTGACAATCGATTACTGACGAGAACATCGAGTCATTGATAGAACGTGTCTTCTCTCACGAGAAAAAAGCTCATAAATTAGCAAATGATAATGTCAATAGATTGTTATGAGAATATATCAGTAAATGAGAATAAGGTTCTATTCATTCCTGGAATGATTAGTGACGTCATCGTCGGGCAATGTTTGCCGGATCAACATATAAATGTTTACTATTTTCCTTGGATAGAACAACTCTTCTATATTATTATCATTTATTAGTATGTTTCTTCATAATTTTCAGGAAGATTTAAGTGGTTAAACTAATAAAACACTGGAATTGAAACATTGCATCACCTGAATTTCGTTTTCTCTCTGTGCTGGTGATGGTGAATAATAGACTGATTCGAATTATTAGTACAACAGAAATCGTTGTTTCAAATGCGTTCTCGCTATCAACACTAATGCGGGTGATATAGAGTTCGAAGACTACATATGTTAAACGTTTTCAACAACATGTTTTCGTGATATGGCTGACATTTCGATAAAAATTTCGTAACGTAAATTTTTTTTGAAAGCTGACTCCTCTCTTCATTCTATATTCCATTAGTTTGTACATTATTTCGTTGCGATATGCTCGAAATGGAACCCGGGTGGAAAGCCAATCGATTTCGTGTATCGCCCAGAAACAACTCACTATATACGATCTAGCTATCGAAGCGATGTGGGGAAATTGGAACAATATCAACTTCATCCTGCAATCTATATGCAGTTGTACACCGAAGTCTGGATTTTTTTTTAAAGAGTGAACACAAATAATACGAAAGTGAATTGAATATTTTAATTATATGTTTAATAAATACAGCACACGAGATAAAAAATCACGTTATTTGTTCGAGCTGCTACAGCTGACTGATGGCATAACGATTGAATTCGTAGTCAATACATCTCTCACCACTGTTCCTTCTAATTCGCTAACTTCAATTGGGAAACGGATAGATTCCATTGTTATTTGTTTGCATAATGAATGACTTCCATTGTATTCGCTTCCATGCTATGTTGTTCTCATTATGAGTATAAAATAATGCGAGGACGCATGTGCGTGAATCATAATACAAAATAAATAGCTTGTATAATGAATACGTTCTATTGTTTGAGCTTCCAATCATTACAAAACACCTCATAGATGTCGTCCTTCGACGTTAACTATTCTGACATTGATAGGTAGCCATGGCGGTTCATCGATTCATCCATAGACGGCGATATGGGGTTGAATCTGGAAATATTAAAATTGATCGTATCTCATGAAACACGAGATATCGAAAAAACCTGTATCTCAAACACCACAGTCGAGTTTGGAAAAGTTCTAACTACTACAAAAATTTCAGACTGAGATGACGGGAATAAGGAAGTTGTAATTGGGGTTGAATGTAGAAATATTAGAAATGACCATATTCCCCAAACAGCAAGCGTCTTTCCATAGATTTCATAAGTGGAACGAGAAGGTTTGCAACATTACTGAACGCTCTGTGTTGGAGGTAGTTATAATCGGGCAAGGAAATGGTAGAAAGACCTAAACATCTCATCATCTATGAAATCAAACAATGTTCTACATGGACTGATATCCATATATTCATTTGCTTCTGATTATCTTACATTGGTTTGGTTTGGTGTCACCATCTGACACAATCTAGTAGTTTCACACTTTTGTAAATTTCGAGAAATATATCAGTCAACGTAGTACATTGTTTGATTTCTTAGTATGTACGAAACAGCTTCTGCCTCAAGTAGATAGAGGAGCGTATATCAAGCTAGATATGTATCTACTATCTATATAGTTGATATATGCTCCTAGCGACGAGCGAATTAACTGCTGAAATATAGAATTCAGTGTTGAACCTGCATCGGTGGTTCAAGCCGACCTATTTGAGACCCAGGTAATGCATTTTACTTACCGCTTTCGAAACTTAAAGCGACAAGGTCCAACTGATTACTTTGGTAGTTCACGTGGAGATTATATGCTTGTGATTGAACTGAATTATTTACATACACGTTGAATAAATTATGAATATCCACTTTTGAATGTATGATACCATTACACTCCACCTTAGAATATATGATTGTCATTCGACCCTGTACTTGATACTTATCACATAATGCTTTGCAATATTTGGATCTTTTGAATAACACTACTTTAATATAAATAATATGGAGATAAAACTTCAAAATTGTCGAATTTTCGTCATGGAGAAGACGATCAGGATTTGTTTTTTTGAGAATCTATCAGCTACTATGTTTGACATTAATGAGTGTAATACAAATGAACTGGAATACCAAATCTTGAATTAATTTGCTAATCTATATCAACATTTGGGAACTTAGTCATTTTTATTAAAGACGCCTTTGCAAATTGTTAGAAGGAGTACCTATGAGGATCTGACTATAGTAGAACTAAGTTCCATGAAAAAAGGCAACATTATGTGAAAATTCTTTTGTTCAAAGAAAGTTATAATGGTAAGCCAGAGAGGTTGTTCTTCCATTAAGTCCCAATTTCAGAAGCGTTAGAAGAAATCTTAGAAAATAAAAATGTTTTCAATATGTGCTTTGGTGAAGTTATCTCTCAAGGTGGGCTCTTTTTTGATATTTATGCTGACTGTTTTCAAACAGAATGACACTTTTACTTTCGAATGTCGAATTTTATAGTTTCCTTTTGTTATCTCATTTGGAGCCTTTTGCCATATTGTTGTTTTGTGCAAATGAAAATTGTAAATCAAGTGATAGATTTATTGTAATTTCATATAGAAGGATGCAATATCTTGTATAATACGTAACTTTACATATTATAATGGAATACATCACATAATGTCATGGAAGTTATTACGTACATATTTTTGTACAAATCATCACATATAAAATCACGATTCTTAGTATAATTTTATATGAATATTTTTCTCGCATTTATACAGTAACGACAGTACATCGTACAGTTATGAGACATCTCACAGCATAGCAGCCATCACAGCATAGCAACCAGTGCTAAACAAGGACAAGTATTATTTGAAAAATAATTTAACGAAAAAGGAAAATGTTTATTTTAAGTATCATGACACTAAATATTGAAAGAACAGTTGTTTAAGTCATAAAAGGTTACAACTTCTGACCTCGCTGCATTGACTAGTAGTGGCTGAACATTTTTTTCATTCACTACAATTTCTGAAGGGACTTCTTGGGATTGTCAGCGTTGGACATTGTTGAATAAATGTCTTTTTGAAGTTTTTTATTTTAATACTCATGCTTTCTCCCACGTATCCTTCAGCTACGACTGCAGATTGCCATCCCTCATGTCTTTTAAGAACCTGAATATCAGCGCCACATGCAATGGCCGGTATAACTTGAAGCATCAGGAAGTTTTGAATATTCCGCAAGTTTTAGTATAATTTTTGGAAAAGTATGAATGCCAACTGGCTGTACTTTACATGTGCCATGACGATAAAACGAGAAATTGGATTATGACTTACTGTTTTGGGCAGTAATAGTTTGTACATGTGGTAGATTTCATACCCATTTCAATATTTTGGTATCGTGTTACGTTACAATCAACATTCTTCTAGTATCTTCTATATCATTAGTTGTTAAACTGCATGCCGGCATGCACCATTCAGCCCAAAAATTAATACCACTTTCATAATCAAAAATGTATATTTAGGAGCCTCGTTCAAAAACCTTGTAACATTTTCCGTTGTTAAAACTTTTGATTTTTCAGGTTCACTTGTCATTTTGACGTTTCAAGAGAGCGATTACCTTTTCATATTGTGAAATATCCGTATTATCATTGATCATAGAGTACGTCTTATAAACCAGAAGATTTAAGGACTTTTGCCTGAAACAAATGATAAAATTAGTACCTATATACAACATTTTGAATATATAAAATAACCAACCTTTTCGTAAAAATAAACCAGCATTAGGTTTTATCCATTCCTTCAATTCTCTTGATGTTTCTCCAATCGAGGAAAATATTATATTCTTTCTCGTACCTCTTCCTAGATTTCACCAGGAGTAATCTAGAAGAAGCTTCATCAGCTGCATTCAAGGTATCTACGAAGTCGTTTTCATCAGTCATTTTAATAATTGTTTTGAATTTTGCTGTTGGAAGGTGAGTTTATTTGGATGCTGTCAACCTTTGTCAATTGGAAAAAACATCCTATTCAGATTGCTAGGATGCCGAAAAGTCAGACCACTACATACTACTAGGGTGTTTTGTCAGAGGTATTGTTCTCGAATTGACCACACTGTCTGTGGTGATAGTCAATTTGACAGTTGACAGCTGATTTGAGCTCAGTATGTTTCGAATTTTCACCATGAATTGGCAAATTTATTTCGAAAATCGTTGTTCAGTTCGCGAAACTTTAACATTTTACGGTCGACATAATCGTCCATTCGAGCAACTTATTCGAATAACCATGACTTGTTTTCGCACCACACATACCCTAATTTATTGATAATGTGCATCCGCAGAGACGTCGTACAGTGCGCACAGAAGAAGTTATTGCTGCTGTGGAGCGAATTTTATAACTCCGTTGAGTATAAAATAAAATTATTTATTTTATTAAAAAAAGGTACAAATTATATTTCCAAATAGGTATCAACAGATTGAATTATATGTCAAGACTGAATTAAATTCATATTAAAAATTGTATGTTATAAAAAGAAACATATAAGATAAGCGAATTGCTGACGAAGATCCATGGAGTGTCGGATTCCGCTCAATACGCATGGGAACGGCATCTAGGATGATGTAACTCCTCCCTTCCTAGAAGGAACCACACAAGGTGTGAGTCGGTCATTCATCTCCATAGTTCAATGTTTGGAGTGGAATGATGTTTTTGGGTGGTTCAGCGGCCTGTTTGGTTGCTGGCGGCATCGTGTTTTGATTGGAACGTTTGAGTTTGTAAAAACGCGCAATTCCATATATTAATAAAATAAGGACGATTCCATATAGAGGTAAAGTCCAGATGTGGGTTGAGTTTGTTGGTATGTTCTTTAGTGTCACTTGTTGAATTCCCTGTTGTTCTTTTTGTAATTGGTGTAGTTGGTCCAATGGTATGTTATGGATAACTAGTTCTTGTTTTGCTTTAGCAACCACCTTGGGTACTTGAACGGATGGCAGTAGCAGTGGTTGTCCTGGGATGGTTTCCTCATTGTTTGTATATATTATTACTAAAAATCTTATGAGTTTATTTTGCCCCACGTTGTGGTGACAATTATTACTAAAAAACTTCTTTTTTAGTTTCTTTTAATTTATTGATTATGAATTATTATTAATGCTTCCGGCTAGCTTTTTATTTTGTTTATTTTGAATAATAATGATCCTTCTCTTTTTATATTATTTTATGGAATTAAACACAATATTCTTTGAATGTTAAAAAATTTCTATATTTAAATCTCTATGACTCTATTTATCTCGGGTTTCTAATTTACAATTTTATTTTATGTTCTAAGCATAGAACTAGCTTTAACCTCAAAACTATTCAATATTAATAGTTGTTTACAAAATTACAAACGACAATCTTTCTTTCAGATTTACTAATAACACTACAATGGAGATATAATAATAAACAAACTTACTTTTAGTTTATATCCAAAAGTTTGTTTAACTATGTTGGCAATTTTCAATTTAATTCTTTTATAATTTCGTTGATGATTCACTTTTACACAATACTATGCTTTTTCACAATAATCACAGGTAACTAATTTGGATTACTTCTTCTTGAGAATCAGGAACTGTTGATAATACTTTGTTTTATCCTTTTAGATAAAACATGAAACTTTTCGATGCTTTATTGAAATTATTGATGATTGGCAATCGTTGGAGACTTCTTCTTAATTGAAGGTTATTACAGCCTTTTTACTGGATTCAGATACATGGAATAATCGTTGACCTTTAATAAAACTTATTAACTTTGGTTTCTTTGAACCTATCGAAGTTTGGAACACTTTCGTTCAATTGGAGGTTATTATAGGTTATAAAATTTTGGTGAGTTGCAGTAGTACTTTCAGTCTACAGATGTAATGGCAAACTGAACTTCTTTACTTCCAGATTCGTTTTTATAGGCCTCCAAAACCGACGCAACTTTATGTCATAAACAACCTATGAGATGATTGCTTTTCAAATCAAGGATGCCAAGTTAATTGTTGTGAAACTGACACAAGTCTTCATTGTTACCAGATTGACATTAGAAATTCCTATTGACCAATCAGAATTTAGTATTCTTTACTTTTTGAATTATTTGAGATTTTCAACTTATTTTAATTGTTAGTGATTCCTTCTTTTTAAATTAATATTGCCTACATTTTTCCCCACACTTTGGTATAATTTAACCTATGATTGGGTTATTATTAATATGATTATTCCCATATTTATGGTTTTCTTGACAGTTACTTATTCTTAAATCTAATACATATCATATTATATCAATAACATTCTTTTAACATTACATAACTCAAATTTACTAATCCTAACTTACATCTATAACATTATTCAATGTTTTGTACTATCTCATGATAGTTTTGTAATCATTTTACTTATGATTTATGATTTCGTTACACTGAACGTTTCTTCACTTTCACTGAAGTTCTTGTTTATCACATCTTATACTATTACATCGTTGTTTATTATGTTTTACATTGTTAATATTAATATCCTAACTATTATTTAGCTTTTATTATTGTTTTTAATTCCATAAAATATTTTTTTTTTGATCTTTTCTGATTTTCATAGTTCGGTAAGTTATTATTTTTAAATTTTTATTGTCTATGAAATGAAATCATAACAATATATTGTTTGGTGTCTGGAAGCTGCAACCGGTGGGTACTTCGATTAAGTAGGTGCCCTTGAGTGTTGTTAAGTCGATTTTATAACAGTTCATTTGAATTTTTGTGTCTTCAGGAAATATAGCGATGTAGTGGGTGGTGGAAATTTCTTCGATAACTTCATTTTTAATTACAACTGGAATTGGTTCACATGTTGTGGCATTCGTAATTTTTAATTGAAGTAGTTGATATGTACAGTCTGTTTGCTGTGCTTGTTCGAGTGGTTGTCCATTGACAATAATACATTGGGTGTGTATTTCTGCATTCGCTGTCTTGATACTGATAGTGGTCACCTTCCACAGCCAGATAAGGTTTCATTGGGATAAGGATGGTATTATCATTGGTAGGTATAGAGTAGAGATGATAGTATGAATAAGTTTCTGGATAAACAATTGGAAAATGGACTACAAAAACTATTCGATCATTGGAGTGATACGATTCGACTTCTAGAATTTCGTAATATTTGTATGTATTTGAAAAATTAACTCCAAATAACAATTTATTCGGGTGGTGATGTTTAAGAAGTTTTTCAATAATAAAGTCCAGATCTTCAATTTTCAGAATACTATTATGAGCAAGTTTAAGTCTAGCAAAGGTAATGGCATTTTCTAGATTGTTCAATAATTGAAGTATGATATTAACTACGCGACCTATTTGATCGTAAGCATTTTTAGCCCATAAATAACTTTGTAGATCAAATATAGTTTCATCTAAGTCATGATTGCGTTCGTTAACTTTATCTGTTAATTGTTTTTCATTTTGTTTAATCAGGGTCAGGGTCCCATTATAATCTTCAATAATTTTGGTAGTTAATGAAATCTGTTTGTTTAAGGTGATAGCTATGTTATTCTGATTTTCTTTTAGATTGGCAATGGCTTAGACGTCTTCGGCGTCTAAATTACCCGAGATACTTTTAAAAATTGAACCTAATCCATTTACAAGTCCTCTCTTTATTCTTTTGTTAGAGTGTAAGGAGTTGAATTTTTGTTTAGCAAGATCTAGCTCGAAAAAGATTGAATTATCTACATTTCTCAGTTCCATAGAATAGAGAATATGTTTTTTATTTATTGTGGTTTTTATGTTTTGGTATTGATGGGAGATTTTAATTAATTCCGTTTCGATAGGTTTTAAATCAAAATAATGAATGAATGTATGACAGGTAACTTTTAATTTCGCGTTCCCCAATTTGTAAGGTAGGATACCAGGATTGGAGCCATGGCGAGTAGTACCCTGCAACGTTATATGATCTTGGTTAGATAAAGGTCTTTTGAAATTATTTTTATTATAATGGTTACCGGTGGTACCAATTTGTATACCTTGGTCAGCTGTTATAACGTGGGACTTGAATCTAGGGCTTGATTTATCTCTAGCATTTGTTTTGTGGTAACCTAATTTACCGGTCTCATAAGGTAAAGGGTCGTGTCTGTCTTTGTTTTGTTTTTCTAAAGTATGTTCTTTTTGTCTGGACATTTGTTCGTTTAGATGTTTATACAGTTCTTTAGTGCATTCTCTATGTTCGTTTACGTAATTAGTAAATAATTTCTCCTTTAAGTTGATGTCGAAAGGGCTATTTGAATCTAGATGGCCATTTATGATATCTACAGGGCGTTGTTTTGTTGCGCTGTGAATGGCATGATTATAACCGAGAATCGCATAGGGCATTTGGTCCAGTATGTTCAAGTCTTTTCTGGTATCTCGAACTATTCTTAAGTGTTCTAATATTGTTGAGTGAAATCTTTCAATGATACCGTTTGAGTTAGGGTTTAAGGGTGTGGTATAGTGAACTTTGATTTTATGCAGTAACGCAAAATCATTCATAATATTGTTCTTAAGTTCTGATCCATTATCCAAAGTTAATAATTTTGGTGAGCCATGATGAGTCATGAAAGTTATGAAAGCTTTTGTAACATGGATAGCCGTTGCTGCTGTTAGTGGATAGGCCTGGGCATATTTCGAAAATGCATCTATTATGGTTAAGAACTTTTGATTTTTTATTGTGAAAGTATCTGCATGTACTATCTCGAAAGGTTTACTCGGAGTTGGTGTCAATTCTAGTTTTTGTTTCGGTGGGTTTCGATCATATTTCATTCGTTGACACAATTCACAGTTATTGATGTATTTAGTTATAGTTCCTCGAACATTAGGCCAATAATATCTTCGTTTCAATTGAGTTTCTGTTTCGATTATTCCGCGGTGATTGGTTTTCCCTTCATGACACAGTTTAATAATTTCGATTCGCGAATTTGTTTTTATAACGTCCTCTAATATATTATTACAAAGTACAAGTTTTAGAGCAGATTTTCTAAATGTTTCTTTAAGTACTCTACAAAATCTTGGGATCAGTTCTTTTTTATCTATATTAATGGCAAATGTTTTGTTAGTTGCCGTTAGTTCTTTAAAAGTGTTTATTATTTCGGTATCAAAATTACTTTCGGAAATTTGAATACTTGTTCTTATTTTATTTTCAAATAATCGTGTTATTCTTGGTACGCCTGGAGAATGTAATACAATTTTTAGAAACAATTGGTTTTGAAAATTATTAATTGATGTTTCAGAAATAGGAATTTCGAGTATAGGGTTCTCATGGCTGGTGTGTATAGTTTCGTTATCGTCATTTTCATTGTTTTCACCATTTTCGGAACTAACGTCATTCATGTCGGGTGTTTCGTTTATAGTTCCTACTATAGAGTCGGTATCTACGTTGTCCGAAGGCAAATTATTGTTTGTAAATTTATTGTTAAATTCTACAATGTCATTGGCGTGCAATTCATTAATTTTTATTCTACTTAATGCATCGGCATTGCTATTCTGAGAGCCTCGCTTATAAAGGATGGTATAATCGAATTCGTCAAGTTTAAGTCGCCATCTTGTCAGTCTTGCATTTGGGTCTTTTATTGAAAAGAGCCAATGAAGAGGCTTATGGTCCGTATAAATGAAAAACTTTCTTCCGTATAAGTATGGACGGAAATATTTCGTCGCCCACACAATCGAAAGGAGTTCCCTTTCTATCGTGCTATAATTTTGCTCGGCTTGATTGAGAGTTCTTGAGGCATAAGCTATGGGTCTGTCACGACCAACTGGTCCTTGTGATAAAATTGAGCCGATGGCAAATTGACTAGCATCTGTGGTGAGGTTAAAAGGTTGAGTAAAGTCAGGGTATCGTAGGATAGGGTCATTGGTTAAGAGTTCTTTACAAGTTTCGAAACATCGGATGTATTCTGAGTTCAGATCTATTTTCGATCCTTTTTTCAAGCAAGATGTCATAGGTTTCGTGATTTTGGCAAAATCGGGAATAAATTTTCGATAATATCCCAATAGGCCTAAAAATCCTTTGATCTCTTTAGTTGATTTTGGGATAGGAAATTTACTAATGGCTTTAATTTTGTCAGGGTTAGGCTTCACTCCGTCCGTTGTGATTATGTGACCTAAATAGGCTGTTTCCTTTTTTAAAAATTCCGATTTATCAAGCTGAATTTTAAAGTTGGATTCGCGGAGGCGTTGATATACCTTCTTTAAGTTGACCATATGTTCTTGCAAAGAAGTTGAGAAAATTATGATATCATCAAGATATACTAGACAAATTTTGTTTTGCAATCCCTGTAGGATGTTATCCATGACCCGTTGAAAGGTGGCAGGAGCATTCTTTAAGCCAAAAGGCATACGTAAATACTCGTAATGCCCGTTTTCAACGTTAAATGCTGTTTTCTGAACATCATCAGGGTAGGGTGCATTTCGATTTGGTGAAATCCACTAGCCAAATCTAAGGTGGAAAAATAATTGCATTTGCCTAATTTATCGAGAACGTCAGTTATATTTGGTAAAGGATATCTGTCATCAATGGTTTTTTCGTTTACTTTACGATAATCTACTACAATGCGCCATTTCTTTTTACCGGATGCATCTGCCTTTTTGGGAACTATCCAAATAGGAGAGGACCAAGGTGAACAGCTTGGTCTGATAATGTTTTGTTGGAGCATATCTTGAATTTGTGAATTAACTTCCGCTTTATGAATAAAAGGGTATCGGTAACTTTTTTGATGCACGGGAATTTCATCGTGTGTCTTTATTTGATGTTTTACTTGATTGGTGAACGTTAACGAATTTTTATTCAAGTGAAAAATATCAGAGTATTTTCTACAAAGGGAAAGTATTTGCTCTCTTTCTTCTAAATTCATGTGGTCAGTTCTAATCAAATAATCAATGTCTTGTTGGTCGTTAAGGCCATTTATTTCATTTATATTCATGTGGTAACACTCAAAGTTATGTTGAACTAGATCAGTTTTGATTGGGTATAGTAAAGTAAAATTTGTTTCGTCCGAAGAGTTGTTATATATTTCGACGTTGGCCCATCCATTTGTTGAAACAGTCAAAGTTTCTGGGATAGTACAATTTTGAATAATTTGCGGCGGAACTAAAATTTCACCTGATGGAGTCGTTACTGGAATTTTGATTTGTGATAAAGTATTGCCTGGTAACAGTTTTTCTAGAATCACGGTAGGGTTTGCGTTAAAATATTTAATAGGTATGTTGACATTAGGTGTAATAAATTGCAGGTTGGGAAAGTCCAATTGAGCGCTTAGTAAATTTATAAGGTCTATTCCTAAAAGTCCGTCAAATATGTTATGAAATTTGTGAGCATAAAATTTTAGATTTCTTTCTACATTAAGTTCTTTAAAAGCGGGTATTGTTACTGACGTATCATGCTTTGAGGAAGCAAAAGATGTAGAGACAACAAATGGGTCGTACTTTTTGAAATTTGCGAAATGTTTATTTATTATTTGTGGATCGAGGAAAGATTTCGTTGCACCTGTGTCTATTAATAATTTTAATGGAGGATTGCTGATGTCAAGATAAGGTAATCGTCTTTTGTCGAATGAAGTATTGAATTCAATCAAGTATCCTGTATCGGAGGGGTGCTGGACTGAAAATCCTCAGGTTCTTCATATATATCGCGTTCAGAGGTATCATATTCGTATTCAGCCTCATTTTCAGGAGGATACTCTGAGTAATATTCGTTGGGAATGTCATTTTGTTCCGTATTGTACAGTTCTTCAGAGCGCCAATTTTGAACTGGGGCTTGAAACTGCGGTCTAGTAGTAGACGTGAGTTGTCTTGAATTAATGCTCATTGGTGTAGGTTTTAACTGGTTTGAGCTTGAATTTGGGTTTGATTTCCACACTTTTTTTTGTTTTCTAAAAACTTGCTGATTAGTTAAAAATTTTTGTGGTGCTTGGACTTGTCTTTGTTGAATATTAACCGGCCCTGTAGGAAATGGGGGTTTAGACTGAAAATTCTGATTTTGATAGGCAGAATGAGATGAGTGAGCATTTTGTGAATGAAAATTTGGATTGAAGTTTTGTTTTTGAGGTGGAACATTCGGTCCGGAAAAATTTTGATTTGCAAAATTGAAATTGCCCTGTTTAACAGGATTCCTTCTAACGGTTTGCATCGAAGAAGATTGATGAGGAAGATATGAATTTTGTAAATATTTGATATTGTCTTCCTTTCTTATAAAATTAATTGCATCTAACATAGACGTAGGCTCTCTCGTGCGTACCATTATACCATAGGCATTTCGCAACCCTGCTAGAAATACTTCAAGTCCCTGTTAGTTATACATATTTTGTTTGAATTTGCGTACGTTTACGTCATTTTCATGAATTGATAAATAATTAGATATTGTATTCAAAATTTTTCGAACTCTTATCATGAAATTGGTATGGAGTTTCGTTTGGGAACTGTCTGAGGTTATTTAAATCTAGAGACAAACAGCTTTCATTTCTGGGGTCACTAAAATTTCTAATAAGGATATCTCGTATTTCTTGAATAGTTTCTGCACAACTAATATTAATGACTTCTCTTGCATTACCTTTTAGTTTGCTAATGATTGTACGAAATATTATTACATTTTGATAATTATTTGGATTTTGCTGGTCATAAAAATGCTTCACAATACTTTCAATACTTTCTAAAAAGAAGTTTAGTTCGTTCATATTTCCATCGAAATCTGGAATGGTTTCTGCATGAACTTTTAAAAAATTTGGAACTTGAGACATGTTGTTTGAATCGATTTCTTCGATGATTACTTCTGATTTGAAAATGTTATTTACTTCGTTAAAATAATCGGTTTCGGGTGAACCAGAAATATTTTCTGATAAGGTGAAAGTGTTTAAACTATCAACTAATGAATTAATATCTAACTCTAGATGGTCTTCACGTTCACAAAAGGAAGAGGAGAAACTAGAGGAATCTGACATATGAAAGGAACTTACAGTACGATTATCTCCATTGATTTCGGCACTGCTAAATCCTTGGAACTGCTAATCCTTTGGAAAAATATTGATTTCTTTCCACTCCACTTAAACGTAGGAATTACTCGCGATTGTTACTTAACTATTAAAATAGAAAAGTTATCTGAGAAAGATTCTTTGTAACAATCCTGCATCGACTGCGCCAATTTTATAACTCCGTTGAGTATAAAATAAAATTATTTATTTTATTAAAAAAAGGTACAAATTATATTTCCAAATAGGTATCAACAGATTGAATTATATGTCAAGACTGAATTAAATTCATATTAAAAAATGTATGTTATAAAAAGAAACATATAAGATAAGCGAATTGCTGACGAAGATCCATGGAGTGTCGGATTCCGCACAATACGCATGGGAACGGCATCTAGGATGATGTAACTAGCGTAGTGTTGAGGAGGACCCAAATGAGCCGATTCGCCGTCGTGCACAGTAAATGTAGCTGTGTTCATCCACAGCGGTAAGATCTTGCGGTAAGATCTTGGTTTACGACCTCACAAGATCCAGCTTGTGCAGGAACTAAAGCCGCGTGACCATCATGTGCGTAGAATATTTGGCGAATGGGCCGAAAACAAGATTGTTCTTGACCCTCAATTTCATCAAAAAATTTTGTTCAGCGATGAGGCCCATTTTTGGCTAAATGGATATCTTAGTGAACAAAATTGCCGTATTTGGAGTGAAAATCCAAAAGCTTCTATTGTGACGTCGTTACAGCCACAGAAAGTCTATGTTTGGTATACTTCATGGGCTGGTAGAATTATTGATTGATATTGATGAATAAGATGATGCTGGCCAGAACGTTACAGTTGAATGAGAGCGCTATAGATCAATGATCACTGACTTTTTTGTTCCTCGGTTGAATGGTGTCAATGTGGGAGAGCTTTGGTACCCACAAGATGGCTACACATACCAAACAGCACGAGACACAATCAATTTATTGCAGGAAACATTCAATGACCGCATAATCTTGCGCAATGGACCTGTGAATTGACCTCCACGGTCGTTCGATCTCACACGTATGGATTATTTCCTGTGGGCATATGTGAACTCGCTAGTCTACGTCGATAAAATAGAGAATTCGGGTCATTTGGAACCCAACATATGCCGCGTTATTGCCGATAAACGGCCCCAGCTGCTAGAAAAATTGTTAGTCAACTGGACTTCCAAATGCGCTTCATTCGAGCCAGTCGTGGTGGTCATATGCCCAAGATCATCTTCAAACACTATTGGCATACAATTAATTCTCTAATAAAACCAATGTCATAGCCGTTAGTGTAATTCTCCTGTATTTCATTCTGTACCTCTGAAAAAAGCACCCACTACTTCTACTAAAATCAATGAATTAGCTGTCGAATGGGGACGTACAGTTTTTAGTTTCTTTAATGCAATGCATCAATCACTACTTGAATATCTCGGAAGGGGGCTTAAACACTGTTAGGTACACCTCAATTTATGGATATCAGTGTTTTCCATTGTTGTTGGCCTCTTTGATGAATGAAAAATTTATGGATCCATGATTATGGATTACCAAATATCCTGAAAGTCACTTTGAAATGGAGTAAACATGAACAACACTCGTGGGATTCCTAAGTCATAATTCATTCCTCAAAGTCGCCATAAAATTGTATTACAATAATCACTAATGGATACACTTCACCTTACTAGAGACAATTGCACTAGTGCAAGATTATCGCTGTTATTCGTTTTGTATTTGTCTAAAATATGCCGGGAGTCCCTATTTTGTCAGGTAAAAATTATGCGAATGAAATAGTCAATAACATACAAAAATTATTGATTCGGTAATAAATCCTAACAAAGCTGGAAACGAGGTAGAGATTGTTTTTGAAGACGCCACATTGTGGGATAGAGAAAATACATGTCGAATACATTGGAGCGTGACTGAATGCGTGAATTCCCACGAATTCAATCTCAGGGATGATGACCTGACTTTGTATCTGAGACTATGTGATTCTTTCAAGTCTCCCTTGGAATGAAACCATCATTGTTTCATATGCCTGGAATCAGATTGTTCACTCTAGCATCAATAAGTCACATAAGTTGCATAATAATTTTCTCAACAACTACAATAAGATATAGCATTGAATTTATTCTTTGTAGGAATCTGAGATGTCAAAAGTGATAATTGACTAATCACAATAAACCGGAAGTCAATCAGATTATTTTCTTGGAGATATAATTCTAATCTGTAGAGATCTTATTTTACTCTCTATTCTTTCCTTATGGTAAAGTAAAAGTAAACATGGTGAAGTTCTTTTTTGATAGCCTATTCTATGGTACAAAAGTGAAACTTCGATCATATTATTCTATATTTTCAATAAACGTTTGTAGGTTCCGTTCCACCAAAAATGCAGCATAGATACCTTAAGTGATTGTATTCATAGTTAATCTTCTAAACTATGTTCGAAATCTACCCGATTTAGTGCAACGAGGTCTAGTATAGAGTAGACAAGTAGTGTGTTAAGCATAGGGAGCCGCTGGTAACCTGTCGGACATTCTGTCCTTCTCGTACATGTAGTACGCTCGTAGTGCGCTCTCACTCGCACGGTCTCCCCTTCTACACCGAATTTTTAACTTTCAGGAAGTTGTTAAAATCAAATAGGCGCGCTTTCTAAAGTTGTGGAGAAGAAGAAGTAATATAGGGATCCGAAATGATAATTAGGTATCTGCTTTACCATTCCAGTATGGCGGACGAGTTGTCAGATTATTTGTTTACGTACATATAAAGCAATGCGGAATGCTTATATCTTGATTTGGTTTCTAATTTAAGTGGTGATCTGTGAGGAGAGTAGATTTAATTTTGATTTCTGGAAAAGTCATAGGAAATATCGTATAACAAGTTTTAGAGCTTATGAAATATGAACTTATGCCTCTAATAAAAATGCTAGGTGGAATCGAAAAAGTGATACGTACTTCAATCCCCAAAAGTGATAATTATGTATATATATATACCTCTTTACAGCTTTATTAATATTTATTAATAGTGGGCTTAGCATCTGACGATAATACATATCTATTACCAGTATTGGTTATATATTTATCTTCAAAATGATCACTACAAACTGTAGAAGACTTCGATATTTGACTTTCTTGCAAATCAAAAAATTCACACCACTCTTTTTTAAATCTACAAAAAAAAACAAACAAACAGGTAGGTTATGTATAGATTCTATTATATTATACGTATTTTATTATAAAAAAAACTTACTTAAAAAAACTCCTATATGGACTTAGCGGATTTTTATATTTCTCACAAGATTTGCAAATGCCAACCATTTTTATTAGTATCACAAATAGTATAAGAATATAACAGAACTTTGGAATATAAAATAACGCGCATATCGTCATAGTTGAGGAGAATTAAGGGGAAATCGTACGAGTGAGAGCGCAGTACATGTGTGCGAGGAGGACAGAATGTCCGACAAATTACGCGTGAAAGGCTTAGTTGTCTACTCTATGTATAGACCTCGTTGATTTAGTGTAGTTGGTTGTATTTGAGTACATTCACTCCGAAGATAAATTCTTTATTTCGTATTTTGTCTACTCGTAAATTACAAAATTAATGTTTATGAGGCAGGAGAATATTGTTTTATTTCTGAATGTTTGAAAGATATCGACATAGAATCTATTTCATGTAGTCGACAAGAACAACAATAGATACCTATATTAGGCGGGGATTATACAGGTTCGCCAGTACCCATTGAAGGAATTCCGATTTTTTATCACTTCGTACCTGCATTTATACAGTTTGGTCGTTTTACCAGCCAAATATAATCTTTCAAGAATGAATTCCCTTGCTAGCGCCAAGTGTTGAAGGAAAGCAAAGCAGATACATCATTTGTAGGAAAAATCGTATTCACGAACGAGGCTACATTCATGCAGAACGGTTTTTATTGTTACTGAACGATAGTTCTATCGAGGATATTGGTCTAGTCAAGAGGAACCTTACCATTCTTGCCTGGCTAAAGTCAATAGGAAATACCAATTTATTCAATGATTGTAATATTGAGATTCCCCGTAAAGTTCGAGGAATCAATCGATCAATGCTGCACAGTACTTTTATTTCTTAGTGGGACATCTAGTCCTAGGTAGATGGTGTTAAATATTACAATTCTATACAGCTATTTGGGTAATTCATCTTCTCAACAGAAAGATCAGAAGCTTTCTTTTCCACTGATTAGCTTGAGAGAGTTCATCATCAGTTCCATTGAGGCGCTCGGAACTATAATTTTGTTATGTCACTTATCGATCTAGACTGGAGAAACGGTACTATTATTATCTGGCAAAAGCAAGTGAAAACCATTCATTTATTTCTTGAATTATTGCAAATGCTAGGGGTTACTGCTGATACCTGATAAGAATGTATAAGTGATTTTTTTACATAGCCGAATACATGAAAGCTTATTAGTTCATGTGATTTTCAATCTGTACAGTGAAATCGTTCTCTGCGTGAATGAAAATTCAAAGTCGACCATGTTGGAAAGCTCCTCACATATACGCGAGGCAATTTTGGACAAAATACTCAGACTATTATTATGTACTACTTGGGATCGACCAATGACCAATGATCGTGAGGTTGCCCGAAAAATTAGAGCGAAGGGATGAAACTGTTTGCCACCACTGTTTACTGATAGATATATTAATTGAGTTAGCGTCCTGTAAACGGATTTGAATCAGTTCTCTGAAGGGCAGAATCACGACAAACTCCTTTTGAGCTGAGATCTCGTTATATCAACACAGAGCGACTTGAACTAGAACCGCTCGAAAAAAATGAATAGCATAGGAATTTCGAGTGAATTTCGAGCTTTCCTATAATATTTTCCAATGATTTCCATCACCGGTCATTTTCCGGAAAATCACGAAAAATTCGTTTTGATGCTGAGATATCGTTATCTACAGTACGACTTGAACTAGATTCCCACGAAAAAAATGAATAGCATAGGAATTTCGAGATTTTTTATCATATTTTTCGATTATTCCCATCATCATTCATTTTCCGGAAATTCACGAAAAACTCGTTTTGATGCTGAGATATCGTTATCTCAACACAGTGCGACTTGAACCGGATCCTCTTCAGAAAACTAATAGTTTAATTAGATTCTATATTGACTAAGGCCGAAATTAAAAATGATAATTGGTGTAAGTGGGCTTTCGAGATTGAGGAAGAAGTTGAAGAGTCGATTGAACTGAAAGATAATGAAGGAGATAAAAGTAATTTATATAAAATGCCAAGTTTTTCAGATTATCTAATCAAAAATATATCCCTCATAAGTTTGTGGGGATGTATAGTCCACGATGTATTCAATTAGGATTGTGAACAGTCTACTAGTGCGTTTGTTGAGTCAGATTTTAATGACGTGAAGAATCAAAAGTTTCGGAATATGTCCGAACCGATGGGAGTAGATGAATTTATTCGCGCTCACATAAATCATTCAAAAGGAAAATTGTATGATCTAGAAAAGTGTTTGTCGCAATCTGATGTAGATATTTCAATAACAGAGAATGAAGATTTATTGAATGTGCTAAATGAAGGACATGGTGCAATTCTTTCGGAAAAAGAGAACAGAGCTCCTCCAAACTCACAACATCAACCTGGAACGCCCTGCAAGAAGGATGAGATGATTCAATTGATGTTGATTCACAAGAACATCATGAATCGTTTTCGGAGACACAAGAGAATCTTGAATCATGCCCAGTATGTTCCAATGGTGATCATCCTGGAGGCGCCCATAAATGTCTTTGTTGCGAAAAATCTGTGCATGCAATTGAATCGTGTTCTCTCCCCTTACCAGGAGAATATAAAGGGTATGGGTAGAAATGGCATCATTTGAGATGTCATCGATCAAGGCAGAATACCAATGATCAAAAAAATCCAGTTCTCAAAACTCCAGTTCCCTTACTTAATATTCGAAAAGGAAATATTCCAATGCCATCCAAGAAAAATGTGATTTTTGCGGAGAAAAATTGCCTGGGGACGATCTTGTTTGCGTTGTATAGTTTTGTTCACCCAATGGAACCCTGTTCATTCATTGTTAGAGAGCAGAATGATGATTGTCATATTATAAGGATGTGTGCAAAATGTAATCAAACATCCCCTGAACAGGTTGAACGTATTCTGCGAAGAAATATCAATGAAGATTGGCGAGGTATAGTATCAAAAGATTCTAAAGGGCCAAAAATAAAAAAACCAAATCGTATTAAAAAATATCCACCATCATGTTATTCAAATACACCGAAAAAAGTGATTTGCATTTTGAGAAATGGCAACAAAAAGAAGCTCCAGCTTATTAACGTACTAGGAAAAGACATATCTGCAGTAAATACGTGTTCTTCCTATAATGTTTTCCAGATACTTCATGTCGCTGATGTTATGGTTTTCATTGATTCGAAGGCAGAAGAAATTCGCTTATTCAAAATAGTCAAATCTTAAATATCAACACAATAAATATAAACAAAGATGTACGTATTTGATGGAATTCTTTGAACTCCGATATCTGGAAGCCATCGCAAACTATGTTTTGGAATGCCAAACAACAGCAGCTAGATTGCTTTCCAAAATCTGCATGGAGGAAATACGGCCGAACTAACATAACTATGTCACAGCAGCTCACAGATCAAGTTTTTCGCGATTTTCCGTAAAATGAGTGGTGATGGATATTATTGGAAAATATGATAGGAAAGCTCAAAATTTCTGTGCTATTAACTTTTTTCGAGTGGCTCCGGTTCTAGTCGCTCTGTTTTGGAATTACGATATTTCAGCAGCAAAACGAGTTTTCCGCGATTTTCTGAGAAATGGTAGTGTTTCGGGGTAAACAGACTTCATTCTAAATTCACTGGTAAAAATCGAAACTCCTGCACTGTTTTCCCTCCCCCTTTTATTTGCCGACTCTGCTGCTTAGATAACTTTCAATAGTTACACAAAACGTTTTTTTTTGTTTTCCGGAAAATGGAAAACGATGATATCCACTCGGAAATATGGCGAGAAAGCTTGAAACTCACTCGAAATTCTTGAGTTCCCAGGTTTTGAAAATCTATTATTGAGTAGCAGAGAGACATCTCAGCTTTAAAAATTGAATGTGATATTGAGCATTGTTTAATGCTCTTGACTCACAAATGATCGCAAAATAAATTTTTCAACGCCACAAGACTTTTGTATTCGATGAAATGCAGATCCGTACCTGTCTTAATGTTGAAGTGTATTCTATGAAATATAATGATGTAGTAAACTTTGTAACGATTTGCAACAAAACTGATCATTGTCATAAACTTGGCTGACCATGTTCTTGTGTTCATGTTTTCGTCAATTGAAGAGATATCCAATCAACCTGCAGCAGTATATAGTACTGAAGGTTCAACGGAAGGCTTCATTTCATTCGAATAGTCAAAATTTATGGAATAGTCATGATTTCCTTGTAAGAACCTTATTTTATTACAATAGAAAACAAATTTTAAAATGGGCACGTAGGTATAATACTTAATTGTTTTGTGGTTTTGAGAGTAATAAGGCAAGGAAATAAAGCAGAAAAAGGTAGAAAAAAAAATCGGATGAACCGATTGTGATAATTTTTTTCAAATCGATTCCGGAAGTCATTTACAGAGGAAAATGCATCCCTTTGAATGCACTTTGAGGAGATAATATTAAAAATGTTGAAAATATGTCCAAATAAGCCAACATTTCTCACTCGGGGTTTTTGAATCCGTTGAACACGATTCCGGTTTTAGATTCACACTACGACGAATCTGGAGCTCAGGACTTCCTGGTAATATCGTCGTCTCAAGGAAATTCCCAGAAATACCTTCTGCAAAGGAATGAAACCTGTTATGGAAGTTCTCTTGAGCATACGAGTCAAGACCATGATACTCAAAAGTCACCTGGTGCTCAGGACACCCTGATGAACTAGGTCATGTCAATGGATTGATTTTCAATATGCTCTGAAATGCAACCAAATTCGTCTCTCGGGGGTTTTCCGGTGCTAGATTCGATCTATGGTAATAACATTTTTGACATTGTTTACCGACGATTCCGTTGTTCCTGTTGATCGTGAGGATTTGAAATTTTGCAGATCGATTTGAAGTGATGAAAATGAGAACTGCATTATTTTTGGGCTTTATAGCTTAGTCTCGAGCAGTATTTTCAATATAAATCTCCAGTTTTTCAAATTGAATTATCGTATTTTATTGAACCATAATGTCCGCATTTTTTTGATTCTGTTGTTGGAAAATTCAAACAATGCATACCGTTTTTGAAGTTCTAACTTTGAAAATAATGATTATGCTTCCAGGATGTGAAAGCATAATTCTGCAAAGCTAGTTGCTGTACCACGATCTTAACATTTATCTAATGACTATATCTCACTTTCAGGTAATCATTGTATCACTTGGATCATATGTAAAAAACTGGATATTGCTTCATAATTTTGTTTTCAAAAATAATTATATTGAAAATCACTATGAAAATCATCTATCTCTAGAGATTTCTGGATAAATAATGTTGTCGTTTGTTATGTTAAATAATCAAATACAGTTACTTTCTACTTCAAACATTAGGTTAACACTAGAACTGTTTGAGAATTATATATGAGATTACAAAGAATTTATATCATCTTATATGTTAAGTATAGATGCTTTAAATCTGGAATAACAATTCACACTCTGTTATTATTCTGTAAGAAGAGGATAGAGGATTCCATTAGCATATTTGAGAATTGAAAATAGTTGATGTGAAGGTGGAACGCAACCTCCTTCGAAATCAATCGCATATCATTTAATATATCTCATGTAGGCATATAAATGACACTCACTTTAGCGTACCTGATTGTTGTTAATTTGATTGCCACCTATTTCCAAAAGAATGCAACAACATTCATTGCCATATTTTTGTTCCCCCGCTATATATATTAGAATATAGTGTGAAGGGAGTTTTGTCATTGGCCGAAATAAAAGGTGCATTCACAATTTATTTTATGCTACGCTCGTTGTTTAACAAGAAACGACGCTGTTTCGCATCGTGTTTTATTTAAAAAAAAATACTGTTGTTACGGAAATAATTCTCACTACGATAGTAACAAAACATACAATATTGTGTGTTTTGATGAAGAATTATTGATTTCGAATGTGCAATTAACTTTCTTTTAAATAGAGTGATATTCAACAAAGTTGAATTTCTTGTTTTTATCTGTAAAAATAGAATATCATAAAGTAACGGACAGCTCCTTTTGAATACATTTATTTAGGCTTGAAGGTGATTTTTATAGTTTGTATAGCAGGAGGTTGCCGGAAAAATGACCCTCTAGATATGCATCCAGATGTCAATGTTCTTTTATTGAAATAAGCATACCAGATACAAAGACAAAGATTCCGAAAACCGAAGGAGATGTTGCTGGAATTAATCTGATTGCAGTAGTACGAAAATATATTGTTATTGCGTCCAAATCATGAACAAAATAATGGTTTTTTCCTTGGTCATAGAAACAAAGAATCCGTTATTTATCTAGTTGGCATCAACATCTGTCTAACATCTCAAAAATAATTGAGAAATTTTTCGGCTTGCAAAATCCTGAATTACACACTAGCCATGCATTCCGCAGATCGTCTGCATTGTTACTGTCAGATGTTGGTGCTGAATCACAAACGTTGAAAGAAATTTTTGATAGAAGTCCAACGCTGGTACTGAAAATAGATTTGATGAATTTTTCAATTATAAAATAAAAACACCTGTGAAGATATTGGGCTATTCCGCAGTTATCAAACATCTTGGATAGTAGACTTCCGCGGACAGCTAATCTTGAAAAATCTTGTCTTCCGAATGGATTCCGCTTCACAATAGTTCGACTTGATGCCGACGTTTCGCTAACCATTACAGGTGGCATCTTCAGAGCTGGCTTGAGGCTTGAACTGAAACTGGTTCTACTGGTTTCTGTAGCCGTATTTGAGGTAGGAAAAATCCTTCACGCTACATAGTTCACTGCCTTCATTCCGGTGGTTAACTTCGTTCCGGCACCTGACTCTGCCGTTGTGCGATCATGTGCGAAGTGGAATTTTCGAGGATGGGTTTCCAAATGTTGGGAAGGTATTATCCTGAGTCAGGGTTTAGTTTATTCGGATTTACCGGAATGAAGGCAGTGAACTATGTAGCGTGAAGGATTTTTCCTACTATAAATACGGCTACAGAAACCAGTAGAACCAGTTTCAGTTCAAGCCTCAAGCCTGCCCTTAAGATGCCACCTGTAATGGTTGGCGAAACGTCGGCATCAAGTCGAGCTATTGTGAAGCGGAATCCATCCGGAAGACAAGATTTTTCAAGATTAGTGTCCGCGGAAGTCTACTATCCAAGATATCCAACCTCTACGGAGAGGAAATCAAGAAGAAATCCAGAACCCTGCGAAATCTTCGCACCAAACTGGTGAGTTTGCTTTGTTCTCTTACTTTTCTTTGTCGTTGTCGTGATCATAATTTGATTCCCAATTTCCTTAAAATATCCCATCCCATAAATTCACATTCATCCAAAAACATATTTAAACGCGCTAGTTTAGCTTTGATTCGGGAACGAATTGAGTATACTAGACGCGAGATCAATTTCATCAATATAACCCTCTTTGGCCTCCACCTTGAACTTTCAAATACCCTTTCAGCATCCGATTGGTTGGTTCTCGACCGAATTACGTATGATCAAGCCGATCAAATTCGTACCCTCAATTCCAAACGTCATATTCAAAAATTCAATAAACTTGTTGCCTCCCAACGCCCTCAGCACCAACCTTCGAGACCAACCCCTCTTGTAAATACTGTGGTTAATTTATCTTCACATACCCTCACTGAAGCTGAACAATCAGTTATATCTAAAGGTCCTAATTTTTTTTCTCCCCCAAGAATATTCCTACGAAATCCATTATTTCTGCTGTAGAAGCATTCCTACATAAAGTTCCCCATCTCGCAGCAGATGAAATTCGTTTCGAAACTGCTAAAATTCTTCGTCATTCTACGATTCTGAATCAAATTGCCCTAAACCTTTAATTCAAGCTCTCAATTCACTCAAGTCAAATCCTGATATAGCTATTTTGAGAGCTGATAAAGGAAACTCCACTGTTGTCATGAATCGTTCAGATTATGATAACAAAATCCTGCAACATCTGCAAACTAATTCCCATAAGCTCCTATCAAAAGATCCCACCTCCTCTATAGAATCAATTTCACAAATTATTCATCATTCTTCGCTTCCTGATTCAGAAGAGGAATTTCTTATCCCCCATTGTTCAATATGGTTTGCCTAGAATTCATAAGCCCTCAGTTCCCCTGAGACCAATTGTCAGCACTATCGGATCTCCTACTCATAAACTCTTTCGATATCTGTCATCTATTCTCAAACCCCTTGTGGGTAATTCCAATAGTTTTATCCTAAATTCCTTCCATTTCATTGAAAAACTTCAAACGTTGAAAGTTGACCTATGCGATTTTCTCCTCAGCCTCGACGTCGAATCACTGTTTACCAATGTTCCCATCCCAGACACCCTTTCCATAATTTCTCAATTGTTACCTGCCAAAAACATTTCAACGGACTTGCTACCGTTAACTGATTTTTGTCTATCCTCCACATATTTTCTATACGATGGCAAGTTCTACGAGCAATCCTCGGGAGCTACCATGGGTTCCCCACTTTCTTCGATCATAGCTTTTGAACAAGATGCCATTGACTCATCTGTTCTCAATCCAAAATGTTGGTTTAGATATGTCGACGATACTTTCGTTATTTGGCAACGTGGTCGCGAAAAGCTTGTTCCCTTCCTCGAACATTTAAATTCATAACATCCCAATATTCTTTTTACCATGGAAGTTGAATCGCAAGGTTCACTCCCGTTCCTGGATGTATTGGTAAGTCGACAAACTGACGGTACTTTAGGACATTCTGTGTATCGAAAACTCACCCATACCGATAGATGCCTCAATGGTCTTTCCCACCACCACCCTGCCAAAAAGCAATCTGTCATAAACTCCCTGGTCCACAGAACTGTCAACCTATCTCAGCCTCAATCCTTGAAATCAGAATTGAAACATCTTTCATCTGCCCTATTATCAAACAATTTCTCCCATTACAACATTCAAAAAGCCATAAAGAAATACACTTCACCTAAAATTTCAAATCGACCTGAGCCAGAAACCCCCCGCCTCCTTTATCCACGGCCTATCTTCCATATATTCGAAATTCGAATTCCCAAAATCCTCAAAAAACATAATATTTCTACCCGTTTTTCCACACTTCCAAAATTATCTCAGTTTTACAAACCTATCAAAGATCCCCTTCCTCCTCTTCACTTAGAAGGTGCTTATAGCATTCCCTGTTCTTGCGGTAAAGTCTACATTGGTGAAACAGGTCGTACAGTAGCTACTCGTGTGAAAGAACATCAGCGCTGTACAAGGCTTCGTGACACCACTAGTTCTACACTTGCAGAACACAATTTTGACACAAATCATCAAATTCTTTTTGAAGATACTAAAATCCTAGCCCGACCCCAAACTTCTATCAGCGAAAAATCCTTGAGGCAATAGAAATCCTAAAACATCCGAATAATCTAAACCGTGACTCAGGATATTACCTTCACAACATTTGGTAACCCATCCTCGAAAATTCCACTTCGCACATGATCGCTCAAAGGCAGAGTCAGATGCCGGAACGAAGTTAACCACCGGAATAAAGGCAGTGAACTATGTAGCGTGAAGGATTTTCCCTGCTATAAATACGGCTACAGAAACCAGTAGAACCAGTGTCAGTTCAAGCCTCAAGCCTGCCCTTAAGATGCCACCTGTAATGGTTGTCGAAACGTCGGCATCAAGTCGAGCTATTGTGAAGCGGAATCCATCCGGAAGACAAGATTTCTCAAGTTATCAAATAGTACATCGGCAAGTGTAACAATAGATTCTTAAGTGACTTATTTTTGCACATTGATGGGGATGAGGGATCATCTAATAGTTCTGATGAACAAAACTATACGTTCCACATGTATAACCAATCAGATAAATAATTTTTCACATTCAGATTTGTTGATGACATCATTATCATTATTCAGCAACAAATCTGAAAAAATAAATGCATTATAAGATGTACTAGAAATGTGTTGCCACTTGGAGTATATATAGATAATGTGGCTTACTGTTTGTAAATGATTTGATTTGGTTAACGATTCTTATAAAATTGTTCCACATTCTATAAGATAGTCTTCTCATTTATATGGAAATAATGAAATAAACTACTCATTTCATTATCTTTACATAAGTAAATAATATTCAAATTAATAACGTCATCAAGGAATGTACAAAAACAAAAGGGGAACTTCTGGGAACCAAACCAGAGGCTACGTTTAGAGTCAGCTCTGCTTCCACTTGTTTTGGTTTATCTACAGCACCAAAGAACAACCTCACACAGAAAACAGTTGTTAGTAGGAGTCCAGTTTTCCATACCAATTTCACTAAGTCATTGCTTCCTCCTAACTGGATCTCTGAAAACCTTTTTGGTAGAATTTGAACAATTTATGAATGCACAACCAGGCATAATGATGGTGAGTGTAACTAATAATAAAAAGGATTATTTTAGTTGATCGAACAGTAAAATGAGTAGCTAATTCTATTCTAATTGATGAATTATGTTGATAAGGTATAAAAACTCATCCCAATCTAAATATGGAAGATGTAAATAAATACATACCACTGAACAAAGGAATCAATAATCCTTGACAAGCACACACTGTGACGTACCTTGTCAACTTTTGGCGATTTTTACCTACTACGGCTTCAATACTCCTTCAAGTCTACCAGATCTGAATAAGATTGACTTTTATGTTGCCTTCTCGGGCGTCAGGTTTACACCTCGTTAAAGGCTTCTGCCAGGGCCCTCACCACATGGCGTATCACTGTGCTATCTATGGATAGCCTTGTCCCAGGGTAGTCTGAATGGAGTAAGCAACCAGGGGTCAATGTAGAAGACTTTTGACTTTTATGTTGGTTTCTCGTCACCAGGCTTACACCTCGTTAAGGGCTTCTGCTTCTTTTGGGAACATTTAACAATAGAGAATACTGAGCTTCATTTATCCTGCACTTCTGTCGGGTAAGGACGCGTAAATTATCGGTAATGGTCTCACGGGTAATTGTACAACAGTGCCAGGCGCTTATATATTATCCACACATAAATTTGGTGATTATAACTCTTACTTCCAGGTAAGACACAGCGTGTTAGAATTATAATCACCGTCAGCAATACCACTCTACTTCCGGGTAAGACACAGTGTGTACAGTGGATATTACGACTCTTAAACATACATCTCACTTCAGAGCCTAGTTCCAAGTAAGACACAGCGTGTAGACCCTGGCGGAGGACTATCTACGACGCACCCTCTTTTCCGGGTAAGACACAGTGTATATTGGTACGTCGTGATTCACATTCTCTCTATTCCTCCTTCAGAACCTACTTCCGGGTAAGACACACCCTGGCGGAAGACTATCACGACGCACCCTTATTTCCGAGTAAGACACAGTATATATTGGTGCGTCGTGATTCCCTTCCACTCTAATCATTCATACCCTCTGACAATACAATCACTTATCAAATTGATTCGATTTTCATGCTTATCGATACAGAGACGTTATGGAAATCTGTACAGGATAAACTTAACAGATACAATACAACAACTACAATCACAATAATTGAATGATATTGGATATTACAAGGCCGTACCTCGAGCAAAACAATGTAATTCAATGTACTCAAATAAGCAAAATCACTATTCGCCTAATACTTCAATGGGAACTGGCGGAACACTTACTTTTGATGAAACAAAGATTGATCTGCCTGTCTTTTCGCACTGTCTCACTGATAATAATCAAATTCAACGTTCGCGAGACGTTCTTCCATACCGATCGAAGTGCTGGTCAAGTCACTTACACCAGCTCCAGGCGTGCTTTTTTTGTTCATTTCGCGCTCATGACGGTCCACCAGTTCCTCGATTTTGTGCCATTTTTATGGTTACATATGTTCCGATGTCTTTTATTGACACGACATATGCACTTTTCTGAATGAAATCAAAATGTACGCGACTTATGAATGGAACCGTATGCAAATCTGACACTCAAGTTACACGGATGTCAATGCCCGGTACTATTCATCTTCCTATACAACAATATGATTATTCGCAATTATAAATTCGGAATACTAATATAAACGAAATCTAAAAATTACTAATAATCTACGCGTTTCACATTAAATAATTATTCAAGATTTTAGAGCTTTGTTACAACACTGAATACAGATAATGTTATTAATTAAATGTTCATCGCTCTCAAAGGTGACATATGATACCAAAATATAGCCACGAACAAAGTCAAAGTGTCAAGTCAAACACTGATCCCATAACTGGCAAGACTATGTTGTATTGTCTATGTACATCATAGAGATCTCAGAAGTTCTCTATGATGTAGAAAATAAATGAGTTGCATTATTTGACAGAATATGGCGTGTTGTCGCCACTGTATCAATATAGTCACTGTACTCTGAGCCAGCCGTAAGTTAAATTAATATTATGGACGTTGTTGTTGTTCAGATATCTATGAACAATATCATAATCACGATTGAACGTATTTAGTAGTCTGTACAGTGTTGATGTTCCCAAATCAGTTGAGTTTGTAAATTGAAGTGATTCCATGCTGGTTTCTCAGTTCAATACTGAAAATGAGCGGCTACGAAATATCTCTTCCTTACATTATTATTATATTATTGCTTGCAACGTACCGCGGTATAGTTCTTAGCTCCAGTTAGATATTAGGCATTATATGGGGCCGAATAAGTGTAGTGCGTCATACAACATAATCACTTTTTCGAACGGATAGCGCGCTGAGTCGATGTACATGTAGCGCGCGAGGGCACCTATTGTTCAGGCCGAATTTCCTGACCTAGGTGGCCACTTCATTAGAGGCCTCGATCTCTCTGAGTTGAATTATAAATTCAACAAATAATTCAATACAAATTTGTCTGGTAAAACCGAACTTGTGCCCGCCGGATAAACCAAGTATCTGTCATTGATAAGATGATAGAATCGCCATCCTCAAATTCTATAATCAGCACGCGAAGGATACCTTCGGTACAGATAGAAGTAGGCATGGCGACACTTTGGCCCGCCAGATAGAGAGCCTTATCAGATGTAGGCAACCAGTATCGCATGCGCGGTATGCCCAGACAGGTATCGGTAAGTATTGGTATTATCGGTCGGGTAGAGGGTGTGACCTCTAGGGTGTGGTGTCTGACCTTCTGCGAGGGCTTTGTGGTGATCAGCTTGTATACAAGGTCTCACGAATCAGCTTATAAGTAAGGGTGAGGGGCCATCATATTTGTGTCTGACAAAAAGACACGAGATGAATATTTATGGAAATAAACTACATTCTTAAAATGATTCAATTTATCGTTCTATAGTAGCATTCGCACGGATGTTTGTGAAACATATCGCAAGATTGCAACGCGTTAGAAGCCGCAAATAACCAACAACTGACCAGGCTCGGACCGGCCCCCAGACATCTGTTTCTCCACACTTTAAAAATTCCACGATTGTAGATATATGCTAGGCCAATAGAACAACATGTTCATTCTCGGAAACCAGGCGAACGAGAGCACAAAGCAACCTATACACTCATGTGATCGAGGGTATCGATCAGCAAGGGTGACGAAAACGACTCGAAAAACGATATGAAAAACGAATAAAACGATAAAACGACATGAAAAACGATAAAACGACATGAAAAACGATCAAAACGACATGAAAAAGCGATAAAACGACATGAAAAACGATTAAAACGACATGAAAAACGATAAAACGACATGAAAAACGATCAAAACGACATGAAAAACGACAAAACGACATGAAAAACGATCAAAACGACATGAATCGATCAAAACGACATGAAAAACAATCAAAACGACATGAAAAAGCGATAAAACGACATGAAAAACGATTAAAACGACATGAAAGCGTGACCAAAACGACTCGTGTGGGTCGTACAAGGCGTGTGGCAGCCCAACGAGTTAGTGTTTGTAACATATAGCTCACATAATATTATATCATGGACCCGAATAGACCACCTTATTGCAACTACCATGATCTACAAAATTTTAGACTTATACCTAAGCTAGATTATAAAATACATAGCTGCTGCTGAAGCTAACATTTAGTTATTGAAATAATAAGTATGATTTCACATTATTAGAATCTAATGAGGTAGTTTGAACTAGAAAATACACATAGAAAATATACAATTTTCCTGTATACTCTCTCTCACAGAGGTGAGTTACTTGTTTGTGTGAATATAATCACTGGATGTAAGCAGCTTATATGGCTAGTGTTTCATTTTATGTAATATTATTGATATCTATTCACATGTAGCTATTATTATTGATATTTACATATAGTTACAATATACTCATTTCACATAATTAGAATCTAATATTATATCATAGGAAATAACCTGAATAGTCTGAACATAAGCATTTTTAACATTTAGTTGAATATTTGTGAACATTTATGAGATATATAGGTGACAAGAGATTATGGTTTGGGGTCCATCAGCTCGGTGGAAGAACTCTACTCAATAAGTAAACGATCGAGCCTTGTATATTTGTTAAATATATATTACACTGTAGAATTATTATTATCGTAAACGATGGTGTGTCTTATTTCATTTATGAAACATGCGATAATTATATTTAACCGATTATAAACTGTACCCGCGATAAAACGAATGAATAGATAAATTATATCAAACTCCGTTCATCAGCAAACCAGCGCTCAAAACCGTGTGAACGGATTTACATAGTCGCGTGGGTCTTCATAAGTGGAAACTAAAAGGCTGAAGACTTCATTTCTCAAGATCCATCAGGGCCTGTGTGTGTGTGTGTATGTGTTCGAAGGTAAGCACTCTTTTGATATTTTTATCCTATTGTTATAATGAATCTACTAGTAAGCTTTTTTTTTTTTATTTGTAATATACAATTCATAATTCAGGATATATTAAGGGTATCTAAACATTACACTACCATGTTTATCTCCATGATTGATACACCCACATTTTGTAAGCAATTTCTCCGAATCGGTATTTGAACAGAATGCTGAAAATTGATTCATCTTCTTGGTATGCATAACCAATTTTGCTGCATATCCTTTTTTACGGTACTACTTCAAGGTATAAATGAAATTCATCGTCTTTGGATTGGTATGTTTACCCAGAGGATCATAATCCATACTAGACATTAGCACGAAAGAGGCTGGTTTATCATCTATGTATAATACATAACATGACACCCTCTGATCCTGACACCACATCTCGATAATGATGCGTGTAATCATATCCTCTTCTAGATGGAACTTTCGAATTTCTCTAATAGCTTTCTCTCCATATAAAAATGTTATCTTCTCCATGAGCCTCTCAAAATGGAATGTTTATAAGGATATTAAATTACCTACTTCTGAGGCGGGGGGCGCTATTGAGATTATGAGTATATTACACGCTGGTATATTACTTCATCAACGACCGAATATTCAACTTTGTTTATATCAACCCATACGCATTGTTTTTTACATATATAAACTATGTAGTCACTTATTCTACATCTACAGATATAAAACAGTTGCACCCTATCCCATTATCTTCCGATTCTGATAATGTCATATTTATGCGCTCCCCTCCAATTTTACATATAGATTTTTTTTTGTGTTGAAATTCAAATTCTACACATCAAGGCTTTTCATTCAATACCCATGAAGCTATGGTTGCAACAAAATTTACAGTTTTTCCTGTTTATACCCTCGATATTAGATTTTTCTCTATGTAAACCATAAAATTCATACTCTACTTTTTGAGACCTTTCATTTGATACCCATAAAGCCCCACTTTAAAAATTTCAAATCCTTATCGCGAGAGATCGGCCAATCTGATTGACATATAAATAGTATATTCTTATTCAGCACATCACATGCATTCTGAATATGCAATAAAATCGCTACTTCCGGTGTGACAATGTGTCGACTATATAATCTACTTCCGTTAGATGCACATGAATGTCTGATTTTTTTGAAATTGATCAATTTAATATATGTGTAAAGCAGCAATTTTTGAATGCAAAGTCACAAGGCGGTTCTTTCATAGCCGTCAGGCAACAGTTCCCGTTAATGCTGCTAAAGCAAATGAAAAACACTGTTCATACCTAACCTCTGACGGTAACAACCCATTTTGTAAGCGGGGATTACAGATACCGGAGTTGATACTCTCTCTCCCCAAAAGGAGATACCTGGCGTGTTTTCATTTGGGAAAAGTCGACCACCCTTTAGACCTCGTGATGGAGGGTGAAGCAAAAAAGTAAGGAATAATGATATTTCGAAATTGATCAATTTAATATATGTGTAAAGCTACATTTTTGAATGCAAAGTCACAAGGCGGTTCTTTCATAGCCGTCAGGCAACAGTTCCCGTTAATGCTGCTAAAGCAAATGAAAAACACTGTTCATACCTAACCTCTGATGGTAACAACCCATTTTGTAAGTGGGGATTACAGATACCGAAGTTGATACTCTCTCTCCCCAAAAGGAGATATCTGGCGTGTTTCCATTTGGGAAAAGTCGACCACCCTTTAGACCTCAGGATGGAGGATGAAGCAAAAGAAAAAATGAGGTAGAAAATATGTTAACTTACATTATTCTTACACTAAAGCACTGGCACTTGATTGAAAGTTTTCCACAAAATATGTTCAACGCACTAAACACAGAATACAGGTTGGAATGATCCAAAGTACGACTTACTTGTTCCGAATCATGCTGTTGAATAATTTGAATATGTTTAAGCACTAACAAAATACGTCTAGTTCCTCCTTTTATAGGAACTTCCGTCACGTACACCGTTCATGTACGATGTCACGTCCATCGTTTATATCCTGTGTTGATGAATTTGTTGTTGTAACCACATGCCAAAAGAGCACAATGATTAAGTTTCGTTAGATCCATCATAAATCTGAAACAATATGAATAAGAATTGAAGATTTTTAAAACTCGTAATACACACACCAGATTGAAACATTAGCTAATTTATAAAAGTTAATTTTGTACTTGTTATTTTATGAATATGAATTGAATAATTTTGTAACTGTCTCAATGCTAATAAGAGGTTTATTCTGAATAAGAGACAAATCAAGTATGTTTTATGGCAGTGAATTAAATAATTGAGTTAAACTTACATTTTCCGTTCAATAGAAGACACACAGGATATGTGAAAAACGATGTGTTTCGTTTGAGCTGTAACAGATTACTGAGGAAACGAGAATTGAATTCGTAGTCAACATAACTCTCAGTTCTAATTCGCTTACTAACAAGTCTAGACTTGTATATTGTTATTTGTTTACCTAATGAATGAGTCCATTGTATTCAATTGTTCTAGTATAAACTGAATGTGATGACGCAGGTGCATGTAAAATGAACTAGACTTGTACATCACTCATTGTTATTTGTTTACCTAATGAATGAATCCATTGTATTCAATTATTCTCGTATAAACTGAATGTGATGACGCAGGTGCATGCAAAAAATGGATTGCTTTCACGTGTTCTCATATACTCAATATGGTTTCTGGTGTAATAACTTCATTCAATAGATAGTGATATAGCTATAGAATTAGTAATATTTTGAATTGGGGTCTCATAGATGTCGTACTTTGAGATTAACACAGGGCAAAATAATTTTGATTGACTGTCATCATCAACAATTTCTGAATATCAATTGTGATTCACTATGATCCATAAGATTATGAATATTAACTTTTTTTTTTTTTTTCAACTACATGTATATTGCGTAATTCTTATTTCGATTCCAATGTAATCTGCTTCATTATATTGATTCCGATTCTTTGATACCACATATCGGAAAATATATATTTGTGAACAAAGAAACATTGTAGTTTCTCTCTTTCCGTTTTCAAATCTCTGCCAAAAATTTGATATAGTAGCTCAGCATAAAATTCCATTCACAGGGCAAAACATTTTTGATTGACTGTCATCACCAACAATTTCTAAATATCAATTGTATGTTGGGGACTTCATTCAGAGAGATCTCTCTGACTTCATTACGGATCACATTTTATGCAATTCTCCGTAAATGTAATATCTATATATAGTTCAAGCAATACATGCATAAATTAATAACTGGAAAAAAATATGGACGTATAGCAAATTAAATTTAAAGGTGGTTCATGCAACTCGATGTCGAACATAACCTACAAAATTGGAAAAAAAAGCGGTTTTTTCAAAACTATAGCTCGGATCGGAAATAGTTAAAGGAGAAAGTTGTAGGTATCAAATAGATAATTATCGATATCTTCCTTTTCGAGTTATATTGAAAACCGTTGAAAATTGGGGTACGCTTCCATATGTATTGTTTCCTGTACATGGCAAGCTAAGATAGCACTTTCTTAATTTGAAATATTTTTCAAAATATATCGATTTTTCGAAAAAGACGCTCTCATAAATTGGCTAGATCTTCTCAGCAAATGGTCATTGAGTAATGATTTTGGGGCTTATTTTCTTCATGAAGAGTTGTCCTATAACTTTATCGAAGAAACGTAGAGAATTTTTTAATCTCCTCTATTTTGAACATGTTTTCAATTTTAATTTTAGAAAAATAACGGAAATCAATTTGTAACATCTTTTCACGAATTACCTCCGGCTGCCGGAGTGAGAGGAAGCACTGCGCGCTCGCACTGAAAACTGATTTTGCGCGTGCTTGCAAAATCTTCATTCCGTGTCAGTATTGTGATTATGAATATCAAAGAGATCTACATCAAAAAGCTGTATATCTTAAACAAAAAGGGTGATCTTGACCCTGGAACTCGTGCATTTGATCGAATATCAGAAACCTAAACATGTATATTACACAGGCGATGAACACAGATCGTAATCCTAATACATAAATAATAAAATGTAAGTTACCTCGATTTTAGCAGCCCTAGGGTGTGGTGGCTGAAAATAAAATATAAGCTATTAGAATACGGGTTTGAAATGAAAATTACTCTAATTCAGTTAGCGCTCTTATCTATTTCATGTTTCGACATGAAAACTTTTGACCTTGGAGGTAACTTAATGCTGATCTGAAATGAAAATAACTCTTATCTAATTCAGTTAGTAACGCTCTTATCTATTTCATGTCTCGACTATTAACCTTGGGGTAACCAATCAAATCATCGTATGTTGCGAAATGATAACCAATCAGATCATCTCCTTTCCGGGCGTTGTCACCTATAAATAGGGACACGTGTCGCATCCTCATTCTTTATCATCAACTGTGCTGACGTGTTTGTATGTGAGTATCCTCTCTTATCTTGCTCTGTATATTTTTTGATTCTATTATCAGTTGTTTTTACAGCTAAGTAATTAGACATTCCTATCATATTTGAGTGCTTCAATTATCATTTTGAATTGCAGTTGTTTTCACGACTATCATATATATATATTCGAGTGCTTCAGTTGTTTTACACTTTCAATGGAGAAGTTTTTAATAATTAAAGATAGCGTGAGGAAAATAAAGCGCTTCGGGTTACAGGGGCGTACTCTTGAATTCAAAATTCGTGAGTTACCTCAGTCTGGAGAACCTGTGAGCTGGATAAAAGATGCCCTGACAGGTATAATTCAGCGGGGAACAGAGGGTTTGAGACCTACCGATCAGGTGGGCTTCACATTCTGCTCGAAAGACTTCGCTCGTGGCCTGGGGTGGGTTGATTTCGAAGCTGCTAGCGAAGTTACAGTAGACGAAATATGGGCTCGGATTTCTTCAATTTATCAATCTAACTCTTGTGGTCTTAATACCGAGACCTTTTGTTTGGGCGTAACAACGATAAGAATGGGTGTGGGCAAAGGTCGAGGAGCCAACTACAATACATTCGACGAAGAATGTGCCCAGCGCAAAGGTATTATCACGATAAATAATAATGATAATCTCTGCCTACCTCGAGCCCTAGCTGTAGCTATCGCTTATACGGAAAAAGATCCAGAGTTAAAGGCGGTGAGACGAGCCACAGGCAGGCTTCAGCGGGAACTGGCCCTAGAATTAATTTCGGAGGTGGGTGTGGTTATACCCGAGGAAGGCTGTGGGATACCAGAGTTGCAACAGTTCCAAGCTCACCTCTCTGCCTATAAAATCGTTGTGTACCAGTATGGCACAAAAGGTCGTGACGTTATTTTCAAAGGTGATGGTCGTGGCTCCTCACTGAATTTGCTTTTCAACGATGGTCATTACAACGTTATTACCTCACTCACAGCTGCTTTTTGCTGTGGATATTTCTGCGAGGAGTGTCGCACTTCTTACGACCATAAGAGTAAGCATAGATGTGGGGGCACATGCTCAGGATGCCAACAGGCCCCATCCTGCCCTGAGGCAAAGAAGCAGAAATGTGCGGATTGCTTACGGAGCTTCAAGGGCCCCACATGCTTTGAAAAGCATAAAAAGCAGGGGTCTGCAGGTAAAGGCACTGTCTGCGAAAGTCTCAAGCTATGCTCTTTATGCCTGAAGACAATCAGAGCTGATCGTGAGCATTTCTGTGGAGAGATTTTCTGTAAAATCTGTAACAAACATGTGCCCGCTGATCACTTATGTTTCATTCAGCCTGACACCGGCAAGCCTAAGTGTGACGACGATCTGCTATTCCTATTCTACGATCTAGAGACACGCCAGGAAAAAGTTTTACCTGATGGCTCTCTATTGCACGAGCCGAATCTATGTGTCTTTAGACAATGCTGTGATGTATGTATCGATATGGCAGATGACATTCGTATTTGTTCGAAATGCTGTGTAAGACTGCAAGTACTCCAAAAGAATCCCATAGAGAGACTGATGGAATATATATTGAATCAGCGTAAAATTTTTAAAAAAGTAATCGTTATGGCTCATAATGGGGGCGGGTTTGATCATCAGTTCATTCTAAATTATATTTTGACAAAAACCAATTTAAAACCCGAGTTGATTATGCGTGGCACCAAATTGATTTCTATGGTGGTGGGAAACGTAAAATTTTTAGATTCTTTGAATTATTTCCCCATGGCTTTATCAAAATTACCTAAAGCTTTCGGCTTTACTGAATTGAAAAAGGGGTACTTTCCGCATTTGTTCAATCGTATGGAAAATCAGAATTATGAAGGTCCCATCCCTTCAGTTGAATATTACGACCCGGACAATATGAAACCTGAAGATCGCGAAAAATTAATATCCTGGCATACTGCCCAGGTGAATGAGAATTATACTTTTAATTTTCAGCGGGAGATCGTGGCCTACTGCATATCAGATGTGCAGATTTTGGCTCGATCCTGTCTGAAATTTCGTCAACAGATGTTGACGGAGACTAACGTTTGCCCATTCACCGAAGCATGCACTATAGCCAGTGCGTGTAATAAAGTATTCCGTCGAAATTTCCTCAAACCAAACACCATTGGTATCATACCAAAAAATGGGTATCGTGCTAAGGATATTCAATCCAAAATAGCAATACAGTGGCTGTTGTGGGAGGAAAAGAAGAGAGGTATTGATATTCAGCATGCTGCAAAACATCGTGAGGCTGTCGTTGCAGGTGTGAAAGTTGATGGGTGGTGTCCGGAAACCAATCAGGTGTTCGAATTTCAAGGCTGTTACTACCACGGCTGCTCCCGATGCTTCAAAGAACAGCGCGATAAACCTTTGAGTGATAATCCCTCTGAAACGTTCAACACCCGCTATGAATCCACACTTGCTAAAACGGACAGAATTCGCTCATTTGGATATGAGATAATTCAGATGTGGGAGTGTGAGTTCCGCAAAAATTTAATCTCGGGAGAGATTAAAGAGTTTACGGAAAATCACCCCCTTCTTTCCGTTCTCCCCCTCAACCCCAGAGATGCGTTCTTTGGGGGTAGGACTGGTAATACTGTTGAGTATTACACATGCCGTGAGGGAGAGAAAATCAAGTATCTTGATGTCTGTTCGCTGTATCCTTGGGTGTGTAAATATGGGAAATTTCCTATAGGACACCCCAAGGTGTATGTAGATGAGGAATGTAGCACCCTCAATTTACATGAAACATCGGGGCTAATAAAATGTACAATTTTGCCGCCGAGAGACCTTTATCTACCTGTCTTACCGCTGAAGATGAACAACAAGCTAATGTTCGTTCTTTGTCGGCTGTGTGGAGAAAAAATGAATAAAGAGCCATGCGCTCATAATAAGGCGGAAAGAACGCTAACTGGGACATGGACGTTGGATGAGGTAATTAAGGCCCTAGAAAAGGGTTACGTCATCCAGAAAATCCATGAAATCTGGGTGTATGACACCACACAGTATGGCGAGAACGTAAAGGGCTTATTCACCGGAATGATGAATAAATTCATTAAAATAAAACAGGAATCCTCGGGTTGGCCTGGTAATTGTTGTAGTCAAGCCAAAAAAGATCGTTACATCGAAGAGTACCTTCTACGTGAAGATGTGATACTAGAGTTCCCCAACATTGTGAATAACCCTGGGCTACGTTGTTTAGCTAAGTCGATGCTAAATTCGTTTTGGTGTAAGTTTGGTCAGAGAGAAAACCAACCTAAGACCAAAATTATCAATCAGCCGGCAGAGTTATTCAACCTGCTCACTTCGCCCTCATTTGTGGTTAACACAGTGGTGCCTGTTAATGAGGAGACCCTCATAGTAAATTACGAAGAGCGAGAGGAGGTTTTTTCACCACTTTCCACAGTAAATGTGGTTATAGCGGCCTTCGTAACAGCCCAAGCTCGCCTGAAATTATACAGTCATTTGGAAAAACTGGAGAAAAGAGTCCTGTATTTTGATACAGATTCAATCATCTACGTTTCGAGAGAGGGTGAGTGGGAACCACCCACAGGGTCGTTTCTAGAAGAAATGACCGATGAGTTAGAATCCTATGGGCCCGGCTCATATATTGAGGCTTTTGCCTCGGGTGGCCCCAAAAACTACGCCTACAAGGTTTGGTCCACAGCAGCTGCAGAGTATATAAACATTTGTAAAGTTAAGGGTATATCCCTTAGTTATGCAGCATCTAAGGTTGTGAATTTCGACTCGATAGTAAAAATGATACTGGATAAGTCCGAGCCTGTATATATAACCTCCCGTCAAATTCGGCGCACGAAAGAACACGAAGTTATCTCTGTCGATGTCAGGAAAGAGTACAAACCTGTATCTCTGAAGCGCTTCTTTCCTAACGAAAATACATCTTATCCATATGGATATGAAAGAATAAAGGTTTAGCTGTACATACACTCAATATATTTTTGATTCTGTATATATATAGAAATGTCTTTTTTACAATAAATATGGAATTGTTTCAAATACATTAGCAGTGAAAGGATATTACACACACGTTGAAACATTTTTTTCATTCATTTTGAGCTAATAGGTATCTCTTGAATCATCGTTTTGCCATCCTAGTGTATGAGTATAAAAAGAGGCAATAACAAACATAAAAAAGACCCAATGTTTAAAATAAAAGAGGCAACAAAACATAAAAAAGACCCAATATTCAAAAATTACAAAAGAGGCAATAAAAAAAGGCCCAATAGGGGTGAGAAAAGGATGATTCAAACATTTCTATAGTGGATTAGGGCTAAAGGCGAAACCACTTGAAAAAAAACGCGCCTTAACCTTTTACCTCTTGGGTGGTGGGGAAAAGAAGGTTTTTTCTATATATCAAACATTGATTATAAAATGATAATCCTATAAATTACGTTTCAGAATATTTTAATTTGTTCAGAAAAAAGCACTCACCCTGGGGTGCTTGACTATCCCTCCTGGGTGTTGAGCGTCCCTCTGGTGTAGGGCTCAGGATCGCTGCTGGAGCGGCCATGATATAAATAATTAAACTTCAAAATGGTTGAATAATTTAAAACAAGACACTACTAATCTCAGGACTCGGTGAAACAGCTTCAGAATAATTACGGGGGTAAAATATAAGAACTAGTACTCAAGCAGGAATTTTTTTTTGATAATTTACTTTTTCCTATCAATATACCTGTAGATGAAGTCTTCACATTTGTTTTATATTACTAATTCATCTGTGGAGAGTGTGGTGTTTTCACATTTATGAAATTTAGGGGTCTTATATTACAAAATACTTTTAGACTAAAAAATTCACATTTGATCTTATTTCGAAAAATCGATATATTTTGAAAAATATTTCAAATTAAGAAAGTGCTATCTTACCTTGCCATGTACAGGAAACAATACATATGGAAGCGTACCCCAATTTTCAACGGTTTTCAATATAACTCGAAAAGAAAGATATCGATAATTATCTATTTGATACCTACCATTTTCTCCTTCAACTATTTCCGATCCGAGCTATAGTTTTTTAAAAAACCGCTTTTTTTTTCCAATTTTGTAGGTTATGTTCGACATCGAGTTGCATGAACCACCTTTAAATTTAATTTGCTATACGTCCATATTTTTTTCCAGTTATTAATTCATGCATGTATTGCTTGAACTATATAGATATTACATTTACGGAGAATTGCATGAAATGTGATCCGTAATGGAGTCAGAGAGATCTCTCTGAATGAAGTCCCCAACATACAATTGATATTTAGAAATTGTTGGTGATGACAGTCAATCAAAAATGTTTTGCCCTGTGAATGGAATTTTATGCTGAGCTACTATATCAAATTTTTGACAGAGATTTGAAAACGGAAAGAGAGAAACTACAATGTTTCTTTGTTCACAAATATATATTTTCCGATATGTGGTATCAAAGAATCGGAATCAATATAATGAAGCAGATTACATTGGAATCGAAATAAGAATTACGCAATATACATGTAGTTGAAAAAAAAAAAAAAAGTTAATATTCATAATCTTATGGATCATAGTGAATCACAATTGATATCCAGAAATTGTTGATGATGACAGTCAATCAAAATTATTTTGCCCTGTGTTAATCTCAAAGGACGACATCTATGAGACCCCAATTCAAAATATTACTAATTCTATAGCTATATCACTATCTATTGAATGAAGTTATTACACCAGAAACCATATTGAGTATATGAGAACACGTGAAAGCAATCCATTTTTTGCATGCACCTGCGTCATCACATTCAGTTTATACGAGAATAATTGAATAGGATTCATTCATTAGGTAAACAGATAACAATGAGTGATGTACAAGTCTAGTTCATTTTACATGCACCTGCGTCATCACATTCAGTTTATACTAGAACAATTGAATACAATGGACTCATTCATCAGGTAAACAAATAACAATATACAAGTCTAGACTTGTTAGTAAGCGAATTAGAACTAAGAGTTATGTTGACTACGAATTCAATTCTCGTTTCCTCAGTAATCTGTTACATCTCAAACGAAACACATCGTTTTTCACATATCCTGTGTGTCTTCTATTGAACGGAAAATGTAAGTTTAACTCAATTATTTAATTCACTGCCATAAAACATACTTGCTTTGTCTCTTATTCAGAATAAACATCTTATTAGCATTGAGACAGTTACAAAATTATTCAATTCATATTCATAAAATAACAAGTACAAAATTAACTTTTATAAATTAGCTAATGTTTCAATCTGGTGTGTGTATTACGAGTTTTAAAAATCTTCAATTCTTATTCATATTGTTTCAGATTTATGATGGATCTAACGAAACTTAATCATTGTGCTCTTTTGGCATGTGGTAACAACAACAAATTCATAAACACAGGATATAAACGATGGACGTGACATCGTACATGAACGGTGTACGTGACGGAAGTTCCTATAAAAGGAGGAACTAGACGTATTTTGTTAGTGCTTAAATATATTGAAATTATTCAACAGCATGATTCGGAACAAGTAAGTCGTACTTTGGATCATTCCAACCTGTATTCTGTGTTTAGTGCGTTGAATATATTTTGTGGAAAACTTTCAATCAAGTGCCAGTGCTTTAGTGTAAGAATAATGTAAGTTAATATATTTTCTACCTCATTTTTTCTTTTGCTTCATCCTCCATCCTGAGGTCTAAAGGGTGGTCGACTTTTCCCAAATGGAAACACGCCAGGTATCTCCTTTTGGGGAGAGAGAGTATCAACTTCGGTATCTGTAATCCCCACTTACAAAATGGGTTGTTACCATCAGAGGTTAGGTATGAACAGTGTTTTTCATTTGCTTTAGCAGCATTAACGGGAACTGTTGCCTGACGGCTATGAAAGAACCGCCTTGTGACTTTGCATTCAAAAATGTAGCTTTACACATATATTAAATTGATCAATTTCGAAATATCATTATTCCTTACTTTTTTGCTTCACCCTCCATCACGAGGTCTAAAGGGTGGTCGACTCTTCCCAAATGAAAACACGCCAGGTATCTCCTTTTGGGGAGTGAGAGTATCAACTTCGGTATCTGTAATCCCCGCTTACAAAATGGGTTGTTACCATCAGAGGTTAGGTATGAACAGTGTTTTTCATTTGCTTTAGCAGCATTAACGGGAACTGTTGCCTGACGGCTATGAAAGAACCGCCTTGTGACTTTGCATTCAAAAATTGCTGCTTTACACATATATTAAATTGATCAATTTCAAAAAAATCAGACATTCATGTGTATCTAACGGAAGTAGATTATATAGTCGACACATTGTCACACCGGAAGTAGCGATTTTATTGCATATTCAGAATGCATGTGATGTGCTGAATAAGAATATACTATTTATATGTCAATCAGATTGGCCGATCTCTCGCGATAAGGATTTGAAATTTTTAAAGTGGGGCTTTATGGGTATCAAATGAAAGGTCTCAAAAAGTAGAGTATGAATTTTATGGTTTACATAGAGAAAAATCTAATATCGAGGGTATAAACAGGAAAAACTGTAAATTTTGTTGCAACCATAGCTTCATGGGTATTGAATGAAAGGCCTTGATGTGTAGAATATGAATTTCAACACAAAAAAAAATCTATATGTAAAATTGGAGGGGAGCGCATAAATATGACATTATCAGAATCGGAAGATAATGGGATAGGGTGCAAGTGTTTTATATCTGTAGATGTAGAATAAGTGACTACATAGTTTATATATGTAAAAACAATGCGTATGGGTTGATATAAACAAAGTTCAATATTCGGTCGTTGATGAAGTAATATACCAGCGTGTAATATACTCATAATCTCAATAGCGCCCCCCGCCTCAGAAGTAGGTAATTTAATATCCTTATAAACATTCCATTTTGAGAGGCTCATGGAGAAGATAACATTTTTATATGGAGAGAAAGCTATTAGAGAAATTCGAAAGTTTCATCTAGAAGAGGATATGATTACACGCATCATTATCGAGATGTGGTGTCAGGATCGGAGGGTGTCATGTTATGTATTATACATAGATGATAAACCAGCCTCTTTCGTGCTAATGTCTAGTATGGATTATGATCCTCTGGGTAAACATACCAATCCAAAGACGATGAATTTCATTTATACCTTGAAGGAGTACCGTAAAAAAGGATATGCAGCAAAATTGGTTATGCATACCAAGAAGATGAATCAATTTTCAGCATTCTGTTCAAATACCGATTCGGAGAAATTGCTTACAAAATGTGGGTGTATCAATCATGGAGATAAACATGGTAGTGTAATGTTTAGATACCCTTAATATATCCTGAATTATGAATTGTATATTACAAAAAAAAAAAAAAAAAAGCTTACTAGTAGATTCATTATAACAATAGGATAAAAATATCAAAAGAGTGCTTACCTTCGAACACATACACACACACAGGCCCTGATGGATCTTGAGAAATGAAGTCTTCAGCCTTTTAGTTTCCACTTATGAAGACCCACGCGACTATGTAAATCCGTTCACACGGTTTTGAGCGGAAACCGCTGGTTTGCTGATGAACGGAGTTTGATATAATTTATCTATCCATTCGTTTTATCGCGGGTACAGTTTATAATCGGTTAAATATAATTATCGCATGTTTCATAAATGAAATAAGACACACCATCGTTTACGATAATAATAATTCTACAGTGTAATATATATTTAACAAATATACAAGGCTCGATCGTTTACTTATTGAGTAGAGTTCTTCCACCGAGCTGATGGACCCCAAACCATAATCTCTTGTCACCTATATATCTCATAAATGTTCACAAATATTCAACTAAATGTTAAAAATGCTTATGTTCAGACTATTCAGGTTATTTCCTATGATATAATATTAGATTCTAATTATGTGAAATGAGTATATTGTAACTATATGTAAATATCAATAATAATAGCTACATGTGAATAGATATCAATAATATTACATAAAATGAAACACTATGCCATATAAGCTGCTTACATCCAGTGATTATATTCACACAAACAAGTAACTCACCTCTGTGAGAGAGAGTATACAGGAAAATTGTATATTTTCTATGTGTATTTTCTAGTTCAAACTACCTCATTAGATTCTAATTATGTGAAATCATACTTATTATTTCAATAACTAAATGTTAGCTTCAGCAGCAGCTATGTATTTTATAATCTAGCTTAGGTATAAGTCTAAAATTTTGTAGATCATGGTAGTTGCAATAAGGTGGTCTATTCGGGTCCATGATATAATATTATGTGAGCTATATGTTACAAACACTAACTCGTTGGGCTGCCACACGCCTTGTACGACCCACACGAGTCGTTTTGGTCACGCTTTCATGTCGTTTTAATCGTTTTTCATGTCGTTTTATCGCTTTTTCATGTCGTTTTGATTGTTTTTCATGTCGTTTTGATCGTTTTTCATGTCGTTTTGATCGTTTTTCATGTCGTTTTATCGTTTTTCATGTCGTTTTGATCGTTTTTCATGTCGTTTTATCGTTTTTCATGTCGTTTTAATCGTTTTTCATGTCGTTTTATCGCTTTTTCATGTCGTTTTATCGTTTTTCATGTCGTTTTAATCGTTTTTCATGTCGTTTTATCGCTTTTTCATGTCGTTTTGATCGTTTTTCATGTCGTTTTATCGTTTTTCATGTCGTTTTATCGTTTTATTCGTTTTTCATATCGTTTTTCGAGTCGTTTTCGTCACCCTTGCTGATCGATAACCTCGATCACATGAGTGTATAGGTTGCTTTGTGCTCTCGTTCCCCTGGTTTCCGAGAATGAACATGTTGTTCTATTGGCCTAGCATATATCTACAATCGTGGAATTTTTAAAGTGTGGAGAAACAGATTTCTGGGGGCCGGTCCGAGCCTGGTCAGTTGTTGGTTATTTGCGGCTTCTAACGCGTTGCAATCTTGCGATATGTTTCACAAACATCCGTGCGAATGCTACTATAGAACGATAAATTGAATCATTTTAAGAATGTAGTTTATTTCCATAAATATTCATCTCGTGTCTTTTTGTCAGACACAAATATGATGGCCCCTCACCCTTACTTACAAGCTGATTCGTGAGACCTTGTATACAAGCTGATCACCACAAAGCCCTCGCAGAAGGTCAGACACCACACCCTAGAGGTCACACCCTCTACCCGACCGATAATACCAATACTTACCGATACCTGTCTGGGCATACCGCGCATGCGCTACTGGTTGCCTACATCTGATAAGGCTCTCTATCTGGCGGGCCAAAGTGTCGCCATGCCTACTGATAGATGCACAAATTTTGCCTCACCATTGTTGATAAAAGGATATTGCAATATCCAACAAATCAAAAGGAAACTATGCAGTGAGAACTCTTTCACAATGCATACTGAATTATAAACACACATCGAGCTAGAAGTTGGTGGATAAAGTTTCGGTTTTCGTGGTTGAATAGTGACTACACGTCTTTTAGTCCCGAACAGAGGGGTAAGATTCCCATAAAAGGAGCGACTGAGCCAATAGGGTATGCTGTATCTGGTTATAATGGGGGTCGAATATTCCTATTGGCTAGGTTTGAAGGGTAGATGTACCATGTATTGGGAATGAAGTCATTGTATTGAGACTGTCTCAGTTCCTGACAGGGATGAAAGGGAACTTAGGGAAACTTATATTTTTGTTCTGTTGTTGTTCAATGCAATGATTCCATATTCGAATGTGTGAATGATGTGCGGATGATTCGTCTTGGAGTTATTCGCGCATTTCATGGAGATCTCTGTCACGCCACACGAGAATCGTATCGGAGTGCCGAGAGCTAAGGACATTGTGTATGACGCGATTCAATGTGGAGACTTTGTTTGGGAATGAAGAAACAAGGATATGCTCTGAATCCTATCATCCAAAAAGACTTAGTGAGCAGCGATCACCTAGAAATGGGGATGCTCACCTAGTGCAAGCATTTAAGACTTTAACGGAGATCTCTCTGAAATGATGAAGGTGGAAAATTGCCTAAGCGCATCGATATCGAGTTGTCCGCATACTCTGACCAGCGTGAATCCTGGCGACAGCCGACCATTGTGAAAGGTCTCCAGCTAGCATCTCAAAACTGGTTGTAGAGCATGAATCTTCACGGCAGTATTGGGCTGAAATCCAGTTATGCGTACGATTGCTGTTGAGAAAGGTCCGCAACATCCGAGGTCAGTAAAGGTCATACCCAAGAGCGCTGTCAGCACAGGAGTGTATAGTAAGGACAGAGAGGCCAGATAGGCTAGGTGAGAGTTTGGCATGAGACCGATATTGAGATAGATGTAGACTGGAAGCGGATGAGCCTGGAAGGCCAGGGAAGTTTATTTATGTTAGGCCAGTTGAGCCATTGGACGTGAAGGAATTTTGAAATGACTTTTAGGTCCAGAATGAACTAGGATGTCCGGTGAAGTAGTGGAATAGAATGAATTATGATAATTGAGATTCATCTGTTGTCATAAAAGTACATGTTAGCGATGATCTATTATCTCATTACGGAGAGTCATCAGTTGTAGGCGATGTAACACCTACCATCTTAAATGCAAAAATTGGGTGCTTCTAATTTTTCAATGTAATCTCGTGTGACGGAATATCTACTGGAGCGTATTTCTTTGAATCTCTTATCTTGGCTCTATATTTTCAGCATGAGAATGCAATGGATATAAGAATAATATACAGTATGATTGTCCAAACACTGGTGGTAGTATGGAATTGTGGAATTTCTATTCTTTTCGGTTCTTGTTTGGTATGTTTCAATTGATACACTAATGGTTGTATTTCGTCCAAATTAATGGATTCGAGTCGAAGTGGTGATAATGTTATATGATTGTGGTTTAATTGAAGATCAGTAATTTGAATATTAGGCAATTCTATCGGCTTTACAGTTTTTCCAGTATTTTGGTATGCTTTGAAGATTCTCTCTAGTACTAGTGATTAACAGTTTTCTGGTATTTTGATGATATAATTTCCCAGAACGGTGTTCTTTTCTCTGTTTGGTTGCACAGGCTGGCTACTTTAGCTTCGTTTGGAAACACTGCTAACCATTGATTTGTTCCGATTTTTTGTAGTTTCTTCTGATTTATCTGGACCTCATGTTATTTGCAATCGCTCTAGTGGTTAGTGAATTGCAGTAGTTGGATTTCAAGGAGCTATGACTCCCGTTTTCGTTGGCATTTTGGGTTTCACATAGAAATTCATTCGTGGTAGCTTCAATGCATTTCTCATTCTCATTTATGGCTAGGTATTCATGTTGAGGAATTATTACATGTTAATTAGGTGAGGCTGATTTCGTAGGAAGTGAGTAGAGGTGGTGATACCTATACGGAATGTTTTCTACAATGGGTATCTCGATTATAAAGATCATTTTTCTATCTTGATAGTAACTTTTTACGGTGACAATTTTGTCATACAGTTGAGTTGAATCAAATCAGAACTAACTTCGTAAGGTAATTTGGGTGTTTGTTCTCAGTTTTAAAAATGTTACGGCATTCACTATAGTTCCTAATATATCTTTAATAGCATTTATTGCGGATATCATTTGTACAATAAGCATTTGAAATACTATGGCGTCTTCGAGCTTATCTACTTGTATTTGCATTTGTTCCATACATGATGTTACGTGTTGGTTGGTCTAATCTAACCTGATTGATAATAATTCTATTTGTAGCCTCTTCAAATTTCTGCATGGCACTTTGAACGATGCTGATTTGTTCTTCAAATAATGTTTTTTTTTGCGAATTAGTAAGTTGTTCAATTGCGTTGTCATACCTTATTGCATCTTCTTGGTTTAGATTACCGGTAATTGCTTCGAAAAGCGATACTAGGCCGTCTATGAGCCATCGTTTAATTCTATATTATCTGGAGGAATGAGTTAAGTTAGCTTTTTGCTAGTTTCCTTTACTTGATATTCTACTAGGTGCTGATAATTATGTATTTCTTTTCTGTACGTTTGCCCATGTTGCGTTTCATCCATGATGTTTCCTACTCTGAGAGTCTGTTCATATAGAGGATGAAAACTATTCTCCAACAGTTGTAAATCTACTATCGTAATTGAAGTCCAATAATCAATAGTGTTTTTGACGTTACCTAATTTTATAGGTAGTAGTCCCGGATTTTCCATTGTTTTGGAGAATTCGATTTTTTTACCGTGGGTATGTTCTGTTGTGAGGATGGTGAGCCATCTGGAACAAGAACAGGCCGTTTCTGATTCCTTAAATGTATTTTTCAGGTTTGAGCTTCTTTTAAACAAGTAGCTACATTCTTATTATTTATATTTATCACGTCAAAAGGACCTTCGAACCTTTGAGTAGTTCTACCTCGGCGACCTAATAATATAATGAACTTGATCTACATTAGTAAACTGCGATCCATTATTATTAGCATAAGGTTTAGTTTGGATTCTAATTTTTTATTGTTCAATTTTCTTTTTGACTTTGTCATAATGTTAATGCGAGCTTCTTTCTGTGTGATTGAATGTACTCGTGTAATAATTCCTTTTGATCGTCTAAGTCATAAATGTCTTTGTTTTGTGCATGTTCGATTGTAAGTTCCATTGGTGTATAACCTGTCGAAGAGTGTATCGTGTTATCACACGATAAGAGTGCATAACTTATTAGCTGCTTAATAGAATCTTTATTCTTTCCTTGTCACATAAATCTGATATGTTGAATAATACTAAGATGGAATCTCTCAACTATTCCATTCGAAGGTGGATTTCGAGAGGTAATGAAGTGGATTTCTATTTTATCTAACTCCAGTAATTGTTGAACTGTTTCGGGCTTAAACTCAGATCCGTTATCCATTATTATGATTTCGGGTACGCCATAATAGGTAAAGTAAGTAATAAATGAATTAACTGTCTCGATAGAATTTTTTGAAGTTATAGGAATTGGTTGTCCTAGCTTTGAGAATGCGTCTACTAGAGAAACATAGTTTTGTCCTTCGATAGTGAATGTATCAGCATTTATAATTTGGAAAGGTTTGTTTGTCGTCTCCGTTAACATTATAGGGATTCTTGGAGGATTTCTGACATATTTTGCGTTCTGGCATTTTTCGCATTTATTTATAAAGGTAGCTATTTCAATTTTCATATTAGGAAAATAATATTTGTTCATTATTTGTTTTAGAGTTCCAGTGATACCTTGGTAATAGGTTTTACCAGTACGATAGTTGCTTATAACATGTGTTATTTCTTCGTCATCTATAAGTGGTATTTTATGCTTCTTACAACTAATAATTTCAGGGCATTATTTTTAAATAATCTTATGTATATAGGACTGAAATCTTTATACATTTTCTTGTTATCGAAATTAGAATAATAAGTTTTCTTAGCCGCAGTATAATTTTTTAAGAGTTTTATAATTTCGTTCTCATTATTATTCCTTGAAATCTGTATAAAGTATTTATTGTTTTCACCTACTTTGACATGTTTCACCTCCTAGAATTCATTGAGATGGTTGTTATGAAATATTTGTTTGGTTTTGTTCCAATTGCGTCTTCGTAAATTGGGATATCATTTTTTGGTTCGATATTTAAATTTGAATGAGAGTATCGGAAATGGTGTCTAACATTGTGGTTTCAGATAACGATATAGGTAGTTCAGTCATGAATAAGAAAATCGGGCTAGAATTCTATCAAATATACCAGGTGAAAGTGTTATTATCTCTGATAATAGATTTTCATCTTTGTCGAGGTTTGGCATAATTGAGTCTTTGTCACTGTCATTTGGGTTAGATTTTGTCATAGCATTTATTGATATTCGTGGAAGAGAATCAGCGTTTGTGCTATGACGACCCTTCTTATAAATTATCTCATAGTTGACTTCTTGTAATTTCAGTCGTCATCGCACAAGCTTGGAATTGAGCTCTTTCAATTTCATCAGCCGCACAAGCGGGCGTTGATCTGTATATACATATAACTTCCGAATGAATAGATAGGGACGAAAATATTTCGTTACCCAAACTATTACCAGGAGTTTTTTTTCAATAGTTGAATAACGTTGTTCCGTTTCGATGAGAATTCTCGATGTATAGCACACAGCTTTATCGCTGCCTATGTTTCCTTCGGAAAGCATAGCACCTAATTTGACGCATCCGTCGTGAGAATAAACGTTTGGAGAAAGTTCTGATATTGTAAAATTGGGTAGTTCGTCAAAATCTGTCCACATTTTTCGAAAGCATCGGTGAACTCTGGAGTGTGCTCGATTTTCGCGTTCTTTTTTAGGCATTTTGTCATGTGTTTCGTGGTCTTAGTGAAGTCCTTCATGAACTTTCGGTAGTATTTGACTAAACCAAGAAAGCCTCCAATTCCATCCGGGGCCCTAGGTAGTGGATATTATACTGCAGCCTCAATTCTATCAGGATTTGATTGGACTCCATCCGATGTTATAACGTGTCCCAGATAAGCGACTTTTTTCTGAGGTACTCGCTTTCATCTGATTGTATTTTTAGATTTGTGTTCCGTGGTCGTTCAAATACTTATCTCAAACATGTCAAATGTTCCTGTAACGAGGTTGAGAATATTATTATGTCGTCCAAATAGACGAAACACTTCGAATTTTGAATTCTTCTAAGGATGTTATCCATGATGCGTTGAAACGTCGCTGGTACATTTTGTAGCCCAAATGGCATATGTTTGAACTCGCAATGGTCATTTCCGGTGCAAAACACTGTTTTTTTGATGTCTTTCGGTGACTACTCTACTTGGTGGTAGCCAGAGGCAAGATCCAAAGTAATGAAATACTGACTTTTGCCAAGATTGTCCAGTATATCTGTGATATTTAGGAGTGAGTTCTCATTTTTCACGAGTTTTTCATTAATTCTCTGATAGTTAATGATCATGCGCCATTTCTTTTCATCGCTGAAGTCTGTCTTTTTTGACACTATCAATACAGGACAACTCCATGGCCAGCATGAAGGTTGTATGATGTCTTGTTTTTTTAATAACTCATCGATTTGATCACGTACTCATTCTTGATGAACGTGAGGTAGCCTATATGATTTTACGAATATGGGGTCTTCGTCAGTTAAACGTAATTTGTGTTTTAATTTGTTGGTAAAAGATGAAGATATTTTTTCACAGTAGAATATATCTTTATATTCTTGGCACAGTTATTGAACTGCTTATTTTTCCTCGGCATTCATGTGTTCTAAACGAAAAGAGTTAAGACTTTTGATTTGAATATTCTCGATTTTCGATGGATATTCAATATCCATTGGTTCTGCGAGATTGTCAGCATATTCTGTATGCTAAGAAGTACTCAATTCCCTTGTATTTGTCAATTTCTGAAGGTTCTCGTATTACTATTTCAACAGGATTACTATTAGAATTTGTTACCATAGCTATTTTAACTAAAGATGTAGGTACCTCTACTCCTGATCAAGATGTAATTTTATTCAATATTTGTTCTTTGTATTGACTGGAATTCTTATGACTCTTCTTGTACGAAGTTTGATAGTTATCTTGAAATTTTGAATAGGAGTCTGTTTCAAAGATTCGGTGTTATTTTCGCATTTTGATTTTTTTATAATATGAATAGGAATTTTTGTTCTTTCTGTCATCAACAAATTATTGTCGAAGTCGAGTGCTGCTTTTAATTTTTTAGTAGATCTAATCCAATGAGTCCATGATATTGCGAAATTACATCAATTGCGTAAAACTTGTGTTTTAATTCGCCAGTATTGAATATTTTTGATAAAGGAATATTCACTGTTGTATCATGGTTACTAACTTGATGTACCGACTGTATCTTAAAGAGTTCTTGTCTTTTATAGTTACTATGAATTTTTTCTACAACGTTATTAGAGACTTCATAGATTCGGTATCTATCATAGTTTCAGATTCACATTTGGAATAATCATGAATGGTTAGCGGGGATTATTATCGTTATTTGAATGTATCAAGGTTGATCGGGTAGGTTGAGGTCTAATTGAAAATTTTTTGATTCATCTTCGAAATTATGGTCAGTGTCATGAAATTAAGAGTTTTCTGATTGCATTAGAGAAGTTTCGAGCCATGAGCATTTATGTCTCGTTTTCGTCTTCAACCTTCTGATGATAAAGTTCTTCCGAAATTCATTTTGTTTGTGAACGTACGGTATTCGTTATATGTGCCATATTACGGGTTGACGTTTGGATAGAAGTTGGTCAATAATTTGGTCTGAAAGTATTATTCGATTGGTTCTATTTGGTCCATTATTGGAATTATTTTGTCCTGGATACATTTTAGCTGTAAGGGTTTGAGGGACTACTCTGTTGAAATTTTGTCATTGTTAATTTGTGTTGAATCTATTCGTAGGTAGGTTATTCAACGATCGAGATTGTGGCATATTGCTTGCTTGGTTATTAGCGAAATGGGGTACAAAATTATTGAATGGTCTAGGTGGTGCAAGTGGTTGTTTCGATCTATAAGAGTTATTTCAATTTTTATTAAATTGAACATTAGTTGAAGGTTTTCAATTTTTTTCTGCATAAGAGAAGTTCTCTTCTTCAATGACCACGCTCATAGCGTGTTCTAGGCTAATGGGTTTTTGTAGCCGCACTGCAAGCCCTAATTGTCCTGATGATCCATGTAGGAAAGTAAGATTATCGAAAATTTCATTGTTTACATTTCTGATATTTTCATCAGGGATGGTCAAACGCAATTTAGTTTGCAGCAACTTACGAACACCTTGATTTGGTTGCTCACGAGATTCTGGTTATAAGCACATAAGTTGCGTACTAAACAGTCCTCATAACGCTGGTTCGCAAAGTATTGTAATATCAATTTTTTCACATTTAGCCAGCTTGTTGCGTCTTCACCACTGTCAACTAAATTTACCTATGATTAACCTAAGCTACCATTCATTACGTGGATTCCCAGCATTATTGGGATCTATAAAGGTTGTTAATGAGTTTTCACATGCAGATATAAATATTGCAAGGGTGACCTCATCATCATCGTAACTAGGGATAGCATTTAGATAATAATTTTGTAAATCAGCCAATTAGTGATTGATTGTTGTTATGAAAATATCTATTTATTCTGTAAGTTCTGATAGAACTCCTGTCACGAACTGCTTTTGTATTATTCACGACACAATTAAAGTCTTCATATTCAGAATGTGATAAATTCATGGGATTTGTTAATTAGAAGTATGAATTAGAATAGATAGTATTCAAAGAGAAATTTACTAACATTAGTAGAGTCGTTTTCATCTTGTTTGCCTGTTCTTACTCAACTGTAGAAGCTTCGACGATGTGGTTCTCGCTTCTCCAACTTTGGCAATGTTGTTCTGGGCCCTGGTGACAATTTTCGTTTGTCCTGGTGCTACTACGTGCTCACTAAACGATGTATGGATGATATCACGTACTAGTCTATCTGTTTCCGCACTTTTAAGCAAACTATTGGAATAAACCGATTTCACTGTCGATTTCGCAAAAGTTCCAGAAATGCACAGAAAGACCGTCTTACAATCCACCGACTGCGCCAGTTAAATGTCGAGGTACAACCAAAAGCTTTTTGTCCAGTCAGCCTTTACTCCTCAAGGAATAATCTACTGTTTTCACCAATTAAAGTCATATATGTTTTACCTAGATTCCACACTCAAAGTAAACAATTCATTTGCGTGAAAATGAAGAACCATTAGAAACTTTAGAAGATATAATAAATAATAAGTCGACTCAATATTTCATTTCAAAGTATATAATGAACAATAAATTCGAAAATAATGGAAGAAAGTGTAAATACTATAAACTATACGGACAATTCACAAGAATAATGATGATCAGCAAATACTTAAATTTTTACGTGAATATACGACGGAAAACCGAGGAAATTTCATATATTTTGAACCTCAAAAATTATATAAAGATTTTTGGAATATCATTATTCAAATTTATAACAATAATGGACCTAAATCGATTAGATATACATCTAACCCGGGGTGAACTTCGATGATTTGATCTAATGGCCAGTGGAGTGTCGGCGTGTTATCTTCCTCAAGAATACATAGAGAGCCAACGGAAATTGGCGATGTTTTCTGGAACATCCACTTCGTTCGCTGATGTAAGTGGTGCAGGTAATCCTGGGTCCTGCGGGTCCATAAACGCTGAGACATTATTTGGACATGTTTGAATGGGGATATATTATAGTTCGTGGTGTCGTTCTTTATGTATTTCTCTGATACAGCGACAAGGGCCTCGCCAATAATGGAGTGTCCTGGTGTGATAGCACAGAGGTCGTTCGGGTCTTTCGACATTGAGGAAAGGTGGCGCAAATTGAGTACTGCTTTTATTTGTGATAAAAAAGTATAAAACTATTCGGAAGTGAGATATACAGTGGTTGAAACTATTTCCGAGTGAAGCTTCACGGATCCAAGATAGTCTCCCAAAGTTCGCCAAAGTGAGGACTGCGAGCAGGAATAAAATGCCACCGAATTCGACACTTGTAGGAAGTGCTGAAATTCACTATCTTGCAGTATTTTATCAATAAGTCACAATTCGTTGTTCACAGCAGTAAGATTTGTAGAAGTGTCGGAGTATACGTTTGAACACAAACCGCATCTAGCAACAAACCTTTTTAGAGCGCCTATAAAACACTCAGTGAAAAGTTTGCTCACTAGCTCCAAGTGGACAGCCCTACTTGACATGCAAATGAAAGGATATATGTATGACTTGATGTATTTACGATTACGGTATTTGCCATCCTTTGTTTGGAATGGTCCTACATAATCGACACCACATGAGAAAAGGTGAGGGTGTGATTCTAGATTCCGGAAAGTCCCCCATTGTGGAAAATGAGTTGAAGGCCTTGCTTTAAAATACCGCAGAAAACTCCTTATTACACCCTTCACAACTGATTCTCCATTAAGACGCCAATAATTTTGTCTTACAATTTATAGTCTAGTTGACGTACCAGGATGTAAATTCGCTGTATGTTCACGTTCTATTAGCAGACGTGTGAAGGGGTGTCTGGATGGGAGCAAAATTGGGTGTTCATAATTGTATTTTAGGTTTGAATTCCTCAATCGACCTCCAACCCTTACAACTCCATCACTATCGATAAATGGATTTGAATATTTCAATTTACTCGTTGGTTCGATAATCCTGATAGTCTATAGATTATGAATATCGATTGGAAATGAAGCTGCTTGAACGACTTGCATGGCAAGATCGGGTTCATTAAAATTCAGAGATCCGATTGTTTTGCATGATTTCGGTAACCTTGAATTCTGAGAAAATCGACAGTATGCGGTAAAGTTTAATAATTTATTGAAAGATGATACCTTATCAAACAACGTGAATTCGAGTAAAACGTATAAGGATATGTTTCTCAATTTAACTCTGGTGTTTCTTGATTATAGCGAGAGAAGTTTGAAACGTGAGAAGCGTTTTTGCAATTTTCAAGATTAGATTTGACAGAAGAAGGTCCGTTCCACCACGAAGATGAATCATTCAGCTCATTAAGATGTATGCGTCTTGAAATTATATCAGCTGGATTCAGTGAAGATGTGACATGATACCAATTTTCTGTGATTATTATTGATTGAATTTCCGATACTCTATTTGAAACAAATACTTTCCAAATTGAAGATTCAGCTCATCCAAGATAGAACAATTGTTGAATCGGTAAAGTAATATACGTCATGCACGTGGATTTCAATTGATTTTAGTAGTTTGTCTACTAATCGTGCAAGCAATGTGTCACCACACACTTCTAGTTTTGGCAAGGAAATCCCTTTCAACGGAGCCACTCTAGACTTTGCGCAGACTAAACGAGCTAAGATAGTACCTTCAGGGTCTCTTGAGCACATGTACGCGGCTGCTCATGAGAATTTTCGATTAAAATTGGTCGAGGAATGCAAATGCTACTGATGTTAGATAATTGATGATAAAATATGAGCCAATCGGATTGAAGATCCGCTGGGATTTCATCGTCTCAACCAGTTTTCAATTGCCGAAGAGATTGAACAATGATTTTGACCTGAATAATAATTGGTCCGACTACAACTGAATGGTCGAAGATGGTCGAAATAGCTGATAATATGGTTCTTTTCGTGATTTTCCTTGGTATCATTGTACGCGCATACGAACGATATTCGGAATTATCCTTGCTAGAGCTCCAAATTATACCTAACGTTCTTATAGTTTGATCGCTAGAAATGATATATTGAGATATATTGTTTCCTTCGCTATTTGAATGACTTAAAACCACTTGTTTGTTTGACGCAAACTTATGCAACTCGAGGCTGGAGCTTGATAAAATGTTTTGAATGTTTTCAATTAACGTTATTGTGTTTTAGACAGTACCTATTGGATCCTGATGATGAGTCATCCACGTAGAAATTTGTATCTATGATATTTCTTTCTACTGAACATTTTGCTGAATTTGGGATTGCTAGTTGCTAAAAATGAAGAAGAGCTTATACCGTAAGTTATCCTTATTAATTTATAGTGTTTAATCTCCGAGCTGCTGTCATTTCGCCCTAGAATTCTTTGCAAATCCCATTGAGATTCGTCAGTACCTATTTGACGATACTTTTTACTTATATCGGCCGTAACGACCACATTATGTAGTCGAAAACGAGTGATAATGAAAAACAGAACAGGTTGAACTGTGGGTCTGACTTTGAGGGTGTCATTTATTTGGAGTATTATTTATTTGGTCAGTAGCTAACCAACCTAGTACAGTATCTTGTAGCATAATTTTTTCTACTTCAATTCGATTGTGGCTCAATAATTTGTAAAATATGTTAGCATCTAGAAGCATTTCAATTTTACTAGATTTATTGAACTGTGGATCTACGAGTTTCATATGTGACGGCAAATTTGAATCCGATATGGGGATATGCAATTGTGGGATATTTCCTGTGGTTTTCGGAATTATCAAAAGTTAAACCTTAGACGTAAACTGTGTTTGTAATGAACCGATTTTTGTAATTATTCGTCTTGGTATTGTGGTTAATGAATTATTTATGCCTGTTATAGATATAATTGTGTCACTGTGTTTCAATTTCAATTTTTGAAATAGTTCTGTTGATTTGAAGTTCTACTGTGAACAGCTATCTGATAGACAGCGTCATTTGTTGTGCTTCTTTGCAAAGAGGGCATGAGTTATTTGTAGAAGTAAAGTGAACGAAAGATTTTGCAATCGGTTGTGATTTATTGGAAGTACCTATAGTTGTTAGTGGATTTAATATCCAGCTTTTCCAGTAATGACAGTGTTCAGTTAAGAATTTTAAAAATTCATTGACTGGGAGAAATATTATTTTTAATGTGAATTTCTCATTTGGTACGAGAGAAATTATCTAATTTTAGAACTAGCAGAAATATCAGAAGAGTATTCCAATCTTCTACTTTTTCACCCAAATTTTTTTGCGAGAAGTAATGACGGAAATTTACCGTGGAAATTTCGTAAATTTATGTGTGAATCCTTGGAAATTGTAGCAAGATTGTGTATTGAACTTAAAAGAGTAAGTTTAAGTAATTTCCATGCAACGTTATAATCAGAATCAGTGGTAGTTGATGAGCTTATCATGCTAAGTGATCCACCCTCAAGCGATGTCTGTAAGTAGTGCAATTGTTTTACGTTGAAACTCAGATAATTTTATTTCTGGTAATTTTACGTTAAATTGTGTCTTATTTACTGTTGTAGATGGTGTAACGAAGTGCCCTCGTTACTTAGAAATTAATTTACTCCCCTGGCTAAAAAGGAATAACATCGGCTAGCCTGAGATTTTAACGCATCAAAGTTTTGTACATCCTATGTATAAAAAGTTGAAACTAATAGTGGATGAGGAAATTCATATCCAAATCTCCGCCGGCTGCCAGAATCTCAGGTCACCTCTGACGTGTTATTTCTATTGGCACCAAAGTAGTATGAAAGGAGGACGGATTTCTCACAAGGAGGATTGCATAATCAACCGTCTGACCACCAAGCCGATTCCGATATTATTATCGACCGTAGAAATTATTACACCGTCGTTAATTTTCCGAGAATCTATTTTTATTTCTGTTATTTTAAGCTTCGTCCGCGCTCCGTAGGATCCGCTCCTCTCCTTTGATCAAGTACAAAGGTGAATATTCTACAACTAACTTCAGTTTCAGCCGATATCACATAAACCGAATAATTTATTATTTGCGTTGGAGAAAAGACCTGACCTTTCTACCATTGAAAAGACATCTCGTAAACTGATCAATTTATTAATTGCGCTGGAGAAAAGACTTCCCGTATACCGAGTAATTTATTATTCGTGTTGGGGAAAAGACCGGACATCCGCACTATTAAACAAACCTCTCGTAAGCCGATTAATTTATTAATTGCATTGGAGAAAAGACCTGTCATCCGTACCATTAAACAAACCTCTCGTGAACGAATTAATTTATTAATTGCGTTGGAGAAAAGACCTGACATCCGTACAATTAAATACCCCTCTCGTAAACCGAATAATTTATTATTTGCGTTGGAGAAAAGACCTGACATCCGCACTATTAAACCAACCTCTCGTAAACCGATTGATTTATTAATTGTGTTGGAGAAAGGACCTGACATCTCTGCGTTCAAATAGACTTCCCGTATAACAAGTAATTTATTACTCGAGTTGGGGAAAATACCGAATTCGTACAGAACGAATATTAAGAGTGAACGCGTAAATTCCAGAGATTCGAAATCAACCTACCACCTAGACCACACTAGAGATACTAAATGACTATTGACGTATTTCATCTGATTTCTTACTACAGGTCAACGTTCCGAAGGTACACTACTTGGCGCCTCCGTTTCTTCCTCTAATATCATCTGTCCGAAATAAACAAGTATATCACGCGAATAGAAATTCTGATTTAAATTACATTCTCGAAGTTCCGATTCTTTAATTGTCATTAACTACTACGACCCGTGGATAGGCTTGATTTTATTAATTAGGATGATTGTAATAAGATTGTTATTCATTTGAAGAGACTAATTGTGAACCTTTATTTCTTTTGTACATATACAATGGTTTTGTGGATTTACACGAAAAAACGCGACGAACTCGGAAAGGAACTAATACTACGGGGTTTATCCTCGGAAGGTACCATGGACGGATTGAGGAGACGCCTTGTACGTTACATTAAGGAAACTAGTACACCAGGACTGGCCGACTCCGAATCCGACGATAACCCAACGATTCCGCCCCCGCTCGCTTCGACAAGGGATCGCGCTGCCCTTCTAGACCGAATTCGCAAATCGGGTTTGCATTTCGACGGCCGGAAAGACGCAATCGAGTTCCTCGAAAGATTCTCAGAACTGAGAATTGGGTACAACATCTCGGATCGAGAATCATTGTACTGATCACCCGAATTGTTGAAAGGACACGCGGTTCTATGGTACCGCAATAACAACACTGACTGGAATACTTGGAACAAGTGAAAAAAAAAATGAGAACAATGAACACAATTATAAGCAATAGTGAAGTTTGCTAAGGTGTGCCGAACGTCCGAGAATGATGCTAACACCATAACAATTGTTACCAGTCTATGTCAGCTATCACCGAATTTCAACACCTATTGGAAGAAGTGAAAGTGCTACAACGAAACCTCAACAAGGATAATGACAGCCGACGGAAAGACATTCAAGTGTCTAAACGTAAGATTGGGAAGTTAGATAATTTTAAATTAGAATTCGTAGAATTGAGGAAAAATTTTAATAGCAAGGGTTATGGAAAAACTATTGTACAAGAAGCAAAGGCATACGTAGAGTCAATTTCAAAATTCATTGAACTTATTGAGGAAATTTTGAAATATAGGTTGACAGAAGATGAATTTGAGGAAAATAAGTCTTCGATCTTCTCTGAAACAGCTCAACATATATCAGAATATAGTAGCATAAATATAAAAAAAACGATGGCTGGTAATTTTGATTTAAAAACAGCTGCGGGTATGTTGCCTAGTATGAACGGAATGGAAACAGTTACTCAACCACTTATTGATGCCATAGAGTTATATGATGCGTTACTTGATAAAGATGGTCAAGCTTTATTAACAACATATGCTATAAAAAGGTGTCTTTCAAAAAGCGCAAAACTATGATTATCCCAAACTTATGCAACTAACACGAATTTAATTGCTGATCTTAAAAAGTACTTTATAACTACAAAATCTTCTGCAGTTTTAGCAGTACAGTTAAGCAATGCTAGACAAGGGGGTAAGTCTATTGAAAGAATAGGAGAAAATATCGAAGAATTACTGGTAGATCTTACTATTACTCAAGCGGAAGGTAATCAAAATGCTGTGCAAATATTACGTTCAGCTAATGAAAAGATAGCAATCAATGCGTTCGCAAATGGATTACAAAATAAAGAATTGCGAACTATTATCAAAGCTAGGAATTATTCTAAATTAAACGAAGCTATTTGTGGGGCAAAAGAGGAAGACGTGCCATAGAGAGACGAACACGTTTTTTTCATGCGTGGGCGTGCTAATTATGGTAAACAAGCTTGCAATTACCGAGGTAATCACAGAGTTCAAAATTCATCGTCAAGTAAGTTCACGGGAAACTACAAACCGCAATATAATAAACAAAGTTCAAATCAGTAAAGAGGTCAAAATTCTCATAGAGGTAGATTTAGAAATAATATGCATAGGTCATATCATGTAGACAATCCAGGTACAAGGAACAATGGTGCACACGAGTTACGAGGTACTTCGGAAAACGAAACATTTTTTCGAGGCCCAAAGGAGGAAACAAATTAAAGATAGCGGTGTAATTTTTAGTTTAAACGGTTTGAATTTTGTACGAATTATGTATGGAGATAAGGAGCTATCATTTCTGGTAGATACAGGAGCATCGGTGAGCATTATTTTTGAAAAATATTTGGAAAAGAATGAGATAATAAACTTTTCAAAGGAAGTGCGAGTCAAAGGAATTTCGGGATCAAAATATTCACATGGTTCTGCAAATATAAAAATGCAAGTTAGCAACAATATAAAGGTATATCATGAATTTTTGGTGATGGATGAGTTTGAATGCGGTATGCACGGAGTGATTGGTTCAGATTTTTTTCAAAAACATTCAGCGAATTTAGATTTCGAGAAATCTACATTTTCGTTTTGGTATAAGGAAGAAAGAATTTCATTACCCATGTACTCAAATTATGAAAATTGCGTTACTTTACCAGCTCGATGTGAAGTAATTAAATTCGTTCAAGTTGATTGTGTTGTGTTAACAGATGAATTATATGACGGTGTTTTTATTGCCGGTACATTAGCTAAACCTGATAACTGTAACATGATACCTATTAGATTACTCAACACGAGAGATCAAGATATTATAATAAAAAACTGCAAACCAAACATCGACATGCTAGACAATTATCAAATATGTAACTTCAGTAAAGAAAATACAAAGTCAGTAAGTCGCGTGGATGAGTTGTTTAACTTAATAAAAATGGATCATTTGAATAAAGAGGAAAAGTTTTCGTTACAAAGAGTTTGTGCAAAATATGCCGACGTTTTTCATTTAGAGAACGACCCTCTAAACGTAACAAACGTGTATAAACAAAACATTTACCTACAAAAATCTACAACACCAGCGTATGTGAAACCTTATCGGTTACCTCAATCGCAAAAAGACGAAGTACATAAAGAAATTGAGAAGATGTTCAAAAACAAAGTTATAGAAGAAGCTCAATCAGATTGGTCATCACCATTATTAATTATTCCTAAAACAGCGGATCAAACCGGAAGAAAGAAATTGCGTATAGTCATTGACTATAGAATTCTCAATAATAAAATTCAAGACTATAAATTTCCATTACCTTGTATTACAGACATTTTAGATTCACTTTCAGGTTCTGTTCATTTTTCACATCTAGACCTTGCTCAAGGTTACTTTCAAGTAGAATTAGATCGTAAAAGTAGACCATATACTGCCTTTAGTACCGATCGAGGGCAATATCAAATGACAAGGATCCCAAAGGGATTAAAAACAAGTCCCAGTGGATTTTCAAGAGCAATGACTATTGCTATGACTGGATTAACTCACGACATTTGCTTTTTTTATTTAGATGATTTAATTGTTTTTGGTAATAACTTACAAAATCACAACAAAAATTTAACTAAAGTTTTACAAAGATTGAAAGAGGTAAATTTAAAATTGAATCCTAACAAGTGCGAATTTTTGAAAAAAGACATTTTATATCTAGGTCATATAATTTCGGCGGAAGGTGTCTCTCCTGATCCTTCTAAAATTCAGACAATTCATGATTATCAAATTCCAAGTGATGGCAACGCCACCAAGCGATTTGTAGCATTTGCCAATCACTACAGAAAATATATTCAAGGATTTGCACATATTGCAGCTCCTTTAAATAACCTTACAAGAAAAGGTGTAACATTCAAGTGGACAGAAGAGTGTCAAACATCTTTCGAAACCCTAAAAAGGGCTTTAATTAACCACCCTATATTGCAGTATCCCAATTTTTCGAAAGACGATTGTTTCATTTTGAAAACGGACGCATCCGGGTACGCGATTGGTTCGGTTCTTTGTAATGGGGACGATAAGCCAGTGGCGTACGCCAGCAGACCTCTTAATAAATCAGAAAAAAATTACAGTACTATAGAAAAGGAACTACTTGCTATAGTGTAGGCAGTCAAACATTTCAGACCTTACCTTTACGGGCGGACATTCACGATATACTGTGACCATAGACCTTTAATTTATTTATTTGGAATGACTAATTCATCAAGTAGACTGACAAAATTCCGATTGACTTTGCAAGAATACGATTTTACAGTTAAATATATAAAAGGCAAAGACAACGTAACAGCTGATGCAATATCAAGAATAGAAATAACCGCAAATGAACTGAAAACTATGAGTTATCAGATAACTGAGACTGAATGTCATGTTATAACAAGATCTCGAAGCAGAAACATAGCATCAAATGTCACAGACACTTTTAGCAATACTCTTGACAAACGGATAGGCCACCCGGGAGGCGTGGAATTGTTAAAATGCCCTGATAATTTTGCTGAATTATGTTTCATATCTAAGCGAGACTTTAAAACAATAAGCGGAAACAAAAATTATGAACAGGTGTTACATAATATAATTTACCATAAAAGCTTACAAATAATGTTTATTCCTCAAGAAACTCGATCAACGCTGACTTATAGAACATTGTTGAGAGATTTGAGAATAATTTGTATGAAATATGATATTCCGGAATTGTTAATCATTGGAAATGAAAGATGTGCACAAAGTATAAAAGATTTAATAAATATTTCACATGACATACAAAACGCAGGTATAAAAATTTCTATTGTAGGAGTTACGAATATAACTGATCCAGACACAAGACAACTTATTTTAAATCACTTTCATATGTTACCTACAGGGGGACATGGGGGTATCAATCGTACGTACAACAACATCAAAAAATACTACCTATGGCTCGGTATGAGGAAAGACATTGGAAATTTTATAAAACGATGTGACGACTGTCAGAGATACAAACATACTATACCTAACAGACAGCCTATGACAATAACGACTACAGCATCATATCCTTTCCGAAAAATTTTTCTCGATTTAGTTGGTCCTTTAGATTTAGACTCGGATGAAAATCGCTATATACTAACATTGCAGTGTGAGTTAACAAAATTTGTAGAAGGATATGCTTTGCCGAATAAGGAAGCGACAACAGTTGCTAAGGCTTTTGTTGATAATTTTATTTTACTATACGGAATTTCGGATGAAATAGCGACGGATAGAGGAACTGAATTTTTGTCAAAAACGTTGAAGGAAACTTGCAAGCTATTACAAATTAATCAATTACACTCGACAGCATATCATCATCAATCTCTGGGTGCTCTAGAGAATTCACATAAATCTTTGGGAAACTATTTACGTATTCAAGTATCTAAAAATTCAAACACTTGGAGTTCAGGGGTACCATATTGATGTTTCGCATTCAATAATACGTTACATACAGAAACGAAATATACCCCTTATGAACTAGTATTCGGTAAAACATGCAAATTACCATCCAATATTAGTAATAGTATTGACCCACTCTATAGTTTTGACGATTACCCACTCCAATTGAAGTATAGATTGCAACAAGCATGGGATGATTCTGGAAATAATTTGATGGCTTCAAAAGTTAAGAGGAAAAAACAATACGACTTTAAAATCAAAGATGTAAGTTATAGCATAGGGAGTACGGTTATGATCAAAAATGAATCGGGAAGTAAATGTGATTGTTTGTTCAAAGGTCCTTTCGTAGTAGTAGAGGAACATCATTGTCAATATTGAAAGCAAATTGGTAAGAGTTCACAAAAATAGAATCAAGTCATATTACACCTAACAGGATAATAATGAAAAAAAAAAGTTTAATCATGTTTTTTTTATGTTATGTTTAATTATTAATATGTATATGGGATACTCTACAGGGTCAATAGAGTACTCAAAACAATGGTAGCACAATTCTGCAAAACCGACCACCGAACCTGGGACGAGAAAATACCAGAGTTGATGTTCGCAATAAACACTGCGAAACATGATTCCACTAAGTTCACTCCCGAATAGCCCAAAAATGCCAGGACTTATTCGGCACACCACCCCCCAGAAGCCCAATACTGGAACTGTACTATTCTCCCCTACCAAAGTCACCTCCCGCAACTCCAGGACGTGAGATAGAGACTCAGTTAGTGCCCCCTGTAGCCCCAGTGCCATGTGAGAAAGTGACTCAATTAGTGCACCTCAAGCCGCTCAAGCCCTCAAAAACCATAGCCAAACCTCGAGTGAGGACGTACCTCCGTGTTCGCAACAAGACCACCCATGAACCTATCACCTTTTGGAAATAAAACCCTCGGTGGAAGGGACAAAAGGATGAAGAAAAATAGTCCCCCAACCATTTTTCTCCCGAAGAAAGGGAGGTGTGTAACGAAGTGCCCTCGTTACTCAGAAATAAATCTACTCCTCTGGCTAAAAAGGAATAACATCGGCTAGCCTAAGATTTTAACGCATCAAAGTTTTGTACATCCTATGTATAAAAAGTTGAAGCTAATAATAGATAAAGAAATTCATATTCAAATCTCCGCCGGCTGCCAGAATCTCAGGCCGCCTCTGACGTGTTATTTCTTTTGGCACCAAAGCAGTATAAAAGGAGAACGGATTTTTCACAAGGGGGATTGCATAATCAACCGTCTGACCGCCAAGCCGATTCCGATATTATTACCGACCGTAGAAATTAATACACCGTTGTTAATTTTCCGAGAATTTATTTTTATTTCTGTTACTTTAAACTTCGTCCGCGCTCCGTAGGATCCGCTCCTCTACTTTGATCAAGTACAAAGGTGAATATTCTACAACTAACTCCAGTTTCAGCCGATATCTCATAAACTATATAACCGTATAACTAGGAAAACTATCTTTTACCGAGAAAGGCGGTCACAATGGAGGAGGAGGAGACGAGCATTGCGATTGACTAGACACAATAATGTTTGAAATAATCAGCTGGTTTGCTTAGTTATAATCGAAAAATAGTTGCTTTCAAATTGATCGCGCTCTATTACGTGGATATCTGTAGTTATTAATTCGATATCAAGTTGTATTTTGTCGAAATCTTCCGAAATCCGGAAGAATGCATCTGAACGTATCTGTATTTGGTTTAGAGAAGTCTCATTGTGATCTTGTTCGTCTTGTTAAATCGCGCTAATTGTGGTTTCAACTGTCCACGTTAAGCAGTGAGGGTCTTGAACTCTTCCGTCATGTTTATGATATAAATTTGTAAATAATGCTCAAAATTCCACTGCTCATTGCGACAATGTATTGAACGGAAATGTGTTATTTTTTTTATATTTAGAGTATGCGATCAATTATTACGACTGATTTGTTTTATCACGATAAGTAATCGATGTTCTTATGATCATCACTTGAAACGAGCTTGAAACACTATATTGCTTTCAAATACCGAAATGACAAATTGAAATAAAGTGGTAACAAAGCTAGGACATATTTTAAATGAAACGTATTAGAAATAGAAGGAATGATAGGACCTTGTTTTATGTGTTGTTCTCAGCCCGTCCGGCCGCCAAGTTCCACAAAGTAGTGTCGGCAAGCCTGGACCTTCAAGAAGATTCCAATGTCCGCTGCAGTCTTGCACGTTGCACATAACTCCGCACTGTTTTCTTGTCAAAAATGGTTTTATTGTTTGTTAATCGCAGTGAATAATAGGTTAATTTACCACACTGATTGTTTGGGAGGTTCGATGCTGACCAAAAATGTTCGTATGTACGAATGAGAATCTCCGTGCTGGTGATAAATTTAAAAAGAGGACTGTATTTAAATTTGTTTGATAAACTCAGTACATAAAAGAACTGTGCAAATAATGTTATTTGAGACAAGATATCTCGAAATCAAATGATACAGGTACATTCACCTGTATTACTCTGGCTGATCGCATACTGAGCGTCGCTAAGACACCGGGCTCTCGTGAGGGAGAGAGATAGGTTTCACTCCTTCATATTCGGCCATTTGCAATTTTCATATGCTATAGTCTTAAGTCTTAACACAAGCCTCAACAGAATGTAGGACCATATGAAATGAAGAAAATAAGTAACAAAAATGTAGCATCAATCGAAAATGATAAAGTAAAGAAATACGTACATTTAAGAAATTGAGACATGTTATTTTTTCAGATGAGCAATCTGAATCCACTTCGCAGCAATCCCCATTAAATCATGAAAATGAGACACAAAAGATGTAGTAATTAAAAATATTTCTAACAACCCTAGTATTATACCAATAAGACTAGGAGGAGCTCAACAAACAATAGACTGCTGGTCTATTTTTTAAACAATAAAACTAGATTCATCAATTTATAAATATGAAAATTATATGAATTTGAAAAACTGTATATACAACAAGGAAAGTCACAATGATGAATTACAAAATTATTGCTATATAACTGTAATTTCAGAAATCGATAATCAAATTGATCGATTAATACCCCAAACTGAAATCAGAAACGAAAGAAGTTTATTGAATGGATCAGGAAATATAATCAAAGCGATAACGGGAAATTTAGATCAATACGTCAATTAAACGGAAATCAGCAACAGTTGAAACAGGCATTAGAAAATCAAATATCTTTAACTATGGAAACAACAAAACGAATGGATATTACAATCAATAAAATACGTATAATCAAGAAAATTTGGAAATAAAATGACATATTGAATAATTTAATCAATCAAACAGAATCAGATCACTATTCACTAGTAATGTCAATCAATGTGTTTAAATTCCACAATATTCCTGGAGGCCAAGGTGTCCTGGTTGTCTAGGTCATCTGTTGGATAGGTGGGTCAGTTTTAAATAATAATAATAATAATAATATATGTTTATTCACATAAAGATAAAGAAATTACAATAGAGTGTATAATTGAGATGATGCAAATAAACAGGGAATATCACAGAAGCTTTAGTTCCGGGGGAACTATCGCTTGTACGTGATTTCAATTTACCTTATTATTTATAATTGGTATAAGTAGAAGTGAACCACAAGAAAGAACATAATTTATGATGAAATAACTTTAAATATAAATAGCAAATTAGGTGATATGCGTAAACGTGTCCTCTCATATACACCTATACACAAGCATATAACAGACACATCCCGATTCCTACAACAACCATCACAACACATCACACAACATTCAATAATAAGGATCAGCACAACAAATGGAATTATGATTTTAAAAGTTTTAAAAGGAATAAATGAAATTAGTTGTACAATGATGTTGATGAATTTATATATTATCGATATGATAAGAATTGATGGACAAGTAAGTGAGTTTTTATAAATAAAATTGATTTTATCATAAAATTGTCGAATTTTAATTCTTTCAATTGAGGAAAATGTCTATGATCAAATTGAATAATAATAATATTATGAGGGAATGTATTTTTGAAAAAACAAACGTGTGAAATGAATTTTTTCCATTCAACAAATTTATTATAATAATTATTTTAGTCATTTACTTTAATGAATTTTCTGCAGTCATTTGTCATATATGTGTGTCTGTATTTATATCTTATAAATCATTTTACAGAATATCAAACTTTATTATACTGTAACATTTCTTTCAATTATACGTAGGTATACATTTTTGAATATACTCGCTTAAAAATGGAATCTTTGCGAATAGCACAATATTTCCAATATGAAATATCTTTGACTCGGACGTTTAATTTGAATTTCCAAAAAATCTGACGAATATTTTCATCACCGTATTCATGAAATTACACACTCCTACATGATGAAATGAACACGATTCTGATAGTGAAAAAACTCCACAATATACCTGGAGGATAGGGTGATATTGTCTAGGTCATCTTTAGGACGGGTGAATAGCTTTTCATAAATGAAATTGGCTTCACGATGAAGTTAATGAATTTATATATACGCAATATGATAAAATATGATAAGAAACGATGGACAGGTAATTGAGTTTTTATTGAAATCGATGCGTTTCAATAAAAACTCAATTACCTGTCCATCGTTTCTTATCATATTTTATCATATCGCGTATATATAAATTCATTAATTTCATCGTGAAGCCAATTTCAGTTCGGGACCAAAATCACCCTTTTTTGCATGTAAATCTCCATAAGGAAATCTAAGGTTCATTTTACCGAAAACGGTCCCCTTCAAGGTCATCCACAATCACGCATGCGCAGTCATATCGATAGGGGTAGGTAGTCTATGGTTCTATGAACTGGTCATATTTCTATGGTTCCCGAAGTCTGTGAACTAATCATCTGTCTATGGTTCTTCCTTAACTATGGTCGGGTCAAGTCTGTGAACTAACCATCTGTCTATGGATCTTCCTTAACTATGGTCGGGGCAAGCTGAAGTCTATGAATTAGGTATCTGAGTACTCACATTCTACTGAAATGATTTTTCTACACGCCGAGATTCGAACCCGGGAAATAAACTCTAAAGTTAGGCGGCTTAACCGCGGAGGATTTGAAACAATTTAATCTAGTATATAAACACTTCTACTGAAAATGAAATATTTTTGTACACACGGGAATCGAACCCGAGAAATGAAATCCAAAAGCCAGCTCCTTAACCGCTCAGCTATGGAGGAATTGAGAATAAGCGATTTTAATATTGTAGATATAACCGCGGTGTATCCGGTCTGAGTGCGAGTATATTGCAGTCTATATGATGCAGGTAATTGTTTTACATGACGTTAGTCATGCAGGTATGTCACGAAGCGAGGTATGGAATGTGAGACTTCATAGCGCTAGCCCATAGGGGTTTTGAAATAGTGTTGTTTGTACATGCCGTCAGTCACGTGATTTTTGAAAGAGACCGGGCATTCATCGGAGGTATCATGGGAGGGCTGCTGTTCCTTGAATGCATAGATGGAATGTTATATATAGTATAGAAATGATATCTTCTGCATCTCCCTCAAACGCGATGTTTATAAGGAAATTACTTTCAAAAACGTTTTATTCAAGCTGTCTGTACCTTACTTGATTGCTATATTACAAAATGCGATTTCAATCATCTTAAACATATATGGAAATTATTTTTTAGTATACAAAATGGAGTTGGGGGACTTCAATGGGGTATGGAATGTGAGGTTATACAGATTGTTTATGTATGACGTTAGTCATGTGAATTTGAATGAAGCTGGCGCGATCTCCAACGAGACAGGTGTGTATGTGAGGTTATACAGAGTGTGCAGGTATAATGATGTCTTCTATCACGCAGGTCTTCAGCGAGGTATCTACCTTGCAGGATTCTTCAACGAAATGTGGGGTTGTTTGTACATGCCGTTAGTCTCAGGGTTTTGTCTGAGTTATAATGATATCGGTCGCGATGCATCGGCTGCTCCACAAATCTTCAATAAGGGGATCATAACATCTAACATGCGATAGTTTAAAAAAATGCTGCTTCTCATAATAGCGATATTATGAAGCGTTTGCAGAAATAACTATTGAATCATCTAAGGACTTTTTGCTTGATTAGTACTAGCGAGTACAATATTCGTTATAATATTATAAGTATACATCATTAGCTTACTTATGCGATAAGGTTGTGCCAAATCATGTCCAACAGCAATGTATTCAACTTGGAATTATCGTAATGATGCGCGCGATCCTTCAATGTTAAAGTAGTTTCATAAGTTATCCGAAAGTAATATGAATATATATAAAATGTTTTTTTCCAAAATTAGTTCCGAAGTAAAACATAATTCGTTATAATATTCATTCATGTATGTTTCATAAATTATCCGATATAAATCAAATAAGTTTATGTCGCAGGTTGAACAATATTCACTATCAATTTTGCGGTAGAGCTACAGCTCGCTCGAGCGATAAGAAAGATACGCCAATCACCTTCAAACGCGATGAGAATACTTTATTTTAAATCAAACATGTAGTATGTATATATATTCGAATCATATTGATTGTAAATCGCATAATATGACCTGAAATCTAGCTGTCGGCGATGGAAATATTGTTAATAATTATTAACGTAGTACCCTATAAGCGCTGTGAACGTTATATAATAAGATTTGCAGGCGAATTCGGTAATTCGAGGTATACAATATATAAGTGTAGGAGGGTTGGAGTCTAGTACCTATACAGAATCTAGATGAAGCGGTGTTATACATCACGAACTATCTGTACAGCTCGATTGCTATATAACAAAATACATTTTTAATCATCTTAAACATATAGATGTGCTAATATAATTTTTTCAGTATGCAAAAATATACTAATAAAACATTTTTCATCAACACACATTTCTTCATAGGAACAGACAGACAGACAGACAGACAGACGGATAGTTAGCTTTTTATAAAATTCAATCAATTTCAATGGAGACATATATACGAGGAGGAGTTTTATGTAGATCGAGCTCGTTCCCCAACCACCCAAGAGGTAGAACTATGATGAGGAATAGATGAGGATAATAATCATATGAATATCTTCATATGCGCTAATCTATATGACATTCAAAACACATGCTTCATAAAAATCTGAATATTGAGTAGAGCTATAGTATCTTCATAAGCGATCATTATCAACATTCAGACACTTGTTTAGCACGTGATTCAACAAGCTGACATCATCGTTCACGAACTATGATGGGTTGATGAGGAATAAAATACTAATAATAATAATATAAATATCCCCATTAGGAATCTATACTATTTTCCTTCACAAGCACGACTTTTACAAACTCCATACGTTAAAGCGTTTATATAGGTATATATATAAGTTTTGAAGTTTCTTTGTCTAATTGGTCACTATCGTGTATGTAACTTAAGAGATATAGAATTAAATTTTCTGAATCACGAAGATAACTTAGATAATTTAACATAGGATTATAAAGATGAATAAACGTGAAAGATTCAACCATAGGCGGAATTCGAACCCACATTTCTCGATCTCCAAACCAGAGTGTTTACCAATTAAACCACTAGTTAAAAACATGAAGACAAACAGACGTGTAAAAGTTATAATGATAATCAAATTTTTCTATTTTCACAGGTTTCAATCAATTTCAATGGAAACATATAAGAAAGCAAGGAGTTTTTTATAGAGACCAAGTCCGTTTCCCAACCACCCGAGAGGTAGAACTTATGGTTCGTTGCTTTTTTTTTGATAAAGTGGAAAGCGTCCCCAGGAGGCCTACAAACCACTAGCAATCGATAACAAAATAATTATATAAACAAGTTTTATTCCTAATAATCGTTAAGGTTATTGTTTCCTCACCAGTTTTCAGATAAGTATGACTACATACAAATTAATTAGAACGGATTAATAATTCATCAAAATGCTTATCGGAGGAGGATGGTTGTACAAGCGATAAGCCCACCCAAAATCAATTAGGGTTCCCTAGATTTCTGAATGAATACATAATCATTTCATTATCGAAAATTCATCATTCTTCAACACAAGTTATTATTCTTATAACTAAAATGTTAAATATGCTTATCCTTGAACTATTCAGGTTATACCCTATGATAAAATATTAGATTCTAATAAATACAATGGAAAGTATATATCGATATTAATATTGCAGCTACATAATCATTATTCTTATAACTAAATGTTAAATATGTTTATACTCGAACATTAATTATTTTGAATATAATAATATTGCAACTATATCTAAATGAAAATGAACCGCCAACCAATTACTCTAATCACGCTTACAATAAATATTATTCTTATAACTAAAATGTTAAATATGCTTATCCTTGAACTATTCAGGTTATACCCTATGATAAAATATTAGATTCTAATAAATACAATGAAAAGTATATATCGATATTAATATTGCAGCTACATAATCATTATTCTTATAACTAAATGTTAAATATGTTTATACTCGAACATTAATTATTTTGAATATAATAATATTGCAACTATATCTAAATGAAAATGAACTGCCAATCAATTACTCTAATCACGCTTACAATAAATATTATTCTTATAACTAAAAATGTTAAATATGCTTATCCTTGAACTATTCAGCTTATATCCTATGATATAATATTAGATTCTAATAAATGTGAAATGGGTATATTGTAACTATATGTAAATATCAATAATAATAACTACATCTGAATAGATATGAATAATAATATTACATCTAAAATGTAAATGAAACAAAAATCACTAATCATATAACTAAATGTTAAATGTGCTTATATTCAAACTATTCAGCTTATATCCTATGATATAATATTAGATTCTAATAAATGTGAAATGAGTATATTGTAACTATATGTAAATAGATATCAATAATAATAACTACATGTGAATAGATATCAAAAATATTACAGCTACATCTAAGTGCTAAATATGTTTATACTCGAAAATTAATTGAGGGAATATAAAATATATTCTAATAAATAGAACGAAAAGTGCATATCGATAATAATATTACAGCTAAAATGTAAATGAAACAAAAATCACTAATCATATAACTAAATGTTAAATGTGCTTATATTCAAACTATTCAACTTATATCCTATGATATAATATTAGATTCTAATAAATGTAAAATGGGTATATTCTAACTACATGTAAATACACTACAAACACTAGCTCGCGAGGGAATTTCTAGAGACTGGAGCACTTCGTGCAACTCATCCAACTCATAGAGGAAAAAAGGATCGTTACACATGATAGGAAGAATAAAACTCTTTATATGCAATAATCTTTATTGAAATTACATATTCCAGAATACATTAACATTTATTGAAATTACATATTTCTGAAGCCTGGTATATCTTCTTCTTCTTCATATACAAATGTTAATTTACAATTTTCATCCATACTATACAGTCTATTGTTGATTTTTACAGATGATGTAGATTTATTTTCAATGAATGGAGGCTTATCTGAGTATCCTTTGATGAAACACATGTTTACAACGACATTCCCATCCTTTTCTACCCGTTCCATCGCCCTCCAAATAGGCGCAACTATATTTTCCGTAGTCCATTGTTGACCTTGAATTTCCACAGTATCGAAAAGGTGAATGCTTTGCGGTGTACAATATTGGAATTTTGCCTCTATCCTCAAAACATTTTGTATGTTTTTTCCTGAGAGGTTATGTTCAAGTAGGAATTTCTGACCTAGGGCTCCGTAGGGCGCCTGTTGGAATGCCCGAAGCATCATTCGATCAAACACCGGTGTGAACTGCATCAAGAAAGATAATTTCATATCGGGATGTTTACTTAACTTATGCCTTTTCACATTGTACTTTCTAGTATAGCTTTTTTGGCATAACTCGCAGGAGTACATGTTTAGCGTGTGTGTTCGCTACGACACCTGATTAATAACTGACACCTCCATTGATCGCTCCAATATATATACTCAAACTACCTGCTGTTGTTGTTCAATGTCTTCTTCTTCATCATCTTCTGGGGAGAGTAGGGTTTCGGGTGTATGTCTTGATAGAATATGGCTCACATCTGCAGGTTAACCCTAGGAAAATGAGTGTTTTGAGGGAATTGTCAAGGCTTGATAGAATCTCGCTCGCATCTACAGAATAACCACTAAACAAATTAATGCACTTATGATATATAGTAAGATTGAAATGAAATAGAACAACTCACTTATCTTGCGTCTTGCGTTTTCGTAAATACATCCAACCTGTTGGTCAACTCTTGAACATAATCGTCAAATTTACCCATTTTCACTATGTTACACACCCAGCTTACAAGAATACTATTTTTTCCCTATGAAGTACCTAGAGTTTTATACACACAATATTTAATTCAAAGTCCTACGAATTAAATTAGTTCCCAGGAAAAAATGATAAAGTTGTTATCGGTTGAGGAAAAAATGTATGCGGATAAATATTTCAAGGAAGTTTCTACAATCACGCGATTCCAAATAGAATGTAACATCCTGCTTGTGGTTACAGTCAACTTATTATCATGATATAACAGGCGACGAGACATCCTGCATACCGTGTGAACATAACAGGAAAGTGATAAGAAGTTCCTATAAACTCGATGTGCGTACAATTCAATCATTCAACAGCTTGGTTCGGAACAAGTAAGTCGTACTTACCTGTGCTCTGTGTTCAGCTCGTTAAATATATTTTGTGAAAAACTTTCAATCAAGTGTCAGTGCTTTAGTGCAATAATAATGTAAGTTAACATATTTTATATCTTACTTTTATGCTTCACCATCTATCCTAAGGTCTAAAGGGTGGTCAACTTTTCCCAAATGGAAACACGACAGGTATCTCCTTTAGGGGAGAGATAGTATCAACTTCGGTATCTGTAATCCCCACCTACAAAATGGGTTGTTACCATCAGAGGTTAGGTATATACAGTGTTTTTCATTTGCTTTAGCAGCATTAAAGGGAATTGTCGCCTGATGGCTATGAAAGAACCGCCTTGTTGCTTTACACATATATTAAATTGATTAATTTCAAAAAATCAGACATTCATGTGCATCTAATGGAAGTAGATTATATAGTCGACACATTGTCACACCGGAAGTGAGACCGGAAGTGGTGATTTTATTGCATATTCAGAATCTACGTGATGTGCTGAATAAGAATATACTATTTATATGTCAATCAGTTTGACCGATCTCTCGCGATAAGGATTTGAAATTTTTATTTTTTAAAGTGGGGCTTCATGGGTATCAAATGAAAGGTCTCAACAAGTAGAGTATGAATTTTATGGCTTACATAGAGAAAAATTTAATATCGAGGGTATAAACAGGAAAAACTGTAAATTTTGTTGCAACCATAGCTTCAGGGGTATTGAATGAAAGGCCTTGATGTGTAGAATATGAATTTTATGATTTACATAGAGAAAAATCTAATATCGAGGGTATAAACAGGAAAAACCTGTAAATTTTGTTGCAACCATAGCTTCATGGGTATTGAATGAAAGACCTTGATGTGTAGAATATGTATTTCTACTTTTTCCTCGAAAATCTATCATTTATATGCATCTGATGGAAGTAGATTATATAGTCAACACATTGTTACACCGGAAGTGAGACCGGAAGTGGTGATTTTATTGCATATGCAGAATTTACGTGATGTGCTGAATAAGAATATACTATTTATATGTCAATCAGTTTGGCCGATCTCTCGCGATAAGGATTTGAAATTTTTATTTTTAAAGTGAGGCTTTATGGGTATCAAATGAAAGGTCTCAACAAGTAGAGTATGAATTTCATGGTTTACATAGGGAAACATCTAATATCGAGGGTATAAACAGGAAAAACTGTAAATTTTGTTGCAACCATAGCTTCATGGGTATTGAATGAAAGGTCTTGATGTGTAGAATATGAATTTCAACACAAAAAATCTATATGTAAAATTGGAGGGGAGCGCATAAATATGACATTATCAGAATCGGGAGAAAATGGGGTAGGGTGCAACTGTTTTATATCTGTAGATGTAGAATAAGTGACTACATAGTTTATATATGTAAAAACAATGCGTATGGGCTGATATAAACAAATTAAAAAAAAAGTTCAATATTCGGTCGTCGATGAAGTAATATACCAGCGTGTAATATACTCATAATCTCAATAGCGCCCCCGCCTCAGAAGTAGGTAATTTAATATCCTTATAAACATTCCGTTTTGAGAGGCTCATGGAGAAGATAACATTTTTATATGGAGAGAAAGCTATTAGGAAAATTCGACAGTTTCATCTAGAAGAGGATATGATTACACGCATCATTATCGAGATGTGGTGTCAGGATCAGAGGGTGTCATGTTATGTATTATACATAGATGATAAACCAGCCTCTTTCGTGCTAATGTCTAGTATGGATTATGATCCACTAGGTAAACATACCAATCCAAAAACGATGAATTTCATTTATACCCTGAAGGAGCACCGTAAAAAAGGATATGCAGCAAAATTGGTAATGCACACCAAGAAGATGAATCAATTTTCAGCATTCTGCTCAAATAGCGATTCGGAAAAATTGCTTACAAAATCTGGGTGTATCAATTATGGAGATAAACATGGCAGTGTAATGTTTAGATACCCGTGATATATCCTGAATTATGAATGATAATTGTACAAATAGAAAAAAGTTTATTAGAATCATTCTTTATTTCATAATCTGATGAATTGAATTAGCTAATTACGGAATGATGGTATATAAGTAAAAAAAAAAATAGTGAAAATCATTCAATTACCTATAAATTCAAGTCTGAAATAGCGATAGATTGCTCATAAATTCAAGGTGGGGTTAGAAGTTCATTAATAAATAGTCAAACGGAAACATGTATTGATCAGCTGAGAAAATATGTAATAATGAGAAAACCGCTGTTGCTGATTGCTGTTTCAACTCAAGATAGTGAAAGAGAAAATAAGACTGATAATTAATTATAATGGAAACTAATGAAGCAAAGTTGAAAAATCTCACACTATCCCGAATAAAAATTGCTGTCTTGAGTAATTGAGGGGTGATAATGTAAACAAAGTTCAAAAATTAGATAACGATTCTGAATAAGAAATTCATAATGAAAGAAAATTAAAACCGTTAGAATTCATAACCTATTAGATTGGAAATTCTCATATTGCAGTTAACTGGGAATTGATAATGAAAGAAATTAAGACCATTAGAATTCATTAGAATGGAAACTGATAATGTGAATAGAGTTCAAAAAATTCTCATATTGCGGTTGATAGCGAGTGAAATTAAAACTAATAGAATTAAGTAAACGGAAACTGATAACAAGAACTGTGAGAGAGATATGTTGATGAAAAATTCTTGTTATGAGACTAATAAAGTGAACATATTTAATGTAATGATTTCGAGCTAAAGCTCTCTCTGAATATATCCTAAGTGTACGTGTGTTTACGCTAATCAAGATTTTTGAATATCTGTAATCTCTCCTCCAATATTAGAAAAAAAGTTCAATATTCGGTCGTCGATGAAGTAATATACCAGCGTGTAATATACTCATAATCTCAGTTTAAGTCATACGGGTGATTATACAGCAACATATAACCTTATAAGTCACCGGTACATAACGTTCGAGAGTTTATATAAAGGGGTGATTTCAAGAGCGAAAATTTTATAAATATCATCCTGCTGTTTCCATATAAGTCGTCGTCTGTAATCTCAACAGAAAACCTTATAAGTCACCGGTACATAACGTTCGAGAGTTTATATAAAGGGTGATTTCAAGAGCGAAAATTAGATACACATCCTGTTGCATATAGGTAATTATACAACAACATACACCTTATAAGTCACCGATACATAACGTTCGAGAGTTTATATAAAGGGGTGATTTCAAGAGCGAAAATTAGATACACATCCTGTTGCATATAGGTAATTATACAACAACATACACCTTATAAGTCACCGATACATAACGTTCGAGAGTTTATATAAAGGGGTGATTTCAAGAGCGAAAATTTTATAAATATCATCCTGCTGTTTCCATATGACTCGTCGTCTGTAATCTCAACAGAAAAACCGGATTCCGTATAATTTCCTTAGGTATATATAACTCGAGTTCTCCTTCAATAATTCTCGGGTGGAAGTTGGAGAAGATCTCATCCATTTTTTTCAAACGATAAAATTTACTAATTTTCAATTCTACCGCAGATCAAGATGTCCATTTTCACCGATTTGGTGAAGCATATCGCGGCTCTACTCAGTCTTCTAACCCCCCACTATGATGGAACAGTGGCTGCTGAGGGATTGCGGGAATGCGCTTTAGGGATAAGGAGAATTCATAAGGCATTAAAATCGGCGAAATCTATTGGTGAGAAGCAGCAGCTGATATCAGCATTAGGAGCTCTTAAGACGCTGCGGGTTCAGATAAAATCTGAGCAGAAGAGGGGATCTGGTGTGGATTCACGAAAAGAAACAGCGTGGGATCGAGTTCATTGGGCTGATTCCATGTCTGCATTCAACAGCCGCATCCGTACTGGGATCATTTCAAACTTGAAACATAAGGATCCGAAGGCGTTTATGTTGGACTGTAAAGCTCTTTTCAAGAGGAGAATTCAGAATGCGTTGAAGAAGGATGAGGCAGTTAAAGTTAATGCAGTATTCTGTGGAGAATTCCAGATTGCTAAGGCGGAGCAGATAACCACCGAATTCAAGTACTTCACCACATCCAATTCACCAATCTTTCGGGACACCAACTTAGATAGTTGGTTTGATAATAAGATTATGAAGCCTATATTGACTCAATTGGAAGAGTTCCAAGAGAGAGACAGCGGGTGGGCGTTGACAAAGATTATCAATTTGGGGGTGAATATTAACAAGTTCACGCCTCAGCTAGGATCTTCATATATTGATTTACCTGTCCAGATCAAACGTAAAGAGGCATGCATTAATGTGAAAAATGATGATGATGCATGCTTCGCATGGGCTGTGACATCAGCGCTATACCCAGCAGCTACCCATTCAGATAGAATTAGTTCGTACCCTCACTACAAGGAAGTATTAAAATTGAAAGGGATTCAATTTCCGATGACAATGCGACAGATTCCTAACTTTGAGAAGCAGAATGAAGTCTCCATCAACGTATACATCTTAAATAAAAGTGGAAAGTCATTCGCTACTTTACCTACCTACCTTACGAAGGAGAAGAGGGGTAAACACGTTAACCTTCTACTTATTCAAGATCGATACTTTGGGAAGGAAGAAGAAGATAGCGACGATATGACCCCAATCCGTTTCCATTACGTATGGATCAAAGATCTATCACGTCTGGTTTCTTCACAGCTTAGTAAACATGATGGTCGAAAATTCTTCTGCGAACGATGCCTCCATTACTTCCGCTCTGAGGAAAAGTTGGGTAAACATACTGAAGACTGTGAGAAGCTGAATAGCTGTAAGGTTAAGATGCCGGAAGTTGGAAAGAATATCCTAAAATTCAAAAATTTTAAGAATAAAGTGAAAGCTCCATTTGTGGTATATGCAGATCTAGAAAGCGTTCTTACACCCACTTCGGATCCGAAGAAGCCTCAACAACATATCCCTGCAGCTATCGGCTATTACATGAAATGTTCATATGAAGATTCCCTATCCTTCTATCGAGCCTATCGCGGCGTGGATTGCATGAGTTGGTTCGCAGATCAGATGAAAACTCTCGCAGAAGATTTGGGTACAGTTTTCTGGTGTCCATATGACATCGATATGTCTGAGGACGATGAAGCTGCATTCAGAAGGGCGAGCTGTTGCCACATTTGCGAACAGCCATTCTCGGAAGCTGATAAAAAAGTGCGAGATCATAATCACCTGCTACCACTGAGAAATTATCGAGGAGCAGCACATGAAGAGTGTAACATAAACTATCAAGATACACATGTTGTTCCTATAGTTTTTCACAATCTTTCCAATTACGATGCAAACTTTATCATCGAAGATGTGGCTTCGCGAATGGGTGGTAAAATCGACCTACTCCCAATAACCAAAGAGAAATATATAAGTTTCACCAAGCATGTCGATGATACCCCCATTCAACTCAGATTCATCGACTCGTTTAGATTCATGAATTCGTCCTTGGATAAGTTGGCATCATACTTGGGCGATTACCCAAATTTGAAATGTCAGTTTGGAGAACTTGATGATGAACGAGTTAAGCTTCTAACCAAGAAAGGTGTTATGCCGTATGATTATGTCGACTCGTTTGATAGATTCTCTGAGTCTTTTTTACCACCAATTGAGGCTTTCTACAATAAATTAGAAGATAAGCCGTGCCCTCGAAGACTGTACCAGAGAGCCCAGCTGATATGGGGGAAATTTGGATGTCAAAACTTGGGGCATTATGTTGATTTGTACATGAAGACCGACATAATGCTACTGGCTGACGTTTTTGAACAATTCAGGAGTAGCTGTCATCAAACATATAATCTGGATCCTGCGCACTACTTTACACTTCCCGGCTTTACTTGGGATGCGATGCTGAAACATACGAGACAAGAACTTGAGCTTCTCACAGATCTCGATTTATTTCTATTCGTGGAATTAGTCAAGTATGTTCTAAGCGTAGAGCTCACGCCAACAATAAATATATGCCGAATTATAATCCATCGAAAGCTGATTCTTATTTGATGTATTATGACGTCAATAACCAGTATGGTTGGGCCATGAGTCAAGCTCTCCCGTATGGTGGATTTGAATGGTGTGATACAAATATTGATGTTACTACAGTTCCAGATGATTCTGATGTAGGATATATTTTAGAAGTCGATTTGGAGTACCCTAAACATCTGCATGATCAACATAAAGATTTACCCTTCTGCCCTCTACATATTAATCCTCAAACGGGCAACGCCCCTGCTTCATCAAATGCACCATCAAAATTGATGGCAACACTTCACCCTAAGGAGAAGTATGTCATACATTACCGTAGCCTCAAGCAAGCTCTGGAAAACGGATTGATCCTTACCAAAATTCATCGTGCCTTGAAATTCAAGCAGGCTCAATGGCTTAAAGCCTACATAGATCTTAACACTGACCTTCGGAAGGCTGCGAAGAATGAGTTCGAGAAGAATCTATTCAAATTGATGAATAATGCGGTGTTCGGCAAGACAATGGAGAATATTCGCAAAAGAGTGAATGTTCGCCTACTTACCGAGTGGGGTGGGCGGTATGGAGCTGAATCATATATTTCTAAGCCTGAGTTCAAGAGCTGCACCATCTTCAACGAGAATTCGGTAGCTGTAGAGCTAAATAAGTTGGAAGTGTGGTTAAATAAACCTATTTATGTAGGAATGTCTATATTGGATTTGGCTAAGACAACTATCTACGACTTCCATTATGGATATATGAATCAGACGTTTGGGAATAGTTGTTCTGTACTGTATACAGATACAGATTCTCTTATCTATGAGTTAAGGGAAGATCCTTATGATGTAATGAAACGTGACTGCCATCAATACTTCGACACCAGTGACTACCCAGTTGACAACATCTATGATATTCCACTTGTTAATAAGAAAGTATTAGGGAAGATGAAGGATGAGAACAACGGAACCCCCATGACCGATTTTGTAGGCCTGAGGTCAAAATTATACGCAATTAAGATATTGACTTCAGAGGATGATGTTACTAGACTGCTTCAAGATCTTAAAGCAGCTGAGTATGACGAGTCTGAAATTAATGATATTATACGGAATTATGGCGTAACAAAAAAAGCTAAGGGAGTAAAATTTTCCATCGTTAAAAACAGAATCGATTTTGAAGACTATGTTGAGTGCCTTGAAAAGTGGAAAGAGGTATCAGTTACTCAACATTTAATCAAAGCGGAAAAACATAAAGTGTTCTCCATCAGTCAGGAGAAGATTGCGCTGTCACCCAACGATGATAAGCGGTACTTGATTCCTGGAACTTTCGCTACGCTTCCTTGGGGGCATTATGCAATCATGGACGCAGATTAGTGATTATTAGTTGAATATATTAACATAATTATACGGCTGTTGTACGCAGCTTATATGATTTGTGATTGGTTAACGTTCCATATACGATGGAGGAAAAAAAAAATATGTATGCAGCCCCGACATGTTGGTGATCTGATTAACTTCTCAATATCATACACCAAAATGAAAATGTGCTTTCTTCAAAATAAATGATATAATAAATAGCGATATTTCATTTCTCATACATATCACACAAACCATAAACGATTCGAAGCTGCTTGCGAGTCGCTTCCAAGTCGCTTGCGAGTCGCTTGCGAGTCGCTTCCGAGTCGCTTCCGAGTCGCTTCCGAGTCGCTTGCGAGTCGCTTCCGAGTCGCTTGCGAGTCGCTTGCGAGTCGCTTCCGAGTCGCTTCCGAGTCGCTCGCGAGTCGCTTCCGAGTCGCTTGCGAGTCGCTTCCGAGTCGCTTGCGAGTCGCTTCCGAGTCGCTTGCGAGTCGCTTGCGAGTCGCTTCCGAGTCGCTTGCGAGTCGCTTCCGAGTCGCTTGCGAGTCGCTTCCGAGTCGCTTGCGAGTTGCACGAAGTGCTCCAGTCTCTAGAAATTCCCTCGCGAGCTAGTGTTTGTAGTGTATTTACATGTAGTTAGAATATACCCATTTTACATTTATTAGAATCTAATATTATATCATAGGATATAAGTTGAATAGTTTGAATATAAGCACATTTAACATTTAGTTATATGATTAGTGATTTTTGTTTCATTTACATTTTAGCTGTAATATTATTATCGATATGCACTTTTCGTTCTATTTATTAGAATATATTTTATATTCCCTCAATTAATTTTCGAGTATAAACATATTTAGCACTTAGATGTAGCTGTAATATTTTTGATATCTATTCACATGTAGTTATTATTATTGATATCTATTTACATATAGTTACAATATACTCATTTCACATTTATTAGAATCTAATATTATATCATAGGATATAAGCTGAATAGTTTGAATATAAGCACATTTAACATTTAGTTATATGATTAGTGATTTTTGTTTCATTTACATTTTAGATGTAATATTATTATTCATATCTATTCAGATGTAGTTATTATTATTGATATTTACATATAGTTACAATATACCCATTTCACATTTATTAGAATCTAATATTATATCATAGGATATAAGCTGAATAGTTCAAGGATAAGCATATTTAACATTTTTAGTTATAAGAATAATATTTATTGTAAGCGTGATTAGAGTAATTGATTGGCAGTTCATTTTCATTTAGATATAGTTGCAATATTATTATATTCAAAATAATTAATGTTCGAGTATAAACATATTTAACATTTAGTTATAAGAATAATGATTATGTAGCTGCAATATTAATATCGATATATACTTTTCATTGTATTTATTAGAATCTAATATTTTATCATAGGGTATAACCTGAATAGTTCAAGGATAAGCATATTTAACATTTTAGTTATAAGAATAATATTTATTGTAAGCGTGATTAGAGTAATTGGTTGGCGGTTCATTTTCATTTAGATATAGTTGCAATATTATTATATTCAAAATAATTAATGTTCGAGTATAAACATATTTAACATTTAGTTATAAGAATAATGATTATGTAGCTGCAATATTAATATCGATATATACTTTCCATTGTATTTATTAGAATCTAATATTTTATCATAGGGTATAACCTGAATAGTTCAAGGATAAGCATATTTAACATTTTAGTTATAAGAATAATAACTTGTGTTGAAGAATGATGAATTTTCGATAATGAAATGATTATGTATTCATTCAGAAATCTAGGGAACCCTAATTGATTTTGGGTGGGCTTATCGCTTGTACAACCATCCTCCTCCGATAAGCATTTTGATGAATTATTAATCCGTTCTAATTAATTTGTATGTAGTCATACTTATCTGAAAACTGGTGAGGAAACAATAACCTTAACGATTATTAGGAATAAAACTTGTTTATATAATTATTTTGTTATCGATTGCTAGTGGTTTGTAGGCCTCCTGGGGACGCTTTCCACTTTATCAAAAAAAAAGCAACGAACCATAAGTTCTACCTCTCGGGTGGTTGGGAAACGGACTTGGTCTCTATAAAAAACTCCTTGCTTTCTTATATGTTTCCATTGAAATTGATTGAAACCTGTGAAAATAGAAAAATTTGATTATCATTATAACTTTTACACGTCTGTTTGTCTTCATGTTTTTAACTAGTGGTTTAATTGGTAAACACTCTGGTTTGGAGATCGAGAAATGTGGGTTCGAATTCCGCCTATGGTTGAATCTTTCACGTTTATTCATCTTTATAATCCTATGTTAAATTATCTAAGTTATCTTCGTGATTCAGAAAATTTAATTCTATATCTCTTAAGTTACATACACGATAGTGACCAATTAGACAAAGAAACTTCAAAACTTATATATATACCTATATAAACGCTTTAACGTATGGAGTTTGTAAAAGTCGTGCTTGTGAAGGAAAATAGTATAGATTCCTAATGGGGATATTTATATTATTATTATTAGTATTTTATTCCTCATCAACCCATCATAGTTCGTGAACGATGATGTCAGCTTGTTGAATCACGTGCTAAACAAGTGTCTGAATGTTGATAATGATCGCTTATGAAGATACTATAGCTCTACTCAATATTCAGATTTTTATGAAGCATGTGTTTTGAATGTCATATAGATTAGCGCATATGAAGATATTCATATGATTATTATCCTCATCTATTCCTCATCATAGTTCTACCTCTTGGGTGGTTGGGGAACGAGCTCGATCTACATAAAACTCCTCCTCGTATATATGTCTCCATTGAAATTGATTGAATTTTATAAAAAGCTAACTATCCGTCTGTCTGTCTGTCTGTCTGTCTGTTCCTATGAAGAAATGTGTGTTGATGAAAAATGTTTTATTAGTATATTTTTGCATACTGAAAAAATTATATTAGCACATCTATATGTTTAAGATGATTAAAAATGTATTTTGTTATATAGCAATCGAGCTGTACAGATAGTTCGTGATGTATAACACCGCTTCATCTAGATTCTGTATAGGTACTAGACTCCAACCCTCCTACACTTATATATTGTATACCTCGAATTACCGAATTCGCCTGCAAATCTTATTATATAACGTTCACAGCGCTTATAGGGTACTACGTTAATAATTATTAACAATATTTCCATCGCCGACAGCTAGATTTCAGGTCATATTATGCGATTTACAATCAATATGATTCGAATATATATACATACTACATGTTTGATTTAAAATAAAGTATTCTCATCGCGTTTGAAGGTGATTGGCGTATCTTTCTTATCGCTCGAGCGAGCTGTAGCTCTACCGCAAAATTGATAGTGAATATTGTTCAACCTGCGACATAAACTTATTTGATTTATATCGGATAATTTATGAAACATACATGAATGAATATTATAACGAATTATGTTTTACTTCGGAACTAATTTTGGAAAAAAACATTTTATATATATTCATATTACTTTCGGATAACTTATGAAACTACTTTAACATTGAAGGATCGCGCGCATCATTACGATAATTCCAAGTTGAATACATTGCTGTTGGACATGATTTGGCACAACCTTATCGCATAAGTAAGCTAATGATGTATACTTATAATATTATAACGAATATTGTACTCGCTAGTACTAATCAAGCAAAAAGTCCTTAGATGATTCAATAGTTATTTCTGCAAACGCTTCATAATATCGCTATTATGAGAAGCAGCATTTTTTTAAACTATCGCATGTTAGATGTTATGATCCCCTTATTGAAGATTTGTGGAGCAGCCGATGCATCGCGACCGATATCATTATAACTCAGACAAAACCCTGAGACTAACGGCATGTACAAACAACCCCACATTTCGTTGAAGAATCCTGCAAGGTAGATACCTCGCTGAAGACCTGCGTGATAGAAGACATCATTATACCTGCACACTCTGTATAACCTCACATACACACCTGTCTCGTTGGAGATCGCGCCAGCTTCATTCAAATTCACATGACTAACGTCATACATAAACAATCTGTATAACCTCACATTCCATACCCCATTGAAGTCCCCCAACTCCATTTTGTATACTAAAAAATAATTTCCATATATGTTTAAGATGATTGAAATCGCATTTTGTAATATAGCAATCAAGTAAGGTACAGACAGCTTGAATAAAACGTTTTTGAAAGTAATTTCCTTATAAACATCGCGTTTGAGGGAGATGCAGAAGATATCATTTCTATACTATATATAACATTCCATCTATGCATTCAAGGAACAGCAGCCCTCCCATGATACCTCCGATGAATGCCCGGTCTCTTTCAAAAATCACGTGACTGACGGCATGTACAAACAACACTATTTCAAAACCCCTATGGGCTAGCGCTATGAAGTCTCACATTCCATACCTCGCTTCGTGACATACCTGCATGACTAACGTCATGTAAAACAATTACCTGCATCATATAGACTGCAATATACTCGCACTCAGACCGGATACACCGCGGTTATATCTACAATATTAAAATCGCTTATTCTCAATTCCTCCATAGCTGAGCGGTTAAGGAGCTGGCTTTTGGATTTCGTTTCTCGGGTTCGATTCCCGTGTGTACAAAAATATTTCATTTTCAGTAGAAGTGTTTATATACTAGATTAAATTGTTTCAAATCCTCCGCGGTTAAGCCGCCTAACTTTAGAGTTTATTTCCCGGGTTCGAATCTCGGCGTGTAGAAAAATCATTTCAGTAGAATGTGAGTACTCAGATACCTAATTCATAGACTTCAGCTTGCCCCGACCATAGTTAAGGAAGATCCATAGACAGATGGTTAGTTCACAGACTTGACCCGACCATAGTTAAGGAAGAACCATAGACAGATGATTAGTTCACAGACTTCGGGAACCATAGAAATATGACCAGTTCATAGAACCATAGACTACCTACCCCTATCGATATGACTGCGCATGCGTGATTGTGGATGACCTTGAAGGGGACCGTTTTCGGTAAAATGAACCTTAGATTTCCTTATGGAGATTTAAATGCAAAAAAGGGTGATTTTGGTCCCGAACTGTCCTAGCACATCTACTAATTTCATTTATGAAAAGCTATTCACCCGTCCTAGAGATGACCTAGACAATATCACCCTATCCTCCAGGTATATTGTGGAGTTTTTTCACTATCAGAATCGTGTTCAGCGACCTCAAAAACCGCGAGTAAACATATCCATTCAATTTCCGAGCAAATTTCGGAAAAACCTCGTGCAGGGCCGGAACTACAATAGGGCAACCGGGGCCTTGCCACGGGGCCCCCGGGCTCGGGGGGTCCCCTGAGCGAAGGACAAAAACAGAAAAAAAGTTTCGAAGTGCAAGCATTTTTAGCGCTGTCTCATTGTTCTTCGTTATGTGAAAACTTATTCACTGATTAATTTATTTATTTAGAATAATAAAAGCTATTGCGAAAAACCTGTTTAATATAATTACCTCTAAGCCTATAAGATTCTGTACAAATCTTGAGCGGTATTGTCAGAAGTGTGAGATTCCATAAACGTAAAGAATTTATCATTTTATGGAGAGTTTTTTCCGAAGTTACCCTTTCCTCAGATATACAACTGGCTCATTTTTTGATAATTGAAAATGCGTTACTGTCATCCAGCTACCCAGATGTTTGTACAACCCTTCTCATGTTTCTGACAGTCCCAGTCACTACGGCAAAAGCTGAACGATCGTTATCCAAATTTAAATTAATCAAAAGTTACTTGCAGAGTTCGATGCAACAAGAAAGGCTCAGCAACTTATCATTGTTATCAATCGAAAATCTGAGAGCGCGCACAATTGATTTCGATAAAGTCATTGAACAATTTATCTCTTCAAAAGCAAGAAAAAGAAAGTTCTAAAAATTTTTCCTCAAATATCGAATCGTGATTATGAGCATTAGTTTAATCGTTTAATACTAAAATCTCATCGAACAACTTCTGCATATTAGCGAATTAAAGGTGATTTATAATGACTACTCGAATATCTCATCCTTCTCTATATAATTCATAATTTTGTAATGTAAGGGATGAAAGTACCGTATAATATTATAGCTAAGAATATATTACTACTTTACATGATTGCTGATGTTATAATGTCTGATATTTTAACTAACAAATTAATATGTAATACAACGTGAAAAATGGGTAAGACAAATAAAACAAATTATTTATGAATAGAAATAATGATGCCTCGTTTTTTTTTTATTACAAAAATTTTGAAAAATTGAGTAGACAAACTCAATAGAGAAATAGGGCCCCGAACTTAGTCTTGCCCCGGGGCCCCTTAAACTCTATGTCCGGCCCTGCTCGTAGATGATCCTCACAACCAGGACCTGGGGACCAGGTATATCATATGGATTTTTCGACATCATATTCGTGATCAGCGACCACAGAAACCCCTGAGTAACCAAATTGGTTGCATTTGCACGAAAGCTCGCGTGGATGTCCAGAAGACAACCTGGACAACCGAGTCACCCAGGTCTCCAAGTGTATTGTGTAATTTTTTCAATATGAGAATCGTGTTCAGAGAATTCGAAAATCCCTTCCAAAAAAATTCCGAGAAAATCTCGTGAATGACCCTCACAACTAAGACTTTCTGGTTCTCAGGTACATTATATTGTTTTTCTGACATCATATACGTGTTCAACGATCCCAAAAACCTCCGAGTAACAAATTTGGATCGATTTTCACATTGTATTTGATTAAAATTGAAAATTAAAATGATTTTTTCATTTGCTTCAAAAATTGCACATGAAATTATGCATTTTTTCGATGCAGAAATGCAGTTCTCCGTTTGTATAAGATTTGAAAACTGAACAAATGGAGTGAATGCATCAAGGAATCGGATGCAAAAAACCGCATCTCAATCCATCTTACTTCTCAGGTTTTCGGACTTTTGACCTATTTTTCTGTTAATTTTCCTCGACTATATAAGTAGTTGCCAATCTTGACGTGAACAGCTCCCGTTTAAATCGGGAAGTTCAAGAACTTGAATAAAATATGAAGCATGCTGTGGCTGTGGTAGTTCCGGATAAATTTTCATATATGAGTCCAGTAGTTTTAATTGATTCTATATTTCGACTGCTACAAATTTCACAACGTTCCGAATGAGCAATATCTGAAAATCATTGGTATAACTTGTTAGGAGATGAATTAACAGAAAAACGTTTTCAATAGATAATTTGACGCTAAAAGTTACCACGTAATTATTTGCATTAGAAACAGCGAACTTTAAACGTAACAGTTCATCTGATGAATTTTCCAGCCAAGTTACTTCATAATTAACTCTTGGCTGGGAAGATTTGAATCTTTTACTCCGAGTGCTTGAGAACAATTATAATTAGGATGGAAATTCTGCGCTACAAGCTCGGTTCATTTTCATCAGCTTGTTCTCGTGTGATTCTTGAATATTTTGTAAAAATGAAATCTTGACAATGAGAATATGATTACATTTTTGCTCATTTACGTAGGCGTGGAAGGAGAGGAGATATTGTGCTGACGTTGATTGGTTCAAGGACGGGTGAAGGCTTATGAGTCGGAAATATTCCATTTTAATGGGTTACACTGTAATGATCAAATATATCCGTGTGACAAAAGTGGGTACAAATAAATGAACTGTTATTTCATTATCAGTGATGAAAAACATATAACTACTGACTATAATGAATTATTCTTATTTCAGTTCATGCGACAAATTCTTCTTTATCAAAAATTGACATACTCAATTCAAACATGTCAGAAACGCTATATATCCGAGAGTATAGGTTCCTAAGATGGCCCGAAGCAATGTTTAACATTGAATAAATGGGAGTTACTGAAGTACTATTATGGATGTTAAAAGATGTTCTCTGATAGATACAATATAAAGTATAATAAGATTCTTGACCCAGTATGAATTATATATAAAAATTCTCGGGAAATAGGTCACAATAACACTTTGTTTTAAATATTCGTCTTTACGTACGTTTCGGTCTCACGACCATCATCAGAAGACTCACTATGTCTAAAAAGGGGGTTTATTAAAAAAAAAATTTTTATACATTAATTCTGACGATACAATTTCGATTATTCGTGGTTCTGTTCGTTTCGACGGCGTGGGCTCTTTTGATTGAAGTTAAATTGTGCGATTTGGACGCTTGTGCTATAATTAGTTTTAATAAACCCCCTTTTTAGACATAGTGAGTCTTCTGATGATGGTCGTGAGACCGAAACGTACGTAAAGACGAATATTCAAAACAAAGTGTTATTGTGACCTATTTCCCGAGAATTTTTATATATAATATAAAGTATGCAATCTATACTTTTGGATACTGAAATGAAAGGTTCTCTATTAATAGTTGTTTTTGTTTTAATGCTGAGTACTTATTTCGACTCCTTGTAGGTTATCTAACCGGCGTTTCTACAAATATATCAGTTTATGGTTTTTATAGACATCCATATCAACAGAGGAAGAAATGATGTTTCTGTAAAAAATCAATAGAAAATGTATGGTTTCGGCAATTACGTAGTGTGAAAATTTTGGACTTTCTGGAGCAATGAATAAAACTCGAATTTACAGAAGAAAAATGTCATTCAATTCCTAATTAATGCTGACAAATTGTTTCACCAACCTGTGGCAGCTTGGGATTATCTAATGAATTGAAATTATATCCTCGAATATCAGAAATAAATCTCAATGTAGTGAAAAATTAAAGATGGGGGTAAACATAACCCTCATCAGTCGTCGGATGCGCATCACACATGACCAGGTCCAAGCTTCTAAATGCAAATACAATAAATACATCTGGTGAATTGCATTTTCAGTATTGATTAAGATTGATGTAACAGAATTGGTAATAAATGAATATGAAAATATAGTCATTAAGCTTATGTTGACTTTAGCCAGATAACAATGGTAATGTGTTTCTAGTCCGAAACGATCAGTAAAGTACAAACTTATAGTTCCAGAAAGCGGTTTCGGCTTTCTCATATAGCTCATCAGAGGAACGAGCAAGGTTGCAACGTGTTTGAACAATCTCTGTTGAAAATTGTCATCATAACCAGCCATCAACATGGTAAAAAGACCAATCAAAGAAGTCAGGGGAATGTGAGACTACTGGAGTGCGCCAGATGGAGACATCAAACTATAACAATTAGGAATGAACTAGCAAACTTCCATGTTCCACCGATGAGCTCTATGAGAAGAGCGAAACAACTGTGTGGAACCATACGTTTGAGTGTTACTGATCGACTAAGAAGAACTTATCATTGTTTTGAATGAATATATATTCATATATTCATTTATTTCTAATTCTCTCACATTGGTTTGGTTTGATGATTGAGTGCGCCAGATGGCGACACCAAACAAAACCAATGTAAGGAATTCAAGAATAATTGGATTCATCAACATACTAATCCATTTCATGTTGGCTTTTGTCAGATAACAATGATTAGTTCTTTCTAGTTCGTTAGTAACGTCACAAACAAGGTAGTCCAAAATTCTCAAAATAGCGCACAATAGTCTCACATCCCAGGTAACTTTTGTGAAGTTCCAGAAATCTATCAGTCAATGTGGCATATTATTTAATTTGTTAGCGGAACATCGATTCATAGATGGTGTGAAATACTTCTGCTCTTTTCACCATGTTGTAGGCCGGTGAAAACTAACTTCTACAGAGAACGTTAGGTAACGTTGCAAGCTTGTTCGTTCGAAACAGCTGTCTGGAACTATAGTTACAGAGAGCTATTAGGAACGAGCTTGTGACGTTACTGACCGATTTGAACTCAAAAGACCTTATCATGATTGAGAGTGACACTGAAAAACCTAACCTAAGACTAGAAGAAATTTAAATTGATCCTGAAGATGCCCTGATTAATTTAATTCCAAAGCCACATCATTTAGAAACCATTAGCTAACCTTCTAAAGATGTAACATATGAAAAAGAACCTGATTTATCCAGCTCACTCACAATAATAGAAGACACTTGTAAAAGTACAAACATTCACAATGGCAACTAAATGGCGGAGGAACTTAAAAATTACTGTAATAGATGGCAGTACGATGCTATTAATCGAATCAGATTTATACCGATCTATGCAAGGGTACTGTAATAGATATTTACGATATAAGTGTCGTAAAGATTCATATTACGAAATGAGATGGGAAATTTGTCAAATGAGGCCGTTAGGCCGAGTTTGATAACCCATTGAATATCGTAATATGAGTTTACGATACGAATATAGTACATTATTTTACCTACTACCAATAATGTTAATTATTTACTCAAAATTAGTCAATATTCCAGAAATTAATGATATTAGAATCATGTAACAAGCAAGCCTTGCGCTCATTGTTGATTTATTTTGCGAACTGTCAATTTGACGCGTTCACATCAGTTTGGTATAATTGTATCGACATGAGTTCCGACTATGAAAGTGTGGATTCTGATATAGAACTTGCTGCAAATAACGCAATACAAACCCTAGTACCCGGTAAATCCAGCAATAGATACGAAAAAGAATATAAGCGATTCGAAGACTGGTGCAGTTCAAAAAAAGTCCGTGATATATCGGAGAAAATTAACTTTAACACGTTCATTCCAATTAAATTCACTTTACCGCACTAGTGCGGTAAAGTACCTCATTACGAAACTCATATCAGTGACGTAATGTTTGACATTACATATTGGTAGTAGGTAAAGTATTATTCAGAAGAAGATGTGTCAATGTTCAATGTATGTCAATGTTGTTCCGCGTTACCTTATATTGCAATCATACATTTATCACGCAGTATAGAAAGATTTAGGTATGAGAAGGAAAATGAGGGAAGTTAGTGATTTATTTTGCTATTGCACTATTCGACATTATTTCAGTCATTTCTTTGTGATATCCCTATAATTGGCCAATCTTTTCATTCGTGTTAGTATGTTAGTGTTGCGCATTTGTAAATACTAATCTTCATAAACACAAAGATATTTATAATGATGTCACCGTATGAATATCATGATCTGTATATATGTGGGATACATTTTAATCTAATGGTTATTAATTTTTATATTCAAATCAAGTTATCAGGTTTATAAATAGTAATCACAGTTTTCCTAATGACAAGAGCATATAGTATAATTCAGTAAATTAAATTCATTCGATCAGATAGTATCATGAGATTCACTCTCTATATTTATGATTTAAATGTTAATAAATTCATTTTGTATTTCAATAATTTTATTTAGTAGTGCAATTGAATTCAATAAAACCACTACATAAATACGTGAAATGTATCCGTCAATTTTCATACGGTATATTAGAGTATTTTCGAATGTTTTCATGTAAGTAGTAGGTTCATCATATATTATGTTATGAATGTATGGGATATTCAGAACATCATCTGTGAAGTTTGAACAAATTATACAAAAATTAGTATAATATCACCACGTCCGGATAATTCCAGATAACTAACGAAATTATTCAGATTTATTTTCGGTTTTATTTCAAATAATTGGTTATGGTATTGTGTACAATCACATTATATTCAAAAGCAGATAAACGAGGTAGGTAGAATGAATAATCTCATTTTCACAACGATACAATTGTACAATTGATATTTTATCAATTAAATACTTTTCAGTCGTTGGAATGAATGTTAATGTGATAATGGCATGACTAATTTCATGATGCATGACTGATTGAAATATTTGCTATTGATTCAAAATATTCCGCGACATGTTTATAGTAGCATTTTATGACAAAACAATTCTATTGATATTGTTGCACGAAAAGCAATTGAGCTTCGATTAATAAACCACGTAACCCAGCCTCATTTCCGGCCTAGAATATAATATCCCAGGATTTTTGTTGTAAGGAATTGCGTGTCTTCACTGACACAACCTCTGCAGCACATTGTCCACTTTATTCTGACTACTGGTCTTTTTCATGATTCGCGGTAGATAAATAATATCTACAAACATAAGTTTACTACAGCCCAACAGCCCTGCTAAACCGTATTTCAAATTTACTCGAGTTTGTCATTCACGACCTGATTTCAAACCAGATTTTCTACAAACTGTCTGATTATGACAACGGGTCTGTTAAATGAAGATCAACGGTAACTTCGATTATCCAAGTTCTCGCGGAATCTGTTGGAGCGGGTATTCTGGTGGATGTCGTTTATACGGACGTTAGCATAGCGTTCGACTGGTTGGATCACAAATTTGGCTTTCCTCCACACCTAAGCGCTTCTAGGTTAGCTACATGCAACGAGTCATATTCAAACAACAAATGAATAAGTTGGACATTTAGAAACTACTATCTCTTTCTCTAATTTGGTGTTTATCTTTCCAACATTCATGGGAGACATACAAAGTTTTTATTCAATATATTACATGATTTACACCGTTATTCAGCTATGTGATTCATTTTAAATCACATTTACTTGTGAAACATAACCTGCGTCATTGCGTGGAATAATACTAATTTCAAGTTTAAGGTCCGAAAACAAATAAGTCTATATTATGTCAGTTGTACATTGACAGAATCGAACCTTTCCAATACGTATGGCAGCTCAAATTGTCATATATTGCATCAACAAAGGAATATACTAAGATAAAGTTTATTTAGATTCTTCTTGTGCATATTTCAGAAAATTTTTCTATACCTGTCCTACCAAATTTCTCTCACTAATTAATTCATTTATTATCCCAAAATATGCTATGAATTGTCGATTATCAGATCATTGAGGGAAACACGACAATCAGGGGGCTTAGTCAAATCGATTGCAAATCACCACTCCCTCGACCCTGCTTTTTCTTATCTCCAGAAAAATTCCTGACTCCTTATTCACATGTTTCTTCACCGAATAAGATGAAACTTGACTATATCCTTCTCCTATAACTAATATCCTTCACTATGGTTTTTCTTCACTCGCGGGGCTCAACTCTGTAAGGAAAATCAATATTCGAATATTTGCGTTATCTTTATGACGCTGTAAGTTGCGAGAATAGGCGATTAAATGTTTATCAAGATCGTAGTCTTCTGACTTCTCGTCGTATTTTCTCCCTGCTGTATTTGATGAGTCTATTATTATTCATTAGGCTAGGTTTCGATGTATGAGCGGAAGAAGTGAAATTGTGAACTGCATTCAAACGCTTTGTTAGAAGTGATTTCTGATTTGAACGAAGATCTGAAATTGATCAATTTTCCATAAGTAAAAACTTGCTGGAATTGATGCTTGCTATCTCTCGGAAAATGTTCCTCGCAGGGCCCTGACTTTTGTCTGCTCCCATTACCTCACTTCCTAAGGGAAAGTATTATTACAGATTCACCACTCCTACTCCTCCTAAAGATCATGAATCATGACTCAAGTGTTCCACATGATTGCCCCAAAATCACCAGAGAGTATCTTACGCCAATAAGCATCAATGAATGTACACTATGCGTGCACCCAGTTTGCGTGTAAGTCACTTTGTTGTGCGTGAAATTATTGCAAAATTAGAAAACTTCGAATTCATGTATGTATGAACATCACCATTCTTCAACCTGTAGACTAACACTATCATTTGTAAATTTAGAGTTGTATGTGTATCTCTCAATATGTACCTATTCCTTCGAAAAATTATGTTTAAAATACTGGTACAATTATATAAGGGATGGCCTACTGATTCAAAAATCTGTCTCTTTGTCTGTTTCTGGTTGATATTTCCATTTGGCAGTATCATACGTCCGTCCGTCGATGCATCCTTCTTACATCCTTCGTAAATATCTTGGAAACTATGCGGTTATTTTCAAAATTTTATTATTAGCACACTATTCTCAAATATTTAGTTTGTTGAATATGCATGTTGGTAGGGCATACATGTCTTCAAATCAGACGGACGTATACCCAACCATTTGTAAAATGGTCAAGGAACGAAGGTCTCCAATACACACTTTGATACGTTGACGACGAAACATAAAATCGACCATTATATCCTTTAGAAGAAGCACTTCCTTGTAAAGTGACGAAACAGAACGAGAACGAGATATCAAAATAATCTTACTCACACATAAGGATAGCACTGCCTCACAGATACGTCATATTTTTGAAAAAGATTTCTCACCTGTTATACTGAATTGTTTAGAGTTACAAGAGAGTTGAAAGATTCCCCAATCTGCGGTTGCTTCTACGAGGAGGAATTTCAAAGAAACAGAAACTCTGATATCTACTTGATGGAGAAAGTGTTTAGAAATTTTTTTTATGAATTATACGTCACATGATATGAAATAAAAGATAAAAGTTGCATAGAAAATACACACGTTCTATTGATGAATACAATGTACCCATTGGGGAGAACATTGGGAATCAGATGTGGACTAAGCCCTGCGAGCACATTCACTCCAGCTGTCTCGTTGAATCAAACAGTTAAACAAGATAAACCTGTCTTTGGAACCTCAACCTTCCGACATATGAAAGTCTAGGTGGGATGCACTTAAGTTGCATTCAATAGTGAGTGTCAAAATTTTACGTTGGGATTATTAATTTTTACAAAAAACAAAACTCGTTCTATGAAGTTAATGCAACACGTTTCCTTAAGCTTATCTTTCACATGGTTTTTCTATATTTCACCTTAACAGTTATGTATGTCAAAGGACAAACGTATGTGCACTACATAATCTAGATTTGGAATGAGCAGAATGGGTTCAGATATTTAGAACACGTTTCTTATTATGAGGGGCGGGGCATATTCGGCCTATGCCGGTGGGTTACATCCTATCTACCCTTCATGCTGTCTGAACTTACCCAACGTGTATAAATATTATATCGTCGAGTAAGAATAATTGTCTTAGAATGGTTATGACATGTGGGATATCATAACTCTATTTCTTCTTTACCCCATGTTATGTTCCCTTTTTATTCATTTATATTGTATTTTCATGTAACAACTGAATAATCAAAAATTTTATAAGGCAGTAAGAACTTATTTCCATTTTTGTAGTGGTTATAGTGAATATAATGACCACTGAAGACATAGGTACCTCCAGAAGAAAAACAAATTTGAAGTATCTGGATGGAAAAATTGATCACAAACGCATTAAAGGATATCAGGTCATTGCGAACTGCTCCATTTGACATTGAAAAATTCACACTGCATGATTGCGACAAAAATGCGTCAACGAGGGGTGTTATCGGTTCTGTAAATAATAGGCACCCAAGGTCAGATGTTTTGTCAAAATATATCACAAAACCAGTATTCTCAAGACGAGATGGATATGAATTGGGGACATACCTTAAGCAGAAAACTGGAGGTGAAAAAATTTGAAACTGAAAATACACCAATTGAAAGCGCCGACACTGAACCTATTCTATCGCAAAATAAAGGGCAATTTTATGTTTTGTATAGAAAAATAAACACTGAAGTCGCCAAATATAGTGATGTTTCCTCCAATTGATGACATTTCTACTGTTGCAAGTGATATTGAGTCAATTTGCCCTATACCAAAGTCCATTGCAACTTAAAGTCCGTCCATAATTTTAATTGTTCCTGTAGGTCCGACCCTACCCCACGCGTGTCTAGAACGCTTGAGTAGTTCCGGACCACATATTCTCAAACTTATTTACTGAAATAAATTGAAATCCACTTAATTAGATGAATATGTCAATGTTTTTTAAGCTTAGTCAAAATATTGAATTAACTAGGAACTTTCGGAGCTGCCTCCTTCCTCTCCTCTGTTATCACTGAAATTCTTCAGAATTGAATTTGGAACGCTCCTATGTAACCTTTCCGATATTTTTAAAAATAATTTAATTTTTGTTCCGTTATTGAATATTTGTAATCAACAAATACTACACGATGTCCATTGCTGTAAATATACAGTTTAAGCAAATACTTTATAAATTATTCTGCGTGTAGTATGTTGCGAGTAAATTTCACTCATTCTTTAATGCCTGATAATGATTCTTGACCCAGGTGTGAATTGTATATAAATTCTCGGGAAATAGGTCACACTAACACATGCTTATTTTTTCCGTCTTTACGTACGTTTCAATCTCACGACCATAATCAGAAGTTGTATCAATGTTCAAAAGGGGATTTATTAAAACCAATTGTATCTAGCATAAAGCGCCCTTGTCCCACTAATTTCAATCAAAATGCTCACGTCGCCGCAACGTATAGAAAAACGAGTAATCGAAATTGTAACACATCACTGTTTTCAGTATATGAATGAAGAATTCACTGCTTTGACATTTTCTTATAAAATTCGAAGTCATTTCAAATACCGTTTGAAATACGAGTGAAACCAACAAATATAATGCTGAAGTATCCACTTTCGAACCAGATGTTGGAAATTTATGAGGTACTGGGAAAGGTTCTCGAACCCTAATTGAGACATTATTTGCACATTTTACCTATAACATACGTTCAACATCATAAAGACGCATGTAGGAATTTGCGAGGGTTTTAATTATTCGAATTAGTATAAGTCTGACTTAATGATTGAACGCCTGCTCTATGATTTACAGACTTTGTAATTAGATTAGTATAAATCTGACTTAATGATTGGTCTGCTCTATGATTTACAGACGTTTTATGTGAATCATCTCCAGAATAGATTTTTTATAATAATTGGTTTCTTTAGTGAAAATATTAACATCCGTTAATCAAGATGATGTTTGGTTATAATCCAAACAATGTTTAGCAAGGACGGTAGAATTTTCTGAGTCTTTGCTTCTAGTACTATACTTAAGGTCATACATTCTCTTTTCTAGGCCCTTTATAAGTCTAAGTTTTCTAGATTCATTTATAAGTCCCATCGCAATCTAAACAATTTAATGTGTATACTGTGTGAGTTTGTTTATCTTTAGGTATCAAATGTTCTAGATTTTGAAAATATTCATCAACACAGTTAGCAGCTTTATGCGTAACTTTTATATCGTACTTTTTCAAGCATTTCCTAATTTTCTCTGTATGGTAATGTTATGAAAGTATCTGTATTACCGTTTATGTTATTTACATATGACGTTCCATTATAGATCCTGTTCATTTTCTATAATGACGGGGTTGAAACATATTCTTGGGTTGCCATTCATTTCCAGAGCATTACGAACAATTTTCAAATTTTTGGGACGGTCCTCTGGGTGGGACAATTTAACAACGCGATCAATAAGGGTGTTTATAACACTATTTTTATAACTTGTTGGTGCAACCGAATGGAAGTGAAGATATCGAAGACCAAACATCTGTAGTAGGCGAAGAAGTTTCCCTTTTTCCATCGACTCATGCCTGTTTTGTTCACTTCTATTCCGCAAGTATATCGAAGTTCACAGTGGAAATGGTTAAATTCAATAATCACTTACTCGAATTTTATAAGGAAATTGCTAAGCAGTGTATTGTTGATTCATATACGTAGAACAATTATATGTCACAATTTTGAATAATAGTGTTTCTGTTCGTTTCGGCGACGTGGGCATTTGAATTGAAACTGGTGCGATAAGGATGCTTTGTGATGAAACAATTATCTTCAAGAAATCCTGGTTTAGACATTGATACGTCTTCTGATGATGGTCGTGACAACGAAACATACGTAAAGGCAGAAATACTAAGCATATGTGCTAGTGTGACCTATTTCCCGAGAATTTATATATAATTCACACCTGGGTCAAGAATCATTATTAGGCAATAAAGAATGAATGAAATTTACTCGCAACATACTACACGCAGAATAATTTATAAAGTATTTGCTTCCTATTAGGACCGAGAAGGTTATTTTCTCTATTTCTGAAATTTTCATTCGGAATCTGATATTTTGATTCTGATTTTATCACTCATTACAGGTCCATAGCTCGCAAGGCATATTTATATGATGTTCTGAATTATTAATGGATTCTTCTGTAAATCGATAATTCTCTAATGACTTCGCAAAATAATGGAAAAAGAAGGCATGGCAGTGCCTACAAAATGTACAGAAATGAGACAAAGTGTAGAATTCATTGAAAGATGCAAGCAGATAAAGTGCTTATATTTGTATGTTATTTCTTTCGTAATTTGTAAGCATTATCATTTCCTGACTGTCTCGATAGTTGAAATGTGAAAGTGTCCATAATTCTATTAATCATTCGAAGAACTATTGATTTGCCAGCTGGTATCAGAAAGGAGAAGTTTCAATAGAATTAATAATAGGAGAGTTCAATGTCAACCAGTTTATCAGCGATACAATTTTCTCTTATTAGTTTGCATTTTGCCATGATTTCGTCGGGTTCTACAAAAGAGATGAATTTAGTTTTACAATGTAATAATTGCTGTAGGAACTGATAAAGCAATTAAACGAGTAAGAATTATGTTTGTGTCCGTTTCACTGTTCTTTGCGAATTGGAGAGCGAAATCAGTCTCGTAACAACAACCTTAATAGCTAGGTACTAAGAAAATAATGAAAAGTAGTGCATTTAACGGGTTATGCTTCTAAAATTACGGCGAGAATAATGTTAAATAAGTGCAACCGCGTATGTGTTTGGATTATTTTATTTGTAACGGTAAGTTGTTTGAAAATATTCAGTTAGAAATTAATTTGATGCAATTTCGTATTATTGAAAATTCAACCATGCTTATGAATAAATTAACCACAACACCTGCGAGCGACATCCATTCCTCTCTACAATTAATTAAAACTGTAGTACAATTATGAAGCGAGTTGCATTTGATTCGTCAGTTAATCAACAACAACCCTAATAATATATTTCAAGCTGCACCTGAAAATTCATGTATCGTTGATGGAATCGTAATGTATAAAATTCATAGTGGACAAGGTGAATACATTTGAACAAAACATCATGCTGAGAAAATAACTCCCAAAAATAATTTGTCGGTTCCTTCCAAAAATAATTGACTTGGTTCGGAGCTTTCAACTACTTCGATTCTCAAGTACTGAAGATAAAGCTTCAGACGAATCTGTCATTCCAGCATTAGAAAATCCATAATCTTGACCCAAGTCCATCCCAACTTGATGAAATTTTGATTGAATTAAAAGCATAAATTAAAACAATTATTGATGAAGCAAACAATAAATAAATAATAGACTGGTTCAAATTACAGTCTCCCTAGGAATAGTCACCTCTCTGATGATTCACCATAAGAATATTAATTATTCAAAAGGAAAACTAATGGGTGAAAAGATACGAAAAGAACAAAATTTGCGAATAGGCAAACCAAAATGGTTATTCGGAATAGCCCACCATTTCCAAATCCTCTCTGTTTCCTTTTCGAAATATTTTTTGTTGGTGCAATATCACATGAAATTTAATTCTGGCAATATTTAACTTTTTGCGTTTCCTACTAATGAGAGCATAATCCTCTAAAGAAGAAAAAACATTGTATTGATAGCCTATCCGCTTTTGGTTAGTGTGACATAATTTTGTTCATGTTCCGTTCTCTAGTTATATCAAAATGTCGAAGAAAAGCTGTACAATTTGCTTATATTAGGTAATCTTATTTGGTGACATCTTAGTCTGTAGATCTTTCGATTTAATTTTTTTCGAGGAGTTGAATGTTCACTGGTGATCTTGATATTTTGAGCTCTATAATTCTATAGCTATAATTGTATTTTATCACAAAGGTCACACAATAATCACAATCAAGGTAGCATTCTTATTCAATACCAAACTATACTTTGTCAATAAACAGCAATTTCTTGAGAGACCTTCATCTCCGTCATGTGGTTCGAAGGTATTGAATAGGCTAAGGCAAATCTCAGCTATTTCTATAACTATCTCTCACTGATTCATTTTCATATATATCAGCTCATCCATGCAAACTATCACATATTGCAGTTATTATTTCTTCATGTAGATTACACTAGCTTCAATATTAGTACATAGCTCAATATTTTAATGCTACTTGGTCCACTCTTATACCATGTAGTTCAAATTTAATGTATCAACTCCAGGAAATAAATAACATCAATCTTACAAATATTCTATATGTAACCTGATAACACAAATACTTCTCTTTATGTTTTGGAGCTAACAATAATTAAGATTATATTGAATCGTATTGAAAATTAATGGCTATGATTACATTGTTCAAGTTTAATTATATATCGAGGTATAATGGCTTATGTATTTTATTATGTAGACTACTGCCCAATACATTGCCAAATAATCACGAATATTTCATTATGAATATCTTCCTTATCACCTGTAGTAATGGCCGAATCGTGAGAATTGGAATGAAGGGAAGTAGCAATCGTCAATTAAGCGGAATATCTTCTGAAACAGGTTCCCATTTCTCGCAGACCAGTTGCTCCAAGAAATTGGATTGAAGCGTTTCAAAAAATCGGGAAAAATAAATTCCCAATGAATGCAGATAGCTAGTTCGACGACTTTCAATGATTCGTAATTGTGTGAACATATTATATACGATATTATTAAAAAACACTCCTGAATGTATGAAAAAGATTTGTATCTGTGGGATTCGCCGAACCAACAAACATAGTATATAAAATCATCTTGGCAGGCACATGTATTTTGATTGCAACCGCTGATTCAATATCTTTTACTCCAAGCAATAGACAGAAGTGCGTGCAGAAATATATACCTGAAAAAAAAAATATGAGCGTATAGGAAGTTAAATTCAGCGGTGAGCTTCTGTGTCATGCAACTCGATCCTGAATGGCGGACATAAACTAAAGAATTAGCTAAGTTGCAAAAAGCGGTTTTTCCTTAATAAGTGAAAAACTATGGATGGGATCGAAAAACAGAGAATGAGAAAGTTGTAGGTATCAAATATCGATTCACTCGAACAATAATAATCGTTATCTTTCCTACTGTTCGAGTTTTATTGAAAAAACCGTTAAAAATCGGGATATCGAGAAGTCGTTAACAACACGTTCCAATACTTATTATCTGCTGTACGTATAGCCCATGGCAAGCTTGGAAAGGGTTTTTATTTTGAATTCAAAATATCAATGAGTTTTCGAAAAAAAGGCGCTCTCATAAATTGACTAGATCTTCTCAGCGAATTGTCCTAGAATAACGATTCCGGGCTTATTTCCTTTAAGAGCTGGGCTATAATGTTATTGAAGTTATATGGCCTATTTTGGACATTTAAGGATAAGAAAATTACTTTGAAAAAATTGCACCTTTTTGGAACATGTTCTTACAACTCTCATTTTGGGGAAATGTCTTTGAAGGAAATCGATTTCAACATATTTTCACAAATTACAGAAATAATGTTTCATCTACGACCTTCTTGATCAGAGATAATGTTTTTATTTCAAAAAAATCTGTGCGACGCAATAAACATCTTACAGAAGTGTACGTTATGGATGTTAATGTTAAATATATACATTTCAATAAGAAATACTAGGATTTGTTTTATTGATTCATAGTATCATAAATTGAGTAATAAAATGAAGAGTACGCGGCTGCCGAAGCATGCGGCGGTGTGGGGGAAACTGATTTAGTGCGTCCAAAGTGGCTTGTGCTTGCAAAATCATCAATATCTCGGCTTTTGGATCCCATACAAAAATCCTTTTGTACTTAATCTGGGGAATATCGTTTTCTGCTTGGTGAATCATATTGACGTTATGCTTGTAGTGCGACACTTGTGAAAACTAATATAAGACTGCTGTACACCGCTACTCTGATTGTAAGGATTTTATGAATATTTTATAATAATTTTGTCACTAAATGAAATTTCAAACTTATCTGAATATGTTGCATTCATTCAATTTTGTACCATAAAAAAATTTTACTGTAATAATTCAATAATCATTAAAGAGATCCGCAAGCATAACGTCAGTATGATTCACTAAGCAAAAAATTTGACGTATTACAAGGAAAATACTGTTTTGATGAAAGATATAAATTAAAATGACGTAAAAGTAAAACAAATTAGAAATGTTAAAATAAAATCCGAGTCTATTTTGCTTCTAAGGTGGAAACATAAGATATTCGTGCTTATCTCGTCGAGCTACTCCAGATGAAGAATTACAAAAAGATTGTACGTGATCCAGAAGCCTAGATATGGAAGATTTTGCAAGCATAAGCCACTTAGAACGCACGAAATCAGTTTCCCCCACTACGTTGCATGCTCCGGCATCCGCGTACGCTTCACTTTGCTACTCAATTTCTGATACTATAAATCAATAGAACATATCCTAGTATTTTTTCAATGGAAATGTAGGTATTCAACATAAACATCCATAACGTACACTTCTGTAAAATCTTTATTGCAAAATTATCTCTGGTCCAGAAAGCCGCAGATGAAACATTTTTTTTTGGTAATTCGTGAAAGAATGTCGGGGATCGATTTTCGTCAAAGACATTTCCGTAAAATGAAAATTGTGAAACTTATCTGAACAAAACTTGTTCAAAAAAGGTTCAATTTTTCAAAGTAATTTTTTTACCCTTAAAATTCGAGGAATCTCTATATTTCTTTGATAACATTATGACACAACTCTTCAAGATGAAAATAAGCCCGGAATCGTTACTTTTGGAAGATCCGCTGAGAAGATCTAGCCAATTTATGAGAGAGTCTGTTTTTCGAAAAATCGATATATTTCGAAAAATTATGAATATTTTAAATTTGTAAGAAAATTCTTCTTCGAACTTGCCATGGGCTATACGTGCAGCAGATAACAAGTATGGAAACCTTATAGTTAACAACTTCTCGATAACCCGACTTTTAACGGTTTATTCAATATAAGTCGAAAAGAATGAAATATATCGATAATGATCTTAGCAAATCGATAGATCTATTTGATACCTACAATTTCCTAATTAATTTTTTCCGATCCGAGCTATTGTTTTCTACTTATTTGAGAAAAACCGGTCTTTGCAACTTTGCTAATTTTTTAGGTTATGTTCACCATTTCGGATCGACTTGCATGAAACAGAAATTCGCCTTCAAATTTAATTTCCCATACGCCCATATGTTTCTTTTCCAGGTACTAATTTCTGCAAATTTAACATTAGGCCGTCGCCTATTGCTTGGATTATTTAGCGTTTGTATCGCTATATGAATTGCAATCTCAATACTTCTTCTTCAGAAGGGACTCCAACCTATTATTACTCATAACGAAAAACACTCCATCCGCAAATTTGATTCGAGGATCTCAGTACTACATGGTAAAGCTGGCACTTCAATATTTCACAAATGACTAATTCACCCATAGAAAGGTAGCTATTTCGGAGATATTTAACTCTCCCTTTAAATCGATTGACACATGAGTTCTGACGATATCCAGCAAAATGGAAACCGTTGTTAATTTCAATAAGTCTTGCTTGCATCATTTTATTCCAATATAGTTTTACATGAATAATATATACAATATGAATTTTCCACAAGTGTACCTACACCTGGTACTAATTTGTAGCTTGGAAATTATACTTTCACACACTAGTGCTTGGAAAGACTTTTCCCGCAATGAAATGTCAAATCTTTTAATTGTTCGAAATCAAGCTCATTCGATGGTGAATATTTTTTCCATTCAAAATCCATTACTGTTATGCTGACTGTTCCAATGAGTTCGATATAAATGATTTATTATCATTTTTTGGAGGACGTAAGTTAGCCCTCTATGACTCAGTGAGCTGAGGTTAAACCAAGGTTTTTAAACGCAAAATGCAAAAATAAAGTGTCCTTGTAAAAAATGAACCAAACGATGGTGGAATACCATCTAAGGTAATGCTGTGCAGAAGAATGCTGAGAATATTGATATTACAGTTGCCAAAATTTCAAGCTTCAATTCTGATGAAAAATTGAGGTAGAACAAGGAACATTTTCAATTTAAATCTAGTGAACCAAACTGTGGAATATTGCGTTCATTATAATGTATAAGAAGGTGTCTAATTCGGCCTTGGAGGTTCCAACAGTTCTGTAATTACGATTAAAAAAATGGTAAAATCAAACTTCCTCACTACCGTGTTATTACGTATAATTTTACTTTCTATATAATACTATGTTATCGTAATATTATAATTGTATGTTCTTGTATTTTCAAGTCTATTTTAAGAAGTAGCGATTTGATTCGATTTGATTTTATTCTATATAATTTTGTATTCATTGAAGTATTCTACTGAATGTAGCGGCTGTATATATATATATATTATATATATATATATATATATATATATATATATATATATATATATATATATATATATATATATATATATATTTGTATGTTTTCTTGGTATATTGGTTCGTATATATACTGATAATGAAATAAAAATTCTGTTTTGACGTTTCGACAACGTTTATTGCCTTTATCAGTATATATACGAACCAATATACCAAGAAAACATACAAATATTACAAATGTTTCAAGAATATCAACAAAAGAATATATATATATATATATATATATATATATATATATATATATATATATATATATATATATATATATATATATATATATATATATATATATATATTTGTATGTTTTCTTGGTATATTGGTTCGTATATATGCTGAAAATGAAATAAAAATTCTGTTTGACGTTTCGACAATGTTTATTGTCTTTATCACATTGTCGAAACGTCAAACAGAATTTTTATATATATACGAACCAATATACCAAGAAAACATACGAATATATATATGTAGAACAGAATTCTCGGGTATTGATCCGCGTTGTGTGGTTCAGGTCCTCAAAAGGACCAATTTCACGACGTTTCGGCCAATCCAGACTGAAGATGGCAAATGCGACTTTGCCGAAACGTCGTGATATTGGTCCTTTTGAGGACCTAAACCACACAACGCGGATCAATACCCGAGAATCCAGTTCAACACATTACGTCCGCGAGAACCTAAGAAGAAATATATATATATATATATATATATATATATATATATATATATATATATATATATATATATATATATATATATATATATATATATATATATATATACCTACAAAATGTAGGTATATATATTGCCAAAATGTTTCCAATGTATTATGTTTATCCATAAAGCTTAAGGCCTTGAAAATAATACTTCCGCATATACCCAATCTACTTTTTCTACGGCCACCACAAAAATAATAAAATTTGGAAATAATTTATTATCCTAAGCTTTGAAAATTCTCGAATTCCGTATGGATTCCGCGTCACAATAGCAGACTTGATGCCGACGTTTCGCCAACCCTTACAGGTGATATATTCAGGGCAGGCTCGAGGCTTCAACTGAAACTGATGCCACCTGTAATGGTTGAAGAAACGTCAGCATCAAGTCGTTCTAGTGTGACGTGGAATCCATCTGGAGGCTGATAATTTTCAAGGCTTAAGATAAAAAAATAATTTCCAAATTTCAGTATTTCTGTGGTGGCCATAGAAAAAGTACTTAAGGTTAATTACCTCTTCATTTCATTTTAGAAAAGTCTTCAGACTCTCGTTTTAATGAAGTAGTAGCTGAAAAGCTGTTTAGAAAACTTATTGCATAATATATGAGTAAGTCCGGGCGAAGTATATGTTAGATGACAATGTAGTATGCCTATCGGTTCCTTAGCAACAGCTGCATTATGAAACACCGTCGAAACAATAATTTCTGTCGTTACGGAAATATGAATTTATTGTTTGTAATTCTGTAACAAACTTGTTATTAAAGGAATTACGTATGAAATAATGAATATTATTGATGCTTCGATGTAAATAACATAGGCTGTTAACAAAGCCAGTTTACAGTTGATATCTGAAAATATCAAAAAACAGTATGGAGAGAACCCTGAGGAAGAAGTATGTAGCATATTTTTGATATGTTTTCAACGAATATCAAACATTTACTCTATGGAAGAAGTATGTTGAAGCTTGAGCTGAAAATTGAAATCAATCCAGACTTGAGTAGAATTTTAAATAATATCGACTATCAATATAATAAGATTCTTGACCCTGTATGAATTATATAAAAAATTCTCGGGAATTAGGTCACATTAACACTCTGTTATAAATGTTCGTCTTTACGTACGTTTCGGTCTCACGACCATCATCAGAAGACTTATTTTGTCAAAATGGGTTTTTTTCAAAACTAATTATAGGATAAAGCATCCATATCGCACCGATTTCAACCCCCTGTTAACTAAAACTAATTAGCACAAGCGTCCATATCGCACAATTTTCAATCAAGAAGCTCACGCCGTCGAAACGATACAATTTTCGATTATTCGTGGTTCTGTTCGTTTCGACGGCGTGAGCTTTTTGATTGAAAATTGTGCGATATGGACGCTTGTGCTAATTTGTTTTAGTTAACCCCCTTTTTGACAAAATAAGTCTTCTGATGATGGTCGTGAGACCGAAACGTACGTAAAGACGAACATTTATAACAGAGTGTTAATGTGACCTAATTCCCGAGAATTTTTTATATAATATCGACTATCTCAAGAAACAAACTAAAGATCATACTCAGGAAAAATCAGAAATTTTTGGATAATCCGAGAGAGAGAGAGAGATTTTTTTCCAGAAGGAACAGCCGATAACATGTATTTAATATTTAAACTACGACAGCTTCCGAAATAACAGACGCGTGTTGTCACGAAGACAAACCAAATTTACCATCGATGATATATAGTAAGATACCCAAAACGAAAACCAACCAAAATTGATATTTCGAAGAATAAGATAGCATTCACATTTCAAATTTGTAAGTGTTCAAATTACCCTTACAAGTGGATAAACATATATTGCAATTTTACGGTTAGGTTGCCAACAGCTAACAGTGGAGAGGGTCGTGCGGTAATGATTATGGTGCTAGGGCATTTATGACCAAGCAATACAGTGTTAATTTCGAATTCAAACTCAAATTTCGCAGATCGAAATACGATGAGTGATGTTCTTGATTACGACTGAAGAATAATCTCAAAAAACACCCCAAATTAGGTTTTCCTAAACTATGAAAACGGGAATTGTTTAATCCAGGTTGTTAATATTGATACTTACTGCAGAATACCAGGATACCTGTAAAATTACACATGCAATTCTTTCGTAGGATCTTTATTACAATAGTGGCTGGTTTTGGGGAAAATGAGATCAGAATAGACTTGGTGGATAGAAGCCGAATTCCGTTAATTGGAGTTATTGAGGGCTCTATTCATTACAAGGAAGGATTGTCCTATGAAATATTCGGAAATATCCCTACTACTGCAGGGAAGTAAGCTTTTAACTCTTGTTAGGTGAATAACTATTCTTCACTTCTTGTATATGTTCTTTGTAATTCAATATCCGTCGAAATATTCCGCATCGGAAGACTACATGACATACTGGTGAATCAAATAATAGGAACTGTGTTATTGTTAATGGGCAATATTTTAAGGAAGCAGTAAGAAGGAATTTATCATTTCAATGTAGTTTTGCAATTACCTCAGATTACATCAGAGATATCATAATATGGTTTTCAAGCTAAAATTTCTTGTGAAGATTAGTTTTCTACCTATATATGAAATTTTTAGTTATCGACATAGTTATACAGGTTTCGGCAAAATGTACCACCCATTTTATTCATTGATGACACAAAAACGATTCGGTTGATTTGAAAATAGTTATAAATGTATATGTAGGCTTTGAAAATTTTGTTAGAATTGTCGACAGTTGGAGCGTTGGTCTACACAACATCGTGCCGTTCGGGTCGAGAAATTTACTCAATTCAATTCAGTAATCGCTGTTTCTAGGTCATTGCAATGTTCGTCTCAGAACTTAGCGTAAGACTATTTTTGCTTGGTACAATAGATGGAAACAACTGCCAACTAGGATCTAATGTAGACAAAAAGTCAAGTAGAAATGCAACAAGTGTCTGCAGTGAATGTAACGAAGGAAGAAATGCAGTTATTGTCACTCCAAAAAAATCCGCCGTTAAACATGCTTCCGTCCTTGGTTTGAGTGATCGAAGCACGAGAAGAACGTAATGACCCATGAATTTCCATCCGTCAAGATCAAAATAGCTCAAGAAATAAATGATCGTCATGAGATTACCAGAATTGTTGTCTGATGCATGATAATCACCGTGGTATCGAGGAAAACCTTCTCATGAGTGACGAGACACATATTTATCTCAACAAAGATGTAAATTATTGGGCTCAAAGGAATCCTCAGGAAATTCTTCGGCGAACTTCACATTGCCCTGAAGTAACTGTATGGTGTGCCGTTTCATCGTCTAGAATGATTGGGCCCTATTTTTTTGAAGAGAATGATTAGACGGTAACCGTTACCGTTGCGAGCTATGTTCAAATGCTGCAGATATTCTTTTTACCTCAAACTGAAAACGTAATAGGACTGGTTTCAGCAAGACGGGGCAACAATTCATACGGCATGAATAGGCATGGAAATTTCAGAAGAATCCTCTCCAATCAGATTTATTTCAAGGAATGACACTATCCCATGGCCAGCAAGACCCCCAGATTTCGCAGCTCCGGATTATTTTATTTGGGGCTATTTGAAGCTCAAAGTGTGAATATGCCCAGAAATTAGGGAGATTCGAAATTAAATATCATAAATGAAATCAATGCTATCCCAAGTTACGTTCTTCAATGTTACGAAAAAAATTTCTAATCAATTTGAAGAGTGCATTGAGCACAATGGCGAACGATCATTCACGAAGAAATATATTTGAATAAAAAACTACCATCCTTCTAGTTTGAAAATAAGCATTAATTTGTTTTATTATTTAAGTTAATACATTTTCATAACCTATTCAAACTGAATCACTCATTTTGCCGAACCCTGTATTTTCATATCGATTAATGAATCTGTTATAAAAATTATGTAAGATGTAACAAAAGACTTTCTTCTAACTTCCACTCGGGTTTCGTTCAACTAACGAGTGAATTCTGTTCCGTACGTAATGAGTTTTATTTGCTGTTACGAAAAATGAACCCGGAATGAATAATTCATCTTCAAAATCCTATGTTGAATAGCACAAGGCATCCACAATTAAGAAAAATTAATCTATATCTCTTAATATATACATATACATCGTATTCATTCATAAAATTTAACTTTGATTTGACGTTTCGTTAATTTATTTTCTATCTTTAACACAAGTTAATGTGTTCTCGTTGATAAGTGTTTCCATGTATTTTAGAAAATAATGAATGACTATGACGAATTGCATCATTTCATCGATGTTAAGATTCATAAATCAGGATGAATTTGCTTTCTATGTCAATTGAATATCTGATACTCGGTCAGGGCCAGATTTAGAGGTTCGAGACCTCGGGGCAACAAAGGAGTGGAGGTTCCCTGGCCCCAAATTATTTTCTAAATAAAATGAACAATATTTTCAGTCGAGTTTTTCAATAAATAATTTATTGTGAAACCAAGTAAATTCTTTTAGTATTTAACAAACATATATGAATATAAATAAATTGCATGTGCTCATCAGGACCATTTGAGATTTTGATCTTTTACTGATTGCCTGATTGAACAAATATAGATCTATGATTACTGTTAATATTTAAGAACAATATGATCATGTTTGTACAAAGGTGAAGATAAGGCTAAAACATCGAAAAAAAAATATCGAAGGAAATGTTGTTCACTAGTGTTTACTAGTCGGAATTTAAAAGTTTTTTCTTTCCGAAGTCTATTGTGGTGCCCCCTCTTTTGTGGAGGTCCCGGGGCTGTAGCCCCAGTTGAGCTCTCCTAAATCCGGCGTTGTACTCAGTTCAGAATACATTATTTTAAAAAGAACTTGTACTTGTATTAGACAAGTATTGGAACACAGAAATGTACCTGAGTACTTTTCAGTTTTATCGAATGAACCTGGAGAATTAAAGTTGCTTACTCGGATACATCATTATGTAATCAAATATATAAAACTTTTAATAATGTAGTTGTACCTAGCCACAAATACATTTTCATGCAGACAGAATTTTCTGTAATGCAATTAATTGATTTGATAGCATATTAATATTAATTCATAACTAATAATACTTTGTTAACTAACAGGAACAATTTATATTGTACAACATTACAGTTGGAATTAGGTTAGTTCTATGAACCACCACAATACACCTATGTTCTGAAAAATGATTCATTAGTTAATAAAAAAATTAACTTTTCTTCTGTGTTCCATTTAAAGTACTAGTTTGCTAATCCAGTTATCTTCGCATTTGCTGAATAAGCTGGCATTTTCAGACGAACAAAGATGATTATGAAAATTTTGTTTTGCGACATTATATTTTGTGTTGGACGGACGGATTCACCAGATAAACGTGAAGTTTGTCCATAAACAGCTGTTGAATTGCCTAAATCACTTTTGTACATTGATCTCAAACCTAAAAAATCAATGGCTATTTCATTTCTCCATTCTGTTGTATAATCTTTAGATATAATGGTCGTTTCCGAGGATCTATTAAGCCTTCTCACTAAACCAATACTTTGTTATGATATTGTGTTATATGAATTCTATGGATAAGTAGTTAATCAAATTGCTATGTATGATATGAGTTCACTAAAATCAAAACTCTGTATTTGAGTCGTTTGTCAATTTGAGCTATCATAAGAAAACTAATATGTTTCACAATCAGCTTCCTATTTGGATAAGATATACTTTTCATTATTTATATTCAAAACAATATAGGAATGAAGATCATATTGGAAAATGAACTACGAGATAGACCAAAAGTTTGCAGAAGAGATTTTTACTCATCATACCATACAATATCCTTGTCGTCAATGTTGTCATCTGTGTTGTCAATTTCTTGGTATAGAGGACTGTCGATTATTTTATAAAATTGAAGCTTGTGTTCATTCTTCCAATCCGAACCAAAATTGTTTCTCAACGAAGTATCTATGAACGATTGGTCACCTTTTAAATAATTCCCAAATTCCTGCAAGTCGGATTTCAACAAATAATTCCTATTCCTTTCCTTTGTCATCGACTTATTAAAGCCACTGTCGGAGCGATATAATATTTCACCTCCTATTGTGTTGCAGTCATCTTTTTCCTTCTGGAATATGAATCTTTTTGACTCGTTGCACATGAAATGCCACTGGCCCGGTTTCTTCAGAATATAATTATTCTTTGCTTTCCAATATTCACCAAGCCTTACGGTTGTTGAATGTTTCCCAATGATTTTTTCATATTGTTTCCTGTCTATGACAACCTCTAAATTCCTTACTTCTCTATCAAACAATCCAAAAATTTGGTGAGAGGGCAAAAACCAAAAAGCGACTATCGGAAATGAACTTCAAATTCATAAGAGTATTGTGTACAGCTGATGCAATAACATTCGAATTTTTCTGTTGTTGATATTTCAACCCTACATACGACTTAGTGTTTGCAGAGGGAAGTAGTCTGTTTGAGTTTCCGGCTACAGCTGTGAATATGTGGCAATTAATATGACGACGGGTAAGGCTATGTTTTGAAGACTATCGAAAGAAAGTATTTCTATATGTTTCGAATCAGTTTTCAGCAAATGATAAGATGCTTTCACTCTCAGCGTGTGAACTTCTTGGTCAGTTATAATCCTTAATTTTCCTTCTCCAAAGTTCTCTCTCTTCATACATTCCTTGGCCCTTAGATATTTGGAGCCGAAAGATAGATTATAATTTCGATTGACATATGTTCGGAAGTAGGACAATATTATTGGACACTCTGGATCTCGTAGGCAATGAATAATAAACAGCTTCTCATCTTTCTCCCGGCATTTCACCATGGACAATAAAATTTCTTGAAATTCGTTCAATTCTTTCAGAACTGAAATGGGTAATATTGAGAGAAGCCTTCTTGCATACCCTCAACTTGATACCATCTACTGTGAGAATAAAAAATCTGATAGAAATTTCTTGCAGGTTTGTGTTACACCTCTTAGGTTTCTGGCCCTCGCCAAATTTCAGAATAAAAAGGGCTTGCTTTACTCTGTCGGTGGTTGAATACATGTTACTGTGGAACTGCTGAATGTCTCACATCTTCAGATCTTCATAGTACTATATTTTCTTTGCATGGTTACGGTAGGGAACTTCAGGAGAAACTTTATGCCGGTGCCTAAAAATAATGAGAATGTAAATTCCATATATAGGTACTAAAATAAACGTTTTACTTCAAATTTTTCATTTTTATATTTTCCCACTCGCGCTAGAAGTTTTCTTCATTTCCCTTTTTCATAAGGTGTAATTGTAACATTCAGATTCATGATATTTAGAAATTATGCCGGTTATTCTGATGTAACAATGCAGGAACCATTTAAATAATAAACAGTGACATTTAGAATCAGGTTAATAGTCATGTGATTCGTATAAAGCAATACGAGTAGCTTAGACCAGATCCAGTGTTCTGCAAATGAGAAACCTCTGCAAATACTTTTTTCATAAGCAACTTTTGTGGCTGCTTTTTCTTGATGAATATTGAGTTTTGCTTCCCAATGCCTCAATAAATATGTAGGAAAGGGATGTATTACGGTACTGAAATTCAGATCTCCATTTTTGTAGTTTTTGTAAATACAGAGTTTTGCGTCTCACGTACTCATATATGGGTATATCCATCAGATGATATCAAAGATTCAACAATATCCATATGAATATTCTCAACCAACTCGTAATTCCAAAAGTGATGGTTGTTTAATTGTATGTCGTGTAACATGTCAACATGAATGTATCATCTTACTAAATTTTAGGGCCAATAAATGTTTGATAGATAAGTTATTATTCTTTCACACACAACCAATGTTTCCTACAGTTTCAATTCGATCTCAAAACACAAGGGCGCAGATGCATTTCAATAATCAAATTCATCTAAATCTTTTCTATATCAAATGGAAACACCAATTAACATGATTTTGTCGATAAAAATAAAAATTTATTATCGAAACGTCAAAAAGAAAATTATTATCTTATTTGTAGTAATAATAAAGAATCAAAATAACAAGAAAACAAAACATACATCTACAAATGGTTCAAGAATATAAACACCAAAATATAAAAATGTAATTGCAAATAGCATTTGTCAATACTTTGTTAACTGAAGGAAGGAACATCATATAATGTGAATGTACTCAAGTGTAAATTTCAGTGGCGGCTCGTGAGTTATTAAAGAGGGTGAGTACAACAACCTACCTAGTTTTTGTACATAAAATTCATTCTCCAATTTTTCGTGCTGGAATAAACGTCTCTGAATTTGTTGTCAAAATCCGGGATTGGACGAACTTCTTTTATATTGCTAGGACCGTCAATGACTTCAGTCGATCTTCTCACATTGTGCTTTTCAGAAAAGTTTTAATGCGTTTGAGGGTAAAAAAACATCGTTTACAATCTGATGTCGACTTGGGCCTTGTACAAATAACATTCAACTGTTTGTATGTTCCCTCCAAAACCTTTTTCAGGTTGTTGCTTGTTATGAACATTAAAAGTGGCAAAATACCACTTACGTCACACATGTCACCGCGCTTATGAATTGCTGAAAATTCCCTTCTAATATTACACTGTACCACATAGGATGAGATTTCACAGTTTCATCAAAATGTTTTTATGGAAATGCATGTCTATAAGTTTTGAAATTTTGAGAATGAATTAATTTTGCTGCACCTAAGTGCATTGTTTTTTGTCTTTTTCTAGCAGGTTCTTCATTATTGCGTTCTTGTTTGTCATTTTCAGTAGAATTACTAATTCGAATAGTTAGCTGTTAGCAATTCCCTTTTGCACTATCAATCCCACGCATTTGAGTGATTAAATGTTAGTCCAACATGTGGTATGATGAAATGAAATATTTCCGACCAGTAGAGAAATTCTGGGCAATTCAAATATTTCAATGAGCCACTTGCTTTACTAATATTAGCTGAATACATATCATCTTCGTCAATAATTTTGTATACACATTTTTCGAAATAATCCTGGTGTTCAAATAGTGTGTTCACAATTCGACTCTTGAAAATCCAGCGTGTAGGAACAGCGCATAGTAATCTAAGTTTGACTATTTCATGAAGAATAACAGTTCGTTTTGGCAATGAAGAAATGAAACTTGAAAAAAAATAAAGCAAAGGAAATTTTTACTTTAAAATTGCTCGTTCAATTATTTAATTGGATTGATGCGCGTAACAGTGAATATAATGTGCATGTGAAAATGCTCTTTTGATAATGACTTGGACACCATTGGTCTTACCACTCATCACGGACGCCCCAACGTAACTTTGAGCGATTAGTTTATTGCTATCGGACCCAGAAGGACAATTTAAAATAGTTTGCAATTCATTCAGCAATGTTTCTATGTCCACCCGGCTTAAAAAAGATCGAAAGCATTCACGTATCGAATAATAACAACTATTTGCTGATGATTAGAGGTGTCTGTACTTTCATCGGCCTCCAAAGCAACGAAATCTGCAGATTTAATTCCTTCTAATATTTCCTGCTTGTGAATCTGCAACATTGCATCTAGCAATTCGTTCTGAATAGTTTTTGTGATGCCTCTAAACACTTGTGATCCAGAACCTTCCATATGTATTGCAAGTACAGCGTCCAATTCAGCTGCAAAGTTGATTAGGTCCACATAAATACCTGGATTTTCCGACTTCAATGTCTCATCATGACCTCGTAACGCCAATTCGAAGACTTCAAAAAATTCTATAAACATAATCAACCGGCGCAAATTATCACGATTTTTTTCCACTACTTCGTTGTACTTAATTGTATGTTGCAAATAAGCACTGTCAACTATTCACGGATGGTCACTTTGCCTAGAACACTAAAATGTATTCTTGCATCTATGAGAAACGGAATTTCCGTGTTTGCTTGTCCTCTGCGATGTGTTTTAAATCATTCAATCCTTGCTTATTACATGCAACAACCTATTTTTTTCAAATTGAGCACAAACCAGAATAGTTTGATTGTTACTGGCCATCCGCACACTCACTCTCATTTTTCATGAATAGACTTGCTTAATATTCTATTGTGAGTTCGGGTTCTACTCGTGGAAGTATAGTTCATTTGAAGATCAGGAACAGGCCTTCCTTTTTTTTATTTGATTATAAGTTGTCAAATGAAAGAAATTTAGGAGATTTTGCACATAATTAACTTCCATCATTGATGATGAACGCACTTGAGATTTCACGTCTTCGAATTGAATTCACACACTGTACAATATGAAGGCAAGACGTTTACTGGAGACACGATGCTTTGTGCTCAGAACCGACGGTATAAGCACGTATGGCGAAGATAACTGTAGTCAGCCGAATCATACCCGGAATAGGTACACTTCAGAACGTTCCCACATAGTTTTTTGTGTTGGTATCCCGCCTGACGTGCGGAATGAAATAATGCACTGATTAACATGCGAATTTTCTTCTGTATCATCCTGGTGGTTCGGTGGGCCCTTTAGTACCAGCCGCCAATGGTAAACTCATATATTAGCTACTGTTGATATACTAATTTCTTGCCACCAAGTAAACTTCATCATATCCCCATAATAATAATAATCAGAGAGAAGGTCCATATCCAGGAAAAAATCTGAAGAGAGAGAAAGAGAAATTCGATTAGGTATGTCTGATCCTTACTATTTCTATATTCAACTGTTTGGTCACATTCTAGAACACATAATATGGTGGCATGCCTTTGTAAGTAATATTTCTACTTTATTATGTGTTTTTTAAATGTGAAGGTGATCTTAACGAATTCCCCGAATTTGCAATTGAATTTGATGTAGCATCTTTCTTGTGGAAGTTCTGCTACTGAAATGCTTTAGGATTGAACATATAGGAACTGTAATTATTACGTTTTCTTGTAATTCAAAACTAGTGGAGTTAAAACCCGAATAAATTAACCTTGGAGCGATATTGACATTCCTGAATTTTTACAGAAGTAATATTGTCAACGGAAACATCGAAATTTCCGCATATGCCTACTTCAGTCAACTGTCTCCAATCAATATTACTTGTGAACAAGGATGATACTACTTTTGTGGTTTAACTATATATGATGATTAAAGAAGTGGAGAAAGAGAACCAAGGTTAACCACCTATCCTATACTTGATTAAATATATCTTGTTTGTAATCAATAATAACGTAAACTGTTTACGAATGAAGTTTAATATTTAGTCGACTACGTAATTCTTGGTAGAGCTACGGTGAGTGGCAATTTATCTCCAGGCAATAATACGAATATTGTATTGGAACAAAACAGTTTCCGTTAGGTTCATATGTCAGCTACATTACATCGAATGAAGACAAGTCTCTATTCTCGAAAACAGTATTCTTGTCACGTAAGAAGAAATAGAAGACATATTAGATGAAATTGAACATTACTTTGTGAATTTATATCGACATTGAGAACAAATTAGAATCCGATTTTCAATATACTACAAACTGGTAGAATAACTTCTCTATTTATTCCCACATTATCACTATTCTTACTAAGACTGGGAATTAGTAGTAATTTTAAGCACTCATTATATACGTTGCTAGTTACATAAAACTTGTTGTATACTTATGTAGATTGCCGTTTATCATTAATCTTCCAGCAATATACACTTCATCCTCCGCTGGTGCATCATTCGTTCATTCTTTTCCAAATGACATGAGAACATAAATAAATAAATAATATGATTGATAGAATACAAAAATGAAACTCCTAACTTGATCATATCACACTTATATTGTAGAACACAAATAGAGTGTCATCTTCAGAACCATACAAACAGTATTGATAAACATAAGGATACTCAAAATATATTGAAGTCAAAATAAGATGAAACAATCATTTGTGTATGCAGTTAGAATATAGGGAAATTCAAGAACGTAGCTCTATATTCGGTATTAGTAATTGTGAAAATTATAAGAGGAAGTAAAATGCCTCTATGTATCATTAAATTATATGCTGCTATATTATGGCTATGAAGACTGTACGAGGAATAATTAACAGAAGTTATATCTGAGAAAGTAGGTTTTCTGAAAATTTAGAGGGTAATACTATTATTAAAGTGTGTGAAGTTAAGGTCAACAAATTCTATTTTATCATCTTCCTCTATTTCCCAAGTGAAATTAATGTTAGGATGTTGGAAGGAATATTTGAAATAATATTTGGAACGTCGAAAGATACCAACATACCATTATTAGGGGAAGTAAATCTGTTCATTGAATTGAATCGAATCTTCATGTGCTTTGTCTTGACATCACTTATGTTTTCAAAAATAGAGTTCAACTTCACAGGTAGATTATATGTAGAGCTATTAACGCAGGATTATAGAGAGGAAATTTCGTTTGTGATTTTCCATGAGGTCGTAAGACTTGACTGGAGGTGGATTACAGTCAACTTCCTGAATTTTGCTATTAAATAATAATTGGTACCTATATTATGACATTATCGTATACTATATATCGTTTCATCTGCATTATATCTTGAGAAATAGAAGTAGAAGTTGGATAAAACTAAATTCTTTCCACCCTAACAATGGATAGACACTCACAGCAATAATTGTTGCCAATGCAAAATTTTGTTCCTGTGTTGACTTATTGTGGTTATGGAGATAAAAGTTGTTGACATGCTTGCACGCTAATTTATTTGTTTGGTTCTGTGTTGAAAATGGCTTCTATAAATAATAATTCGGAAGTTTCTCTTGAAATGATGAGTTTACCTGGAAGAGCTGATAGAAAATCAATTTCTGAGACATATCTGCAATATAATAATGATTCTTGACCCAGATATGAATTATATGTAAGTTCTTGGGAAATAAGTCACTGTGAGACTTATATCTTTAGCATTTTTTATTTCTCATTATCGTTCCTATTTGGTGCGTTTTCCGTTCGTGTACAAAAAGAGAAATAAGGGATTTACGGATCAGTGATGACCAAAGAGAAATCCGTTAACATACGATTGTCGAAAACTAAAAATGGACAGAATCTTTTAAATTATCAATGATGTCTCTATATCCGGGTGTATATGACCGGCCTAGAGGTCACGGTATTATCAAACGTATATATACAACTCCAGAGGTACTAGCCGCTAGGTCTAGAGGGAGTTTTTTACTGTCCTCTAGGTGACTGGTCCAAAGGTTCGGAATCTTGCTGAATATATCATAGAACTATGGAGCATATAATGTGAGGCAATATAACGAAGCTAGCCTGAGTCATAGAGCTTGAGGGTGGAGTATAGATGGTGAGTGTTATGGCGTGTGTATGAACTGTCATAGAGGGTATACGTTAGACTCTCATGGCATCTGTATGACATTACGTCTGTCATTGGAACTAGCATGCGTCGCAGCTGTCATGGTGTGTGTATGAACTGGAAATAGCATCTGTTCAAGGTGTCATGGTAGGTGTATGACCCTGTGGTGTTGCCATTCAAACATTGGCGCATATTTTTTATTTCTGAATATTTTCCAGAGTCAGACGACTCAACCGTTTGGGAACAATCAATTTTAATTCATTACATCCATGTCAATTCTATGTAGTTATTCTAACTTATGATTCTCGAACATTCACACGTAAGGATTCCAACCTAAAATAGTGCAGCTCAATTTGAATAAAACTGTCTGATATGATTTAAAGACAGACGCAGAGATTCGAACCTGCATATTTTGAATGAACGATTCCCGTTGTCCAAAGCATTAACTAATTGAGTCAATCTTCTAATGTCAACATCCACGTTTATTTGTTCAGCAACGCATCAAAGAGAACGCCCCAGGTGATAGACATTCCAAATGAATCATTTCTTGTTCCATTCTTCAGGGACTTTTCGCCCTTGTCCTCGTATGTCGCCGCCATGACAACAGATGATTTTTTATCATACTTGAAATCAATATTGATAATTTTTATTCTATCAAAATTAATAATTTCTGTTTCATATTTACTCAAGTCTCTTATATAGACTAGAACACAGTCTTGTTTGTTCACATCTCCAAATTATTAATCAGATTATATCCCATAGGTCTGAATACATTTTCATTAGGAACTTCGAAAGCTTCCATGAGCTTAATAATACCAAACAGATATTTGTTCCAGTACTGGAACAAGCCTATCAAAATTTTCATTGATGCTTCGAATATTATTGTGAAATATTTCAAAATACGGTGTGATTGAAACTATTCGTTTAATGATGAAACAATAAAAGTAATCGAGCATCGATTTTGATATTCTGAATGGTAAAAATATAAAATTCTAATTTGCATAATTTGTTCTTTCTCTAAAAATCCCAATTAGCTTCTGATATGATGCTCAATTTAGATCCACAGTTTCATGCTTCGAATCTGAGCTACTTCTATATCTCTCATTCAAATTGTCACAGCTTATACATTATACATATATATATATATATATATATATATATATACATGTTTCTTCTTAGGTTCTCGCGGACGTAATGTGTAGAACTGGATTCTCGAGTATTGATCCGCGTTGTGTGGTTTCGGTCCTCGAAAGGACCAATCTCACGACGTTACGGCAAAGTCGCATTTGCCATCTTCAGGTGATTCAACCGTAGAGTCTGGAAAATCTGGGCGAACTTACATATATATATATATATATATATATATATATATATATATATATATATATATATATATATATATATATATATATATATATATATATATAACTTAAGAGATATAGAATTAAATTTTCTGAATTATGAAGATAACTTAGATAATTTAACATAGGATTATAAAGATGAATAAACGTAAATGATTGAACCATAGGCGGGATTTGAACCCACATTTCTGGATTTCTAGTCCAGGGTGTTTACCAATTACATCACTTCGGTCCTATTAGATTTTTATATTTTTGTGAATATAAACCTCTGAAAGGATAGTAGATCATTGATGAACACAATGCGATTCGATGCCCTACCATAGATCAACTATTCACGCATATTCATCTAAAGTTCAGTCGTTTTTTGAAGTAAGGATTGTAGGTTAGTACTGCTATGGTTGGCAGTTACTTGACAGTTCTTATTCAAATGACAGCATCCCTGGTTCTTATATATTTCAATAGAACTGACTGAGAATTGTTCTGGTTAATTATAAACAAGTTTAAAGTTTCTTTGCCTAATTGGCCACTATCGTGTATGTAACTTAAGAGATATAGAATTAAATTTTCTGAATTATGAAGATAACTTAGATAGTTTAACATAGGATTATAAAGATGAATAAACGTAAGAGATTGAACCATAGGCGGGATTCGAACCCACATTTCTGGATTTCTAGTCCAGGGTGTTTACCAATTACACCACTTCGGTCCTATTAGATTTTTATATTTTTTTAAATATAAACCTCTGAAAGGATAGTAGATCATTGATGAACACAATGCGATTCGATGCCCTACCATAGATCAACTATTCACGCATATTCATCTAAAGTTATAATTATTATCTTCATAATTCAGAAAATTTAATTCTATATCTCTTAAGTTACATACACGATAGTGGCCAATTAGGCAAAGAAACTTTAAACTTGTTTATATATATATATATATATATATATATATATATATATATAACTTAAGAGATATAGAATTAAATTTTCTGAATTATGAAGATAACTTAGATAATTTAACATAGGATTATAAAGATGAATAAACGTAAAAGATTGAACCATAGGCGGGATTCGAACCCACATTTCTGGATTTCTAGTCCAGGGTGTTTACCAATTACACCACTTCGGTCCTATTAGATTTTTATATTTTTGTAAATATAAACCTCTGAAAGGATAGTAGATCATTGATGAACACAATGCGATTCGATGCCCTACCATAGATCAACTATTCACGCACATTCATCTAAAGTTCAGTCGTTTTTTGAAGTAAGGATTGTAGGTTAGTACTGCTATGGTTGGCAGTTACTTGACAGTTCTTATTCAAATGACAGCATCCTGGTTCTTATATATTTCAATAGAACTGACTGAGAATTGTTCTGGTTAATTATAAACAAGTTTAAAGTTTCTTTGCCTAATTGGCCACTATCGTGTATGTAACTTAAGAGATATAGAATTAAATTTTCTGAATTATGAAGATAACTTAGATAATTTAACATAGGATTATAAAGATGAATAAACGTAAAAGATTGAACCATAGGCGGGATTCGAAATGTGGGTTCGAATCCCGCCTATGGTTCAATCTTTTACGTTTATTCATCTTTATAATCCTATGTTAAATTATCTAAGTTATCTTCATAATTCAGAAAATTTAATTCTATATCTCTTAAGTTACATACACGATAGTGGCCAATTAGGCAAAGAAACTTTAAACTTGTTTATATATATATATATATATATATATATATATATATATATATATATATATATATATATATATATATATATATATATATATATATATATATATATGTATATATATATATGTATATATTACTTGAAAATTCTTGATCTCCGGATAGATTCCGGGTCAGATTAGCACGACTTGAAGCCGATGATTCGCCAACTATTACAGGCGCAGTTGGAGTTCCAGACGTATCCATAAAGTCGAATATTTCCATTTATGAGTTGATCACTTGTTGGTGGAAGAAAAGGTGATGGATTAAGTTTATCCAATATCAACGCTAGGTATACTTTCACTAAGCCAGCCGTAGATTTTTTTTGAGTCCATGCTCCGTCTTTTCACAAGTTTCATCCCAATTATCCCCTATAGACACGATAGCAATATCATCAGCATAAGAGATCAGTTTTACTTCTATATCTATCAAATTATACAGGGTGTTGATATGAAGTTACAAGAAAATTGGCGCCGGTATCATCGGCTATGGAACGCCAAGCGATACTGGTGAAGGATGGTCTAACGTGTTATTGTTATTGATTTTAGTGATTTGTGTATGGTGTGTTGAATTATTTTCAATTATATGCAGAGGAAGGCCTCTTATGCCAGAGCTTTCCAGTTTCTCAAACAGAATGTTGGAGAGTGTTTTCGTTAATTCAAAGACTGCTTTTCCGTGAAACAATTCTCCCTGAATCTAATTTGAGATGCTGAGAGAATATAATTTTTTCACAGTAATTCATTATTCTACTTTTTAGGCATTTCAGGCAGGTTTCTAGTCCCAAGCCTGCCCTACAGATGACACCTATTGGTTGTCTATCATTCTGATAGACCGTAAGTAATTTTACAGATTGTTATTTCCAAGTTGTGGTTTCGAAACTACTTGTGAATAGAGCATATTAGTTTTTGTGAACTTTGCTTTTGTTCTTCTAATTACTTATTTTTTTCTTTGAATTCATTCATTTGTTGTTGCGATAATTCAATTATTTGAATATTGAATTCTAATAATTTTTCTTGTCTTCAATGATATTGCAGGAGTTCATGGGGTTTCATATGTCGAACAATCTTTATGGTAAAACTCCATTATTCTTGTATCTCTTTTCAGTTGAAGAACTCCTATTTCCGTAGTTAGAGTTACACATATTTTGCAGATTGTTTTTTCATAGAAATCACATTCGATTAGCGGAGATTCTTTAGGTCCTGTGTCATCGCATTTAATACAGTTTTTGTCCATGTTTCTTCTAGACTTAAGTTATTCTAGGTCAGATATTTTGAATCTAAGAAACGTTTGACAAGTTTTTTCTTACCTACCACAATTCTTGGCAATTGGCTTGATTTCAGTAATCGTATAATTACTACTCAATGTACCTATTTTCATTATTTATATTTGTCTTGTCTCACAGGTTGGTTTCTTATATACACAATGGTTTGAAATTTGAGATAAATCACAAACAGTTGACGCCGATAATATCGAATCTATACCGAACGGTTACATTCACGTATCGCACGTTTTCAATATTCTGACTGGGAATCGTACTTGAAAGATCCTTCTGGCCGCTTGGCTAGATGAATCGTAAAACGTAAACAATATTATTTTGAGATCATCCATTGGAAAGGTGATGAATATATTGTAACTGACACCTTATAACGTTCAATTATGGTAACTGTGCCTCCAGATGTCAATGAAAAGTTGTAGCTGAGAATGTATCCGTCCATTATGAGAAATCCTCTGGAATATGAGAGTTGGAGAGTTTTGAGTAGTATCTTGTTCAAATATGCTAAAGTTGACCATCCAGATTTATCAGATGCTGCGAATTTTTGAAACAAGCTTGACCCGCCAGATGAGCGATAAGAATTGATATCATCGGCCCACGATGTTCCTACTGGTGTGAACATGAGTCTAAAAAGCTTTTATTAGATTGGCTGAACGCTACTATTGGTCGAAGATAGGGTGGGGCATTGCGTGATTTGTTCGACATTGTGATATTTGTTCAGCTCACAAACTGGTCAATACCAAACCAGCGAAAATGATGGTATCACATTCGAAAGTTGATAAGCCTTCGGAGATGATTTCGATTGATGTCATGGCGTCATGGAACGAAAAAGGGGTGTACGTTTTTACTGGTTCTCACTGATTATTTCAATCAATTCTCGCTCATTTTCTCATTGAATGAATCTTCTCCTGGTATTGTAGTTCATATAATATTGGAATGTTTAGTGTTCCTAAAATCGTAACTAGTGAAGACAAGGCGGTTTCTAAGCCAAGTATAGGGCAAACAGTGTGTTAGACTGAGAATCCAATAAGAAACGCATGTGCGAGTTGGAAAGAGATGAATGTGCGCACATATCAAATAAAATGAAAGACATTCTTAACTGGCTGGGAATCGAATTGGCAACTTTCGAATCTATCGATATTAATATATGAAATCTAACCCACTGAGCTGCCACGCCACTTCGAATCCATTTAACTCATAAGGTACTGAAGTGAAACAGGTGACATTTTCAATGTGAATAGAGCCATCTACATAATGTATATGATATACAGGTTGTGTCATTTGAACGTTTAGTTAACAATATAGACAGACATCTGTATGATATACATGCTGTTACATACTGAATTAATGAATGTTAGAACAATCATATTGAGTTTATGTGAGAGATATAGTAGGTATAAGGTTTCGTTGTCCAATCCTCAACGTCTTGTTCGTCGCCATCATCGAAAATAGGAATTCACATAAACGTTTATTTGAGAGAAAATGGAAGAACAATTTATTATGATTTAGCATTATTGTTTGTTTTATGTAAAAAAAAAAGATATGTACAACGCGTATAAGTGAGAAACGGAAACACCCTTCACAAATTTGTTTTCAAGAAATAACTTTTATTTGAAATCACAATGAGAATCAAGGGCTACTTATTAATCAAAGTCAGAACTATGAATGAATGTTTTACATGTTACAGTAATGTACCTGGAAATGAATAGTGAACGAAATATGATAACGCTGACACTGCTGGCTAGTTCAGAATCAGTCCATAGTACTATAAGTCTAAGCAATAGACGATGATCAATTTGCAGCAATTAACGCTCGGGGAAAAATATGAGCGTATAGGAAATTTAATTTGAAGGTGAGTTTCTGTTTCATGCAACTCGATCCGAAATGGCGAACATAACCTAAAAAAAATTGGATGGAAAAGATCAAATAGATCTATCGATTTGTTTTTATGATAATTATCGATATATTTCATACTTTTCGAGTTATATTGAAAAAACCGGTAAGAATCGGGATATCGAGAAGTCGTTGACTATCACGTTTCCATACTTGTTATTTGCTGTACGTATAGCCCATGACAAACTTGAAAAGGATTTTTATTTTGAATTCAAAATATCAAAAATTTTTCGAAATACATCGATTTTTCGAAAAAAAGGCGCTCTCATAAATTGGCTTGATCTTCTCAGTGGATGGTCCTAGAGTAACGATTCTGGGCTTATTTCCGTCTTGAAGAGTTGTGCTATATTGTTATTAAAGAAATATAGCAATTTTTCTAATTTTAAAGACAAAAAAATGACTTTGAAGAATTGTACATTTTTGAACATTTTTTTTCCAGATAACTTTTAGAATTTTTATTTTGGGGAAATATCTTTGACCGAAATCGATTCTTGACACTTTTTCACGAATTATCAAAAACATTTTTCATCTACGACCTTCTGAACGGGAGATAATTACTTCATTTCATTAAAATCTTTAGGACGCAATAAACATTTTACAGAAGTGTTCGTCATGTATGTTGATGTTAAATACCTACATTTTCAATAAAGAAATACTAAGATATGTTTTATTGATTTATAGTATTCGAAATTGAGTAACAAAGTGGAAGAAACTGATTTCGTGCGTTCAAAATGGCTCGTGCTTGCAAAATCTTCAATATCTCGACTTTTGGAGCACGTACATTAATCGAAATATACACGAATATCGTATATATTTTCGCCTTAGAAGCAAAACAGATTCGGAAATATTTTTCTTACATTTCTAATTTGTTCTACTGTTACGTCATTTGAATTATTATTTATCATCAATACAGTATTTTCCTTGTAATACATCAAATTTTTTGCTTAGCGCATCATACTGACCTTATGCTTGCTGATCTCTTTTACAATTATTTAATTATTTCAGTAAATATTTTTTATGATACAAAATTAAATAAATGCAACATATTAGGATAAGTTTGAAATTTCATTTATTTACAAAATTATTATAAAATGTTTTTAAAATTCTGACAATCAAAGTTGCGGTATACATCAATCATATATCAGTTTTCACAAGTGTCGCACAACAAGCTTAACGTCAGTATGATTCACTCAGCAAAAAACGATATTCCTCAGATCAAGTGCCAAAGGATTTGTTTTATTTGTTGTTGTATTTGAACGCACGAAATCAGTTTCCCCCACTCCACTGCACGCTCCGGCAGCCGCATACGCACTTTGTTACTCAATTTCTAATACCATAAATCAATGAAACATATCCTAGTATTTTTTCATCGAAAATGTAGGTATTTAACATTGACATCCATAACGTACACTTCTTTAAAATGTTTATTGCGTTTTACAGATTTTTTTGAAATAAAAAAGTCATCTCTGGTCCAGACGGTCGTAGATAGAAGTTTTTTCTGGTAATTCGTGAAATAATGTAAGAAATCGATTTCCGTCAAAGACATTTTCCCAAAATTGAAATTATTGAACTTATCTAAAAAAAAGCATGTTCGAAAAAGGTGCAATTTTTTCAAAAGTAATTTTTTCATCCTCAAAATTCAGAAAAACCGCCATATCTCTTCAATAACATCATAGTACAACTTTTCGAGAAGAAAAGAGGCAAAGAATAGTTACTCTAGTACAATCCGCTGAGAAGATCTAGCCAATTTATAAGAGCGCATTTTTTTTGAAAAATCGATTTATTCCAAGAAATTATAAAAATTTTGAATTTAATTGGAAAAGAATTTTCCAGGTTTGCCATGGGCTATACGTTCAGCGAATAAAAAGTATGAAAACGTTATAGTTAACGACTTCTCGATACCCAGATTTTTAACGGTTTTTTCAATATAATTCGAAAAGTATGAAAGATAACGATAATTATCATGAGTGCGAATCGAAAGATTTATTTCATACCTACAACTTTCTGAAATTCTACAGATCCGAGTTCTATATTTTTAATTATTTGAGAAAAACCGGTTTTTGCAACTTTGCCAGTTTTTTAGGTTATGTTCGCCATTTCGGTTCGAGTTGCATGAAACAGAAACTCCTTCAAATTCAATTTCCTATACGCTCATATTTTTTTTTCCAGGTATTAATTTCTGCACGCACTTCTGTCTATTGCCTGGACTATATACGATGTGGATGACTTCATATAACACCTCCCTTCCCAGTTCCAGGTGAGGAAAATGTGTGTGATAAACAAGACACAGACCTATTAGAAATCACCCTCCTTCCATTGTAGAGTCCAATTCACATTATATTACTCAATACAATATCGTAATGAACTAGGTTCTAAGAGCCTTATGATACCTGCATTTAGACGTTTGTTAAAGTTAATGTTGTTACTTATTGAGTTTTAAGATTTTTCGAACTCATTTCCTGAGAACGTTGATCAATATACATCAATATTAATCAATGCTGAACAATATAGTTTATAGTTATAGTTACTATATGCAAGGACTGCTTCCATTATGAAATACTTATAAAATTTATTGTCTTATTGAAATATAATAACAATTATTCGAATGATATGATTATCTCAACATAATAGATTTACACATCTCAGATCAACAACAGCTAATGCATTGAGGCACTAAATTCATTTGTGAATTAATTTGTTACATAATATTCCAAATAAGTAATTATATGTTCAAACTGTTTATTAAACTGTAGAAGTTCGGAATAATATCAGAAGCTTGATACCTGCAGCGTTATTGAACAAAATAGTTGAATTTTCATTCATGGAAAAATTTACCAAGAAATATATAGAATAGTGAAATGAATTTAATTCATCACAATTGTTTCGTCACCCAATCACATTTTCAAATCTACTAGATTTCAAATAGAAAAATCATCCTACAATACAACAATGCAAGAATAGTATAATGTAGAGAACGAAAAGTATCTAAAAATTTTGAAAAAATTACGAATAGACTTAACCACCTGAAATACAATAATGCTAATATAGAGAGGCCGGGACTAATGATGGAGAGAGGGACTTCATATGCAAAATTATTAATAGTCAGTGAGCTACAGATATCGAGTAGGTCATTCGAAATTGAAATACTATCACCTTCAAAATTCATCAAAATTTCTATGCAGTATTTTCAGTTTTTGACCTTTCCCCCGAATACGTAAAATGTCCAGATTGAGAGTAAGATCATATCGGAATTCTGTTATATGATTCGCGAAATTTGAGTTTATTGCGCGTCATCTTATAGAATTCAATCATAATGTTACAATCGATCCGGAGATTCTGAGAGAAAGCTCAAAGACAAAATATTTTGAGATCCATAGAAATGTTGAAGCATATAGATGAAATAGTCATTCGAAATTTAACGACCAGCTTGATATGTAGAATATCATAAGATTCGTAAATAACCCCCCCCCCCCCCCTTCAACAAATAGTCCAGACCACCAAATATTCTACTATCGTAGCATTTAAGAACCCATTTGTATCATTTCATGTATTCCGTCTGCGGGAGCACTTTACAGTACTCTTCAGATAACACGGTAGCTGCATTGGTAAAGCATCCTTTGTCCAATCGAAATAAATTTGGTATTGAAAGGAAGATACGACATTCGTCTAGGGATCTACTCCAACATTTCTCCAGATTATCTGTTCTACTACCTAAAAAATTACCTCAAATCCAGAAAATAACTGCATTTTTGAGTTATTATTCGAATCTTTCACTCTTACAAGCGTCCAAAATATCATCGCGTTCATGAACTCCTAAGCGATTGTTTCAATCAATATTCTACATATTTTCAGAATAAATTTACATCAAGTAAACGCCAAAGCTATAAAGTTTTGATTTCACCACTCATGTGGATATTGAGATCTTCAAAACATATCAGGATTTCAAATAATGTGCTTCAAGGTGTCGGTAAGTATTAGGCTTAGATATTCAATTATGATGTTATTCGAATGAAAATTGCATCTCAGGAATGAGTGAACGTCTCATTTCCTTGACTAGGGAGGAAATTGGAACTTAAACTCTGTTCTAAATACAATCTTTCTTAAATTGCTCCTTTTGAATACGTTATTGCATCATTTCCGCGTGCAGCGCAAAGAACTTTCGTTTCATCCAATTTGTTTTCTATTGTCTTCTTTTACGATAATCGTTGGAAGAATATTCACATTATCTTCAATTCGTAGCAGTGTCTGGTGCTTGAGATTTATAATTTAATGATAAATTGATAGCACCTGCCAACTAAATTTCAATAAAGATGATGGCCTAAGGTGTAAGACTTGTTGTCTAGCTGCTGAAATAGTTATTTTTGGAACAATTATTTTGTATTTCTCTACTCAATAAGCAATTTCCATATAAGTGTATCTTTCTAATGAAAGACTTTTTGTTGTAGAATGCGAAATGATTTATGATTATTGCTTGCAAACCGTATTTCGATATTCAATGAATAGTAAAACAGAAGGAATCAAGCAAAGGCGAAGGGTTGAACGTACATGTCGGATGGGCTATCAGTCTCAATGATTGTACAGATTCAAAGACATAATAAATATTCTTGACCCAGGTTTGAATTCTCGGGAAATAGGTCACATTAACACTTTATATTTTCTCGTCAATACGTACGTTTCAGTCTCACGACCATCATCAGAAGACTTATGTCTGAAACCGGATTACATGAAACTAATTGTATTAACACAAAGCGTCCTTATCGCACCAATTTCAATTAAAATAGTTAGTCTTCTCTTGATGGTCGTACGACTGAAACGTACGTAAAGACGAGAAAATATAAAGCATAAGTGTTAATTTGACCTATTTCCCGAGAATTTATATATGATTCACAGACATGTACATATAAGCTATCATGCATGTTTGTTATCATAACTTTAGTGGAAACAGCATCGCGATATCTTCATCTCTTAGGAGGGAATGTAAAACATTCGCGTTACCTTCGCGAAAAACAAATCACATAGCCATGGTAATCACCGTAGTTCGTATTACAATTTAATTTTCTTTCAACTTAGCACCAAATTGTTAAAACGTCGAGCCTTCCTTCACACTTCATCCAGGCTTAGGACTGGTTCAAAACTAGTTTTGGAGCGTGGTTGAATTCAAATGGGCCAAAGGAACATCAGTTAGAACAATAAAACAAAAAACATGCACAAAACACTCATAATTGATCAAAGTTTAACCACAAATAGCTCACAAATGTTCAAAATGTCTTTCATCATTCTCGATGTATTTAACGAATCTAATCTCGTTAGAAAAGCTGCTGCTTCAGCTTCAGTCCTGGTGAAGCTTCTAATGGCATTTCGTGTTCTCTTCATCACATTTCCCCTGGTTGTTGCTCTCTCCTGAAAAACTAGGTCTTTCAGTCTTACTCGTAGGCAAGAATATAAACAAGTTAGATCCGACGAACGCCCAGACTGGGAAATAGACTTCCTCTTCCAATAACAAGATTCGGATATTGCTTGTCTAAGTGCTGACGTACATCTCGTTTATAATGGGCTGGACCACCATCAAGCTGAAACCATATATTTCTTCTTATTTCCAAGGAGACGTCTTCTGAAAGTGATGAAGGGAAAACGTTAAGAAATTCCGAAAACCTTCCTCCATTAGGGGTTGGGTCAAAGGAATGTTCTACATCCTATGTGGGTTTTGCGTCGACCAATAATGCATATTATGCAAATTTACACCCCCTGCGCTACTGAAAGTTGCTCCAGCGGTCCATAATATTAGTGATAGAAAATTATGATTTTCCCGAATCATATTCAACAGCCAGTGACAATGTTTCGATCTACCATCCAGAATCAGTACCTTTTAATGCTTGATGTAAGACAATGTGGTAGGGATGCATATTGATGGATTCAAACGTAAATCTAAGCCACCAAACTATCATAACTAACATTTAAAAGTTGTTAAATCCGTAATATCTGAAATTTAGCAGTTATTAAGGCTATGTGATTTGTTTTTTCCACAAAGGTAACATTTCCCTATAAATCTACAACGGGCGAAATTGCGCTTTTCACTAAAATTTAGCTAAGCTTATGATGGCTAAGGGTCTGTCAAGAAAAAAGTAGCAGATAATACCCTCTAGTTTATTTGTTTTCAACTAAACGATTCAACAGAAAGTTTCTTCTAAAATACCATGTAAAAATGTTTTTCAAGCGAGATCAAAAATATTCAAATCGGTTCAATGGTTCAGGAGATATTTGAATGTGAATATTGAAAAATGCATTGACCTCCCCTCCCTTATTATGACAGATACGAAAAATTTTCGCTGAACAAAATAATGCGGTATAACCCAAGCTATCAAATAATGTTTTCACTAGTAATATCACTAGAGGTCAACTTATTTCCGGAAATTTTATCGAGCTCATGAATATTTTGAAATTTTCTAAAAATATTCATGAGCGAGAACAAATTTCCGGATATTAATTTGACTTCGCGTGGTATTCGGTAAGAAAATTCCACACCGAATTGTGGTGGAAAATCAAATATTTCTAAAATTTATTTTTCGATTCTCAACAATGCAAATTATTTTCTTCATCAAGTCACCAGCGAAACATGAAAATGTGTGGTTGACTTGATTGTTGCCATGGTAACTAAGTGAGACCCTAACCTCGAAATTGTTATTTTACTTTTGAAGCTGTCAAGTGGCACGACGTAAAAAAATTTTTCGCTTCGGTCAAGAAAGTAAAGAGAATATTCGCTGGGAGATTGAGCAGTTGACACCCGTGAATACCAGGAAATCGAAGTCAAGCGTATGGAGGCAGTTTACAAACTTTTGCGCAGAAAAATCGTATAATTTCGATAAGGCGTATATACCTGTGGAAGAACTGGCTCTTATTCTTGAAGACTATGGGTTCAACATGAGAAAAAAGAGCTCCGAAGACTACAAGGAGAGTGTTATCAAAGTTTTATGGAATTCCACAGCCAAGCAGTTGCAGGAAAATTTTTTTGAAAAGTATAATCGCAAATTTAATCCATTCTCTGACATACAATTTTTGAACGCAATAGCTGAAAAAATGTTAAGCGCCGGAAGCTACAAATGGATCCAACCAAGAGAAAGGAAAGTTCATCTGCACTATCAGCAGACGAGCTGAGAAAAATTAATGAGCTTTGGGACGAAAACACTCCGGAAGGACTGCAGAAAAAGCTTTTCCACGTTGCTGGTCATGAATTGGCCTGGAGAGGGAATGAAGGAGCGGCAGCACAACTCGAATATTTTGTGGAGGAAATTGACAGTATAGGGGAACCAACAGGCCGCATTGAGTATAATCCGGTTTTTTCCAAGACCACCCAAGGCGGTTCAAAGAAAATGGCTGACAGTAAGTGGCTAGTACCGAATACACTCAACGAAGAAACATGCTCAGTGAGACTGTTCGAAAAACTAACAAGCAAGCGAGGCCCCATCTAAACGAAGCGTTTATTTTTGACGCCAAATCCAAACTGGAAGAATCACAGTTCCAAAGGCTGGTACAAAAATAGTCCAGTTGGACAGAATACAATCAATCAAATCCGCTGCATCATGGATTGGAATTGATGTCAAAAAGATCAAAATAACAAATCATCCCGCAAGGGCCAATGCTGTTTCAACTTTAGCCAAAACGGGAATTGGAGAACAGCAATTGATTGAAATAATCGGTCATGGTAGCAGCCACACAATAAAACCATATCTGCAAATAGACTCGGGCCATCATCAGGGAATAATTGACGCAATGAGGTCTGCTTCAACTTCTGCAAAGATGATTCGAGAATCTCTGAATTAAGAAGAAGCAACTACTTCTAATCAACCTGCCATAGTTTATAATAATTGCGTTTTCCATATAAACAATAATTACAATAGTCAAAATAATATAAATGATTGGATTTATTATCACTTGTAACCATTCATATAAAATAAAAAACTAAAAACGCATCTATTTTTTTATGTTATTTTTCAACTGCTGGAAACCTAGATAGGCAAATATAACAGATTTACATTGCATCGAAGTTTCGATACCATCCTCTAGGAATGGGCCTGCGATAATTCTGAAATTTTTACTCATTGTAGTTGCATTAAAATGGCAACCTAAAACGTAACATAATATATTCTTCTATTTTATATCAATTTTGGATTACTACAAGTGGTAGGAAGATATAATTTTATCAAATTTAATGTGCTTTGCAGTTTCGGTAATGGCTTCTCAGCCTGCCCTTCAAGATATTATTTTCTACTCAGTGTAGTTACATGGTAATGCAATTTTATAATGAAATATATCACATTCTTTGATTTTGTTATTTACTTTGGGCTACTACAGGTGGTGGAAAATGAAAAAAATATTAGTTCTGTTGATACATACCTACAGGAACAGATTACCTACAGGAACAGATTATCACACGGATCAAAGATGGCGACTAGTGAGATAATACGTGGTTGTGTGTGCTCGCACTGTAACTTGAAAATTCATCGGTATGATGATACGGTTAATTGTGCTAAGTGTGAAAATAGCATGCATTTACAGTGTATAGACATGAATATGGAAGAATACTACAAGTTGAATGAAAACAAGGAGTTAAAAAAGTGGAAATGTTCCCGATGTGTACTATTATCCAAACCAAGTGAAAAACTTAATGAAAATATACAAGACAATATTCTAAGTATTACACAAGGTAAAAACAATACCAATTATAATAATAAAACTGAAATAGATCAAGTAATAAATATGATCAATATTAAGAACATGTTTAATGAGATTATGATGAACTTTAAAAGTGAAGTAAATAAAACTATATGCGATCTAAAAGAAATAATCGTAGAACAAAAAAATGAAATACACTATCTAGTGAAACAACTGAAAGAACTCACGACTAAGCAAGATGATACTCGGATATCTGAATTGGAAAAAAAAGTAAATATAGATAGAAATGTAAATACAAATAAATCTGAAGAACCTACAAGGGTTAATCAAATCTTGAAGAAGAATGTCCCAAAACATAATACGGTTAGATATGATATCATACACAAACACGATAATGAGATTAAGACTGTTTCTCCAAGCAAAACAGGATCTAAACAGAAAATGGATGAAATTATTGATCTTGGAGCTGGTGAAATTAATACAAGTTTGAATAAGACAGCTAACACAAATAATAACAATGTCAAGGATAGTTGGACTAAAGTAATAAGAAGAAATAGAAAACTAAAAGAGGAGGATACGCCGAACTCAGAAAATGGCGTCAAACAAAAAAAAAGATCTATTCCAATAGTTGGAACCTCAACAAATGATCTATTGAAGACTGTCCCAAAAATTCTTTATTATAATGCTCACATTTCAAGACTGCATCCCGAAACTACAGTAGAGGAAGTACGGCAATTTTTAAATCAAACTATACCAAATGTGACATGTGAAAAACTAAATTCGAAATATCCTAATGTTTATGCGTCTTTCAAGTTGTCCTGTCCAGTCCAATATATGGAACATTTAATGGATCCCAAACTATGGCCAGAGGGAGTAACAGTCAACAAGTTTTTTATGAAGAGAGCTTCAAACAGGAAAATTCCATGAAAACAAGAGTGAAACAAATAAGAACGAAAATTGACGAGAATTGTAATCACAGTAAAGAATCATTCATTATTATTCACCAAAATATTCAGAGTATAAGGAATAAAACAGATGACCTAAACATCTATTTAAATAGTTATAAAGATACTATAAGTTGTATAGCTCTTACAGAACATTGGCTCCATTCTGAAGAGGTAAGTAATATCAATGTTACAGGATATAACATAGCAGCTTGTTTTTCTCGTAAAGACAACCTACATGGAGGTTCTTGTATCCTACTTAAAGATAATATTTTCTCCAAGCAAAGACAAGACATTTCTGTTGAATTAAACTTTGAATGTTGTAGTGTTGAGATACCATCTCTTAAATTGATTATTATATGCATTTACAGACCTCCTAATGGTAACATGCATATATTCTTTGATAAATTAGATGAAATGCTAACGCTTAGTAAAGCAAGCAAATTTCAAATTATTGTATGTGGTGACTTCAATATTAACATGCTTAACATAACCTCAGCATCAAGTATTCAATTGAAAGATATAATGAATTCTTTTGGATTAAATTCTGCAATTGATACCCCTACTAGAATAACAAATCGTTCAGCTACACTGATCGACAATATCTTTGTAAACTTCACAAATTTTGAAGCAAAAAATATTGAATTAGGATTCTCTGATCATCAATCCCAATTTCTATCATTTAATTCAAAACCAGTACCATATACCTATAATAAAGTGGAAAAGAGGATCTTGAATGACTCTATATTAAAGAATATAAACAAAGATTTGATTTACACTAATTGGGACTTCTTATTCTCATATCAAGATACTAATGAAATGTACAATGCCTTTTTGCATAAAATATTAGAAATTACTAACAGTCATAGTTCAAAAAAAATCATTACATGTAATAAATCTAAATTAAGAAATAATCTGTGGATCACTGATGAAATTAAATTTAAGAGTAAAATAAAACAAATATTATTTAAAACTTCTAAAAACACCTCTATTTATAAGACATATGCTAAATCACTCAAAAAACTAGTACAAGAGACTAAATTAAGATTTAATGAAAATTACATCACTTCAAGTAACAATAGAATAAAAGCTACCTGGGATATAATAAAATATGAAACAGGGAAAAGTTCAAATTATAAAACATCTGAATGGAAGGAAATTAGTAGTGAAATGGATATGGACACACTAGCAAATAATTTCAATACTCACTTCAAAAATGTAGGTATAGATATAAATACACAAAATACTAAATATGATCTAAATAATATTAAACACACCGTTAACAGCTTTTATTTGGCTCATACAGACGAAAATGAAGTTATATCAACAATTAATTCTATGAAAAATACAAATTCTACAGGATTAGATGAAATATCTGTCAAATTCCTGAAATATTGCTCTTCTAGTGTAGTTAAGCCCCTCTGTCATATAATAAATAAAATATTCGATTCTAGTGTTTATCCAGATAAACTTAAGGAGACAGTCATAATACCGGTACTGAAAAAAGGAGACGTCAAAAATATGAATAACTATAGACCAATCGCCATTATATCCAATATCTCTAAGGTTGTTGAGAAAATAATACATGCGCGAATGATCAACTTTTTAAGCAAATATATAATTATTTCCCATTATCAGAATGGATACTTAAAAAATAGAAATACTGAAAGGGCTGTATTTCAGGCGTTGGCGGAGATTTTAGATGGTCTTAGTAATAAAAATGTTGTAGCAGGAATATTCACAGATTTATCAAAAGCCTTTGATTTAGTTAATCACAATCTGCTGCTGGAAAAATTGCAAAGATACGGTTTTAGAGGTCCCTTCCAAAATTTACTGAAATCTTACCTAACATCTAGGAAGCAAAGTACGAAAATTGTGGATATAGTAACGGGAAAAGAACACTTATCCTCATGGGTATGTCCTGAAGCGGGAGTACCTCAAGGCTCTACAATGGGACCACTTCTGTTTATATTATACGTAAATGAGTTTCCCGAAATTCAAAAAAATGGTATAACTGTACAGTTTGCTGATGACAACTTGAGGGTCATACAAGGAAAAACTATGTACCAACTTGAATATGATATTCAGGACAATATCCAAAAAATGCAACAGTGGTTCACAGATAACTATATGAAATTGAACGTAGACAAAACGAAAATAATAACTTTTTCAGCTAAGGAACTATCAATGATAGAAGTAGAAGTTGATAATGCAACAATTAGTTCTACGAATACAACCAAATTCTTAGGTTTAGAAATAGATTCAAAGTTGAATTGGAAAGCACATGTCCACCGGCTAGCTCCAAAACTTAGTAGTTTTGTTTTTGCTTTGAGAACACTTTCTAACTGTTCCACCCTGAAGGCTTGTCTTGAAGCCTATTATGCATACATATATTCAAAGATTAAGTATGGTATAATAATGTGGGGAAACAGTGTGGATGCAGACAGAATCTTCAAGTTACAGAAAAGGGCTGTTAGAGCAATTTTAGGTTTATCAAACCGACAATCTTGTAGAGATGCATTCAAGGATAATAAAATACTCACCCTTACTGGTATATATATATTAGAAGCATCGTGCTTTGTAAATGAACATCCGGAAGAATTTATAAAATATAAAAAAAATTATTACTATGAAACTCGAAAAAGAGATAATTATGTACCAATGAGTACTCACCTTACACTGGTACAAAAAAATGTAGTTTACTCATTAATCAAAATTTTCAATCATCTTCCTGATGAATTCAAACTTATAACTCCAAAACATGCATTTAAGAAAAAAATAAAATCTCACTTACTAGAAAAATCATTTTATAATCTGAATGAATATTTTGAACGTAGTTTGAGCTGATTATCTCCACTTAATATTCTTAACTGTGATTACTCTTAGATTTATTCATTCTATAATAATGTTCATATTGAATTAAACATTTTAATGTATTACTGAGTCTGAGTACTGTGTTTTTTATATGTGATCTGTTCTTTTTTTATATGATTGTATTAATTATTTGATTAACTTATTATGTAAACTATTGACTTAAATATTTTAATGTATTACTGAGTCTGAATACTGTGTTTTTTATATGTGATCTGTTCTTTTTCTATATGATTGTATTAATTATTTGATTAACTTATTATGTAAAATATAGACTTATTCTACGCTGTAATGGCCTAATCGAATAAAGACCTATTCTATTCTATTCTATGGACTCTTAGCCTATAAACTGTTGGTTACTACTGATTGTAGTAGCTCAAAAGTGCCATTTAGGGACAAAGAATATAATATTCTTTTATTTTATAGTTACTTGAGCTTACTACAAGTGGTAGAAAATTATAATTTCAGAGGTTTTCGGGAAGCTGCATGAACAGATTCATAGCGCGTCATAGCTTTGTCAGCAATTATGTAGGCCTTCAAATTGGTAATTTCTACCCATTGTAGTTGCATGGGAATACCATTTCAAGATAGAAAATAGCATATTTTCCAATTTCACACAATTTGTTAGTAACTACAAGTGATGTACATTGTTTTTTTTTGCGTTTTTATTAACGTGCGTTATGCGCGCTTTAATGGTATGGAATTCATAACCAGCGTCAGCAAGCATCAATCATAGAAGGCTGTGATCATTCTATTTTGACACTTCAAAACATCAGAAAAACTGGCGTTTTGTTGCAATAAAGAATATTGCACAGCCAGTAAAACTAATCGTAATGATCAATCATCGTACCATGACTTATTTATTCGCATTAATAGAGGATTGTAGCTCCAACTTGAAGAAAGAAAATTTGTTCCGAATTGTCCCCGGATATTTGCATCTAAACTACGCAAAATTGAAAGTACTGAATGGGAAAAAGGTGAATAAACATGTTTCTAAATATTATATATATTTTATTGGACATAGACACTTAACTGAAAATATTCGAAGTCCTGCATTTTCGCCATTATGAAGAGAGGAGGTGTCCGAAAAATATAGAAAACATCTTAGCTTTGTAATTAAAATGTATCAAAACTAAATATTATGTGAACAAATAAAAACCAGTCTCAAAAATGTTATGTTATTGTAAACGTCAAAAAATGTCCAGTATAATTCGCTGTTGGGTATCCTAGGAGGAAAAAATTTCCCACAATAATACCTCCGTTGCCATGGTGATCTGTCAAAATAACGTATTTTGATGGGTTCAAAATTACAGGTGTGGAATTTTCAAAGTAACAACTCATCGTCTAACTTTCCGAGCGTAAATTTAAGTTTTTTCATAGCGGTTACGCCTTCTAGCGATTGAATTACGGGCCTCAAAATAATTTCCAGCCATTTCTCTTGCCCACTTCATTTATGATTTTCTTCTCAAACCTTCAGGCCTTACCATTATCGAAATACAGTCACTCCGTACCATTATCCGCACCCCTTGTACATGAAATCGAAATTGTAAAACCAAGTTTGAGATGAGGTCTCAAGTGAAGATCATTTTTGTCTAACCACACTAGCCAAACCTCCAACTTCAATTTCAAACGGTGTTCTGAATACTTCAAATCGAGAAGCTAAAACTTCAAATGCACATTCAACAGTTTGAAATGCTCGCGATAATCTATAGTTGAACATTTTGTTTGAACGGTTGCCAGTCACGGTTCTTCTCGCCTCATTAAATTTTCTTATGATGGAAATGCCTCATCTCCCACGGAAATGTATGACAACCATAATAATTGTTCGGTAGGAACAGGAAATTGTGAAGTTTTATTATCAATTCTTATGCCAAAATGCTCCTAATGCTCTTTAAACGGAATCTAAATCGCTGAATCTACCCAGGGATTCTACGATAATTATGATAAATTGTCATTAAAAGAATTGAGGAAGGTAGCTTAGAATTATGATACAAGAATCCCGATGTTTCTTCATCAAGATTTTTGCCTTCGAAGGAGCCTACACAATTTGGAATTTGCCATTTTCATTAAAAATCACTTGCAAAGGCTTTCCGCATCTCTTGATCAGGCTGCTGTAAATAGAACGGCATTTTTTCAAAGATTTTTCCTTCCTAAACAATTCTAACATGCATCCTAACAAACGTAAAGGTGTTGAAATTCAGAAAAAAAATATTTTTTATTCATATCATCCAAACGGATTGAAGGATCGAAATTAGGTGTAATGAATGTCATTATCAATAGCTATTTCTCAATGTAGAGTCGGTAGAATATGAAAAGTCAATGACGTAGAATCATCACGCTCCAATGTTTGATATTAAGACTAATCAATATTACAGTTCAAGACATTATTTTACCGAAAAAAAATACCCTTACATAATTTCAGTGAAAAGCTCAATTTTGGAAAGAATCAACTTTTTACGATAAAAGTAGTGACTGAAGTAAGCCAGCTAAGAGTAAAATATTCAACGAAAAAATATTTCTTTACCAGAAGAAATTTATAGGTCAAATAAGTCTTAGTAAAGGAATGATCTTGAAACTGAACAAATAATACTTCTCTTGAAGAACTAAAGCGAATGTTCGGAATCTCCCTTCGCTAAAATACCTTGATATCAGCGATGTATACACATGCCGCATATTCAAGTTACCATGAGTTTCATTTGCAGTCATTGAAATCGGTTCTTGCAACTGTTCTCTAGTGATAAATTCTCCCTCTCTTTGGATGAATACTCCTCTGTTGCTTCAAACATCTACAGAAAAAGGAATCTAGCTGATTTCAGTCGGCATTTCTAAGAGATCAGCTCAGAGGACCAAATCGACCAGTCTATCTATCATGAGAATTATTATTCAGTCAGAAATCTGCCATAGTGAGAAGGTGCAACATCTTCTGAATTCTTCTGGCAAGTCATGCTGATGGGTTTTGACCAAATTCCTGTAATTGTTCGCTTTTATACCATTATTAAGTTATTGCAACTACAATGAATCATCACTATAGTTCCCACGCCAAATATTGATGGAAGATCGATGCTGGAATCTTATTCTCTCAACCTGTGGGTTGTTCAAAGAATAAAGATTCCTAATGCAGCTTATCCTCTGTTATGAAGACGTCTTGTAACCTGATAGCAGACGCTATCGCATCCTGCTTCAGTCGGAGAATCGGCCAGTTCTCGATTCCATGATTGGGCAAATCATGGCCGTGTAGATCAGAGCCTGTGTACGTGAAGACTCTTCGGCATGCTCATAAGGATGCAACGGTCATTTTCACACGGGTTTCGTGGTTCATTTCACAGCTCACCTTAGCATCGAGGATAACTACAAGGTACTTCACTGAGCCTTCCATGTGCAGAGACTTTCCTAACCGACGAATGTCTGGTAGGGGTTCCAGTTTCCTTTTCCTTGTGAAAAGAACCATTTTCGATCATTTTAAGACCTGAGTCTCTCGACCTGGTACCAGTGAGCCACGGTCGAGAGTGCGGTTTTCTGCAGCTCGCACAAGGTAGCCGCATGTCTTTCGGAGGTCACAGCTACCATGTCGTCTGCTTTGGCTTGAACGTGAAACCCAGCCTCATTCAGCTCGACTATCAAGCTGTTCACGACCGGGCACCAGAGGAATGGAGACAGTTCTCATCCCTGGGGGCAACCTCATGTGACATGTGTTCATGCGACGCTGCCATTATGGTGCGCCTTCATCAGTCTCTGCGAGAGCATGGTCTTGATCCACCTGACCAAGGTTTCATCGATTCCGTGTCTCTCCGCAGTATGGCACATGGACTCGAAGGAGGTATTGTCAAACGCCCCTTCGATACCCAGAAAAACGCCTATGGCGCACTGTCCGAGACTAATAGATTCTCCGAACTGGGTAACTACGTTATAAAAGAACGTTTCTTTCATAGCTCACCTCACGTTCGAGGTCATGTTTCGGTTAATAGTCCTCACGTTGACACGAAAGTCATCGTGTGATGCGACCATGAGGTTGTCATCAGACCAGTGGAAATGCTGGAGAGATCCTTGCATTGCGTCCCTGCTGACGGCATCTTATTGATGTCCTCGCATAGGTATGCCACGAGTCTGTTTTGGAGTTCCTCAGAAGTTTCTTATAGTTCCTTTTGGCGACCTTAAGAGTCCCCAGTCTGAACTACAAGAGGTTCTCTTCGCTTTGATGAAGAGTTTCCTCAACCGTTTCCGATGTTCCTTCAATTCGGAAGTCCACCGGGGGGTGTTATCGCCGTCCCTACTACATTTAAGAGGGTAGCATACTTCGGAGACAGTGATCAGGGTCGTGCTGATTGCAAACAGCGGCTCCAGTTTCTTCACGACCTCCTTGAAATGCAGGAAGATAGGAAAGCCTACCGCTCAGTTCTTCTCTGAAGTAGTCCTAGTTGATGGCTCTCGGTTTCCTGTTATATTTGTCTGGGTTGGAGTCAGATCCCAACTTAAAGGATAGAACGTGTCCGTGGCCCGAAAGTGTGACATACGTAGACACATTCCATCTTGCAACCCTTGATTGCTATAGTGCTGAGGGTTACGTCAATTATTCCCTGTATGCGTGAGGATGAAAAGGTAGGCGCTGATATTCTATTGAGGATCTTCAGCTGAGTGGAGATGAGGAACTTAAGTGATGTCGTCCTTCTTGAATTGTCGTTCGATCTTCACCGCTTCCTGTGGCCTGAGTTGAACTTGCATCCCAGAAGATGTGGCACTCCCTGTTAATCACAACGTCTTACGAATTCGATCACTCCCGCAGATGAAGGGTTGTTGAAGCTATAGGAAAAGTATGTAGACCAAACTACCACTTCCGTTCGGACTCCTTCTACGAGATGCCATATCCTAACCGCAACCACAGATTCCTATGCCAGGATCCCAGCATCGAGAAGACATCGACACCCTTTGTGAAGATGCACGTTCTCCGCATCTTCCAAGAGGTACAGTAGTGTAGCTGCCTCCTATTCGGATTTTACACGGCTGTTGTACACTCACGACTCTTGCATCAAGCATACGTTCATTTTGAGCTCAGAGAGTCTTTTCATCACCATCGCAGTTGAAAACTTGTCATGCTGAAGGTCAGCTTCCAAAACGTTTATTTTGCGCGCCATTTCTGCGTTATTCATGACTGGGTAGGGAAAGGAAAATGACGCTAGCCTGGCACGTAGATCAGGGAAGGCCGAAGGGCCAGGCGGTCTCTCAGCCTATCCTCATTTCCGAACGGAGAGTTCAGTGCTTCGAACTGACCTCTCTCTTTTGCGGAGGCTGGAAGTCCATTGTCTTCGAGTGGTCCTGATGCAGCTTGACAATAAGTATTACCCCGCTGGGCTCTTCCTTCCTCTCGAGTATTGCTAATTTCATGACAACAGCTGTAATTCATTCCACTTTTCTTTATCCAACCGAAAACATCACACTGTCATCAATGGAACCTCCTTGGAACATGGTGAGGTTGTCAGTGGAGTTCCACAGGGATCTGTCCATGAGCCACTACTGTTCCTCATTCACATTAATCATTTGGTTCATGTGGTGAGAGCGGCTGATCTACTCTTTACTGATGATACCAGTATTGTTCGAAGCGAGAATAATGAAAGGGATTTGGTGGCTTGCCTTTGTGATTCTCAAGAAATTTTTTTGAATAGTTTTGTTCAAATGCACTGTCCGTTAACTTTGACAAAACTGGTATAATTATTCACACACAGAAACATTACTTTTGAAAACCCTGACTATATTAAATTTTTGAGTATCTTATTTGATATAGTCCTTAGTTGGGAATGTCATGTTGATAGTGTAGCTAACAAAATCTCGGAAAATATTTTCTTGATAAGAAATTTTGTGAACTACTTGCCTGAGGAGGCGATGCGCATGGTATATTTCTCCCTTATTCAGTCGCATATGTCATATGCCCTGACAGGCTGGGGTAATTCACCTCATTCGGATAGGATTTTTCGCCTTCAAAGAAAAGTGTTGAGAATCTTAACAAAGATACGTTTCAGAGATGACGTTAGAAACAGTTCTATTGATTTCAAAATTATGACTCTTCCGTCACTGTATATTCATAATTGCATACTAATGAGTATGTCGTCTGATACACATTTTTAAAATAATAATCTGCATAATTATAACAATAAATTTTGCCACAATATTCATATTGACTATCAAGATCAAATTCAATTAGCTGTTCTGCGCTTATGTTAAAATATTTATGAACAAGCTACCCATGGAGCTAAAGGAGTGCTCACTCAATGTTCCTAAGTCCACATTCAAAAGAATCATTCTTAATCATGCATTCTACTCGATAAAAGAATTTTTGTTGCCCCATTGGCCAATTCATTGTTTCAAATAGTTCTGAACTTCAACCCAATGTATCTTTGAGAGGACGAATGTCAGAATGAAAATTAATTAGTATGGTACTTTGTCTTGGCTCTACTTTCAAGCAACCTTCACGTAGGAAGCGTCATGAATAGGACGCTGTTCAATTCCTAAGTATCGATAGTTCTCTTCAGCACCAAGATGTTTAAAGATGCCTCCGTCGGCAAGCTGCATATTCTCATAGTTCTTATAGACTTTCGGAGATCGTCGTCAAATGTATATATATATATATATATATATATATATATATATATATATATATATATGTATATATATATATATATATATATATATATATATATATATATATATATATATATATATATATATATATATATATATGTTTCTTCTTAGGTTCTCGCGGACATAATGTGTAGAACTGGATTCTCGGGTATTGATCCGCGTTGTGTGGTTTCGATCCTCAAAAGGATCAATTTCACGACGTTTCGGCAAAGTCGCATTTGCCATCTTCAGGTGATTCGACCGTAGAGTCTGGAAAATCTAGGCGAACAGTTCCTTTTGAGGACCGAAACCACACAACGCGGATCAATACCCGAGAATCCAGTTCTACATATATATATATATATATATATATATATATATATATATATATATATATATTTGTATGCTTTTTTGGTATATTGGTTCGTATATATACTGAAAATAAAATGAAATATATATATATACGAACCAATATACCAAGAAAGCATACAAATATTACAAATGGTTCAAGAATATCAATAAAAGAATATATATATATATATATATTTAGAAAGGTTTTTTAACGGGAATTTCGGTCTGTAGTTGGACAATCAAAAGAAACTATTTTTTCTCTACCAATATTTCGCAACAATTTATTGCTTCTTAAGCAATAAATTATTGCGAAATATTGGTAGAGAAAAAATAGTTTTCTTTTGATTGCCCAACTACAGACCGAAATTCCCGTTAACAAACCTTTCTAAATTTCGACTAGTGACGGACTAAGTAATCGAAATCATTCAAAATGATAACTGAAGAACTCAATCTTATTCCTAAAAGTTCATTAATCAACAATGCCGCAAAACTGCAATAACATATTATACCTTGTTGATTATTCTGTAAGTCGATGATCGTCAAACTTCTATGAAATTAGTAACGACAACTTGCATTTTTCCACTACCTAACACTATATTTGAGAGTTTAAAGCAGTTAAACTAAATGTGGAATGCAGCTTGTCTGAAATCAATCAGATATTTGCAATTATAATCTCATGTGATCAGATAAGTGATTATACCATACCTCCAAATCCTGCAACGACATATATTTCCATATTCTTCCTTATCTTATGCGGTTTAGTCCGTTTCATATTAACATCATTATAATCTTCGGAATCGGAAGAACTTACATGAAATATGAAATTCTCAGATAATGAAACATAAAGTGGTTGAGAAATTAAAATTATCCCATATCTAACTCAATCAATAGAATCGAGTGAGGGGAGTTACGTGATAAATTCATTCCAGCTTTTTTAACAGAACCGACTGAAAAAGAAAAAGAAGTTTATAGTATAGATCGAATTTTCTAAATCATGAATGAGCTATTAATGTGTTTGACAACCATAACACATACGTACATTCCTCCTCATTCTGAAATGATTCTCAATATTTTAGTCTCACGGAACAAGTGGAAAATATGGGTGTCTTATCATTTCTCTGTAGTATCGAGCTACAGAGCTTCAAATCAGAAGTAAAGCTGCTGCCAATTTGCACTTCATAAACAACTCTCACCAAATACCATTTGAGTTCATATTAAGCGAGGTGATGATCCAATTCCGCACGAGTGACATCCTCGATTAGCATTGTATTCTTTTCACACGATAAAATGTAGTTTGAAGCATTTGACATCAACAAACTCTCCATCACTCTGCGTACTCAATAATATGAATGACATGACCCAATACACTTCTTAATATTCTTGTTTGAAGAACGTGAATACAACAAGAATATTACATTTTTTGTTCTGTATGTGTAACTAGTGAGTTTACTCTAATAATGGCTACTTTGTAGCTGGAAGATTTTTATCCCATTAAAAATCAAAATTATCAGTGTGTAATGGTGATTATTTCGTATTTACTAGTTATCTGAATTTATCGGGAGCTGCAGCGTGTATCCTTGTTCCAAATTTTGATAAGTTATTCATGTTACGAACAAGAAAAACGAATGTATCAAGCCAGACGTATACCGAAATTTCCATGTTTCAGGACCAATTTCAATCTACTCTTAGCAAGAGTGTCGTTTCTTCCACGTCGTTTTATATCCACTTTCCTTCAATAACTTCTTGATCTTACATCTGTTTTATCCAATGAAAAAGACAAATATATCTGCTAACAATAATCCCGAAATCCCCGAGGGAATTTAAACCATAGTTGCGACCTAGACCCTTGCCACTCATCGAATCTTATGTAGTGGAAGTATGTTCAGTTGTCGAGCCCAATTGATTTCTAATGTGTTCTGAATTCACAAAATATAATTTCCTACAGATACACATCCTTAGCTTGTGTTCATTGTGATAATAAAATGTTGCAGGGTAATTTATTGGGTCCCCTTATGCTCTGAATATTTGCCACATAAGTTATTCCAATCGAAAAGGTATTTTCATAAAATTGGGGAGCTTGAGAAAATAATCCATTAACGACCAATCTATTTATTATATCGATATTAGATTCGATGAACACGAATATATAGAGAATTCATCCACTGCACTGAATAAACACATGGAAGACAGAAAACATTCTTTCGACTGAAAACATTACAAAAATTGTAAGTATAGAAAAGAATATTCATGAGGGGTTGATATTGGTAGGGATACTAGCAAAAAAATTCTCGTTGATGATAAAACTGTTGCCAATATTTCCAATCTAGATAATAATTCAATTCAATAGAGATTCAAACATAACTGAATATATCTTGGATTATACTTTTCTCTTGTAGGTTTCATTCAGATTTAGAATAAATTTGGCCTCAAAGAGAAATATTTTGATGAATATAATATGAAAGATTTTTTAGGTTGAATCGTTAGAATCCTAACTATCTACCGGATCACGTTTCCGTTCAGTCTCATTGACCATATTTATGTCAAAATAACGAGGGATTTGAGCTAGGACACTGAACATCTGAAGGATCGCTCGATGCCTATCCAACAAAATTTACCTACGCGATTTATTGTGCCGACTGTGGAAATTAGTGAAACGCTAAATTGCAGCTATTATATAATGTGTTGTCTGTATTTCAGGGGCCAAAACTTTCAAATATTGTTAATAATGATTCTTGACCCAAGTATGAATTATATATAAATTCTCGGGAAATAGGTCACATAATACATATGCTCTATATCTTTGTCTTTACGTACGTTTTGGACTCACGACCATCATGAGAAGAAGTATCAATACTACACAATATTGAATGACCAAATCGATACATATAATTCACCACTTGCCAAAAAGTTTGTAAATAAACTCCTACCCAAGCCATCATCTACTCCCTTTCCTCAATTTGTACCACATTCCGATTGATTCCTAATATTCGAGGAAATATTTTTGATTTATCCTGAGTTTACAACTCCCAGCTTTGAGAACGCCACAGTGTGGTGAAACAGTATGCTAGCATTATTTTTCAAATCAAATGTTACAAGTTTTTCTGTAGAAATTAAGTTCTCTCAATTCTCAATTTAATATGACTCTAGAAATAATAAAGAATAACATTTATCCAAATTCAAACACAAATGAAAAGGTAAGATTAAGAATAAGAAACAGAATTCAAAGGATGCTGAATGTCAGTTAGTTTCCAGCTGTTACTGTAATGATTAAGATGCGAATGAGCACCAAGGCTGTACCTAACTGTGAGTTATTGTACCTCAATTGAGTTATTCAATGCACGTAGTCACAGGTTGCTTTTATATTTGGAACTGATATATTCTATAATTGTCAGTGATAATCAATTCCTCTATTGTCAACAATATGCAAATTGAATAATATCGAAAATAAGATTTGGACGGTTCTATATATCACAGCACTTTTTCTCCAAAGGTAGTCAAATTTTGCATAATTGAGATGTATATTTTATTTGAAAAATCGCTTATTTCTGAACAGATATCTTTGCAGTTGTTTAATGCTGAAGAGGAAAATGTAAAGCCATTCTTAACTATTTAGGCTTAGAGATAATTATGAAAATTTATGGATGTGCTTTCTTTTTAAATCGATGAATCAAAATAGACTATTCTCTATTCTTTTATAATATTATAGGCTAAGGAACTATTACTAGAAATTATTTGAACAAAATTTGATTCCAAAGTTCAGAATAATTTCTCAAAAGTTTCTGAATGTCCCGATTTATTCATTCATTTAAATACATGAATCGATGGTTTATTAGATGCCTTATTTTTCAACTCTGAAATTCCATAATGATTACTTTGTTATCATGTTACAAAGAATAGTTAACAAAATGTGTAGATATTATATTAATACTGAGAGAAGGTGATTAATTTTTAATGAATTGACATTTTGTCAGATGAGCAAATTAATACATTCATCGTTGAGTCAAGTTTCATATTAATTCCTTATCACTTCTTCTAGCCCTTGCTCTCAAGAAATCGAGCTAGTTTCAGACGATTTGATACTCCCGAGTTGTGAAACAATTTCTCAATCTCGTGTGAGAATTCTTCATGGCCCATCCATCCATTACGTTTGTGAGGTAGTTTTGTTCTATTTACGCACAGAGGTCATGATGTAGAATTTGTCACAAGAGTAACTCAGACCCCGACTGATCCACTCGGAGCGCGTTCTATTCGGATTGTATTTGGCTTTGAATCACATTTAAAATCACTTTAATTCTACTCCATTATAATTATAAGCTCCAGGGAATTGAATTCAACAAATTGATCTTACAAACTATGTAATATAACCAAATTTAGACCTCTTTGTACAAAGTCCGTCTTTTAATGAATCTACGCTTTTCCTAGAAGCTCTACAAATGTGTAATTTAATTTTCTACATAAAATTTAAGCTTCAAACTGCTTTCGATACTGAAACTTGAAACAGTATTTGAGAAAGTAGAAACGGTTCTGAAGGCTTTCTAAGAAGTACAGATCCCTCACGTTTTGTTATTTTTGCTTCTCTGATAATTTCACATTCAGGAAAAGGTTTAACACATGCGTGACTGGGAACGGATGAATCTCTATTAATTATTGCTATAATTCATTTTTATTTCAAGTTCTCGTCTTGAAGAGAAGCGAATGTTGAATAATGAGTCTTATCATAATTACTGGCACAATTGCTATTGCACGTAGGTTCACAATTGTGTCAATTATGTGACGTACCTTGTTACTTTTTGGCGATAATTACTTTCTACGGCTTCAATACTCCTCCAAGTCTACCAGATCTGAATGAGATTGACTTTTATATTGATTTCTCGGTCGCCAGATTTTTGTCAAGGCTTACTCGTCGTTGAGGGCTTCTGCTAGGGTCCTTACCACAAAGCGGTCAATAGGGCAGATTGAATAGTATCAGAATAGCAGGCTTTAATTGCAATTAATACTTGGTTACTTCTTGACTACTTGATTGCTGTTGCAGAAAGTCAATTTAGATAAACACGGAACTTGCCAATAATTTATTTATAGCTTGAAGATAGATAGATATTTGACTCTCACTGTATATTAATAATTTATCCCGACCCGGGGGAAGCACAAGGAAGCTCACAAACAATAATTGGTTGAGAAAGCGGTCCAAATAGGCTATTTTCCTCATTATAGCCTTACAAACAAATAGTCATGTGAGTATTATTGAAACGGCTATTCATGTACTAATTCTTAACAAAATTAATTATCGTGCATGTTATCCTCGAGCAGAGAAAGTGACAGCAGGTCCTGAGTTGTAATGAAACCTTCGCAATACCCTCACTACTCCCGCGCAATATCAGTATCTTCAGGGCACTTTTAATAATGGTGAATACTGAGATTCATTTATCCTGCACTTCTTTCAGGTTAGTACTCGCAATTTCACGAGAACGGTCACGGATAATTGTACGACAGTGCCAGGTACTTATGTACTACCCACACATAAATTTGGCAATCATAACTCTTACTTCCGGGTAGAACCACAGCTTGTTAGACTTATAATCACCTCGTCAACAAAACCACCCTACTTCCGACTAGAACACAGCGTGTACAGAGAATATTGCGACCCTCAAACACACATCCCAATTCAGAGCCTACTTCCGGGTAGAACACAGCGTGTAGACACTGGCGGAGCACTAATTGTCCAGTCAATAGCCGGAAAATATGGAAAAGTTGGGAAACAGCTCGAATTTGAAAAATTTTTGATGCAATGCGTTCTGTGAACCCTCAAGATCATTCGTTACCACTAAAATCACACCCCGAGGGCAATGGGGGGTGTTTTCCCCCAAAAGATGAATCAAATTCACAAAATAGTCCAGAGTGAAGGAATCGGCTCGAAAATATCTCCTATGGGTTTTTGGGGTCGCTGATCACGAATATGACATCTAAAAAGTCACCACATGCACCCACATGGTCATAGACGTCATCTCCAGGAATTCAACAAAATTTTCCATCTTAAAGTCTCCAAATGTCCCACTCGGGGGTTTTTGGGGTTGCTGAGCACGAATATGATGTCTAGAAATTCCACACATGCACCTGGGGCACAGGACGACCACGTCGTGAATGTCATCTCCAGGAGTTCGACAACATTTCACATCTTAAAGTCTCCAAATGTCTCACTCGGGGGGTCTTTGAGGTTGCTGAGCACGAATATAAAAATTCCTCACAAGCACCTGGGGCATGTGACGAATTTTTAGACATCATATTCTTGAAGAACAAAAATGCCCCAGGTGCATGTGAGGAATTTCTAGACATCATATTCGTGCTAAGCAACCCCAAAAACCCCCGGGTGAGACATTTGGAGACTTTAAGATGGAAAATTTTGTCGAATTCCTGGAGTTGACCTTCATGACGTCATCGTCCTGTGCCTCAGATGTATGTGAGAAATTTCTAGACATCGTATTCGTGCTCAGCAACCCCAAAAACCCCCGAGTGAGACATTTGGAGACTTTAAGATGAAAAATTTTGTTCAACTCCTGAGGATGACCTCTATGACCATGTGGGTGCATGTGGTGATTTTTCAGATGTCATATTCGTGATCAGTGACCCCAAAAACCACCTAGTGAATATTTTCGAGCCGGTTCCTTCACTCTGAACCATTTTGTGATTTTGATTCATCTTTTGGGGGGGAAACACCCCTCAAAAGTGCCCATTGCCCTCGGGGTGTGATTTTAGTGGTAACGAATGATCTTGAGGGTTCACAGAACCCATTGCATCAAACATTTTTCAAATCCGAGCTGTTTCCCAACTTTTCCATGTTACAAAGTATTTCCCGGCTTATTGACTGGACTATAAGAATCTATTGCCATTGTTGAACACGTTTCCAGATGTCACCTACCAATATTGGAGCAAACAAGGTTATCCCATAAAATCATCATGGACGACTCACGTGTACACTACCTAAGCGTGTAAGCAATTGAAAATGAAAACCGCTCAATATTTCAAATTGTCACAATATAAGACATCATTCAATCTCTCAGTCTATATCTTGTTCTAAAGAACATCCTGCTCAATTGAAGAAAAATAAAATGCGTGTTCAAAAAACCATGTTGATCAATATCTTCTTTTTTTTTAACACGCTTAATAACCAATTCGCACCACTTCAATTTACTGTAGAATTAGACAGCAATAACCAGTTTCGTTCTCTTAATATTAATATTATCAAAGATTTGTAGTTCGAGATATACAGAAAACCTACACAAGCGAGTGGATATATTTCAGCAGATTCCTATTCAAGTATGAATCATAAAATGGCTTCATTCAATAGTTTGTACATAGATTATTAAACTTCCCTTTCAATCAGAAAAATTAAAGCAACGAAGTTAAGGAACTCCGGCAAATAGCGACGGATAATGGTTACTACAAAGTTTTGTATAATCTCTTAGAGTTCAGTTTAGAGAATGGTATTTGATACAGTACGTTTGACTAAATCAACATAGTCATCTAATATCCCGTGAATGCTATTTCCTATAATTTTTTCTGCGATTATATCGAATCTGCATTCGTAGAAAATTTTTTTATTCATTAGAATATCAGGTCACCAGAACTTTTTATAATTATTTTTAGCGAGTACCCAAAATATCGATGACCTCGTTTCCAAAAACTGTGCATGGTATGTATCACAATTGCAAGTGGCTGGATAAGAAGAAAATCGGGTTGTGATTGAAGTGGTAACAGAAGTTTGATGCTATTTGTGACTACATAGGTGTATTCAATTTGAAAGAAATATAACACACTCATAACTAAGTTTCTTTAAGTATTACTTGTGATACTACTACTTACTGTTGTCGCTATTTATGTGATGATGACACTTTTGGGATAAACGATCTCTAAATAAAAATTTCAAAGTAGGAAGGACCAATTGTTTTCAAAATATAGTGTATTAAACTATTTTATTATGTTAAAGTCAATATTTATCAAAAGGTGTAAATCGTCGGTTAAACCACTGATTATAAAATACGATTAGTGCGACAAGATGTTGATTTCTTCTTTTTCGCATTTACTTTTCATGAAATTCTAGACATGCATATAAACGGAACATAACGTTCAAGTATTATTAATTATTATCAGCAGTGGTTAATTATTATCCTATGAACGCTTCCGACAAACGGAGCATTACTTTTTATCAATTATTGCACATTTGAAATCCATACTCGAATAAGTAAATATGGATGAATTGTGATGTCAATTATGTTGTCTTACGTATATAAGCGAATAAAGAGCATTAGTATTTCTGATTCATGTTCTCCATCATATTCTAACATCGATTTGATTCAATAAATGTTCAAACGCTGCTAGGTAGGCCACAATTTCCCTGGAAAACATCTCATTCACCAAAACCTCAACGAATGAGTATCACATTTCCTTTAATTAGAAACCGAGTTATAACTAAGAAATACTCACCCGTATCCTCTAAAAGTAATGTTGAAGTACTGAGGATCTTACGACAAATCTTTGATAAATAACAAATTTCTAACCCGAAACGGAAAATGGAAACCAATCAACTTACCAAATCAGAGCCAATACTTTCAAATAATTCTACGAATAATAAACTATTGAAGAGTCCACACTGTGGATATACTATAACATCATAATAAAAAACATAATGGTGATTGTTCCTTATTATAGTTTATCCTTGTATAATCTCGTTGTTAGAGTTAAGTTCATAAAATGATATTTGATACAGTAGATTCAAATAAATGAACATAGTCATATAATAACCCGTGAATGCTAATCATTTCTTACTTACAACGAAGCTATAACCTTGGAGTCAATCACATCTTGAAGAATAAAAGTGGCATTCGAGGCTTAATTGAGGCATCGGAAGCTAGAATACACAGATGGTGAGATTGAAGAACTGGTAAGAGAAAATGAACTTTTGAGAGAAGAAATGGAAAAGCAAAAAACAGTATTATAATCTTTGTTCTGGATAACAGGAACTGTCTGCAGAGAACATTTGTAAACGTGATAAATCCTTACTAAAAGTACAAGTAGTATAACCCAGAGAAATCAAAATTTTTTACACATAGGGCAAAGCACCTACCAATATCAACACACCAAGACCACTCAAAATCGAATCTGTGACTTATTTGATGAAATCCGATATTTTGAAAAACTGTAACAGTGCGAGCGTCCTATTCTATGAATCTGAAATAATGTTTGACTGAGGTTAACACCTACCACTGGTCCCAATATGAAATCAGCCGCTCTAGGCTTTCACTTCCAAACAAGTTACACCTCCACTGCAAATTATAACCCCGCGTTCCAGACATCTGATTTCTGAAGCTATTTTTTCTGTCAACTCCAGATTAAATTTTCCAGGCAAGTGCATAAGTTTGAAAGCACCGTTCAACCACTACTTGTAACATTTGACTGGGTATTATTTCAGGTATATTTTTATCGACGTGTTATAGGAATTGAGAATTGTTCGTTGGAACCTGCTCTGGTCTCAAAGATCTTAGTTGATCAGTGTACCCTCGAGGTTCTTTTAAGCTGCCATCACTAGCTGTATAATTCAGCACACCTGGAAACCGTTTCTGTATACGACGTTCCCTAAGCTAGTAGAGCTATTTCAGAATAATGAAGACAAAAATACATCATGATTATAGGCTATTTATAGGCTTTTTTCAGACACAACTATAAATTCTTAGGCACAATTAAAAACAAAAAAACCGAGGCTCTTCTGGCTTAAGATAAGCTAGCACAGCCACCTTAAACTTCCCGTTTGTGGAACATAATTTGGGTACCAAAATTATAGGCACTTCATAAGCTCTTCAAATATGACAAGAAAAATTCATTTTATCCTAGCAAACTGAGTGTTCCTTCTATGGCCACGGTTGAGATATACTGTAAGTCAGCATGAGATCATAAAACTTCATGAAAATGGAGAAGAGTTACATAGGAATTTTAGGCTATTCATGGGCTTTTTTGGACACAACTACAAATTTTTTTCAAACCTAGGCTCTGCTGACTTGAGATAAGCTAGCAGAGCCACCTAAAAAGTCACGATTGAGGGGAGTAATTTGGTTTCCAAAATTGTAGACACCTTATGACAAGAGATATCAATTTTGTGTTTGTAGTGTTTATTCTATGGCTTCGGTTCGGATGAACTGTAGGTCAGCATTATATCATAAAATAAGATGAAAATATGAAATAGTTACATAGGAGTTATAGGTTTTTTTGGACACAACTACATATTTTGAAGCACAATTGTTTTCAAGCCTAGGCTCTGCTGACCTAAGATGTGCTAGCAGAGCCACCTAAAAAATCACGATTGAGGTAAGTAATTATAGGCACTTCATGGGCTCTTCAATCATGACAAGAAACATTCATTTTATCCCAACAAACTGAGTGTTCATTCTATGGCCTCAGTAGAGATGAACTGTAGGTCAACGTGAAATCATAAAATTTCATGAAAATAGAAAGTAGTCACATAGGAATTATAGGCTACTTATAGCCTTTTTTTGGTCACAACTACAATTTTTTTAAGCCGAAGCTCTGCAGGCCTTATATAAGCTAGGCCCGCTACGTAGAAATCTGTCCCATATTTATAGTCTCTTCACAGGTTCTACGAAAATTACGAGAAATATGTTTTTTATCGTAACAAAGTTATGGTTCTTACAATCTTATCAGCGTAGTTGTATTCTACATGATTGTCATTTTCACGAGGTTGGGATACAACAATCTAATCATGAATATGGATTTTGGTCAGGAAACAACATTATTGTATATTAATTCTTAGTAGTTGAGCTCTGAGGAAAAATAGAAATATTCATGGAGAAATTTGTAGTTATGTCCAAAAAAAGCTTTTAAATAGCCTTTAGTTCCTAAGTAACTAATTTTCATTTTGATGAAATTTCATGATCTCATGCCGACCTACAGTTCATCTGAACCGAGGCCATAGAAAGAACACACTCAATTTGTTTAGATAGAATGAATTTTTCTTGTCATAATTGGAGAGCCTATAAAGTGCCTATAATCTTAGCATCCAAATTTCTTCCTTCAATTCTTGGGTGGCTCTGCTAGCTTATTTCAGATCGCCTGAGCCTAGGCTTAAAAATAATTGTGCCTGAAAATTAGTAGTTGTGTCCAAAAGGAGCATATAAATGGTCTATATTTCCTATGTAACTATTTTCTATTTACATGAAATTTTATGATCTCATGCTGACCTACAGTTCATCTCAACCGAGACCATAGAAGGAATACTCAGTTTGCCAGGATGGAATGAATTTTTCTTGTCAAGATTGGAGAGCCTATGAAGTGCCTATGATTTCAGCATCCGGACTATTCTGTTTAACCGGGAATCTCCAGGTGGCTCTGCTAGATTATCTTAAGTCAGCAGAGCCTTGGTTTTTTTGCTTTTAATTGTGCCTAAGAATTCATAATTGTGATGTATTTCCATTTCCATTTTCCTGAAATGGTTTAGCTAGCTTTGGGGACGTCTGAATGCGATGCCTTAATTCCTTCCCTGTGACCGCCTCGATTTTAGTACAATCATATCTTTATATCTAATCAAGCGTACATTCTGAAGGTATCGTTCGCTGGCAGGTGATTATGATTAACACTTAAACCTATTTATCAAATTAAATCATGAATATGTATTGGATGAAGGTTAATAAAATTTAGTACATCAAGACACAACAAACGAATATGAAATTAGTCCAAAATATAGAAATAGGTATCATATGAATTTGAAGACGTCTAATTCAGGTTCACCCCAAGTGAAAACCTGTGAGACAGTTATCAATGTCGCTAGTTCTACCCCTCTCGTCAGTGAGCGAGTTTCTGCTTAGGTTCTCTTGAGAGAGTTGTGCAGTGGAAGGTAATTAGCACAAATTCTGAACAGTGTTCGATTGCACGCTCGACCACTCCGATGACAGATATATAATATTTATAATCAAAGAAGGATTCCTCTCTGTTTGGTAACCTGGGGTGAGCTTAACGACCTGATACTCTTTCATATCCCACAAGTGATCTCCGATAAGCGGAATTTTAATTGATCACTCTAACTAGCCTGAGTGGCTGGTAAGAACATATGTTAACAAAATAAAATTGGCAGGCGTAGCGTGATCTGAAGGTTGAATAACCACACTGCCGACTCTGAGATTGAGGTCAATATAACAATTGTTCTTTGGCAATCAAAATGCCCTTACCCTGTTGGTTTAATATCATAGTTCTCACCCGAATCCCTTGTAGAAATAAGACACAAAGAGTTTACATACTAGAGTTCTAAGTCTGATCAAATTTTGGACTTTATGGAATTGACACAAAATGATTTAAAGGGAACTTTGACTTTTCTCGAAACGGGAAACACTCGCACAAGTGCTGCACTGCTATACTTCTAACTATGACTCAATGCAATGCTTCAAACTACCCCTACGTAAGCTACCTACAGCTCCGAGCTTCTTTCTTATATAATACTACAAGCAAATTTCGACGTAGGTTAAATTCGAACAATTTTTTCTCTGACTTATATGAATACAAATTAGATGGACAGAACGTGATAAATCAATTTAAACTCAATCTATTCACTTGAATTTAATCTGTTAATGAACAGGATATTAATTGTTTGGAAAAAATTATGATCTTAGGAAAAAATATCAACCTGGATTAAGGTTCTACATGACTTGACTGGAGAGGCTTCCTGATATTAGTGATAAACACACGCTGGACAACAAAAACTAGCTCACCGAACGAGTAGGTGGTGAATAACTTTCTTTTTTCCTGATAGTAATTAGTTTTTATGTAACCATTGAAGCGGGGGCCACCTCACGCGTAAAGCTTGGGAAATAAGTTTGATTCAACACGCCGGGGGCAGAGCCACCCACCCATACGTTATTAAAACGACCCCTAGGAATATGACTATGCGGAATTCAATCCGTGACGGCTCTTTTCAAGTCCACGTGAATTTCTCCTGGCTCAGGGGAAAAGTTTCACTGGCCTCGTATTGTGCCTACGTTTGCTAAGCATAATTCCTTGCTGACATAGGCCAGTGCTCCGGAAAGAAGAGATAGAGTTACGAGACAGCCCGTCGATAGACCTGCCTGACTTCTCGTATGTTTTATCAAGATAAAATTACTTATAAACTTCGTTTCGAGTCAAATTGAATTATTCAAAGGACCCAAAAGTAATAATCTCAGATTATTACAAAACTGTGGAAATCTTGGAGTGAATATTATGAGTATGAATCCTCGTCAAACTACCCAGCAGAAGGAAAAATCAGAAATTCTGATGAAGCCCTCACTACTCGCAAATCTGGATACGGCAAGCAACTGTTAAATGAAGAACAACAATTCATTTGTAGACGAGACTTGATACAGCAAGACGAAGATTAGAATTGGAACCAAATACTGAAGCTTATAATTGATCAGCAATTCCAAAAACAACAAGAGAGATGGGAGACAGTACAGGAAAGTGACCAATTTATACAAATAAGTCACACTACAGGATTCAAAGCAATTTAATTTACGTCAATAAGAGCAGAACGACTCCCCAAACTGAAGAAAGAATAGAACGAAATAGTTTATTCGATTTGTTAGTGTAAGATCTTCCATTTTAACATTTTCAAAATAAAATTTCTTGTTCTCTTCTTTTTGAAAATGGATTAATATGTCCGGGGCTTATGAACTAGAACATTTTGGAACATACCAGTGCTCGTCAAATCGGAGGTGTTAATTGAACTAACTATTGACCGTATGTACGTGATTTTCATCAAAGTTGTTAGGTTTAAACTGCAATTGATGGAAATGATCACGATCATGATGACTATAAGAGGATATTATAAGTTTAATGATTGGATTTTATAGAAAACACTTTGAAGGGTTGGAATTTTGAAACATAATGAATCAACAGTTACAATTGAGAAAACTCATGATATAATAACTTGACATTAGTTATTTTATTAATTCTATACGAATTTGACAGATTCTCAAATCATTGTTCATATACCGGGGCTTGGAGTAGACCTCCTGGCTTCTGATTTGTAGCCTTGTAACGCTGACAATCTAGACATTTACCAGCATAAACTGCAACATATCGACGCATTCTCGTGAAATAATATCTTTTCGCAATGCGCTGAAGCGTGCATTCTACACCATAATGACCCGCTTCTGGTGCATCATGATATTCTCTGAGAACTCTATTTCTTTCGTGATCAGGCACCACCAATTGTGCTTCTTCTTCATCCTCTTCTGGTGAATAGTGATACAATACTCCCTGAGACAAAGTTAACCTCGATCAGTCCACTTGGTGAACTCTGTGCCTGGAAGACACTTCAAAACTTTGGATAATTTTCAGAAGTTCAGGATCTTTGAATTGTTTGATCCTCATCTCATCAGCCTATCTTGATATCATTTCCTTGTACTGATAACACCCAACGTGCTAACCTACCAGTGAGTGATTTTGAATTGAGTGACCATCGTGAGGGTTGATGTTCAGTTTGCACGATTATCGGGAAGCCTTCGACATAGCCTCTAAATTCACCTAGAGCCCATACAACAACTAAGGTCTCCCTCTCTGAAGTGGAATAATTCTGTTCTGCGACATTCAATAACTGACTCGCGTATTCTACATGATGCTCATATTCTTTTCCACCTTGCAACAATACAGCACCCAGAGCATAACTACTAGAGTCAGTACGTATAATGTACAGTTTATTCTCGTCTTCAACTTCTCGAACGCTGATCAGCATTTGGGAGTCCATTGCCAAACAGCTTTTATTCTGGTTAAATCGCTAGGCGGTCGAGACACTCCAGCGAAATTTTTTTTGAAGCGTATGTACCAACTAGCTGTTTGGAGAAAAGATTGCAATTCTTCAATATTCCGCGGTGGCGAGCGTTCACTTATCACAGAAGTTTTTTAAGGATCAGCCGAAATACCATCCGGAGTAATGTAATGTCTCAAGTATTTTACCTTCGCCCACTCAAAAACACACTTCTCACGGTTAGCGCGAAGTTTATATTGTTCAAGTCTATCAAATACTATTTTCAAATCATATAAATGTTCTTCAAATGTACTGGAAAGGACGATGATATCATCTAAGTAACTGAGAACCTCAACATTGCCAAGACTATGTCGAAATTGATCCATTAACCGCTGAAATGTTCCAGGAGCATAAATAAATAACGAAAAGTTCCAAAATGCTTAACAAAAGCATTCTTATCATGTCTTCCTCAGCGACTTTAACCTGATGATAACTTGATCGTGAATCAATTGTGGTCATATATAACGTTCTTTTAGCTGCATGGAGTAAATCGTTCATACGCGGTAGCGGATAGGAATCACTAATCATTTTGGCATTCAACCTTTGATAATCAACACACAACCGAATTCCACCATCTTTCTTCGTGACGAGTATTACCGATGCAGACCTCGGACTCTCAAATTCTTCTATTATCCCTTCAGCTGACAGTCGATGTAATACAATCTGCAACAATGATTTCCTAGCTGGAGACATTTGATACGGAGGCAACGCAATCGGAGGATAGTTCCCTGTGATCGAATGATGTTCTGCATAAGGAGTCGGCTCTCTCCCAGACTGAAAATATTCTCGTGATGATTCAAAAAATCATTGAACCGAGAACGTTGTTCATCTGTGAGCATGGTTCCTTCTTCTGAGGGCAAGTTATCAATTTTTTACTTTCAGGACTTGAGTAAAACGCGATATTGGAAATATGATTTTCAGATTCGAATATCAATTCATATCGAACGGATTGATTATCAGAGAAGTACCACTTTTTAATATGGACATTTGAAGATAAGTTTTGCATCCTTTATGGAATCTATAAAAAATAGGTTTTGTTGAGAGCATCTGGAAAAATATTGAATTTGGTAGGTATGATCTTGTCTTCAACCTTAACATCACCACTGATGACAAGAACATCTTCCAATTTACCTTGACCGTCAGAGAACTCCACCGTGATATGCTCCTTATGGGACGTTTGAACTTTTCGTTTCAAAATATCATATAGTACTTTACCAGCAACACTCTGTTAAGCCGCTGTGTCTAACCGACCTAGACCTTGATGACTTAATATATTGACTTGCATAATTGGCAGTGAACGAGACGCAATCAGTGTATCGATAGTGAAAAATTCCATTGAAGCCGTCTCAATTTTGTTACAAGAAGGACAACTTGAACGAATATACCTTGGTTTGCCTCAACCATAGCATGTAATTGGGGAACGGACAATACACCTCAACGTGTCAGGTGGCATTGAATTAGACGAGCTCGGTCCAGAGAAAATTGAATCACGTAAGTACTCCTTAGCACGTGCATATGTTTTGGACTTCTCGTTCTCCTCAGAGTTTTTATACAAAAGTTTCCTACATTCGACTTTAGTGTGTCCCGAATTCTTACAAAATTGACAGCGGATGCGGTTTCGAATGTTTTTAGTAACTGTCCTCTCTACTTTATTACTACCATGGAAAGTTTCTTCAACTAATCTAGAATTTGATATTTTTCAATTTATCACGTGGAACTTTCTTTCTAATTCTACAATCAAATAGTCCGTAAATCATGTCAAATTGAACTTTTTCTGTTGAAGCGCAGGAAGGGAGTTGTGCTAATATCGGACGCATTTTGCAAATGAAAATGTCCGTAGGCGTACTAAAGTCCTGCTCAGTTCCGAACAGTTCACGATATACTTTATAAACTGGTTTTTGTGAACCAAATATGATTCTCAAGAGAAATAACGCCTCATCCCATGTTTGTACTGTTGCCTTCACACCTTCATACCACCTTGCCGCGAACCCATCAAACAACATCGGGAGTCTTTTGAGGGCATTTGAATCGGATACTTGAACACAATCCTTATATATAACAATGGCATCAATAAGAGCATTCACATCTGAGTCTTTAGAACCGTCAAAACGAGATGAACACTTCGAGAAGTTTCCACTAACAGCAACACTCTGTGTAGTGGTTCCTACTGCAGATATTAGAGATATAAGTTCCGTGAATTGTTCGTTAGTTGAAACTAAGTTTGCCATATTGTCACTTTCTAGATTATTTTCCTGTTCATCCGTCTGCAATTATATTCACGAACGTAGGAGGTATTTGTGATCAGCCAGGTTTTCACTTGAGCTTGATTTTCACAACGGTCAGGCAGTTGAAAAATGTACTTACAGCTTTTCAGCGACTATAAGTATTTTACCAAGTCCCAACCTATTGCAGAATCCCTCCTATACTCCTTCGTCGAACTTGATTCAACAGTCACACTGATATTATGAAAAGTTCGAATGGAAATAATAGTCCACGAGAAACAAGTTATCAGAGTCCTTAAACTGATATCTTAATTCTCAAATGTTGGCAGAATGTTCCAACTATTCTACACCCGACACGAGAATATTAGCCGATACGATTCACTCAACAAATCCAACAAATCCTTCGGCTTTTCTAGCCACTAGTTGGAGCGCATAAAAGAATTTTGATGATTGGATTTCATAGAAAACACTTTGAAAGGTTGGAATTTTGAAATATAGTGAATCAGCAGTTACAATTGAGAGAACTCATAATATATTAACATGACAGTAGTTATCTCATTAATTCTATCTAAAACGTCATCCCCTATTCTCTCATATATACTTTCTCCACGACTATTGTATAAAATATGCATAATGCATGTGTTCCCTCAAGCAAAATGATATCCATTAATCACTAGTGAATAATGAAATCATTATTCACTACCATCAATATGACAAACATGATAGACATTTTTCTAGACAAATACGATAAAAATAGAGCGCGCTATGAAACGTCAAGTCCAATCGAATTTAATTTGGAACGTCAACAATTTGTTGGTTCGACTTGTTCCAACAGCAAAGTTTATTAGTATCAAAGTAATATTTATGGGTCGTGCACAAAGTATAGTATTCTACTTGTATATTATGACTATTATTCACTTGGAAGATTCACGACACTCGCCTGCGGCTCGTGCCGTAAACTTTATCCACGTGAATAATAGCCACCATAATATGCTCGTTGAATAATATACTATTACTCAGGAATGAATGGCTAAGATTTGTTATATGACATATTTAAAATAACTTCTTTCTTCGTATAATTTTAGGCTAATTCATAGTACTAATATACGAAGTGTCTGTAAGAATTTCGATGGATTTAAAGTGTTTCTAATGTATTTTGATTCGACATTTAATGTCATAGTTTATGCCGGAACTTTCAATGTAGCAAACATTGACGTTAATCTGTTCAGTATGAATGGATACAACCACGTCTATAACTTTGATACACGCACGGTCGTATACACAAGTCTGGAAACTCGAGGTTGTTTCCGATGTGAGCAGTGAGTCCGATAAGTGTCGACTGGCCCATAGTACCAAAAGTCGTCAAGTAGGAGTATCATAAAAGGCGTCACGTGAGAGTATCATCTTGATCTCTATGGAGAGTATTCTCTGACAACTGTCTGTTGACATGTCAACACAAGGAATACCCGCGTTTTTAGAAACCAATTACGGAATCGTGCATTGTACCGACATGCAAAACGGTGTACTAGAGTGTAAAGCAAGAAACTTCTGTTTTTAAGGAGCCGAAAGATGCGGAAATGCGTCAAAAGTGGATGCTTGCGATTCCGGGTAGAAATCGTTTTAACGAGGTCTTCTATGAAGTTATTTTTAAGGCGAGTTCGACAAGAGTAACGGTTATATTCCTCTCTCAAATCAGAATAGTAAATATTGCGTTACGAGAAAAATTGGCAGTGTCAACATAGCCGAGGTTTCCGGAACCGTCGAGTTTACAGCACCGGAGGTTTTAGTGTATAATGTATATATTGTAAATATTATGAAAGACAACATACTAAACTAGTATACATGTATTTTGATTGACATCCTAATTTAATTAAAAAAATGTTTATATGAGATCGACTATTTTCATACATTTCCTTTTTAATTTACTACCAAAAAAAGCCTTAGATAATAAGTACATACTCCGGAATGAAATCGTTCTAACGAGTTCTTTTATGTGTGCGAAAAAGGGGAAGTTATTTTTAAGGTGAGTAATTACATTTTGACAAGAGTAACAGTTATATTCCTCTCTCGAATCAGAATAATAAATGCAAGAACACATTTAATTGATAATTTTAATAATTTATAAAAATTTAACAATCTACACATCAGTTTCGTTGAATTTTATTGAAAATTCACTATTGGCAATGAGAACAAGTCATAAATTAAAAAAATGCAGTGATCCAAAATACCTATGAAATAACAAATATATATATATTACAAATCAACACTACACTGTAGTGTTCATTTGTAACATAATGGATTTCCATTCCAACAAGTAAAGATCCTTTACAATCTAAAAAAAAATATATAGTAATAGAGGAAAAACATTGACAAATAACATAGATTCTTACTACTTCTAATTAGAAGTTATGAAATTACTGTTTTGCTTTCAAATTAACAAGTGTTTGTTTCTTTATCTCTAAATCTAAGAGCATGGCTTCCCTCATGAGGTCTTGCTGTTTAAGGTGCCATTTCACATCATTATACCTTTTTCCATGTCTGCAATGGCCAATCTTTTGTCCAGGAGAGAATCGTATTTCTCTGCGATTGTTGAGGATTTCAATTCCCGAGAAACTAAAGGTCTTCTCCTTCTGGAAGTTGCATTTGCCAAGATAGTTGGCTTTCGAGTTCTCAACATGCTGCTCTTGGATTCGCTCAGTCCCCAGCCTAATGTTGGTTGATTTTGTCATAAAAAATGTTATGTTTCTATGATATATTTATGTTTTCCAAAATACCTTACCATATCAGTAGTTTTGATTTCATCGTTAGAATTACCAGGTTCGTCACAATTATCAGGTTCCATTGGCACATTGATTGAATCCTGTGAATGATAGATTTTCAATGAAGAGGATAAAATGAGTTCAATATTCTTGGAAGCACATCCCTCACCAACAAAATTACCTAGAAAAGAAACCTTACCATTTGTTTTAGGAAACAAGTTGTGCTCTTCATGTAATGTTGCTGCTATAATTCCAAGTGAGAAGCAAAACAGTAGTATTGATATCTCGTAATCATCTCAAATTGTGTGTCATAGCTTATATTTATATGATATTCTACCTGAATAACAATTTACACAATTTTTTTTCATCTGCATTTAATGTTGCATCATTTCTTCCCCCATATTAGAAACATATGGATTTTCTGATCCTTTGGTGGTTTCATCATTCATGATGGATAATAGCAAATCCTGATCCCAACCTTTGTCTACCACCTTCGACACACCACCACCTGTAAGTCATTGCATTGTTATTGTGTTACTGCTAATTACAATGATCATACAAACCTGTTAAATATCTTTGCTTTCTTTCTTCAGATACAACTTTCCGCACATCCATGTTTCTGTTGCTGTAAAATTTTTTGAGTGAATGCACCTCTCTATACCTCGATTCTGAACATGAAGAATTGAATTCATTGGCTACAGCTTTCCAGGCCTTGTTCTTCTCATCAACACTGACACCGTCAGTTTTCTTGCATTCAATAATGTGCTTATATTTATGCACAAGGCTTAAAAGCAGTTGCTTCTCAGTTTCCGAAAAATTAGGAATACGGGTCTTCTTTACAATAGTTCTCTACGAAAATAACAGTTTTCAGTAGAATTCACTGCGATAATTGTGTATTACATTACTTTATTACTTCCTATTTAAAACACAATTAACGACAAAAACTCAAATACTAACAATTAAAAAAGCGGTAAAAAATTGAAAAATATGAGTACCTACGTATAGGTTATGTAAGCGCAGGAATCTGGTGAAAGTACTAAAAAGTAATTAGATTTCGTGGCATTGCCGGGTGTTCCATTTCTTAAACTGATCTTTGCTAAGAAATGTGTGTGATGCTGCGCTGCAACCCACAGAGAACTTATTTAAGTATTTCTCAAATGTAAGTCGAACTTGCTAAAGCTATGCTCAAACGGTGCAAATGGGCATTAGTAACATTGCTTGCGATTCCGGGAAGAAATCGTTTTACCACTTCGTGATCCATGCGCCAGCTGGTGGTTGAGTGAGGGACTACGAGTTAGGCGACCCGTAAGAGACTCATGTCAACCATAGAGTTTCCAGATCTGTGTATACGACCGTGTATATACGTCATAAATATTTGGATTACAATTCTTATAAATGGCATTTAAAGGAATTAGGATTGACATATGGTCGCCGGGCTGCGAATACCTCCAATGTAACAAAAATATATGAAATGACATAATAAACATTGAGAATCCTAGTAGCATCCTTCACAGGTTCGTAATTCATCCGAAGTGAATTGAAATCGCCAAACTTGCAGAAAAAATAAAACACATTCCTCCAATGTAACAGAATTCAAACATTAGGATGGAAAATAATCCCATGTGACAACAGTAACGAAGGAGGTATTTCATGTCGTTGGAAATATACCCGATGTGTTTATATCAGATTTATAATAGCACATTGCCGATATTCCTACATACATGTTTGCACGTAGGAGATATTACGACTCAAATGTCCAACTCCTAACCTCTCTTCTCACCTTTTATTTCAAATTAATCTGACGAGGAGTGTGTTCCTACGAGCGGTGTATCTCAATGTTTTCGTCTAGAACAAGGAAAATTTGCAGAATGCCTGCAATGTGAATAATAATAAAAAAACTGAGATGAACATAGAGAACAAATTTGATTTCACAATTATCGAAAATTATGGAACTTTGGAAGATGGAACATTACTTATGGAAACGGTGACTTCTCAAGATACAATCATAGGTATGTTTCTCACTAGGTAATTAGGTAATTTTAGTTCATTTTGGAATCTTTATATTATTATTTCCCTTTCAGTGAAAATATTTGGAAGAGAAAATTAGTGAATGTTGTATTAAAGATACAGAAACGGGAATGATTACAATCTTACAACTAGAAACTGAAAAGACATTAAAAGACCTGAAATGGATCCAAAACGATAGTCTCACATTGGAAAACAATAATGAATTTATACAACAAACTGAAGGAATGCAATATACCGAACTGACGGAAGATTCCGAAAACACAGAATATTATGGGAGGAGTACATGAAATTATTTCAGCGGAAGAAGAAGAAGAAATACATAATGAGGAATGAGTGGAAGATTCGGAGGGTATAGAGATAATGAAGTTGCAGAAAAAAGGAAATGTTACAAAAACAAGGAATGAAACCGCATCAAGAAGATTGAAAGGAAAATCCTATGTTGGCTATAAAAGAGACAAGGAAAAATTTATAACACACGATTGCACAAGGGGAGAAAAAAAGTGAAAGAAAGGTGTAAGCATGTGACTCAGATAGAAAAATTGCTTGAAAATTCGTTTAGGTGTCATCTCATTTCTGAAAACGACAGAGAAAGTATTTTCAAATATTCCTGGAAATCATCGTCATGGAATGAAAATAGAATTCATGTTAAAGGGCTTGTTTTGAACAAGACCAGTGAAACGTCGAAGGAAATCTGTACGGGAACAGGAAGGTGAGGGAGCATTGAAGAAAAGTATGGGTCATGATTATTCCCTAAAAAAATCAAGTGGAAAGCGGCTTAAAGTTTGCAGAGTACTATGTTTGAATACTCTCAGTGTAGGAGAGGATACTTTGAAACGATGAACTAAGCCAGATGAACATATCAACACATCTACATCAGATGTTGAATTCATATCCAACGGATGTAACTACCAAAATAGAGACAAAACATTAACCAGTGCCCTAAGAAAAAGATGAAGATATTCAACAACTTTACCTAGAGAAGGGTCATACGATGATGGAAGCAGATTCCGTTCACTCCACCCTGAAACACTATTTTCATCCACCCATAAATTCGCTGATTGATTACATCGCGAGAATGCGTATGGCCCGTCACAAACAACTTTATTTCATCAAATCACTAGATTATACATTTTTCAAACAGTATGAACTTGCACACAATTTTCCTTCGATAAGACCAGGAAAAAAAAACAGGTGATCCTGAGGTTGTTGATATAAGGCAATTGAAATATTCATCAAGTGGAGATGTTTGGTTCACATTGGACTACTCTGAAGAGTGGCATATTTCGCCCCATAGACGTGACTGTCAGAACATGTCAGTTTATAAAACACCCCTTTACAAAAGAAGACCTACAATTAATTATGAGAAATATCAGCATCTGCAAGAAATGAAGACCGTCATTGAGGTTGACCATCACTCATTCTATGACTCTTTGCCCTATGAGAAGGAGAAAAATAAAAAATAGTGATGTGTTTCATTTTTGCTCAAGATAAAGTTGTTTTTAAGAGAATGTTATTTTTTATTTTGTTTTGAAGAATTAAAACTTATTTTTTCGTAACTAAGTTGCCTCTTATATACCTTCAATTTGAAATAACAAACAGTGAAAATAATTCTATGTGGGATGAAACATCTCTTAGGTGCTCTAGTCTGGAATAAGCAATACCGCCAAAGTGAAACTTATTCCGATATTAATTGAAAATTATTCCAATCAGCAAGGAATCAGGTGTTTCTTGATAAATACATAGCTATGTATCATGAACCATGAGGAAATTACAATATAACTTTGATATCTAGTGATAGGAATGTGTTTGGACTGTCCTGTGAAATTCACTTTTTATCACAGCTCAGCGAAGATATTGAAATTTCATCAACATAACTTTACAGTTTTTGTGTTATACACACCAAGAGAAAAATTTCAACTGCAATTTGTAAATTCTCTAGAACGTTTTTTCAACGCACACGAAAATAAGCCAGTTTTTTTCTGGGGATATTTTTTATTTTGAGGAAAATGAGCAAGAGTATCTAAATATGATGTCGCAAGATGGTCATGAATCATTCATGGATAAACAACATACTATTTCTGACATACATCTTCTTTTTTTTGAAATCTAATTATGGTATTTCATTGAACCATAAGCTCAAACTTGAAATTCGGCCGGTGTTCATCATTTGAGTGACAATGCATTATGATACATAGTTGAGAGAAAAATTCAAGATGGCGGACGAGTTTGGTGATTATGATTCAACTCTATTCAAAATTGGTATATGGGGATTTTTCGACTCGCAGAGCATGATTTTTCAGTCAAAATTCTATAATTTCATATGGCTTTTAAGATGGTGAACGAGTTTTGTGATTATTGTCCGATTCTTATCAAAATTGGTGAATTGGGTTTTTGGGAAGGATATCATGATTATTTGGTCAAAATTGAAGAATTCAAGATGACCGACGAGTTCTGTTATTATGATCCATTTTATTCAAAATTGGTACACGAGGGTTTCCGAGGTCGGAGAACATGAAGTTTCCGTAAAAATTCTAAATGGCGAACGAGTTGGGTGATTATGGCCCGATTGTTTCTAAAATTGGTATGTGGTGGTTTCTAGGGTTGGAAATCATGGTTTTCAGTCAGAATTCAGAAATTCAAGATGACGGTCAAGATAGCGGATGAGTATTGTGATTACGATCCAATTCTAGTCAAAATTGGTATATGGAGTTATTGCGGTTATTAGGGAAATCATGATTTTTCTTTTCCTACACATTTTTCTACTTTCAATTCCATTCAACGATATGTTTTCTGTTCCTAAAGTCATACACATTTGATCCACGTGAGTGTCTGAAAGCTAGTTAGCTAACAAAAGTGATGGAAGTCACATGCTCAATTGATCACAGATCATTATTGAAAGTAAAGTGAATATAATAATCAAGTCAAACCTCGAAGATTATTCATTAGCATCATACCTAGTATGAGGTAATTATAACACAGATGAAACAACATCAAATAACAGTTTTAAAACTATAAACTATGTAAAAGTAATAAAATTGTTGTCTTCTGAAACGTGGCATCAATTTGATAGCATGGAAACTGAATTTGCAACAGATAAGTCTATTAATATGTTAAAAGTTAAACTAAATTGTTGCACCAGGGAATTTAAATGTGATCGTTCATTGAAAAAATGAAAAAATGGATATCTAGCTTTTCATAAAACTAATCAACAATTAATTAATTGCATAGTAAACTTCAAAATGATAAGTATTAGTACAGTAATAATAACTCAAAGAATCCATGGAATATGGCTGAAGAAATATGTAACAGTGAAGCAAACAATTGTGAAATCAAACATTGAAGGCGAAAATATAGCAATTTCACTGGAATCGCAGAAAAAAGAAACCAGATACCAAAATGAAATTGAAGACAACGCGATTCTTTTATCCTCATCCAACGCGTCCTCATGAGGTTCAGTGGTTGGTCATGCTATTGGAAAGTAACCAATGCCTTAAAATACCTGGTTTCACATCTAAAACATAAATATTTGTAGCGGAGGAAATCTCGTATCCACAGAATTGTTTTGCAAATGGAGAATGCCCGACTGCCTGTTGAGCCTAAGTGTTTTGGAACCCCTTTTGGAAAAAGGGGACAAATTATATATCAAAAATTTCAGGCCAATCTCTTTCTTAACAAATTTCACTAAGGTATATGAACAAACATTGAATGTTCATTGTATTTTCAATCAAAGCTTCGATTTGAAATTGTTCAGTGCACTGAAAACCATTTTGTGCAATTAGTACAGTCAAATTAGTCGAAAAAAAGGGGATAGATCGAAAAAATTGCGGGTAAGCTGGATTTTTGATATGTTGTTACTGGTGGTCAAAAACGTAAAATGCCAAGTTGGCGTATCCCCACCTGTTTCGGAATCGCCGCCATCTTGAAAAAATTTTGGATTCCATTTATCTCGCTTCCCGTTAGTCGGAGGAAAAAAAGTATAAGGACAAAAAATGTTCATTTTCAGTTTTTCTACATTTCTTGTTCGGGTAAAACTCTCTGTAGTTACTTCCCAAAAAAATAGAGGTCGCCAAAGTCACCAAAAATCCGATTTTTCACTTTTTGACCTTCAAAAATTAATGTAATACGAAAAATTCTAAATGAAAGTTGTTTATCTTAAAAAAATGTACAAAAAATATATTCATAGTTTATAACAATTTCTCAATTGTTTCTGAGATATAGCGTCTCAAAGTCAGGTGCGCGCCAAAAATTAGCTAAATGTCTGTAGTGAATACATTGTGTTTTTGACAATATAGTCAAGTTATGTGTATTTGAACTCCTGGTAAATTTAATAACCATATTAAATTTTTTTTTACATTCCATTTGTTTATTTGCATTTTTACATGCCGGAATCGATGTACGATTCTCTTTATTAATTTTTAATTCTGAATGTTTTCACTATCCATTCCGCGAATAATCTGTGAATAGTGAACAATGTCAAAGCAATTATGTGCTCAATGGAAGATCGCAAAAAATTGTTTAAATAATCAATTTACAACATTTTTGAAAGCAAATGCGGTTTTTACATTTTTTAGAATTGTTTTTGATAATATTGTATTGGGGAATAAAGGTTAAGTATGTTCAACATTTTGATCTGAAAAAACAGAAGGAATATGAAATAAAATGTTATTTATACTCACTTTTTGCTCCACGTTGTACAGTTGCATTCATTTTCGTTCATCCGTGAATAAGATACGAAGAAGCGTGTTTGAAAAATTCCAAAAAAATCGAAAAATACCAAAAGAGGAATTCAAGGTAATAATTTTTGAAGGATTGTATGTTAATTGCACATATACATTTATTTTACATCAAAACACGTTGTTTCAGAACAAAAACCATATTCAACTTAAACGTCTTTTTTTTTTTGGCGTTTCTTTTTCTTCGTGTACATCCTCGCCAAAAACACTATCATCTCCCTCCGACATGGATTCCTCTGATTGTACGTTACGTTGCTCTTGTTCGGATCTTTCTGTTGCGTCGTCTTCCCATAATGTTCCTCCGACTTGAGACGGCGATTCCTCGTATAAATCTTCTTCGTCCGGCTCGATCATTAGTTCTGGCTTATTGTCACAGTTTTTGCCTTCACAGTTTTTGCAAATGACGGAACAATGAAGACCGGCTTTTCGGCACCCACAAGAAGAACTGCAATTTTTCGTACATTTGCAAGAAACTAGGTTGAGTAAAGTAGGGGGAGCGCACCTGACTTTGAGACGCTATATCTCAGAAACAATTGAGAAATTGTTATAAACTATGAATATATTTTTTGTACATTTTTTTAAGATAAACAACTTTCATTTAGAATTTTTCGTATTACATTAATTTTTGAAGGTCAAAAAGTGAAAAATCGGATTTTTGGTGACTTTGGCGACCTCTATTTTTTTGGGAAGTAACTACAGAGAGTTTTACCCGAACAAGAAATGTAGAAAAACTGAAAATGAACATTTTTTGTCCTTATACTTTTTTTCCTCCGACTAACGGGAAGCGAGATAAATGGAATCCAAAATTTTTTCAAGATGGCGGCGATTCCGAAACAGGTGGGGATACGCCAACTTGGCATTTTACGTTTTTGACCACCAGTAACAACATATCAAAAATCCAGCTTACCCGCAATTTTTTCGATCTCAAATCCTAATTTGACTGTACTAAATGTTAAACCTGTGTTCTGAGAAAAAGCTTGTGCGATTGATCCCACTATATCATATTGCCCTATTCTCCCACCAGGGTGTGCTCTGATTCACAAGGAAATAGCTTCATTATGACAGGCCTTGAAAGATTCCATGAAAGTCCTTTCCAAAGGCTGTTGCTCATGCGTGGTGTGAAGCGGAGTGTTAAGCATGTGGACATGATTTTCACGAGCATGTTCAATCACTCTTTGTGGCTTCCATGTCTATCCGAAATTGTAAGAACAGGATTGGATTCATTTGGCTGTGTATATTTAATAAAATGACTTAGCCATGTCAGCAATACGGTACTGTCTATCCATCCATCCCTTTGAGCGACACCAACTGCATCATTTGGTTCATTGAACATCAATTTATCATTCATTCTTTGTCTTTGTCACATTTTACCTCTTTCCGGCAGAAGTCATCTACCCAAATTGCTTTCTAGATTTTTGCATTTTTGCAGAAACAAGAAACACCTTGTTGATATGCATTGGAAATTCGGAATAGAGAAAACTTGTAGGTATTCATAAGAATTTTGAGTTTGTCAAAAAACAGATTGACTTGGTGTTTATTGAAACCTTAAGCCCTTGCCATGCTGGTGGCTTCTGGAGAAGGTAATTAAAGATCAGGGTGACCATAATGAAGATCTTTCCTTCAGCCTCCTTTCGAATATTGAAACTATGATTAATTTTTGAACTCACTGCCAAATCAAAACCAAGCCTAACAAATTCTCTTCTGGTTGAAGACTCCAATCTATTTTCCACGTATTAGATGTATTCAACAAGTGGGTTTCCGTATTTAATGTTGAAGATGGCCGTGCTTGTATATCCAAACCATTCTGAAGAGCCATAAATCATCTTTGTAGAGTTGTTTATGGTACATTGAGCCGTTCTGCCGCTTCTCTAATAGTATGACGTCTTCCGTTATACTTTACTGCTTAAGTGAGTTCATTTTCGGTCGAGGAATCGCGATTGGTCGTCCTACCTTCAATCTTGAGCGTCCTGAAACAAAAAGACCAAAGGCGATAAATATACGTTGTCCCAGGATAACTGAATGAAATCTGTCTCGGGCTACCCGAATTACAAAAAAAAAATTAAGTAAGTGGTGAGTTTAGAATTACCAAAATTTGAACATATTGCAACCGAGAATCTAACCAGGAATTTCTAAATTATAAGGTGAACATGACAGAAACTTCTTAACTCGCCTAGGTAACTACTAAACGGCGACGAGCGATAAACATTTTAATAACCTGTCTCCTCCTTGAGTGAAAAACGTGAACTGTTCTTGGTATCTTATTTTCCGGTGAGCACGTCTACCCAAAGCGCATTTGTAGTACTATCCTTCCTAAAACATTAGATATGGCAATGTCCCGGGCTACTCGATGCCTCGCGCGTCCCAATTTTTTCCTATTATTGACTCATATATAAATTTTTGGTAAATAGGTCACACTAATACATATGCTTATTATTTCCGTCTCTACGTATGTTTCGGTTTCACGACTATCATCAATACCCATCTTTACAAAAAAACCTGATCGCGAATAAACAATGGACTATGATGAAACGCTGGATTATTAAATGGATGCACTAGCATAAAGTTGACAATAAAATTTGCTAGCGGAAGAGGCAAGCGTCTAACGATGTAGGTATCAAGTGTTATGAGTGCTATTTATGATCCATGCAGAAGTAAATCAGTTTCAATATGATGATCCCTCAATCAAACTGATACAGAGTTGTAAGGGAATAACTTTGGGAAGATATTTATCATCGAACGAGACCAGTTTATCACTACGATAATTGTAGTTAACTGGTCTCGTTCGATATTGAAATTCTGCAATAATTGTATTAAACTGGTCTCATTCGATAATGAGAATCTTTTCAGTTATTCCCATGCAATGAAATATACATCAAGCACCTGAAAAAATTACCAGGCATCTCAGATCTCTCCTTGAATTTACATAAAATCAAAACCATGATTTCACATACTACCAGATAAGTAAATCTTGCGTATACGTAGTTTTTTGACTCATATAGAGTAAAATTTATAAGTTAACAGTACAGTAGTCTGAATACTATTTCATAGAACCGTCAAAATTGGGAATTGTAAACTCATCTTTACTCAGTATATCTTTTGTGAATATATTTCCTATTTCGAGATTGAACTGGTCTTTACTTGTGAAAATAATCCATTAAAAATTAACACTACACTGAAGAAGGTATTATTCTAATAGTATCATTCACCCGGAGGAGCCACTGTGTGACAAAACATGTGTTTTCTTTTATTTTCATAATAAGACTTAATTTTGAAATTGTTCTACCCCGAGTTTCTCGACAGAACGAAATTTTGCGGAGGTCGAATTGAGCGACAAAATTGTAAGCGCCCAGGAGTATTTATTAACAAAAAACTGGATTGGTAAAAATTGATTATGGACCAGTTTTATCAAGTGAATAAAATATGAACAAATATACCTACACACTGATCAAATATTTGTATACTTTAGAAACAAGTTAGTTTGATTCATTGTAATATGAAATACCTTTTCCATAATCATGACATGAGATCATATCACTTTCTATAACTTTCATTCAAAATTACCATTTTTTCCCCTCGATTGATAAAAATTAAATTTGTAAATTCCTTCAAATCAAAAGGTCGTAGCTGTTCATTTTTATATACGTATCTAAATTCTTCATAATTAGTGAAGAGATCAATCATTGATACCTACATAAGAAACCTTCCTACTCACATGAGCTGGTATAGTTCAATTCGTAAATGACATTGGCGGCAAAAAAGATTACTTTTCATATAGAGAGCTCGTGGTAGTGGATTTTCCGCATACGTCTTCAACAACTCAAAATCAATAAAAAACATTTCAACGTTGATGCGAGATACGAAGCGGGGGCACTTTTTGATGTGACTTAGCCCACAAAGCAAAATGCGTTTAAAAATGGATATATTGCATTATTAATGAATTGCATTATATTAGCTTGTCATCACCGGAATACTGTTAGTAGGGAGGTAACTTATGTAGGTCGTAGATGACTCATCTCATAGAACCACGACGGCTTTGAGAATGAGAGCAATATGAATTACTGAGATATTCCTTTCTGTCTCGATGATGTATTATATCAATTATGGAGTCTTAGATTTCATATATTAAGGGCCGGTTTTACAAACATAGTATGAACGCGGTATAGCGCTACACTAGGGATTACAAACGCGCAAGCATTCCACAAGTGTAGTTTATGTCTGGGATGAGACAAACTGTGGTATAAGCACAGGAATAGCTTAGCGGGCTTTTTCATCGCCGAATAACTTGTTCGTCCTAAGGATAAAGTATATCAACCTCATTTTTCGTTTGAATCTTTTTATTTGACTGACATTGTGGTAGATTATAATTTTGAACTCAAGCTGATTGTTGTACCAGTTTTTATTTCTCATTATATGATGACCTTGACGTATCACCAAGGATGAGAAATCCGGAGAAAATACGAGCTCGATAAATGAACGATAGTGTTTACTGCCATCAATATCTAATAAAATTATTGCATAATTGATTACTTCGGAGAATATGATGGAGTAGAATTTTTCACTCGATTTCGTTCAAAAAAAACGTACCTGTGAGATTGTTGGGTATAATAAGTTATCGCATTGGTTCACAGACGCGAAGAAATGCAGCAATTCAGCCTGCAACAAAATTGTTGCTTACTTTAAGATTTCTTGACTCTGGATCGATGCTCCTTGCTGTGGGGATTTTGTAGAAATAAGCAGGGCTTCAGCTTGTGTAACAGTGAGGCAAGTGAGTCAAGCAATAACGAGTTCAGCAAAACGATACATGAAAACGCAAAGATCGCTAGAAGAGAAACAGATGATTCAAGAACAATTTATAATATTGCCATGTGTAATTGAAGCAATTGATTGTACACCTATTAGACTACAATCACCCGGAGGCAACACAACAGAATATTATATTATATATTCTCTGGAAAAAGGTCACACTAACATATTATGATTATTATTCTCGCCGAAACGTACGTAAAGACGAAAATATAAGTGTTAATGTGACCTATTTCTCGAGAATTTTATTTATAATTCCTACTGGGTCAAGAATCTTTATTATAGCAGAATATTATAGGATCAGAAAAGATTTCTCATCTTGAAATATACAGGTTGTGTCTGATGCCAAATTGCGAATAAAGGATATTGTAGCAGAATGGCCAGGATGTACACACGATCAACACATTTTCGGTAATAGTGCTCTAAAATCAAAAATTGAATCTGGTGAGATGGGTAATTCAGTTATATTGGGAGACAGTGGTTATGCAAACACCAATTACTTGTTCGTTCCTCTGGCGCAGATACATCCAGATCAACCTGAACATAATGTATACATTGAGAGTCACATACGTACAAGGAATGTAGTTGAACGATGTTTTGGTGTGTGGAAAATAAGATTTCCCATACTATCTTTAGGAATGCGTGTCTCATTGGATACCTCCAAAACTATAATTGTAGCTGCTGCAGTTCTAAGAAAACAATTACCTCCCTCCAAATGAAATTGAAATCAATGATGAAGCTGACCAAATCATAATTCAGCAAGATGTGTACATCAATAATAATGTACGCAGAAATTCTACTTTATTATAACATAATATTTTTTTTTGTGTGAACATGGAGACATCTGAGTGCATAAATTATACCAAAACAACTGGATTAATTTTGTATTTTAATTTTCACAACTACAATTTATTTTCAATTTCGAATATTTCATCTGGAATTCATGTTTTTCTCAGTTCCTTTCCTCCCTTTCTTCATGTTCATTCCGTAATGAATTTTTTTGCAACTTCACAACTTAACATGGCATAGTAGTTTGAGATTGTTATAATGTTTTTATTTTCCCAAGGCTTCGCTTAGTAAAATACATTCCGTGTTTGTTAGGAGGCTTGTTTGGAGAGATATTTAAAAAACTCAAGTGGTGTCTTTTAGCCCTTCATAAATTGCACCTGGCAACGCAACAATCCATCCCGCTATGTTTTATTTCGAGTTACTAGTTTCACCGGACCTAACAACGAATAAAACTAGAAATATTGACAGAAATCCGTAGGTATGCGTTTCACAGATACTGCCGTTCGACACTTAGTTACGGCATTTCCGGCCAAAGGGTCTTTATAATATATAATAAGTACCCAATGCTCACTTAGTGTATAATACTATGTCCTGACTGACTGACTGACTGATTCACTGACTGATTCATCCCAAAATCTCCGCCTCTACGAGTATAAAGCTGAGGCTGACCGACTCAGATACAAGTTCAGAAATTTCACCCCTGAAGGGCATGAGTCATTCTAGACTTCTTGCCTAAGGGGATAAAATGGTAACGGTCAAATGTAATCCAATGATTTGACAGTTCATCTGATGAGCTAAATATTGTGATTTGATATACATAGGGTATTAAACGTAATATGATAATATTACATAAAATAAATCACGTAATTGTTTGTGTTGTTATTTTGTCAAGCCGTAATCGCTTGCAAATTCCTCTCTTGTTGTTCTGTAAAATCTTATATCATAGTCGGGTCCATATTAATCAAATTAATCGGCCATTTTACTCTAATATATAATCTCCCAGATGATAGCAGAAGCAATAAATAGAATAGGAAGGGAACCCACCAACTGTGTTAAAATTATTCCATACACTGAAGATTCGATCTATAAATGTTATGAAAGAGATGTACATATTGTGTATAGACTTCAAGTCACATAATAATAATTTGGGTTCAGCAAAAAAATTAAAAGTGTGAAACTACAATAGTAAGCAAAACAGAATGTGTAAAAAAAGAAATGTCATTGATATACTCAAGTCAAGGATGGTGATAGTAAATGTAGTATATATTCTTGCAACTTAGTTAGTTACCTCTGTTTATGAAAAAGCTGCTGCGGGAATCAGAAATTTCGTCGGGAAATATTGAAAAATATATGTTTTTGGTTGGAAATTTTGAAGATAAAATTTCAATTGAATAAATGCGTACCTACATAAATTTTGTTGAATCCTTTTTTTTATAAACTCCTCATTTTTTCATTTACTTGTAATGTAAGTCATATGCTGATCGAATTTATGAGGAGGAAAGTATAAATTGGTCAAAAAAATTTTGTACATGTGCAGTTATTTAATATTTTACGTATTGGTGACTATACCATCACATATTGAATATGAATAATCACTAACTTCACAACATTTTCAATGTGCATGAAACTTCAAGATGAATATAGAAGACTGTATGTAGATCATTATTTCAAATTATTATTACACAAGTTATTTCAGAAATAAAAATGATTGAAATTGTGAGTAATATTATGAAGCCTTAACAGGGTCAGTTGAATCGTTTCTTCCAGGTTTCGAGGTCAAAGATTACACCTCATCTTCAGGCTAATATAAGAATGGATTTAATATATGATATTTCAATTCATCATATAGGTTTTCTCCAATAATTAACCAAATGATGGATTAAAATATTATATATTGCATCCATTCTTATATGTGACTGAAGATCAGGTGTAAACTTTGACCTTGAAACCTGGTGGTACCAACTTGAATGGATTGTGAGAACCACATCATATTCAAATTTAAATTTTGATATGAACTCACACTTAGGTCATACCAACTATTTGAAAACTAATTATTCATTCTTGATATGCCAATTAAATTTTAAAGTCACACATATATTCACAATAATAAAATAATAATACAAAAATTAAATTATCGACCCCGTCTTTTTTAATCATAAAATGATTGTACCAGAATTCATCGAAACCTAAACACGGCTTCATCAGTTCTTTTATTTTTTCAGAAGAAGGAACAACTCGTCAAGGAAGGAACATTTGCTCAAAGAGGTATCAACTCCTCTAAGATGTTTCTTCTTTGAGATAATCGAACTACCGCTCAAAGAAAGAAATACTGTTCGCCAGTTGATTGTTCTTTAACATACAGGAGCAGAAAAAGCTGTCTGTGGTTAATTTTATTCGAAGCATACAACGTGAACGTAAGACAACTTCTTGTATTGAATCTACTTTCTTCAAAGCAGGAACAATTTCCAGGTGATGCTCCTTCTTTGAGATTATGTAGCATCCTGTTCCTATCAAACTACGGCATTATCTTATTCTCAATCGTGGCGGAGTATTTTTTCTATGCTGATCTTTTGACATAAGCAACACTTCGAAATTATTCCTTCTAGAAATATGAATATAAAGTTTTTAACGAGGAGCAGATGACGCTCATGCTCAGTGATGATTTCATTATGCTATTATAAATGAAATAAGAATATACATCTACGATTCTCAGAATGTGTGTACTCATAAATCTATGGTGGAACAGCCAACATTTCAAAATATTAATTACCTGCACCCACGGTCGTACATACATGTTTGGAAACTCTATGGTTGACTTGAGTCGCTTACGCGTCCACAAACTCGTAGTCCCTCGCTCAGTCACCAGCTATCTCAGGAATCGCGAGGGGATAAAACCATAGATAACTCTACTAGGTAGTACGGTAGTAGAGTTATCTATGGGTAAAACGATTTCTTCCCGGAATCACAAGCAGTGTTAATAATGCCCATTTGCACCGTTGAAATGGAAAGTAATAAGGTAATATAATACACAATTATCGTACTGAATTCTACTGAAAACTGTTATTTTCGTAGAGAACTATTGTAACGAAGACCCGTATCTCTAATTTTTCTGAAACTGAGAAGCAACTGCTTTTAAGCCTTGTGCATAAATATAAGCACATTATTGAATGCAAGAAAACTGACGGTGTCAGTGTTGATGAGAAGAACAAGGCCTGGAAAGCTGTAGCCAATGAATTCGATTCTTCATGTTCGGAATCGAGGTACAGAGAGGTGCATTCACTTGAAAAATTTTACAGCAACAGAACGATGGATGTGCGGAAAGTTGTAACTGAAGAAAGATAGCAAAGATATTCAACAGGTTTGTATGATCATTGTTATTAGCAGTAACACAATGACAATGCAATGACTTACAGGTGGTGGTGTGTCGAAGGTGGTAGACAAAGGTTGGGATCAGGATTTGCCAATATCCACTATGAATGATAAAACCACCAAAGGATTAGAAAATCCATATGATTCTAATATGGGAGAAGAAATAATGACGGAAATTGTAGAGGTAGGTGCAAATCGTGACATCGCTATGAATATTAAAATGCTCATTATGATGCAACATTAAATGCAGATGAAAAAAAAATGGGTAAAATGTTATTCAGGTAGAACACAATTTGAGATGAGTACGAGATATTAATACTACTGTTTTGCTTCTCACTTGGAATTATAGCAGCAACATTACATGGAGAGCACAACTTGTTTCCTAAAACAAATGGTAAGGGTGAAAATGAAAAATGTTCAATAGCATGGGTGTGGCTTCCTTTCTAGGTAATTCTGTTGTGTGGGATGTGCTTTCAAAAATATTGAACTCAATTTATTCTCTTCATTAAAAATCTACTATTCACAGAATTCAATCAATGTGCCAATGGAACATGATAATTGTGACGAACCTGGTAATTCTAACGATGAAATCAAAACTACTGATATGGTAAGGTATTTTGGAAAACATAAATATATCATAGAAACATAATATTTTTTATGACAGAATCAACCAACATTGGGCAAATGCAACTTCCAGTAGGAGAAGACCTTTAGTTTCTCGGGAATTGACATCCTCAACAATCGCAGAGAAAAATGATTCCCTTCTGGACAAAAGATTGGCCATTCGAATGAGATAAAAAAAAGTCAAAATGATGTGAAATGACAGCTTGAACAGCAAGACCTCATGAGGGAAGCCCTGCTCTTAGATTCAGAGATAAAGAAACAAACACTTGTTCATTTGAAAGCAAAACAGTAATTTCATAATTTTTAATTAGAAGTAGTAAGAATCTATGTAATTTGTCAATGTTTTTCCTCTATTACTATATATTTTTTTTAGATTGTAAAGGATCTTTACTTGTTGGAATGGAAATCCATTATGTTACAAATAAACACTAATGAGTAGTGTTGGTTGATTTGTAATATATGTATATTTGTTATTGGATAGGTATTTTGGATCACTGCATTTTTTAAATTTATGACTTGTTCTCATTGCCACTAGTATTTTTCTAATAAAATTCAACCAAACTGATGTGTAGAGATTCTTATATTTTTATAAATTATTAAAATAATTATCAATTAAATGTGTTCTTGTATTTACTATTCTGATTTGAGAGAAGAATAGAACTGTTACTCTTGTAAAAATGTATTACTCACTTTAAAATAACCCCTTTTTCGTACACATAAAAGACCTCGTTAAAACGATTTCTTTCCGGGGTATGTACTTATTATCTAAGGCTTTTTTTGGTAGTAATTTAAAAAGGAAATGTATGAAAATATTCGATCGCATATAAAGATTTTTTAAATTAAATTAGGATTACAAACAAAATACATGTATACTAATAAACTATAAAAGAGTTCACATTGTGGATATATTATAACACTATAAATAAGAAATAATAACCCTTATCCACTGAAAACACTAGTAAAGTACTGAGGACCTTCCGGCTACCAAGTAGCCATCATCAGAGTAAACTAAATTATAAATCAAAATGTGCCTATTTAAATACTAGTGGGGGATAATATTGTAAACACAGGGTTACCGTCAGCTGGAGATAGGTAAATCGAAATTTAGTAAATTGCTTTTTTGTTTATACATTTCCGTCCCTTCTAAATTACCTTGAAATTCGTCTGTACTGTGTTTTAAAAGTGATAAACTTTCTTGAGAAATGATGTGACCTGTATTTAAAATAAGTTCGGCTATCGTTGAATTTTCACTATTATTTTTCTTTATATGGGCAAAGTGTTCCTTATAACGAGTTGAAACGATTTCTTCCCGGAATCGCAGGCATTAACTTTTTTCGCATTTCTGCATCTTTCGGCACTTTAAAAACAGAAGTTTTTTGTTTTGCACTTTTGTACCCCGTTTTGCATTTAGGCACAATGCACAGTTTAATTTTTGCTGAAAACGCAGGTATTCCTTCTGTTTACAAGTTAACTGACAAATGTCACAGAATACTCTTCATAGAGATCAAGATGATACTCTTACGTGACGCCCACGGTCGTACATAGAACCGTGGTGATGCCTTTTATGTTTCCCCTAAGTGACGACTTTTGGTACTACGCGAACTGGGACGCGTAAGCGACTCACTGCTCACATAGGAAACAACCTCGAGTTTCCAGACCTGTGTATACGACCGTGCCTGCACCTAATCTTGTGATCTACATTCAGAGCCTACACTGAAGATACAAAATGAACATTTTATTGTTGAAAGTAATTAATTAAATACATTGTATCACAATAAGTACTGAATAATCTATTAGATACTCTATTTTCGTTGAAATAAACCTCGAAACTTTCATAAAACACGTATTTTTGAATATTTTCCGCTGGAATTTTTGAGTTCCTCAACCGATTTTTCCATATTCAGAGATAAATACGTTACAAGAAAAATTTAGAAATCATCAATTTCCAATAGAAGCACGTATACTACACCTACTTTTACCGTCAAAGATATGATATAAACATATAAATGATAGTGAAGGTAAATGATTTCTTCAACATCATATTTTATGAACGGGAAGAACATATATACGATTTCCTGAAAGTGAATCCGATTTAAATAGAGTTGATCATTCAAAATTATGTTATATTCCTTTACACAGGGTGTCCCAGGTTTTAGTAGCAGAACTTCAACAGTCGATAGAAAATTTGATTTTGGGAAAAAAAGTTCCTATGCACAGACGCTTAGTTTTTGAGATTGAAATTGGAAAAAAAATTTGGTTTTTTGCAAATACCTCCGAAACCGTTTATCGTACAGGAGACAGTTTTGGCAAGCATTTTCTACTCATAGTACTAAGCTATGTTTTGTGCGATGAAAAAAATTTTTTTTACTCATGATTGGTGAAGATTTTGAAGGAGTAGTGAGTGTTTTTCTCCTCAACTTCTACGCCACTGGAAAAAGTACAGTTTTGAGACAAACATTTGAACCGCCAATGTTTTCCACACAAAAAAGGTACTCTGGTTATAAGCTCTATAGTTGACTGTTTTCGAGAAAAATCAACTTTTATGTTGGAACATTTTTTGGTTTTGTTACTTGTTCTAAAGTTTGAATAAATTTTGTTCAATTAGTAAGAATTGACCATGTTTTTCAACATAAAAGTTGATTTTTCTCGGAAACGATCAACTTTAGAGCTTATAACAAAAGATATCTTTTTTGTGTAGAAATCATTGGCGGTTCAAATGATTGTCTCAAAACCGTACTTCTTTCAGTGGCGTAGAAGTTGGGAAGAAAAACACCCACTACCCCTTCAAAATCTTCACCAATCAAAAAAAAATATTTTTTTCACACAGAACATAGCTTACTATGAGTAAAAAACGCTCGCATAAACTGTTCCGGAGATATTTGGAAAAAACGAAAATTTTTTTTCAATTTCAACATCCTGTATCTCAAAAATTAAGCGTCTGTGCATATATGTTAATGGGAACTATCTTACTCAAAATCTAATTTTCTATCGACTGTTGGAGTTCTACTACTAAAACCTAGGATACCCTGCATATTATGCCTATGTTATTAAGAATATGTCTAATATAGAATATTAACAAAGACCATTATTTTCATTCCCCAATTTCCATAGATTAGTTGAGAGGCATGTTTCCTAATACATAGAATAGGCAGTATATTAATGGTATTATTAATTAATGTATTATACAATTAATATAATTAATGTATTGTACAAGTCCGGCTATTTTTGGTTTGCACTCCGTCCAATCTGTTGTGATTGTTGTTTCATTATCGAATAACAAAACAAATCACGGTTCTTTTGTTGGAACGTAATATGGTGAAGTTCCATATATAATAGGGAACCTTAAAAGTAAATGACGACCTCTGAGAAATGTTTTTCCAAATATAATAATTCATAGACACAGAGACAATATGTACTCCATTTTCTGAGTATTGAGACTCCTAATGCCGTAGAAGGTCAAGTTCAGCCCTTAGGATACTATTGGTGGGGTGGAATGTAGAAATAATCTTCGATTCTTTAACCTGGGTAACTCCGGGTATATCATCTAGTTGTGAATATATCATTATGAGAAAGAACAATCATGCTTATAAACTAAATATACTGTTAAAGTACTAAGGATCTTCCGACGACCTTGCGAGTATCGCAATAGACACATCCTCAGGAACAGTATCGGAGCTCACACGAACGGCTCTAAGTATAATAAACAAGTGAGGGACTTACCGTAAAGCGTTTTGAAGCCACTATAGTTTTCACTAGAAAAAAAGGTATAAGATGACTGAAGCCAACAGTTCTGAAGAGGTAGAATTTTCAATTGCACAAGAAGAAAAATACTTGTGAGTTATCAATAAAAGCAGAAATTGGATTTTACACAGACGGCTCAAAATTCGAAGAAGGTGCAGCAGCAGGAATATATATATATATATATATATATATATATATATATATATATATATATATATATGGGGAATTGATCCGCGTTGTGTGGTTTCGGTCCTCAAAAGGACCAATTTCACGACGTTTCGGCAAAGTCGCATTTGCCATCTTCAGGTGATTCGACCGTAGAGTCTGAAAGATCTAGGCGAACTTTCAGACTCTACGGTCGAATCACCCGAAGATGGCAAATGCGACTTTGCCGAAACGTCGTGAAGTTGGTCCTTTTGAGGACCGAAACCACACAACGCGAATCAATACCCGAGAATCCAGTTGTACACATTACGTCCGCGAGAACCTAAGAAGAAACATATATATATATATATATATATATATATATATATATATATATATATATATATATATGTATATATATATATATATATATATATATATATATATATATATATATATATATATATATATATATATATATATATATATATATATATATATATATATATATATATATATATATATATATATATATATGCAATGTGTAGAACTGGATTCTCGGGTATTGATCCGCGTTGTGTGGTTTCGGTCCTCAAAAGGACCAATTTCACGACGTTCTGGCAAAGTCGCATTTGCCATCTTCAGGTGATTCGACCGTAGAATTTGGAAGATCTAGGCGAACTGACGCTTACTTGGAGAGACAGGTATTTATCCCCCGTTATGTTCGACCTTTGGACTTTCGAACTATTTCACGCTTGGTTGATTTCTACGTGTTTGGCTCCGAGTGACACGTTTGGATGACGTCATTGCGACGCTGGAATCAGCCGGAAAGTTTCCATGACCTGTTGCACGTGTACTGGATACCAAGTTCTCTCTTGTTTTTGGTTGTATCTTCCGACTTTCTAAAGTGGGTTTCCATGTTGCTGGTAATCTTAGTACGTCATCTCGTTTGTTAAGACTATGTGGAGGTTTCTAGATCTCTATTGCCTCCCTGTTTATTCTGGTGTAGAAGTGTTCAATGTTGGCTAGAGTCTTTGTGCCGCTAAGGTTGATCATATGGCCAGTACTTCTTACATGTTCAGCTAGTGAAGACGTGGTTTCGTTTTTCGACACAGCGTTTGCATGTTCAGTCTTTCGCACGTCAATGCATCTGTTGGTCTGTCCGATGTATGTCTTTTCACAATTACCACAAGGCACCTCGTACACTCCTTGGCATTCTAGAGGAATTCTTTTTTTTGGATTCCGAAGAACATTTTTGATTTTCCTATCTGTTGTGAAGGTTGTTCTGATATCATGACGGCTCAGTATTCTGCAGATTTTATCAGTTGTGCCTTTTATGTAATGTAGAAAAGCGTTTCCCACTGGTTGATCTTCATTGTTGACATCCTTCTCATTTTTGCGTTAAGAGATATGAATCTGTTTTCTTGAATAGCCATTCATCCTAAGGGCTGCTCGGATGGTTTCCATTTCTCCATCGATGTTCTCCGCATCAGCGAGACGTTTTGACCTTGTCATGAGGGTATTTACGACTGATTGTAGCTGGGATGGATGGTGATGCGAGATACTATTCAAATATCAGTTCGTGTGGGTCTTTTTTCTGAATACTGTAAGTCCCAAACTGCCGTTAGTTTTCTTTGTTATCAAAACATCTAGAAATGGTAATTGGTTGTTCTCTTCGGCTTCTATTGTGAATTTTATCTGATCATGGATTCCATTCAGGTGATCGAGAAACCCTCTTAGTTGTCCTTCTCCATGTGGCCAAATAACGAAAATATCATCTACATATCTTAGCCAAAGTTTGGGTTTTAGTTGCGCTGTGTTAAGAGCTTTAATTTCGAAATCCTCCATGAAAAGATTTGCGATCACTGGTGAGATTGGCGATCCCATCGGTGCTCCTTCGATTTGCCTATATCGCTGTCCCTCGTACATAAAGTAAGTATTGGCTACACAGTGTTTGGCCAAGTCAATAATGTATCCTTCCGGTTTGTATTTATGTTGGATGATCTCTATGGCTTCGTTTATGGGTACCTGTGTGAACAAGGATGGTACGTCGAAGCTTACTAATATGTCGTCAGGTCCTACTGTTTGCATATCTGGAAGTTCGATAAAGTGTTCCGCGTTCCTCAGATACGATGATGCTGTCTCAACGTGCGGTTGTAACTTCTTGGCTAGGAATCTTGCTAATGCATTTGGTGGTGGGCCGATAGAGCTTACTATTGGTCTCAGAGGTACTGCTGGCTTGTGTATTTTTGGGAGACCATACAGTTTCGGACATCTGGATGATTTTTCTCTTGGAATGAGATGTAACTGTAACTTAGGGTCGATAGGAGATGCCTTGATTTTCGCTTTCGTTGTTTTCTCTAGATATGTAGTGGGATCAGACCTAATCTTTTTGTAAGTCGGATCGTCCAATAGCGCAACACACATACAAATACATTAACACGTATTTACACATGCATATTTGTATTCACAGGCACATTTTATGATTTTTTTATGTTAAAAAAAATTTATGTACATTTATCACCTAAAATAGTATCATATTGCTAATGTAATATAAAAACGATGATTACTACGTAAAAATATATGCAAATGCCTATATTTTGACGCTAAGCAAATGTCAATCGGATGGAAAGGACATGAGATATTTCAATTGGGAAACAATTTGATATTTCAACTTGAAAATCGGAAGTCAGTTTTGAAGTCATAAAACCTACCTATAGTTCAAATTTCAGGTGAATCGGTTGAAAACTGCCCGAGTTAGCCGTCACGCAAGTTCCCATGCATATATGTATATACATATATATATTGCGAGGAAGGGGGAGGTTGGATCAACTTGAAATTCGAACTGGGAGTTCCTTAAGCATTGACAATAAAAGGGTTCCAGTTTGGTTTCCTAATTCTCAATACAACTGGAGATATAAATTTTTTTTTGATAAACTTCCTCTAAAAATGTCCAAAATACCACAAAATGACGGAAAAAAAGGGGTTGCGGTGAATTTAGGAGGTAGAAATTTTATACTTTTGTTTTATACACCAAAACGAACATTTTCCGTGGGGTCGCGTTAAATCATAAAAAATTTTCGATATCACTTATTTTTTGGTTTCACGTACTCTACTACTAATGAATAGAAATAGTTGAAGTCGTGGAATAACGTAAAATTATACTCTGTCATGTGAAAGTTCATTTGAATTGACATCATTACCTATCTATGATATGTAATGGTCTGTCACAGAAAATATGTTAGTGTCAACGTATCAGTTGTCTGTCTTGTACGCGTTTTCTGTCTTGTTGATAAGTTACGTGTTGTCTATCATAGCATAGGCTGTCTAAACTGTAATAATGATTCATTAATCTATGGACCTGTCTGTAAGTTGTAAGTGATTGTCCTAGCATTCACAAACGTGAGAATATATTTCATTCCTTGTTCCCCTTTAGGTTTGACTTTAGAAAATTCGGTTCTTTGTCAGTACCTACGACGTATAAGGAACATAGTTCCAAGTTGATCCGTTTTATAGTTTCGAAGATTTCGTGATGAGTTAGCGAGTGATTGAGTCAATGAGTAAAGGAGTGATATTTGCCTCTTATGGATATAGATAGGTTGAGGGATCAAAAGTGAAATTTCTTAATTTTGATGAACTATTTGACTAATTTGGTTGATCCATTTTTTGTTTTTGGTAACAGATTGCTTTATCGATCAAAGATTTCTCGTAATCGTATCTATATACTGAAGTTTCCTACACTTGTTGCCCTATTCTTTCCTAGCTCAAAGCTACGTTTAACAATCTGTGAACAAGACTTCAGAATGAGCTATTTCATGATTAATTGGCGTCGCTGAATCCACCTAAATGTACCAAATGATTTTCTGTATAGGTACGTCGAATTCCGAATGGTGACCATCTTTAATAATATTAATATAAACAACAAAAACTGGTTATTTGCTTATATTCTTACAGTGAATATGGCTATTAATCGTTTCCGAAAGTCACGTGAATCAAGATATTCACTTATAATGTAGAAAGTATCATCGACATATCTGGACTGAATATTTGAAACCTCTAGAAAATCAATTTGAATTAGTTTCTACAAATATGGTTCCTCTCATGAACTACACTTCGCAGCAATCTTTCCCAACATATCCTAAAGCATTGGGAATTGGTTGTCTGATAAAATTCTCTTTTTGTAGCTATTTCCTTCAGTTTGTATTGAGAAGTTATGTTTTGTCTGAAAATAAATAAACGTAATTTAGAAATTATGGTCACATTTTCTATGTGCAAAATTGTGTTAGAACTATCGTTCTAGTAGGCTCAATTTCATGTAGTAAATACAGATCTGATGATAAGACCGTGTTGCATCTGAAGTGCTTCACAGTTTGAAATTTTGTATTTCAAGTATTTCACATGCTCCCTTTCTATATGAAGCAGTGATGGACAAATACGACATCATAGCTATAATTTTCTCTGCTTGACTTGAAGAGTTCAATGGAATTTTCAGGATCCTTAATCTTTTGTAGAGTCAGTTTTATTTTCCGTAGTAAATCCGAGATACCTACACTCTTGGAGAGGAAGCATAGTAGCAACACATTACGAGATGAGAATCCATTTTGAATTTAAATAAAACAACTATCAAAATAAAATCTTGAATCCAAATATTATCATTACGAAGTACGTCTTCAATGGCTTTGGCTAAATCCATCGAATTAGCTTCTTCTTGCACTGAAATTATGATCTACTAAAATTCCCACATATGGGGCAATTTTTATACCGCAAATCTCACCTCACCAATTCATATCAATGTAGAAACACAAATGAGTCAATGTGGGAATATTTTTAGTGAAAATAAAACTTAAAAAAATCGATGGTGAAAGCCGTTAGCTTATGGTAATTTATCATTTTGATTATAAACCTCCTAAACTATACGGACTTATTAAAAATCATAAAGAAAATGCCCCTATGCGACCTGTAGTGTCTTACATTAATAGTAGGCCAAGGAACCTCGCAATCAAATTAAATCAGAAATTCAAGACATTCACTAATTTTAAACCTAAATTTGCTGTTAAAAAATATCGAATTAGTCAAAACACACCATATACCAAGTAATGGATGATTAGTTTCTTTTGATGTTTCAAACATGTTTTCAAATATTCCAACTTCAGAATGTAAGTCTCTAATCAGAAGCATTTTAGATAGATCACATATTAACACTTCAATTCACAATGAAATAGAACTTGCGTTTGACCTATGCTTGAGTCAAAACTATTGTCAATTTGATAATAGGTTTTATGTACAGAATTCAGGTCTCGCTATATATTGAATTATAATCACACTAATTCACCAATTGTTCACTATGTAATATTTTACTTTCCTAGGATCTACCTGTATTGGAATTTCCGTTGATCCCTTAACCTCAACCCTACTTCAGTCTAATCTATTCAAACTTGAACTGTTTCATTGATTTTTCCATAATTTTCTATTTGTTTGATAATGGCACTTCGGTGTTGAAACTATAGTTACGTTTTCACGTTATCATTGATAGAAGTGGTATAAAAACATAGTAGTTTTTCTTTCGTATAATCAAAAAAATATAACTCATAGATTTCCAAGAGTGTGATATTTGAGCATTTTCGGGAGTGCACAAAATGATTTGTTGGAGAGAAAGTGACAGATATCTTATACTCCATACTTACCTCTTACGTTTTGATAGTTATATATTCCAGGAGATTTATTATGATAAGCTTTTCAGGTGAATTCACATCCGACCAACAGAACTGGAGAGAACAATGCAAACAATTCATCTAGATCACTGATACGATTCCAAAAGGAGAACAAACCTAGGATACGGATACTCACTCTACTCAATCCTCATAAAGGCAAGTACAAATTTAGATCGACATCTAGAGTGGTCAAAGTTGTTCAGCAACATACAGCCAGCTATGATAAATAATATGAATTAATTCCACCAAGACTATAGATCCTATGGTCTTTCAGTCCATCGTAATATGACTCCAAGTTTTGACAGTCAATGCTTGGGTAACGAAAATAGCATCGAAGCATCGGTGCACTCATCTAAACCATGCGGTTGATCTTAATGCAAAGAAATGCACAAGCGCTCTGATGTTTATATGCAACAATGCTTTACAGGTCAGTATCTGAGCATTCTAATAGGGTATTCGTTGCTATCTTATACCGCATCAGGGTTATAAGTTCAAAGATTGTTCGATATACAGGTGCAATATTCTGGAAGGACCTGTGTCAATTTCAACAATTCTTCCGGTAAAACATAGGAGAAAGGATTCTTTTCAAATTGTAGAAAAATCATGGAAAATAAATACAGGGCGTTCAAAATTGCTTTATAATATTCCACATAGTGAAAATGTGGAAATTGAGAGATATTTCATACTTTTCAAACCACACTCTCTATATTCGTTACGCTCTGAAAAAAAGGAGAAGGAAAAATTAGTTACACAACTTGTACTATTGGAAAGACAATTTGTAACATTTCTTCAGCTTGAAAATGTGACTACAGGGAGGTGTACCTATTCCTAAAATATGTTATATCAGCATGTTGAACGGGTCAAAACTTCATGAATAGGAAAACTCTATTCAGAAAGAAACAATTGTTCTCAAACTTTTTCGTCTTTTGTAATTTTTTTTTGGAAAATTAATAGGTATCAGATCAAAATGAAAATACGATTTCGTTGACATTGTTGATGTTGGGTAGTGTTAAATGACTGACGGTCTTTCAATATTCCTTCCAATATTCTTCAACAACCTTCATCTCTTCAATGAAACAATAGTTTATTCTTATGATAAGAACTGGAGAATTATACATGAGTGAGTATCAAAAATAAGCAGGAACAGAATAGTAATAACTCTAACACAATAGTGATAATAGAAATCACAGCAGCCACAACTCTTTTCTTCGTACCATTGAATTTCGTATTCTTCGAAATATTCTAGGACTATTCCTGATTGTTTCGCATGATACGAAACGATCGTAAAGTGTCAAAAATGCAAAAATCTAATTAACTTTGAGCCGGAGATTGAATAAGCCAATTCTGAGGACCAGTCCGACACATTCGATGGTTTGGAGAAACTACATCTAGGTGGCGAAGGCGTAATTTGAAGAACATCTTCAAGGAGAACAGGTAACATTTCCTGAACCAGGTGGCAATATGCATACGTATAATCTCAATGGAAAGAAACGCGACCTATTGAATGATCATTAATGATATCAAGCCACAGACTTAGCGAAAATTGTTGCTGAAACGAAGCTTCCACAATTTAATGAGGAATTCCATCGGCCCTTAATTGATTATTATGAAAATTCAGAATTGGTTCTCTTAAAAGGGTAGCCTCATCCCTGAAGATGATACAGATACAATTACTGTTCTTTTAAAATGTGGAATAGCTTACATTTTCTCTTGTCAGTATTTTTCGTGTTTCTTTCAGGACAGCCTGCTGTTGAATTAAGAACATCTTCTTAGGGTGTCGTTCTTACTTCCCAAAGTCCTTAACAATCAGTAGTTCCAATGAAGATATTACCATCTTAAACGTCGATGTAAATGTACCTGCTGTAATAAGTAGAGACCGGATGGATGAAAAAGCACAAAATATTCAAAAAAATTGTTAATAATATCAAACGGACAAAATTTGTCAAAAAAGCATCAAATAAGGGAATTAAGCATAGAATCAATTTAAACTACAATGAAAATAAGTTATAATGGTAATAATACACTTATTCAATATTTATATAATACACTCAATATTTATTTGACATTATTGATGCTTAAACGAAACTGAATATTTCTCCAAATTTACCGTGATAAAATCATGTCTTATGCCAGTTAGAATGTTTTTGTATGCAGAAAAACTACGTTCTTCACGTTTGGTGTAATTGCTGAATCTATTTCAAATCGGAATCTTGCCTACTACTCATATTGTAGATTTTTTTAAATGGTTTGAACCCTTTATTCTTTGAGAGAGTATGAACCGAATGTTCTCTTATTCTTTGAACAATAGATCCTGGAATACTATTTGCTGCAGCTACAAAATATTTGTAATAACATTCACGAATTCTGTTAAAGGTAGCTGCTCTTCTCCAAAATTGGGATATTTTGACTTACAAATTCAAAATGATTCTTAATAAAAGCTTAATTATGTGCAGGTTCGAGTATTTCTTGAACTCCGTGACATTCTTGAACTTATTTGCTTTCTGTACCTTGAAATTAAAGTATCAAGCTTCTGAATTCTAACATTATCGGCATTGTACATGGCAGCATCCATGCAAGTTCCTCATCTTGTTAGAATAGGTTCTGGAGGGAGAGGAATATAAGGCAATCTCTCTTTAAGAAGTTTCACTTCCAATGGAGCTTCCATAATTATTTTTTCCTATTTTTATTAATTTACTGACTAACAGATACTGCATAGTTTCAGCTATGCAGTTGAGCGCATGAGCTAAGCAGGTTCAATTAGATCAATTATCTTAAAAAATTTGAATATTTGACATCCGTCATGTAAGTTGCAGCGTAGGAAAGCATCAATAAAAATATTTTACTTCAAAATACCCAGTAAGAATAGCAATCTTCCCAAATAGATCAGGTAATTTGAATTTTGCAAAGTCTGTAGTAAGATTTGTGTAAATGTTATTGAAAATATTTCAGCATGTGTGATATATTATTTTTAATCAAATTATCATCTGAAATTTTACCTAAATTCTGTTTGCTTTTCATGTTGCCAATCTATTGGCAGTGCATCGTAGAATCTTGGTCTCAAGTAATTAGCAGAGCATTGGCCAATAGTTTTCCTTGCTCTGGAATTACTAAATCCGTATTTAAATTCAGTTTGATTAGATAAGTATGTGTAATCGTTGTAATAGTAACATTTTCATTACGATATATCTTCAAAATTGTTGTTTTTATATAGTTTTCAGATATTACATGATTGTGTTTCAGTATAGAGTAAGCGAGTATAGGAGGATATTTCTAATGTTTTTATTAATAGTTGTAAGCCGCACTCCAACCGATTATACCATACTGTATTATTGACTGAACAATTACATAGTACATATTTTTCAGCTGTTTAAAATTATCAAATCTCCGAATACATAGAACAGTTCCCTATTTTTTTTTAATAAAAAAAAGGAGATATGTTCATTCCATCTCATATATCTATCTAGAATTTCATCAAGATATTTACATTTTGAGAATATTTCAAGCTTTTCACAATTGCAGTTATCGAAAGTGTTGCAAGTCGAATGTAATTATTTCTTTATACTCAGGTATATGATTTTTCTAAGAGGTAAATGGTAAGCATAGCTCCTAGGTTCAGAGATAACGTGTTATATTGGAAACACATTTTGACATGTTTCATTTTATCAGTTATTTTGTTCCTTTTATCTTCTCCTTTTTCACCTCTATACAATAAAACGATGTCATCCGAATAAGCAATTATCTTACAATTATTATTGAGTAATGATTGCTCATTCATATAGATTAAAACAAGGATAGGGCTAGGTACAATGCCCTGTGGTAAGCCATAGTTAACTTCCTTGCACCACTAAATACATCGTTAAGTTTGACTTCTTGTTCCCGATCTGATAAGTAAGATTTGAAAAGATCATTACAGATTCCTCTCATTTCCATGTTGTTGAGTATTTCGAGTAACAGTTTGTGACAGACAGTGTCGAATGCTTTGAACAAACCTTAGAAATCTCCAGTACAGTGATGACAATTATCTAAACACTCATATAATTAAGTTGGCTATGTATCATGTGTCACTTGTTTCAACTACAGCTAAACATATATGACTATTTCACTCATTCCATTTTTAGTGAGGAAGTTTCCATAGCAACTCTCGTTTCACAGCGATATACTATGCAAGCCGGCAAAACTTAGCAAGTTATTATTTCATCGATAATATTTTGATATGTCTCACATTCATAGACAGCTTGGGAAATGAATATCATAAAGAAAACAAACAACGTTTAGTTAATCTATGATGAATACTTATTTGTCGAATAGCGCAATACGTGTCAAAAAGTAGATTGGGGAATTCCAAAAATGAGCCTCCAAGATAGATTTGGAAATATTTTGTCGAAAGAAATACATAGTGAAATTGCCAAACTAGTGCCTTTCAACACAAGAAAAACTAGGACATCTGCATGGAACCAGTTCACGGAATTTCTTCTAAAAAGAAACTATACCTTAGATAGAGAAACGACTCCAGAAAGATTAGCAGAAATATTAGAGGATTATGCTTTCAATATGAAGAAAAAAAACGGAGAAGATTATAAAGAATCCTCTGTGAAGTCTTTATGGAATACCACGGCACAGATGATTCAAGAAAAGTTTTTCAAGGAATATGATAGAATGATCGATCCATTCCAAGGTTTAATTTTCAAATCAGCTCGTCTGGCCAGGGGTTCAAAGCGCAAAATGTTGCAAACTTTACCAGAAGAAAGGAAATCAAGTTCTAAAGCTTTTTCGACCGAACGGTTTTTGAGAATGGTCAACTGTTACGATGAAGATAAGCCAGATGGGTTGCAAAAGAATTTTTTCCATATTATGCTCCTTCGAATTGGCTTGGAGAGACAATGAGGCAGCTAATTGCTCAATTAATTATTTTCAAAGAGAATATGATCTTCTGGAAAACTTCACTGGGCGGGTGGAATATAACCCAATATTCTCCAAAACTTCCCAAGGTGCCTCGAAAAACTTATCGAATAGTAAATGGTTAGTGAGAAATAAAGAAAACGAAGATTCATGTCCTGCTCGCTTATACCTTAAACTCATGAAATAAAGATCGACAAATCCAAAGGTAACAACTGATAGACTTTTTTTGGCTACACATCCAAATTGGGAAAGAGGAATTTGGCACCAAAACATTCCTTTAGGAATAAATTCAATATCGAAATGAACAACAACATCAGCAGATAGTATTGGAATCAGCACAAAAAAGTTCAAAATAACAAACCATTCCCATAGAGCATCGGCCATTTCATCATTGGTCAAAAAAGGTGTTAATGAACAAGAGTTAATCAAAATTAAGGGACATTCGAGTGCACACTCCTTAAAACCATATTTATAACTAGATGCAGAACATCATTTAAAACTTATTCAAAATCTTAGAGAGGGCAATCATGAATCTGCCGCCAATCAAAATCATCACAGAACAGAATCAGTATCAAATCTTTTATCAGATGGGATTCCGTCTGCTGCAATCGAAAGGAACAATTCCCAAATAATTAACTATAACTTTCACTTCAAAAATTAATTTGAACATGTTCCAATTCATTATTTCAAAACATTAATTGTCCCATGAATCGATATTTTCTTGACTTCCTCAAATGTGACCATATTACTATTAGACATAATTTCTCATGAAATAGTCATGTCGAATACCACTCGAGATGAAATTTAAGCAGGTAAAATTTCTCTCTTGTAACATTCAAGTTTGTTGCTTATCGGCAATTTCGTTCATGACATTTTTTCCAAAATCACGAGCCGTCAGGCGAAATTGCCTAAGCAACAAACTTTCATATTACAATTGAGAAATTTTGCCGGCATAATTTCATCTCTAGTGGTATTATATATGATTATCTGCAATAATTTTTTTCAATTTGCTCGTTTCATCACTAACTGGGATGACAAAGTTTTTACGAAGAGTATTTCCATGTAGAATGCTCTATATGCAATATTTCCCCAGAAACTGTCTAAAGAGCTCCCTTGTGATTTATTCAAGAGAATATCTGATTTAACCATAGCACTGAACAAAAGCGTTTTTTGTTGCATACGATCTGCAATGAAATAAGAAATATTCTTCGCTCATGTTTGAAATTTTGTTAAAACCAATTTTATTATAATCTTTCGTCATAATTTAAATCTCTTGAGAGTCAAAAAAATCAAATATTCTAAACAAGAAGAGGTTATTTTGAATTTGCGAATTTTTACTAACACTTTTGAAACATGCGTGACAAAAAATCTTTTTATTGTTTATTTTCAGTCCTTTGTGACCCCTAATTAACTCTTCAACGGTTGACTTTAGTTTAAGCATTATTGAAACAATTACCACGTCCAGCGAATTATGCGTAAGCACAAAAGATGCAGATAACAGAACACCACGTAAACTAACCAGACATTGGAAGGCATGACTAAGTGCAGGGCGAAATTTCGGGAAATTACATGCGGGTACACGAATTCTTCGCGGAATCACGCGCCACCTTGCACAGTTACCGAATTCTTTTCAAATGAACGTTTTCTCCCGATGATGTTTTGTATTAACTTAAATAATTTTGTAAATATTCTTAAAAAGTTTGAATAGGCACGGAAGGAAAATAGCATACCACCGCAAAAAAGCATGAAAACAGCTATCACAATATACTTAATTTTGCATATAGTCCAGTAAATGAAGGTTTAATATTAAAATTTTATTCTTATGAGCCGATTTTGATCTGTGATAGCTCATTTTCTTCGTAATGATGTCTAGAACAAAGTGCGGGGGTCTATTTTTCTGACTAATTGTCTATTGTTAATAAACAATAATTAGTGTGAAACAAATGCGTGTCTCAGAGCATTTTAAGAAAAAATTAAAAAGTTCAGGTTTTAAGCAAGTAATTGAATATTTTCGAGTGTTAAAGTAATGAACAAAGGTTCACAAAGCTTACTCAATGTTCATAAACAATTTGTTAATTAACAAATAAACGAAAAAATTAAATTAGTTCTGGTTATGCGATATTGGACTCGATGTCGGATATTTTTAACTCGTTGAACGCGAATTCGGTGATATAATTGCAATGGATCGATTATTTCATTCGTTAATAAACAATTTGTTAATTAAGAAATAAACGAAGAAATTAAATTAGGTCTGTTTATGCGATTTTGGACTCGATTTCGGATATTTTGAACTCGATGAACACGAATTCGGAAATATAATTGCAATAAATTGTTTATTTCATTTGTTGATAAACAATTTGTTGATTAACAAATAAACGAAAAAATTAAAGTAGGTCTGGTTATGCGATTTTGGACTCGATTTCGGATATTTTTAACTCGTTGAACGCGAATTCGGTGATATAATTGCAATGAATCGATTATTTCATTCGTTAATAAACAATTTGTTAATTAAGAAATAAACGAAAAAATTAAATTAGGTCTGTTTATGCGATTTTGGACTCGATTTCGGATATTTTGAACTCGATGAACACGAATTCGGAAATACAATTGCAATAAATTGTTTATTTCATTTGTTGATAAACAATTTGTTGATTAACAAATAAACGAAAAAATTAAAGTAGGTCTGGTTATGCGATTTTGGACTCGATTTCGGATATTTTTAACTCGTTGAACGCGAATTCGGTGATATAATTGCAATGAATCGATTATTTCATTCGTTAATGAACAATTTGTTAATTAAGAAATAAGATATTGGACTCGATGTCGGATATTTTTAACTCGTTGAACGCGAATTCGGTGATATAATTGCAATGAATCGATTATTTCATTCGTTAATAAACAATTTGTTAATTAAGAAATAAACGAAGAAATTAAATTAGGTCTGTTTATGCGATTTTGGACTCGATTTCGGATATTTTGAACTCGATGAACACGAATTCGGAAATATAATTGCAATAAATTGTTTATTTCATTTGTTGATAAACAATTTGTTGATTAACAAATAAACGAAAAAATTAAAGTAGGTCTGGTTATGCGATTTTGGACTCGATTTCGGATATTTTTAACTCGTTGAACGCGAATTCGGTGATATAATTGCAATGAATCGATTATTTCATTCGTTAATAAACAATTTGTTAATTAAGAAATAAACGAAAAAATTAAATTAGGTCTGTTTATGCGATTTTGGACTCGATTTCGGATATTTTGAACTCGATGAACACGAATTCGGAAATACAATTGCAATAAATTGTTTATTTCATTTGTTGATAAACAATTTGTTGATTAACAAATAAACGAAAAAATTAAAGTAGGTCTGGTTATGCGATTTTGGACTCGATTTCGGATATTTTTAACTCGTTGAACGCGAATTCGGTGATATAATTGCAATGAATCGATTATTTCATTCGTTAATAAACAATTTGTTAATTAAGAAATAAACGAAAAAATTAAATTAGGTCTGTTTATGCGATTTTGGACTCGATTTCGGATATTTTGAACTCGATGAACACGAATTCGGAAATATAATTGCAATAAATTGTTTATTTCATTTGTTGATAAAAAATTTGTTGATTAACAAATAAACGAAAAAATTAAAGTAGGTCTGGTTATGCGATTTTGGACTCGATTTCGGATATTTTCAACTCGATGAACACGAATTCGGTAATATAATTGCAATGAATTGTTTATTTCGTCTCTTAATAAACAATCTGTTAATTAACAAATAAACGAAAAAATTAAATTAGGTCTGGTTATGCGATTTTGGACTCGATTTCGGATATTTTCAACTCGATGAACACGAATTCGGTAATATAATTGCAATGAATTGTTTATTTCATCTCTTAATAAACAATCTGTTAATTAACAAATAAACGAAAAAATTAAATTAGGTCTGGTTATGCGATTTTGGACTAGATTTCGTATATTTTCAACTCGATGAACACGAATTCGGTAATAAATTGCAATAAATTATTTATTCCATTCGTTAATTAACAAATAAACGGAGAAATGGAATTAGGTCTGGCTATGCGATATTGGACTCGATTTTGAACATTTTCAACTTGATGAACACGAATTTGGTGATTTCATAATCGCAATAAATAGTTTATTTCATTTGTTAATAAACAATTTGTTAATTAACAATTGAACGAAAAAATGAAATTAGGTCTGGTTATGCGATATTGGAATCGATTTCGGACATTTTCAACTTGATGAACACGAATTTGGTGATTTAATAATTGCAATAAATTGTTTATTTCATTTGTTAATAAACAATTTGTTAATTGACAAATTATTTATTGATTAACAAATTTAATAATCTTAAAATCCGATATCTAATGATGATGTAATCTGCGGATACAATTCAGAGTGAAGCTTGTAAGCTTCTTATTCGTTTTCAATAGTACGATCGTATACAAAATGCCTATCTGTCTTTCAACATTTGTTTACAATTTTATCTAATCATCCATATTTGTTCATCCTAATCTCAAAATAATGTTTTTGGTTCCTATAAGAAATAGATATGTAGATAAGAACCAACATGTTATTATTATTTGTTAGTAGCCTAACAGACTCATGCATAACATAATACATTCTTGGATTAATACTACTCAGAAATGGTCATCTAGGAATTTAGATTTTCTCTTTTTGAACCTTGTGGTTTCTCGAGAGATATACAAAATACAGATAAAAGTCTGTAAGCATTTGTTCCCTTCAGAATAGAGTTTTTCACTTATGAAATTTTGACTTGCTCGAAATTTCTAATGCGGAATACTTTAGGGTTACGTTTGTACATCCACTTGCAGTTACATTTTAAGATAGAAAAAATGTTACAACGTGTCCTTCTATAAGTAAAAGTTCCCTACCAAATTTTATAGTTTCAATTTTTCCAGAGCGGTGAAGAGTGTGACATGTTGTGGGAAGGATTTTCACAAAAAGATATATGGAACACACCCCTCGGCCTGCACGGAAGAATTAGCCTGCAGAATATTTCGATGCAATTCAGAAACACCCTTGTATAATTGATCTGGAATATATTTCGAAAATTAAGTAAAAATTACATTAAGTCTACCTAAATTTTCAAAATTTTAAATCAATGATTGCATAATGATTCCCCCGAGCATTGGTAACATGGCTTTTATGTTAGTAATACCACTTCAGTGGCGGGTATTGAGACAGATAGTTCGAATAAAATGCAGTTGCTCACTTGATTGGTCAAACAAGTACACCAACCAGCATTTGAAATTATGAAGTCAATAACTATGCTGGTCTCTGTTGATGAATAGTTTGGTAGATCTCAAATACGTAATATTTCTTTCTCTATCCAGCGAGACTTATGACTTCTACAACGATACATGAATTTCAGTGCATTTTAGTCATTAGTATGATGAACAAATTATTATAAGTACGGGTTACGATGATTTTAGTGATAACAAACTGCTAATAGAAGTTTCAATCACTTTCCTCAATTTGGAAGGCATGTCTTTCGGAACATCTTTGTTCATTTTATCCACAAATTTCATGAGAATTAAAATAACACAAAGTCTAAGGAAATTGAATTCATGTGGAATTAATAAAAGTTCCAAAATGTAACGTACGTTTCCCATAGTTGACTCGTGCGCTAAAATCATTCCTAATGGAAATAGTTCTTCAGTATACTATTATTTGATACAATAGAATGTATCTATTGAAGTGCAATTGATTTTGATATGTAGTCTACCCATCAGATGTTCTCAGCAGAATTTTGACAAATTCAAAGAATATTCAAATATGAGCACTAATTTATTTGATACTTATTATTTTAAGTAAATTCAATATGAAAACTTCTAGCGTATCTTCATGTAGGTTTAGATATAACAGTTATTCTAAATTGAATGTTGAGGAGCTTTGGTGTAGAATATGATAAATAAATGTAAACATTGAACAGTATCTATAGATGTGATTTTAGGTAGCTGGGGTCTTACAATGGTCAGGTGTATTCTTAGTTCTCGAATTCAAAGTGTCAAGTCAATATAGGTTCCCAATATTTTTTTTGAAGGATAACGCCATTCTATTTCATTCTTATGAAAAAAGTGGCGCTGAGAACGATGGTCAAGCTAATCATTTTCTAAAGCTTGTGCTCTTATTATATCTGCATTTTAGTTGCAAAATAATCGAAAAATGCCTATAAACATCAAATAAAAATTTGCATTGTGATAGAAAATACAAAAACACGTTCAAGACTGATTGCGACGTATTTGATTTTTTCGATAAATTGAACAAATTAATGGTGTTATTATACATAACAATAGCAAAATCGAATCGACTCCTCATTATCGACGGTATGGTTACTTTTGCTTCGTATGAAAAATAAGCAACAAAAATCTTTACCCATGCAGTTTTGTCAATATTTATTTTCTTCACTCCGCACCGTATAAGCTGTTCCATACCCTGGTTTTGACTTTCTCCTCAGCAAATTTTTGACTTTTCTTCGCTATCTAATATAGCTCTTGCAACTTCTTCAACGTCCAAAGGTAGGGAGGGACTCTTCATATTCGCTTATTCTTAAACATAAAATTGGAATATAAATGTTGATTTTTTGAAACGATAGCTTTGATAACTATACTAAATGAAAATAAAACATGATGAAAATATAATTTTTTTTTCTTAATAACTGAACAAACAATCTTGTATTAAACACGCTCATTTTTCAACTAGTTGTATAAATAGCTATTATATTTCCCTCAACCTTATAATCGAGTGCGATGCCTTTTACTAGTATCAAACGTTCATAGCCGCGTCGTTTTTTATATCACTGGAATTATCCATATCTATAATCAAAATATACCTATGTATTTCTATTTTCAATACGTCACGAGTAGCGTAACTTGATTGAATGTATTTATTAGTCAACTGCAAAATATGTTCTTAGGTAGCATAGTAATTAATGGATGCATTGCAAGCTGCCTAATATTCTAAATATTGAACGTTAGATTGATTTGAAATCTAATTTCAGTTCGACAGAATTGATGAAAATCGTCTTATGGAAACCTCATTCCATCAGCGTCATCTATTCATGTAATGACAATGTGAATCCTTATGAAAAAAACAATCACCAAGTAAATTGTTTTTAATTCTGATAGTAATGGGAGCAGGATTTTGTTTCATATGGAAAGTATTGAATTTTCTTCAGATCTATATCAAATCAATTTTGCTATATTATGTGGACTTTCTTTGAATTCAATTTTATTTCTCTACTCTAGTCTGACAATAATTCTTCAGAATATGTTTGCTGTTCAAAACAAACTCGCTGTTCCATTATTTGAATATATAAATACGTTTTCATACAACTTTCTACAAATAGAATAAAACGTAAGTTGTTATTAACATTCAAATAAGTGACATCAGATCCGATGAAACTTTGAAATGTTTACGTTTCATCTTAATAACAGTACTATAGAAATACGCTCAGAATACTTCAAACACGTAATACTATTACAGTAAACAACCAATATTCTGTAGTTTCGACAAATAGGAGATACAAGTAAAATTGAATGGTAAAATATGGATGAAGGACAAATTTATGTTCTAAAAACGATATATTAACTTTGAAATGTAAAATGGGAATATCTAGTTTACATTGCAGATTCTGAAAGATCGTCAACAATCAAGTAGATGAGTTTGCCAGAAGAATTGTCTTATTCCTGATAGATGGCGGTGGAATCACAAAAAATGATAGACAATCGATGAATAATTTTGAGTTCACAGTTGAACATTTCCTTTAACAATTTTCACCGATTGTCTTCATCATTTTTATGTTTTGACAATTCTGTCACCATCTATCAGGAATAAAATATTATAATGATAAACTCTCCATAATTTTTGACGATCTATCTGAATCTGCAGTAAGAAGTATTTCATATCAAAAATACTGCATACTTTGACTGTATTTTGAATATATTCAATCATTCCTGCTACATTTGAGAACGTGAACGAATAGAATAGATGGAATGATGGTATTGAAGTATCAACTGGATGAAGATACACGGTACTTAACTTGATATACTCAGAAGACTTGTTCATGGCTTTGCTGTGCATTATTGTACTAATACAGAATATTTTGTATTCAATTCATTATATTGCGAAATAATCAATAAAATTTACAATCACTACGGTACCACTAGGAGAATATTGTTCTGTTATTGTTGTTACCATGGAATCTCCCACAGAAACAACTGATATCCATTGTTTCTGCAGCTTATTATCTTCAAGAAAACTGAACATTCCAACGCAGTGGCGGAACTTCAATTTTTTGGCCCCCCCCGCAAAATATTATTCGGGCCCCTACTACAAAAGAAATACAAATTTTTATAGATATTTTTATTAGAAAATAACAAAAAGGAACAAAATTGTATTATTAACAATTAAAAATTAACAAAAAAAAATATATTTAAAATTTTAAATCCTTCCTCTTGGATTTCAAATTCGCAAAATCTCTAATCACATCTTTTATTTCCATATTTGAATTAAAAAATAAAGCTGAAAGTATAACTTACCTACTTACACAGTTCATACTCAATATTTATTTAATATTTTGTAACGAATTCGAGTTGAATGCAAATTTCAGAGTCACCCACACATTCACAAGCTATAGGTATCTTAAAATTAACAAACTTGAAATCTAATAGAAAAGTAGAAGAGGGTGGAGTTTACAAATTGGTAGGTTTTTATTGGTGACAGGAAGGAAGTGGTGGAAAACATGCTATTACTGACGAATGTGTAAGAAGAAAGGTTCAAATACTTCAAATGGAAAAACCCGAATTGTCGATGCGCCAAGAAATAGTCATAAATAACATCTGGAGAGGTATCATAAGTAATAAATATTTGGATTTTGAACGTACCTACCGGAGGGGACGAGACGGTGACGAGACGGTTGTAAAATTTTGAAGTACATACATAATTAAATAATATAAAATGATATATAGTGGCGTTAATTAGCGACGTAACACTGTCACTGATCAACCTACCCAAACAATTTTCGACAAGTGTTCTGAAGAGTGTCAGAGAGGGGTCTTTTTCTTTGTTTTCAGGTAGCCGAGTCAGTGCGTCAAAACAAAGTAATGACAAACAGATGTGGGAGGTTGCAATACTTGCTAAGGGTTTTAAAATGTTTTGTATTAGAATTGTTTTTTTTTGCGCTTGCTGGTAAAGCCGGTTATCAGTTTCGAGAATGTTTTACTCTTTTCATGATGCATTTGGGCCCTTATAGCTCTGCCCCCCCCCCACGTTGCGGGGTCCCGCGCATTGTAGTTCCGCCACTGTTCCAACGTTAGGCCCATTGTTGAAATTTCCCTATCAGCCAGGTGCACAACATTCATTCGACATGAGTAATTAAGTTACAAACGTCAGTAAACTGTATGTATGATCCAAAACATGAACATTCACTCAAGAAGTCATTTTGTAACGCACTTTATCCAGTCATAACACTCTCAGATACTTATTTACAACTAAAAATACGTTCCAGTCACACGAGGACACCATAACATATAATTTGCCATAATGAAGAGTTGAGACTATATTTAATTCTTATATTTATCACTGTCACACTCAATACCAGCTATGCGCCATTAAGACCAAGCGATACTGTCGTAAGCTACGTCTCTTCTTTTGTACTCCGTGTAAAGGCTTTGTACTATAGAGGGTATTGGCCGGGGACGATATTATTTATCTGACGCAATATATATTTCAGACGTCTCTATTCTGTATTACCAAAACTTCAGGTACATAGTGTGCATCCTATTTACTGAACCCTCAAGAGGGTTTTAGCTAGGTATATCATTAAGTAACGATTTTATGAGGGCGTTATTAATTGTGAACTGAAAAATTCTAAATTCACAGTAGTAGGTAGTAAATGACATTTAGGTCAGTGAGTACGGCATTATCGTTGATCAATTTCTGCTTTCGCCGCTGGGATAACAGCGGACACCTTTTACATATTATTACTTTGATGTTATGTCTATTACTCTGCTGTTAGGCGGTGTTTCCGCTCAAGACAGACGCTATAGCTAAACATTTGAAATTCAGTCTTACGGAATAGGACACCAGGCCTTTCCAGTGATTCCAAAATTTACATTGCTATGTAAGCTTACGTGATTTGAATTTCACAGCTATGTAGAACAATTTACAGAATCGAACTATCAACGTCCACAATCTGCTTCCATCGTTGACTGGACAAAATTTTTCGAAATAAAACTATATATACTGACTCGTCAGGGTTGGCAGATGATGAAATATGAGAGGAGGAGCTGCTTGCGCTGTAGCCGAAGAGAGAGATAATGTGATTTACAGTATATACAGTAGAGCTTGATTTGAAAACCCCAAGACTAATAAGTAGTGCTAATTACCTGGACAGCAATTTTGTCGTAGATAGTATGATTACGTGCGCCTTCTTCACTGACGATTGATGTTTTTTTCATTGGTAGTTATTTCAGATTAACAACGTACAATACATCTCCAGGTCTCGAAATTATCTTCAGAAGTATTTCCAAGCGAGAATTTATAATTATTCCTTTTATCAAATCACTGCCACTTTAACTTTTCGTCAATTCCATTAGACTAACAAAGATGGAGTGAACGGAACGAAGTCTTCTCTTGAATCGGATAACATGGCATAAGGTTTTTGTGTAGCGACCAAACCGTAGAATGTAAAATACAGACTGAAAGTTCTAAATTTGATGGATTTCGAGCAACTAGCTTCCATAAACTAAACTACGATAACACGATAATAAACTTGGTGTTTTGACCTACTCTGTAGATCCAAGCGGCAAAGTTATCGCAGGTTGGTTTGTAAAATTTTTCCCGGCTTAGTTTTCGAATTTCACCGGATAATGTTGATATTCACCATTTTTGGTAGTTCTCAGTAACATATACGAGGTCAAGGTGAAAAGATTTATTTCATCAACCCCTATCTTATTTCTCAACATAATCTCCTCGTAGCCCGAAACACTTCGTCCAATGTTTTTCAAAATTTTCAAATAATACGATTTCGGCATTCATTCAAAATTTTTCCAGCGTTGACTTCATCGTTGAAGCCAAGTCTCTTTCCGCCAAGTCATTTCTTCAAGTTTGAGAACAAATAAAAATCGCAGTGAGCCAAATCTGGGGAATATGGTAGAGCAAGATCTAATGTTAGCAGAAGTCATGCAATTTTCCATTGCGACTGCGGACCTGTGCGCCGGTAAGTTTTCCTGCTGGAAAAGCAATTTTTCTTTGGCAATTAGGGCCGTTTCTGCTTCAATTCGTCGTGCTATCAATCCAACAGCTCTGCATAATATCTGCTGGTGATCGTTTTTCCCTTTTCAAGCTTAGATATGGACGATACCATGTGCATCTCAAAAAACTGTCGCCATGACTTTGTTAGGCGATAAACCTACTTTGGCTTATTTTGGCTTCGATTCGCCAAGGCAACTCCACTCTGTCGACAGAGAAAAACATTTGGTACTCATCAGCTTCCTCTTATTCAGGAATTTATCCAAAATGTTCCGTACCCATTCGGTCGAGATGCCCATGGCCTCAGCAACCTCGTGCACTTCAACTCGCTTCACTTTTTACCATGTTTACAAAAATTTTCAAGGTTGCTTGCTTTTGATGGATGTCAGAACACATGGAAAAGACATATCAGTTTGAACATTTTAAAGCGTTCCAGATAAAGATGGTACATCAGAAAGTCATATGGAATTTTCGATTGTGATGCCATCTGTCTTATTTTTCAGGGACTTTTCATCTTGCTCTCGTATACTGAACAGTTCAGACAGAACGCTGAAAAATATTTTTGATTCAATATGTGATGCTGCTGTCGATTATCGAGCAAATAGTCATTTAATTATTAATTAATGGAAGCAAAACGTATCATATGAGTAATTGTTTGATCTTAATCTGGATGGAATATTCGATTATTTCGGCGCTTCGATTGATTGTTGCAATCTCTACTCACATCGTGGCTTGAAATGCTGACCAGCTTAGAACAAATATGCAATTTTGTTTGAAACATAAAATTTAATAACAAGGAAATATTCTCAAATCGGTTCAAATGCTTAGGATAAATCTCGGATAATAACTCAATTTTAAAACAAAGAAGAAAACTTAACGCAACCATTTAATCAAATCACTTCCCAAGAGCATGATAAAATCTAGGAGTTTCACTCATCATCCTTCAGTAATTAACCAATTCCATAAATTGTTTCCTAAATTTGCAATACAACCCGCTTATAGATAGAAAACAAGCTGAGAACCCATTTAGGCAACCCTTCAATAAAGCTTCAACCAATTCGGGATATTTGAAGTCAGTTGTGAGTCATGTACAAAATGCTATCTGGGTGATATAAGAATAATAATAAGAATAATTTTTATTTTACCTTATTGTCAGATACAATAAATTTACAATAAGAGAACTAATTGCATTAAGTATAGTATTTTATGTGACATCTGTAAAATGGAAGAAATATTAGATGGAACATTCTGAATTAGTGTACAGAACATTTTGCCCACATATAGAAAAATGATGGTGAAAAATCAGCATCATCCGAGCTCTTGAAATACAGTAATCACAAATATCTAGGTAATTTACAAGGGATGGGAATGTATAAGTGGTCTGCAGTATTTTTGTTCAATAAGGGAAATTGTTTCTCATTCAAAGAAGTTCATGAGAAAATGGAATTCCGAGGTACGATCAAACATATCTTATGATCAGGGATATTTTGATATAATCTTGCAAATGAGTATTGTAGATTGGACTGAAATGATCTTGTAGCCTATGTAAGTCTCTTGAAATGCAGTGAGTTAAGAGACTACTTAGAATTTGTAAGCCCGACTATGAAATTCATTTCCAAAGGGTCGTTCTAGGACTATTTCTTTCTTCTCACTTCAGTAATCTCCTCCGGAATAGAGATTATTAAAACAGATGTTTTCATTTCCCATACTGGTCAAAGCGATTATACGCTCAAAAGAATTCAAATATTTTTCATTTTCCCTGATAACATAAAGGTATACTCCATTAAAACATGTGTGAAAAGATTGTGGAAGCGTTTCATTGCTGAAAGCTCCAATATATATCTCAACATAGATTTGCAAACTGTGTAGAGTCCACACTACTTACTTCCTAAAAAATATATCCAATTCACAATCATAATTCGCAAAGATAGAAAGATACATCTTTCTGATCATTGTGTGCAATAACAATATAATTAGTGTCACTTTGATGGGTGAAGCGCTTCAGTGTAATCGAAACCTCTTCACAACTCTTTTATAATGATACGTTTAGTAAATTGAATACATAAATATGAATTGAGGTGACCCTGAATTTCACCGAACTGTTATACACATCGTAATTAAAGAACGCTTCAAAATAAATTGTATTCAAGAATGACGAAGAAAAAGTTCTATTAATAATGATAATATTCTGGAGTAATTGTTCAGTCCATCATTATTTGGAGACAATAGAGGCAGGTATTTCACACTGGTGGGAATAATGGACATCATACACATGTTATTATGGATGTTTTGTCAAATTTGGGGACGGCAGTTTATCATGTCCTAGACTGATAAACCTTGCAAGTCGTATTTACATTTTGAGTATTAAAACAACAGTGCCAATACTTAGAAATAGCGATGACTTAATTACTGAAACCAACGCTCTCTGCATGAACAGTTCAATTTTATTTAGTCAGATTTTATGGAATATCAAGATCTGTCTAGGTATTCCTTAGCTTCTATTGATTTAAATTTTTATCGAATATTACAACAATCTCATAATTAAATAATTATCTCGATTTGCCTAGCAATATGATGGAACTCAAATTGTATATACGACTTCACCCAGGTATATCTAGAAAGTGGAATATCAACAATAAACTACAACCATTTGTTTGAGTGGGTTTTCTATATATGTCAAAATCCAAGTGATTATCATCTTTTATAATGTTGATGTCAAGGAAAGGAAGCTGATTATCTGTCTCTATTCCGACAGTGGAGTGGAGTTCAGTGAATCTAATTGAGTATTAAGCTTGTTCAAAAACCTATTTCAATCAAAATCTTTACTTATAATCGCGAAAATTTGGAAACTGCTTCAATTTTAATTTCAAGTAGGTTTCATGTTCTCTCAGGAAAATATTGCCCTTTGCACATCCGCCTGTTTACTTATAGTAGTTGGGTCGATAAACGCTCCGAAGGAACAAGCGGAGGTACAATGAGCAATACACATTCTCCATTTTTGATCAATATTTTTCTAAGCGAACTTGAAACCTCCTTAAAATCGACATTGAATCAGTTTCCAAAAGTTCGGTATAGATATCTTGACGATATTCTCACGATTATGATGCACTGAAATTCACTGTCGAAATAAAAACAGATTATCAGCTTCCTTTCCTTGACATGAACATCATAAAAGATGGTAATCACTTGGATTTTGACATAACAGAATCCCCACTCAAACAAATAGTTATACTCCGGAAGATTCAGCTACAGTATCCAATTATTAAATAGTTCCATTTAATAGTCTTGTTCATAGATTATTGGATGTCCCCTTGAGCCAGTAGAACTACAACAACGAAGTTGAGGAACAAAAAAGGAAATTGGAACGCAACCAGCCATTACCTCCAAATACTTGAATAGAATTTGAAAGTTTCACCTGTCATCCATTAGTAATTAATAAGTTAAATAATTTATTTTCTAAATTTGTAATACAACTTGTTTATAGACGTAAGGACAAGCCGAAGAACCGTTTAGGCAACACCTTTGATAAAGTTTCGGACGTCGACAAATCCGGGACTCACAAAATTGGTTGTGAGTCGTGTACAACTCGTTATAAAGGAGATTTCACCCACACAAAAAAACATAATAGTGAAAAATCAGCTTTAGCCGAATATAGGTCATACCTTCTCTCAAGAAAGCTTGAAACACAGTAACAACCAATATCTAGGTCATTCACAAGAGATGGAAATGTATAAGCTAAAAAGCAATTCATTAAATTCTGATTTATCTTCAGCTGAAGGTAAACCCTTGTTTCCATCATTATCCACAAATAGTATTCAAACAGGCAAATTTTGATTCATAATTTAGTTTATTCGGATGATGGCTACTTGGTAGTCAAAAGGTCCTCAGTACTTTGAGAGTATTTTTAGTGGATTAGGGTGAATATTCATTATCTATAGTGAAATTTCAACACCAATATCAATACAGTATCATCAGCAATTCCGAAATAATTTTTTCAATATCAACAAACATTTTATCATTTTCCATATATGATAACGTCCTTTATAGTTCACTTCCTCAAATATCAAAGGTGTATACTTTTTTCCCAACTATTCCGAGATCTGAAGTATCAAATGCTTTCGATATATCATGAAACAGACCGGAGACATGATGCGTAGCATCAATATTTTTATTGATGAAATTCATAAGCTCAAATGTAGCAGATAGCATATTTACCAAAGCGAAATCAATGCTGTCTTCCACTTATAACATTATATTCATGGGAAAACCTTATTAATCAATCATAAAGTATTCTTTCGAACATTTCTAAAAGCAGGTTTGCAATGATTAGTGGCCTATAATTTTATTTCAACGTGAGCTCAGAATTTTCGAAAACTTGTCAAACGCTTCCGATTTTTATATAATTAAGAAAACACCTAACTCAATTGAATGATTAAATATAACGTTCAGCAATGGATGGAGCTATTGTTTTTAGTAATTCAGTAAACAAGCAGTCAATGCCGACAGAAGTCTTATCTAAAGGAAACATGATGTTAAGAACTTCATTACAATGAACAGAATGAAAGTGAAGGGTTTCATTTATAGTAGGACTTCTTGTACTTTCTGTTCAGGTGGTTTGGGTGAAATGGGACGTAAATGAATTTCATGGTGCATTTTTGAAATACAATAAAAATACATTAGTGACTTGCATTGGTGCCTCCATAGTTTTATCCCCAGATTTAAGAATTATTTTTTATATTTCTCTAGTTCTTACCATGGTACATCAATCAATTTCTGTTTCGATTTCATATCTACATTATTCAATATGTTTTCAAATTTCTTAGTTTTATGTATGAATATTTTGTATTCCCTTCTCATTTCAAATTAGCCTAGATTTTTCACTATGCCAAAAATAATCTTTGAGACGTTTGTCCGTTGAAATAATCTAACTTAAAACTTTGAATTACTGTTATTTTACAACATTCAAACTGCTGGGATATGCAGCCATTTCCATAGACCATTCAGTATGTTATACAAAATCAAAATATATTTCATTGATACAATTTTGAGTTTTTTCATAAGCATAAAATTTTACAGTCTCCATGCATGCCTTCAAAGCATCATAATTATAACTCGTAATACTTATTGTCCTTCAATTCCATTTTTGTATGATGTCCTTCCCTGTATAGTAAATAATTCAAAAATGGTCTACCATATCTAAATTCTTAACAGCTGCTTGGTACACGTTTTTCTGTAGGTTTGTCATGAAATAATCTACATTTGAAGAACTTTTTTTCCGGAACGATTTGTATGAACTTTGGTCGGAATATTTGTGTAGGTGATATTGACATTATAATTTTTTATCAGATCAAGCAAATAAATTTTATTTTTATTGTCTGACAAATAATCTATATTTCAATATACTCATAGAATAATCTTGGTTTATTTTTTAAGAATTTTATTTAATGTCATTTCAACAACTAAATAAAAATTTTACATCACATATCTGATAGATACATACGTGTATAACACAGTATTTTTGATCTTTGATTTCTATATCAATTCCACCCGCTTCAACATGCAACTCTGTGAAATGAGATATCTTCCAGTACTTTAATGGCAATTTCGTTTCTAACATACATGAGTCATCCCCCATACATAGGTTTTGATGACAAAAGGCATCAGCTATCGTACATATCCATTTGGAGATATGGCGTCCATAATACTTCATACACCAATGTTCTTTCACACATAGTACTGCAGGTTTCTCAACTTTAATAAGAACATCAATGAGATTGAGTTTATTATTTATAGATTTCGTATTAATGTGTATGAACTTCGTGAATTTCAGCAAAAAAAAATTTGAACGTTCTCACAAGTACACCATTTGGCCAGTTTTTGTTGTTATATCAATTCTTTGTTGATACCAATTTTTAATGAAGAATATTCATATTTCGATGCTAATTTTTAATTTCAAAAACGTGCCACGAAAACGTTTTAAGAGGATAGCTTCTTATACTCTGCACTTCTATATCTTTTTTACAGCGACTATATTCATACTCTACTTAGTCCACTCGGAGCATCAAAATCAAAAATTTCTGTAATTCCGATCAGCTGAACCTATGGCTGTAGTTACGCGTTTTTTTTGTCTACTTAATTTTCATTTATTTCGCTTCTTATTTAAGTTGTTAGGATCCTTGATAATGTTTTCAACATTGTCGGGCAGTGTGGATATACTCGATGAACAGGAACTATCTAGATGTACACAATTATTTTCAATATTAACTTTTACTAAATGTGTGTTATTACTTATGTTGATTATTATTCCGACTAGATCTATGTCATTCCCCTTTAGATCTCTCACTTTTTCTTAACGCACTTATTTTTTCGATTTTAGGAGAGATTTCGTCACTTATCGAGTTTTCTATCACGGATTCTAATTTTTTGTTCGAGTTAATTTACGTAGGCTCAGCTTTGTGTTGTTTTGAGCAGCTAGATTTATTTCATGAATTCATTTTGATATTCAGTAACTCCACAATTTTTCACTTGATTTAATTCAACTTCATCACATATTACGAGAGCTGATAAGAAAACACGATCGACTTCATCGAACGCCTCGTAACTGATTGGATCGTACCTGCCGCAACATTGTTGTCTGAGGCTCTATGGAACTGCACTCGAATGAAGCTAGAACATAATCGTGTTCAAAAATACCAAAATACTATAACATTTTCCATATTTTTATCAACATAAAATAAATGATGAGCTAGAAATCTTCAAAGATCCAAATCGACGAACACTTTGACTTTGCGTAGTATGTTCCCTATAACACTATTTTCTCCTGTTATTATTAGATAACTAACTGATAGTCGCAAATGAAGTCGCAATCAGTAACTCATTTTTCAATGGAATTTGGCTCCGCAAACTTCTATCATCAGGGAGTGCATTGGAATCGAAAACTTCATTAACAAAATCGAACAAATAATTCTCTCCATATGAAAAGCAATTTTGAAAACAGGTTTATTCTCGTAGCGTCGTTGTTTAAATGATTTCAAGTCATCTGAATTATATTTGATGAATACAATTATCTAACATTTTTGTACATTCATAGCTATAACTATTCAGTTCAATATTAGTCGAGAGATTAGTCAGGGAGGTGGTTGCTCGACAAATATTCACAGTTCACCTACTATACTTATTAGGGAAGTATTAATCCTAATTGACCCAAAAATTATATTCCTGATTCTCTCGGAACTATTCGTTTTGAGCCTTCCTGAATCCACTAGACTACTAGATTATTCTTGAGATCATGTCTGCGTGTGCTTACTCATATGCGTATACATGGGCCAAGCGTGGCTATGATTCCGACGTTCGCATTGGTGGTATGAATAAGAACATTTGCTAATTGCTCAAAAGTGGTATTGTTTGAAGGCGCGGTAGCCCTCTTTCAAGTATTTCTTTAGGTCTCCATCTTCAGTTTTTCGAATTGAATGTATGGTAGAGGTTATATAATTATGACAACAGTGTTTTTCTGGTTATTAATATAATTATATCACAATCATACATACTGTTAACTAAATTCTTACTGTTTTATTTTGCCCCACGTTGTGGTGACAATTATTAACTAAATTCTTATGAGTTTATTTTGTTTTATTTGTTATTAATAATTATATTTTGATTCTACCGGCTAGCTTTTTATCTTTTTAATTTGATTATATTTGAACTTTGAATTACTGTTTATGAAGTTTTGAAGTTTATCTGAAGATTATCTATAGAATAATTTTATATGGAATTAAACACAATGCTCTTTGATTTCACAATATTTAATTTCTATGACTCTTATTATCTCGGGTAATTGAATTTTATTTTTACAAAATCTATGACATAACCTTAAAATCACTTTTACAACTAATATTTTTTTATACTGTTATAATCAACAATCTTGCTTTTACTTTACAGATAATACGGATAATATGATGTGGAAATTATAAACAAACTTACGTTTAGATAATATCCAAAAGAGTGTTTAACAATGTTGGCAATTTTCAATTTACTTCTTTTATAATTTCGTTGATTCACTTTTTACACAATACTATGCTATTTCACGATAATCACAGGTAACTAATTTTGGTTACTTCTTCTTGAGAATCAGGAACTGTTGATAATACTTTGTTTTATTTTTTTAGATAAGACATAAAACTTTTCGATGCTTTATTGAAATTATATTGAAGAATGGCAATCGTTGGATACTTCTTATAAATTGGAGGTTATTACAACCTTTTACTTGATTTATATACTTGGAACACTCGTTGACTTTTAATAAATTTTATTAACTTCGGTTATTTGGAACTTATCGAAGTTTGGAACACTTGCGTTCACTGATGTTTATTTTTATAAACTTAGGTTAGAAAATTTTGGTGAGTTGCCAGAGAAGAACAGTCTCTACTTGGCTATTAATGCAAACTCTTTATTAACTTCGGTTACTTGGAACTTATCGAAGTTGGGAACACTTGCGTTCACTGATGTTTATTTTTATAAACTTAGGTGAGAAAATTTTGGTGAGTTGCCAGAGAAGCACAGTCTCTATTTAGATGTAATTGCAAACTGAACTTGGCTTCACTTTCAGACCCTTTTATAGGCCTCCAAAACCGACGCCAAGCATTTTCAAAATTAACCAATGAGGTGTTTACTTTTCATATCAAGAATGCCAAGTTAATTGTTGTTAAACTGACACAAGTACTCATTGTTACCAGACTGACACTAGAAATTCGTCTCGACCAATCAGAATTTAGTATTCTATAATTTTTGAATTATTGGAGATTTTCAACTTATTTCAATTGATAGTGATTCCTTCTTTTTAAATTAATATTGCCTACATTTTTCCCCACACTTTGGTATAATATAACCTATGATTGAGTTATTATTAATACGATTATTCCCATATTTATGGTTTTCTTGACAGTTACTTATTCTTAAATCTAATACATACTGTATTATATCAATAACATTCTTTTAACATTACATAACTCAAATTTACTAATCCTAACTTATATCTATAACATTATTCAATGTTTTGTACTATCTCATGATAGTTTTGTAATCACTTTAATTATGATTTCTGCCTTCGTTACACAGTACGTTTCTTCACTTTCACTGAAGTTCTTGTTTATCACTTCTTATTCTATTACATTGTTGTTTATTATGTTTTACATTGTTAATTTTAATATCCTAACTATTATTTAGCTTTTACTATTGTTTTTAATTCCATATAAATATCTTTTATTTGATCTTTTCTGATTTTCAAAGTTCGGTAAGTTATTATTTTTTAATTTTTTATTGTTTATGAAATGAAATCATAACAATACATACATTCAATCTGCAGAAAGTAATCACTCCGTGGCATCATGAAAGTCGGGTTTGCATAATCTTCTACCTTAATGATTTTGACAGTTCTCCTGCCGAGCAAAAAATAATGTTAATGCATAGAGTGTGAAACATACAGTTGTAAAACATAAAATCCGAGCTCACAACGAAGAGTAGCCTAATTCATAGAAGAATGATATAGTATTCCAGAACATTCTGTAGCATATTGGAATTCTCTCTCACAACTACTCCAATTAACATCTTCTAGGATCTGTTGAGCCTTTCTTCTGAAGACCCTCTACCCATCCTCTTACGAAATATGGAAGCTTCTGTATAAATTACGCGATCATGATATAATTTAGTTAGCAGAACTTTCAACAAGTCTATTGAAGCAAACTTTGTCAATAATCTGTCAGGCACTCAACTATGAAGGCACTAAATAGAATCTAAATTGCACAATATGCTATTGCTATTATTATTATATTATCATTGAGTTCAGAATATAAGTGGAAGTGAAAAGACACCGTCTTTCTATGAAACAATGTCCGAAACTACGGCAGTTGCATATTTGGTTCTTAGTTCACAGATGAGTAAAATTTCAGTCAACTTTATGAAAGTCATATCGCTTACGCCCAGTTTACAAATAAGTTCAATTGTTCTTTCACTCGCGCTAGATTACTTGTGTTTCAACATCTACAGGTTTCATATATTCGTCATTGCTTATATCGTTACAGAAGAACCTCTTGCTGTCATTCAAGTCATCACTCAATATTATTGTTGTATCTTGTTCTATCACTGCGACATGGCTAATATAGAACAATGTGCTGAAATCTCTCTATAAATACCCACTGTCCAATCTTCATTTCCTGAATATCTCTTTTGTGCTCCATTTGTAAGAGTCACGTATATTCTGGTTTATATAAGAATGCAAAACAAGCGAATAAAGATTCCAAACGGTTTCTCGATATCAACTTCACCACATACAGCTGTGTATATTTATAACAAATGAGTCTATCCCGTTTCAGAATACAGGGTAGGGTGTATTTAGAATAGATAGAAACTTTTCAGTTCACTTGCTGCAATTTTGGGAAGGCATTATCTTGTCTACTTCAACATAGTGATGGTGAAATATCGATTTTTGCAGTGTTGAGTGAGAAGGCGATATGGATATTTTTTTCCACTTCATTCTGATGAATTTCACATCATGCTTATTTGGTGACGCCGCTTGCAATCATTTATATAGAGCAAAATGAAATGTATTCCCTCAAACTCTCAGTTACTTTATCTGGTGTAGTCGATTCCATATTTATTTTGCAATCACTTCCTTCTCCATGATAACGGCATTCCGAGGACATCATATCAAACTTGAAGTATTTAAATACAAATCATGTTATAATCAGTAGCCGGTCAAGATTTCATGGTAAACATTCCTGTGCAACAGCGTTACAATTTACAGTTGATGAAGGACTCTATATTCTTAGACTTCAAAAGAGCCTTTGAGACAATAATTGATAGGAATATCTCACTTCAAAAATCAGAACATTATGGTTTACTTGTCTTGAATTGGTTTCATGACATAGCACATAGAACTGAGGTTGATAATTCTTATTCATATCTTATGCCTGTCAACCACGATATACTCCAAGGTCATGTTCTTGGTCCTCTCCTTTTTCTGTTATACATAAATAGCATGGTAATCCTTTTTCTCTTATACATGAAGAACATCGTAAGAATAACTGAACCCTGTGATTCAGTAAACTCATTTGCAGCCAATACTCTGTTGGCAATTTATGATTTAGGATTCAGGCACAGCCTTTAACAAAGTGAACAATCTACTTGAGAGAATTAAGAGATTTCTTAGCATGAATAAAATTAAGTTAAATGAAGATGAGACTAAAGGGACGATACTCGCATCAAAAACTAAGTTATATAGTGTAAATATAGATGAAATCAACATAGAAATTTATTCTCAAAAGATAACTAAGTTGAATCTTGTTATTATGGATAACCAATTGTTTCCAAAAAACTATTTTTCTTTTCACGACGAGTGACATTTAACCAATTCTCTTGGGATAGTAGAATTACTGTTTATAGCACGATAATATAACCTCATTGTGATTATTGCGCAAATACATAACATGAAGGTGTGATAAAAAGTTTATTCTGGTGCTGCAGAAGTTGCAAAATGAAGGCATCCATATATTACACTTAACTGTAATCGGTCAACTTCAATCTCAACAATGTTAAAATATCCTAATTGGATTTCTGTTGGAAGGAGGATAAGTTATTTAACATTGACATTTTGTATGAAATGATCAATGATCTGTTCCAATCATATTTTAATCAATTTTTGATAGAAATAGATATCAGCACAACTTGAGAATGAAAAATTCTTCATATATTCCCTCTAGGAATAACGCATCGTCTACGAAATTCTCATTTTTCAAAGGTCAACAAGAATTCAACTAATTACCAAATGATATCAAATATGAAAACATTCTCAGTACATCTAAATTTAGGTAGTTTAACTATTCGAAGGAATAATATGTAAGTGTGTATATAATAGTTAAAGGCCAACAGGATTTCAACAAATAACCAGAAGATATCAAATATGATAACAATAATAATAATACTGACAATACAATTTAATTGTATACGCATGTAAAAATGTACTATATACATGTCCATAATTAATTAGCATGTCAATTGTTACTAATTCATGTTTTTAAGAATAACAGTCCATTAATATTATTTTCGCCTCATTTTCAAGGGGGATTAAAGTAGTTACTTTCTTGTCTAGGCAGACTAATATATATCATCCTCTATAGGGGGGGAAGTATATACTTTCCGAGAAGGCGGATTGTAAGCCACGCATGACACATTCTTAGTATATGAGTCGGCCTTCGGAATTTTCCTCAAACACATAAAATACGCAAATTTAGTGATTCATGAAGTTCAACTACGATCGATTCAAAATCTTATTCAACTAATATTTTTATTTGCAGATACTAAAGAACATTCCGAACAAGATATCATCTTCCCTGATTCATATGAAGTACTTTTTGATCCCATTCCAAGAATTGATGGAAGTCCAAAATGTGCAGCGGACACCACATATTGCGAGAATTTCGAATCGTATCCATACTACCACTTGAAACATGTACTACAAGAGAAAACGCATTTGATGGAATACTTTGGTAAAGATGAGGAAGGAGAAGTCATAGCAAATAGAAATGGGGATATAGAGGAATCCTACAACTTTTTATGTCCATCTGCAGAGAAAACGATTTTTCCGAAACTCGGGAAAAATAAAAATAATAAATGGAAATATATCATTAATCAAGGGGAGGATGGTTATGTGCAAGGAGTTCGAGTAGAAGTTTGCAGAAGGTATGGAATTGTTTGCCATCTTGTTAATATAGATAGAGAACTGTACAGGAGCGAATATCTTGTTTTCAATAACTTGTCTACTAATATCGCATTTCATGATAAAAGCAATCAGTAACCAAATCTCATGTTGTATGTAAGCCATTCCATTATTGCGTGATGCTGTTTATTATTACCTGCTCTTCTTCAATCAACTTCTCCTTGGTTTTCAACTCCTCAATTGATCATGCATCTACTACATATTTTTGACGAAACTCTGATACGTGTTCTTGTATTAACTGTGTGACGGTTCTATTTCGTGCGTACAGATCTCTAGGAGGTATTAAAATGTTATTAATTCCTATTTGATAAACTAAATGGTGATGTCCTCCGGGTGGACACTTGCGCAGTTTATAGGAATGAAAAAAATTGTGATATTCGGATTGAAAAAATGAATCATTTAACTGGAATCGCTTGTTATGAACAATTGACGTTGGCGATTATACAGGTTTATAACAAATGTCGTATGTTTGATACGGATTGAATACACTTCTTGTAGAAATCGAGACTTTTCAGGTGGCCATTCATCTGAGGTAAAAAGTTAAACATAACTTTCTAGAATTTGAAATTCTATATAAGGGATAACGTTATAGTGTACTTAGTTGATCATTTGAAAATAATGTAGAGCAATACTGCGGAACTCATCCAGAGTAAGAATTTCAAAATCTTATAGATTAATGATTTGAACATCTCATTTCTATTATTGTGAATAAAACCATCCTCTCAGGTCAAATGACTTAGGGCAGTTGAAATTGGTTGACTATTTATAGTTGCTTAGACTACAACAATCCAAGTTCCCGGAGTATTATCAGTCACGACATTGATGTGGAGTTGTAGGCAAAAGTAAGGCGTAATTTTCGTTTTCATTTTCATATAAGTAAGTGCTCATTGGAGGTTGTTCTGGCTCGAGGTAATTACATGCACATGTAACCTACTCCTCCCCTCAGTTATCTCCAGAGCCTCTTCAACGTACATGATACGTATTTATTTACAAAAATATAAAAATCTATCGGGACCAGAGTGGTGTAATTGGTAAACACTTCGGACTAGACATCCAGTAATGTGGGTTCAAATCCCGCCTATGGTTCAATGTTTCACGTTTATTCATCTTTATAATACTCTGTTGAATTATCTAAGTTATCTTCATATTTCAGAAAATTTAATTCTTTATGCCTTAATGTACCTACACGAGATTGTGGCCAATTAGGCAAAGAAGCTTCAAACTTGTTTATACTTGAGAACAGGACATTTCTCAGTCAATTATATTGAAACATATAAGAATCGGTATGCTGTCATTGAATAAGTACTGTTGAGTAATTGCCAAACATAGTAATACTCTAACCTACAATCCTTACTCCAAAACGACTGAACTTCAGATAAATGTGAATGAATAGTTGATCTATGGTAGGGCATCGAATAGCATTGTGTTCATCAGTGATCTACTATACTTTCAGAGGTTCACATTTACGAAAATTCAGAAATCTAAAGTTACCAAAGTGGTGTAATTGGTAAACACCCTTGACTGGACATCCAGTAATGTGGGTTCGAATCCCGCCTATGGTTCAATGTCTTGTGATTATTCATCTTAATAATCCTGTTGAATTATCTAAGTTCTCTTCATAATTCAGAAAATTTAATTCTATATCTTTCGATGTACCTACATGAGATTGTGGCCAATTAGGCATAGAAGCTCCAAACTTGTGTATACTTGAAAACAGGATATTTCTAAGTCAGTTTGATTGAAATATATAAGAACCGGGATGCTGTCATTGAATACGTAATGTCGATTAATTGCCAACCGTAGTAATACTCTAACCTACAATCCATACTCCAAAACGACTGAACTTCAGATAAATGTGCGTGCATAGTTGATCCATGGTAAGGCATCGAATATCATTGTGTTCATCAATGATCTACTATCCTTTCAAAGGTTTATATAAACGAAGATATAAAAATCTAAAGGGACCCAAGTGGAGTAATTGGTAAACACCCTGGACTAGAGATCCAGTAATGTGGGTTCGAATTCCGGCTATGGTTCAATGTTTCACGTTTATTCATCTTCACGATCCTATGTTAAATTATCTAAGTTCTCTCCATAATTCAGAAAATTTAATTCCATATCTCTTAATGTACCTACATGAGATTGTGGCCACTTAGGCAAAGAAAGTTCAAACTGATTCATACTTAAAAATAGAACCATAGTAATACTCTAACCTACAATCCTTACTTCAAAACGACTGAGCTTCAGATGAATGTGCGTGAATAGTTGATCTATGGTGAAGCATCGAATTGCATTGTGTTCATCAATGATCTACAATCCTTCCAGAGGTTTACATTTACAAAAATATAAAAATGTAACGAAACCAAAGAGGTGTGATTGGTAAACACCCTGGACTAGACATCCAGTGATGTGGGTTCGAATCCCCCCTATGGTTCAATGTTTCACGCTTATTCTTCTTTATAATCCTATGTCAGATTATATAAGTTGTCTCCATGATTCAGAATTTAGATTTATGATGAATTTTGTAAGAAATAAGCCTAATTATTATTATTATAATTTTTTACTGATGTGAGAAATCATTCCGATATACAGCAATACGGGAACGACTCTAGTTCAAGACCTATAACACATACAATATATGAAAATTAGAAAGTAACTGACATTTAACTTTTTGGAAAAATGTAACGTTTAAAAGTTATAATCTATTCTTCTCAAGTCATATAGCACAGTTAAATGACGTTACCACAAAATATTCCGCGATTCCCTTCTGAAGTACAACTGGGCCGCTGATTGCATAATTTGATATGTCTGTAACTGAAACGGAATCTTAATTTGTATCTTCTTGAAACTTTACTCAGTCTGACCCCGAAGGAACGTGAATTAGATTCACAGCTTCTTGACAATTCAAGGAGTAAGAGCTGCGGAAGATATGCAAATTACTGGAACAGAAATGCAGGTATTTCTTGGAATAGGTCACATACATGTAGCAAATTGCTTAAAGAGGGCTGACATTTGGCTTGAATATATTTGTGGCAATTCAATCCAATTTCAATCCAATACATTCCTTTCATTTATTATTATCATTTATCTGTGGCATGGCATACATTTTGAACTTGAGATATTGTATAGTTGGAGAATATAAGATCAGATGATCTACTTCAACCCTAGAGTCTACTAAGGGGATTTCACAAATTTGGATGGTTGAGTTATGTTAGTACAATAATCAACGAGAATAATGCTCAGTCGAACTGAGAGAATGAGGTGGGTGTGTCTGATGCCGTCTTTGTAGATGAATCCGATGAAATCTCAGAAAATTTGCATTCCGATACGATCACTATCCTAAAAGAAAAATCTTTATGTATTTAATATCATTGGAATGCTACGTACATTTATCATCGAAAACTGAGCTGCATGGAGTCGAGAGCATCCTGGTACGGGTGGGGAAGATCATGCCAATTTTGTTTATAACAAGACGAATCCCGAGACTATCAGATCACGTTGCAAGAAGGATAGGCACGCCGTCATGGTAGGGATCATGCGACATGAATCGGACGGAGTCTGTATGAATGCATCAGGGATATTAACTGGGAGCAACATATCCATAAGATCTCTATGGTGATGATATAGTTGACATAAAATGTTGTAGCTCCCATTTAGAAAGAATAGAATACGTGAGGGCTTTTCAGAAAATAACGGACCGGAAGAGTTGTCTGAGTATATTTTGGTGGACTTTGGCACTCGAGTTTATGGTCGAAAGTGGTCCCGAACAAAGTGAATTCGGATGTCAGGTGTAGTGGCTTGCCCCATAATTCATGATGGATTTCATTCAGGTCCAACTTCCGTCTATTCTATGCCAATGGTGATGTCGTGTTTTTTGTAGGTTTGATGTGATTCTCAATGTTGCACGTTTCAGCACTGGAACGATAGAATCCTCTTTTCTGGCATATCTGCATAGTGGGGCCGCTCGTCTATTTGCTGATGTACTCCGCGGATGAGGATATTCCGGTTGAAAGGTTATCTATATAGCAGGAGGGGTATCATATGCATGGATGTTGAATAAAGGGGATACCAGGACGAAACCATAGAGTACTCTAGCAGAGGGTGTGAGGATAACAGATGAAAATGTTAAGTTGAAATAATGAAATAGTAATATTCATAAGATTTATTCTATTCCAATATTCTCCTCCTTTGTTATTCAAGACGCAACGGATATTTAGTATATTCGTTTGTAATAGAAATTCTCCCCCAAACAGTGCTTGATGGATTCAATCGTCACAAAATAATAGTTAAAAAAAATAAAACGCCCAAGTACAAAACTGATCATCTTGAGCTTATTCAAACATACGTTAATTGTTCATGAATCTTCTTCAAGTAACACACAAAATTTGGTGAGCAACACAGATCACCCTATCTCTCTACACAAAAACCAATAACAAAATAATTGAAAGAAAGACAATTCAATGCAAACTCATTTTCTTCTGATGTAATACTCTTTACAGCAAGAAACAACTTTAGGAAGAGTTCCTTCCATCTTCCTGATGTGATGAGTTGACTACACATTCCTTCTTTATTCCGAATATCCCTATGCTAATTGCTCTCTCATTACGAAAATCGGCCACAACAAAAATCAATAACAGGAGAACCAAACAATAATTCAAAGCACGTCGCTCACTTTCCTCTCATGAAACGCTTGCCCCAAATCAGAGACCTTGAGAAGGATCGATCTCTCCCTTCTCATGATTCGACGCTACATATTCTTTTATTTAGCCGACAATCGGCAATCAAGCAGCAGCGATTCAATGCCTGGTTACATTCAGAACATACGTCCCTCATAATTTTTTCATTCGATTGCCTATTGTTTCCTTTTCCTGAGCAAGGAGATATTGTTTGGCTAGTAACGAAATGTGATAGACGAATTAAATTCACATCAAGATTCAAGACATTACCTAACAAATTATCACGAAATGTTAGAAAATCAATTGCACATCATTCTGCAAACAAATTTTATGAGTTACATGTTTTTTTTTTCAGGAGGACAATGCCTTGTGAAATACTTGGAGATTTACCTTTAGGATATACAACAAGTTGCAAGCAGAAATATATATTCAGAAGGTTATTGTCCCTCACCGATGGTGGCGCTCCTCTTCCTGATTCGTTTCAGCTCCCGTCGGCTTGTTGTTGTTCGTACAGTCGTGATGTTGAGTTTTTATCACGCTACGGAAGAGACAAAATGGAAGAGCAAATAACTTCTCCAGTACCTATCTAGTGTCCTGTGTTGTTTTGAAGATAATTGCTGATTTTAGTATTTTTGATATGCCATTTTTCCGGATGTGGAGCAGCTTATGTTGGATCTCTAGCATGTTTTAGAAGAAATTTATTATTGGAATTGAAAATCATTTCTTTAGTACTCACCTGGTGGATGAAAAGTTATAGAGAGCAATGACATTTTCCTGGTTATCTAGTTAATTAGGTTTAATAAGTTGTTCCTCGAAAGGTACAGTTCAGTATTTTGATTGTAATATATTTACTTTTTTGATTACTTTTTTTTTAATGGATATGAATATGATGATTGAATGCTCAGTTTTCAGAACAAATGCACTGGGAGACTTGTGATTGGATGAACTAACAATGAGGTATTATAAGTTGAAGTATGTTGTTCTTGAAATATTATAGTCTATTTCCTCACTGCATGTGTATGTGAGTTTGGATTTCTTGCAGATAATTTCATGTAATGTTTGAATATAAAATATCAACTATAAACTCAATATGTGTAATGAGGGAGAAAAAATGTTGAATGTTAAGTGTAAGAATTGTGAAGTATCGGAATTTCAATTGCATAATGTTAAATATGGGCGTATATAATGATGAATCAACAGCTGCGAATATCCAAGGCTGTACTAGGGAAATTATGGAAAAATTAAATTCTAAGAAGAACAGAGGAACGATTCCATTCACAATACCGTACAGTGAAATTGATATGAGCTTAGCTTATATAAATATAAAGAGCAATAATATGACAGTTGCGATAGGGAATATGCCTAGGGTTCAGTTTGTGTGAACTAGGGGTCAAATCATCGATCTATGTTAAGCCTATCCATTTCTGCAATGAGATGTTCTACCTGCTTTTTGAATGAAAATATGAGGGTGCACTTCTAACTGAAGGATGAGTAGTTGTTAAGCCGATTTGGAAGGTAGGTATAAGTTCTATGGATTATTGTTTTTCTTTTTTATTCGAGAGCATTGTACACTGATGCATTTTCTTTCGGTCTTGTATCGTACGTGTGATTCAAGTAATCCAGGATTTTTCGTTTTCATTTAATTGTTCAATCTTCAAAGTAAAGATTACATAAGAATCCATGCCTTAGAATTGAATTCAACTTTGAATCATTCCTTTTATAAGAGTCTATTTGCTAAAGATTTTTTTTATCTATAAATGAATTCACAATTTATCGCCTATATTCAGCCACTCCATCGAATGAGTAACCTATATTACACGCATATATTTAAACTGCAAAAGTGTCAAAAATTCTTATTTAAGATTCGTGATACTTCATCGAAGTGAAAATTAATACTTTTCCTAGTTGCTGAAATCAATTAAGTTATCTTCAAATTGATCAGGATCTCAAATGAATAACTAGATTCTTCTTCATTATTCAATCCTCATGATTAATCTTGTTTTAATTTATCACTTTATCGAATAAGTGACTATTTTCTACGAATCATAAAATATAGGAACATTATATTTTATATTTGGTTTATTACCTGGAATATTACGAACTTCCTTAAGAATAATAATTTATTCAAAATTAGGTAATAAGTACTATACAATTAATTGGAAATTATTATTTTTTTTACGTAATTTTGTGTGTTTACATTTTTGTGATATTTTTTTAATACTAATACTAATCATAATTGGAGGATTGAGAAATTGGCTAGTATCTTCAATATTGAGATATCCAGAAGTAGCATTTCCTCGAACAAATAAAAAAAGGTTTTGATTACTTCTGTCTTCTTCAACATTATTAATTTTGGGAAGAATTAGAGGGAGGAGTTAGGACAGGTTGCACTGTTTATCTTCCATTATCATCATATATTGCACACAAAGTATCATCAGTAGATTTAACAATTTCTTATAGTACATTCAGCCGGAATTTCTTCAATATTAGGGGCAATTAAATTCATTGCTACAATTATTAATATGAGACCTACTGGAATAACCTTAGAATATTACCTTCATTTGTTTGATCTGTTTTCACAACTGCTATTCTTTTACTTCTTCATCTATTCTTGCCGAACCAATTACAATACTTTTAACAGATCGAAACTTAAATATTTTCTTTCCTGATCCTGCTGGAGGAGGAGACTTCCATTTATTTTGATTTTTTGGACATCCTTAACCTTACATCTTCATTCTTCCAGGATATGGTAAAATTTCTCATATTAATAATCAAGAAAAGAGAAAGAGCTTTCGGAACTTTAGGAATAATTTATCCAATATTAGCAATTGGATTATCAAATTTATTGATCTCTGAAAGATGAGTGTTCAAAAAGCCATGTAAAAAAATCTTCACTTATAACCGCGAAAATCATCGACATATCTATACCAAACTTTTGGAAACTGATTTCATTTTGATTTTAAGGATGTTTCAATTCCAAAAAAGAAGTAGAGAACACATCTGCTGGTTAATTTATAGTACTTTTTGTTAAGATTGCAATAATTTTGCTTCATAAATAAAGATGCATAACGTATTTTGTGCAGTTTGTATTACTGAAGGATGATAAGTGTTTCTCTTATCATAATTCAATGATTGAAAAATGCTATAGATTATTTTATAAATTTGCAATATGCCGCTTCTAGATGTATAAGAACTAACTAAAGAACTATTCTAACCCAGTATAAAGATCATTTTGCCGATATGAAGAAAAATGACAGAGAAAAATCATCGTTAACTCAACATATTTTAAATACAAATCTCACCGTTTCTCAAGGGACTTTATCACTTTTGGAACACATTAATGACAAATATCTAGATATTTGTCATTACTGTGCGAACGGCGAAGCGGTAAGTCATGCAAGCACGAAAACATCAATTTCTGGACATGTAATGAACAATATTTCTTATTATACTTCTTCTGAAACGATAACATAAAAACAAAATAAGAGATAAAAAAGACATACCAAAGAAACTTGGAATATTTTTATTTCCATAACAGCCATAGCAATAAAGAAAACATGTAACTACTAGAGAAAGAATACTGAAAATTAACTAACTGTTAATAATGAAAGCTCGAAATAATAATGATTTTGGTTTGAATTGTTATAATTAATGGTTACGTTTATTGTGCAAATGTTTTGATTTTCTCGAACGACTGATACAGCTGTTGTATTTTGCAAGTGAGAAGGGTTAAACAGTTTTCGTGATACCTCAATTTTTCTTTGTATGCATTGTTCTATATATCCTTCAGCTATATTGGAAGACCGCCAACTTCCTTTCCTTTCCAGGGTGAGTAAATCACCGCCGCTTTCCACATGATGCTGAAGAACGCCTTAGTCCATGCCCGGTAAGACCATGATTTTCTCGAACGACTGATACAGCTGTTGTATTTTGCAAGTGAGAAGGGTTAAACAGTTTTCGTGATACCTCAATTTTTCTTTGTATGCATTGTTCTATATATCCTTCAGCTATATTGGAAGACCGCCAACTTCCTTCCCTTTCCAGGGTGAGTAAATCACCGCCGCTTTCCACATGTTTGCTGAAGAACGGCTTAGTCCATGCCCGGTTAGACCAGGGCTGAAGCCTTTAAGAATGGTAAAAAGTAAAAAAAAATAACAGTTAGATGAAACCCATTGGAAAAAAAAGAGAATATAACAAAAATGAGAGGAAAAATAATAACTTCAAAATTGATGTGAAAAATTGAAATAACCAAGTTTTTGATTTTTTATTTTTATCTTTTACAAAAAAAAAATTTTTTCCACGAAATTTGATGAAAGCTCACCTTTTTATGTCCTTAACACACTGTAATTTTTTTGATTTAAAATATCCATTTTTTCACCTTATTTTGACTTAATATCGAAAAAGCACCCTAATTTTCAATCGAAAATTCTCACGTCAAAAAATCTGCTTTTTCAAAAAGTCGGTGAGCTTTTTATTCGATGAAATCTGTACTTTCTGGTGGTGTAAAAAAATATATACATTACTATGGTAAATGTTCTCAAAAAATGCAAAGAAGCGAAACAAACTCGAATCCGAAAATCATATGTACAATTTTGAGCTATTTATTAAAATTTATATTTTAACTACTCGCAAAGATTCAAACTTGGCTGGGTAACGAACTGACAGCAACAGATTGGGGCTGGGAGCAACATCAACGTGGCATTATGCCCAAATTTACAGAAAAGGAATTAATTCCGGAAATATTGCTCAAAAGTATTTGCTGCAGCTGTGAAACTGGATGTAACAGTTTAAAATGTGGCTGCCGAAAATATTGTTTAAAATGCACAAATTTATGCTCAAAATGTCATGGTTCTGAAAAATGATCCAATGTGGAAGAAAAACGCTAAGAGGAAGTTAATGATCCAGATGAAATTGTGGATGAAGAACCAATGCAGACTGGAAATAATATTGGAACGAAGACGTTGATGGTCTTGAAGATTTCGAAGATGTACTAGAATCGGGAAGGTTTGTATATATTACGATGGAGAAATGCCATCAAAGAGACAATAACTAATAGATAAGTGATTATAAATCAAGATTAGGTATTTATGAATAACAAGAATAATGTTTTTAAAAATATTATAATGAATAACGTAATCAATGTAAACTATCTAAATTCAATAGTACGATTTACATGTATATTTATATATTATGAGATTTTCTATGACATACATGTAATTAGAATTTAATAAATCCACTTTTTTACTGAAAAAAATAGCAGCAGTCACATTTTTTAGATGAAATCCCCTTTAAATCCTACCTACAAAACTGTACATAATGATTTTCGGATTCGAGTTTTTTCGTTTCTTTGCATTATTTGTCATAGTAATGTATATTTTTTTACACCATCAGAAGGTAGAGATTTCAACGAACAAAAAGCCCACCGACTTTTCCGATATTAAGTCAAAATAAGTTGAAAAAATAAATATTTCAAATCAAAAAAATTACAGTGTGTTTGGGACATGAAAAGGTAGGCTTTCACCAAATTCCGTGAAAATTTTTTTTTTGTAAAAGATAAAAATAAAAAACCAAAAACTTGGTTATTTGAATTTTTCACATACATTTTGAGGTTATGTTGAAAAAGTGTGGGTACAATAGTTGTAGATCTTTTCATTACCTACAACTTTGCCATTTAACTTATTTTCATAGGACTTGTAGTTTTGCCGGAAATCAAGATAAGCCGTTTTTTACCCTTAAAAACTCACCCCCTTCCACTTCCCGACCTCAGATCGCCCGTAAATTATATTTCCTCTCATTTTTAATATATTCTCTTCCTTTTCCAATGGGTTTCATCCTACTATTATTTTTTTTGGTTTCAAAAATTATCGACCCTGGTCTAGGTATATTCTGTGGGATTTTCTAGTTTCACTGATGGTCTGGCATCCAACGTCTTGGGCGTAACACCTGCCATTTCGATATGCAACAAATACATTTTTTGGATCGTAGAGCTGCATATTTACGATAAAGTGTGCAGGGCTCAAATGTAAATCCTTCATACGTCATGGTCACGGTCGTACAGGTCTGGAAACTCGAGGTTGTTTCCTATGTGAGCAGTGAGTCCGCAACGCGTCGACTTTCGCGTAGTACCAAAAGACGCCATGTAGGGGAATCATAAAAGGCGTCACGTTAGAGTATCATCTTGATCTCTGTGAAGAGTATTCTGTGACAAATGTCAGTTGACTTGTAAGCACAATTTTATACGAAAGTTTTAACGTTCAGATCTCGATAGCGCTTCCGGCTCCGGGATTTTCAAGTGGCCTATCGAAATTAGAAGGTTCGAATTGTATAAAAACACAATTGCATGAACGAAAGACGTCCCATGTAATTAGCTACGAACGTAATCATTTTGACATATGCCTCGAGGAGCTCGCTACGCGTCAGTTAGAGTTTATATTTTTACCTCGATCTTGTTAATTCGTGGCCATTTTATGCCCCGTGCGGCCGGAGCCAGTTGTAATAAAGTGTTTTCGGCTATAGGCCGCTAGCTTTTACCCGTTTTGAGTATATTTTAGTAGCTAGAAAATTTCCTTTGGTACATCGCACGTCAGACGCTAGTAGCTAACAGCTGAGAATACCTCAAACTGTTTTAATTGAATTTTCCTATTTAATCGACATTTTGGCCCCGTTCATAAACTAACGACATGGAGCCAAAACCGCATGCGAAAAGTCCTCGTGAAGAGGTTCTATGTACCGTGAATTTGCACTTTTCTAACTCACGAGCTACGAGCTCCTTACGTGAAGGTCATTCGATTTATCGAAAATTAACCAATTCAAAACAGTTTTCGACCCAGTTTGGGGCTATCATGACCTTTTAAAAGGTTCAAAGTTAACATTTCGACAATTTTAAGCTATGCTTAAACGGTGCAAATGGACATTAGTAACACTGCTTGCGATTCAGGAAAGAAATCGTTTTACCCCCTCTTGATCCAATCGCCAGCTGGTGGCTGAGCGAGGGACTACGAGTTTCACGACGCGTAAGCGACTCAAGTCAACCATAGAGTTTCCAGACCTGTATGTACGACCGTGGTGATGGTGTAACTTCTTGGTGTATGAGTTTTTCCATCTCGTAAAAATACAACAAGAAAGCGCTCATTATGTACCACATCGTATAAATTTAAAAGTATCAAATCTCCTCGAGACGCACCAAAGAACCCAAACACTATATTGCTTTTGTTGGTAGATATTGTTCATATGAAGCTTCACATGAAAATTTGGCAACTTGTTCTGCTATTAAATTAAAACTTTGGACTTTTATCACAGTGCCCGGCTAACTAGCCCAAATAATGAGTCATAGAAAACAAAAATGATATATTTAACAAAATTAGTTATATAATATAGTCTGTAATGTTATTAAATGAATAGAGAGGAAAAATATGTATTTGAATTTATATGAAGATACATTCTGTTCGGTTCTACAAAAGATTGATAATCAATAGTTCAGTTACATGCATAATAAAATTCAAAGGTTAGGTAATGATATCAAAATTACAGAATGACACAAATAAATTGAATACAACCTTAGTTATTGAGTGTGCAGATCTCGTTTATATCGATGAAACGGTGACTGGCATAGGCTCCAATTCGCAGTCCTGGTAGATGTCCAACTGCTCGATATAACATTCAAAATCCAAGTCCAGGATGAATGTAGTATTTCGATTGAGAGTTCAGGTTCAAAAGTTCAAGTTCAACAAGTTCAATCCTAATAAGTGAGTCAGGAACATTTTCCAGACCACCGAGGAAAGTGTAGTTAATAAAAGTAGTAAATTAAGGAAAAAATCCAAAGCCAAAAAAAAGAAACCCAAAGCTAAAGCAGAAAACCTAGAATAAGAGAAACACAGCTATTAGCTCGAATAACGTCCTCATAATTAATATGTTCAGATCTTAAAATTCTCTCGAGTCTTTAGGAGAAAATCGCTATCTCAAACTTGCGAGACTAGTAAGTGGAAAGATAATGATATAGTCCGGTCAATTTAGACATTCGAAGGTGCATAAAATCCCAACAAGCTGAAAATCAGTAAAATTGTTCAAAACATAATTAATAATATTTAAGTTCCCCATCATTCCCGTATGTGGAAAAAATTTTATTCGAGGTCAAAGGTAAAAAAAAGAGTTTTTCGCGATTTTCAGCAAAACGGTAAGTTTTATCATAGAAGTAACTCGGACAAAAATTGTAGATCAGAAAATTATCTATAAAAATGTATCCATACTTTTTCCTACGAGCCACGGTTCTAACGATTCAAAAAGTTATAAAAGTTGTTATCGTCATAATATGCATGAGTACGCCACGTATATACATCTCTAGAGTTGTTATATATTATATATTATAATATATATTGGTATTGGTATATATATTGGTAAAACAAGCTAATAATGATGCTGATGTATTGATTATTGAAACAGCAATAGAGCAATTCACTTTGACAAATACAACTATTGTTGTTGGTGAAGATGTAGACTTAATCGTATTACTCACTGCTCGAACGCCAACTGAAAAAACTATTTTTTTCTCAAAACCAGGAAAAGCTCAACATCAATCAGATATACATTTATCAAAAAGTTTATCTACTTTTGTAAAGTGTCAAAATCATGTACTATTTTTACACGCAATAACTGGCTGTGATACGACATCTGCATTCACAGGAGGGGTAAAACAGCAGTTTTCAAAATGTTTGAAACACAAGATTTAGTTCAATGTGCTGAAATTTTCAAAAGGAGTAATTCAACTCAACAAGAAGTTATCACCAACGGCATCCGCTTTCTTCTTTCTATGTACGGAGCTCCTAAAAAACTACTTGTTTAGATAAGCATCGATATGCATGCTTCGTTAAAAATACTAAAAATAAAAACCAAGTTGAATTAGCTTGTCTTCCTCCAAACTCAGTTGCTGCTCATCAACATCTTCTTCGGGTATATTACCAAGATCAAGTGTGGCTTGGTTATCAACTAGACCCTACAGACTGGGGTTGGAAGTTGGTCAACAATATATTAGAGCCAGTTCAAACTTTACTCCCACCTGCGCAGCAAAAACTGGTGAACACAATTTTTTGCAACTGCAAAAAAGGATGCAGTGCTAAATATGGTTGCAAAAAATTCGGACTGTTTTGTTCTCTGGCATGCACAAATTGTCAAGGCCGGTCGTGCTCTAATGTTGAATCACAAACAATGGAGGATTCGTTTGATTCCGACGAAGTGTCATGCGATACATCGCTATTGACGCAATTTACTTGCGTCCAAAATGAAGATGAAGAAGAAGCAGGAGAAGAAGAAGAAGAAGAAGAGGAAGAACAAGAAGAAGATCAAGAAAAAGAATAAGAAGAATTTGAAACTTACGAATCAGGCGAATGAACTTCACTACTTTTTTTTAATTTACATCGATTTTATCTTTTCCAATCTTTGAAAATTTCCGTTATTTTGCAATAGTTTCACATTAAACAGGATCACAACTGACCCGTGGAGTAGGCCTACTGAGGAAACCACGTTAAAAAAAACGCGCTAAGTACACTACCTCATAGGTGGCGAGGAAACGTGTGCATATTATGACGATAACAACTTTTATAACTTTTTGAATCGTCATATCTCAGAAACGGTGGCTCGTAGGAAAAAATATGCATTCATTTTTATAGATAATTTTATGATCTACAATTTCTGTCCGAGGTACTTTTATGATAAAACTTACCGTTTTGCTGAAAATCGGGAAAACCTCTTTTTTTTTTACCTTTGACCTCGAATAAAATTTTTTACACACACGGGAATGATGGGGAACTTATTTATAGTTATATTTGAACAATTTTACTTATTTTCAGCTTGTTGGGATTTTATGTACCTTCACTCTCATTTTTTAGTCTAAATTGACCGGACTAATATGGGCGCCAGACAAATTACAATTATTTTCTCCCATTGGAAAAGTGAACTCTAACCAAATTTGTCAAAGTTGAGATTCAACAATCTGACCAAGTTGAACAATTATTAATTCTAACTAGAATGATCATCTCAATTGATTTCACTCACCCCGGTGGACGGGTCTTTCGTACAAAAGATCTTTTGTCAGTCAAACAAGGTTTCCAATCATATCCCACACCACGTGGTTCTCGTAAGTATCATAAATAACTCATATACCAACGAAACTATATCTCAATGATAAATTGCGATATATATATATATATAGATATATATATATATATATATATATATATATATATATATATATATATAACTTAAGAGATATAGAATTAAATTTTCTGAATTATGAAGATAACTTAGATAATTTAACATAGGATTATAAAGATGAATAAACGTAAAAGATTGAACCATAGGTGGGATTCGAACCCACATTTCTGGATTTCTAGTCCAGGGTGTTTACCAATTACACCACTTCGGTCCTATTAGATTTTCATATTTTTGTAAATATAAACCTCTGAAAGGATAGTAGATCATTGATAAACACAATGCGATTCGATGCCCTACCATAGATCAACTATTCACGCACATTCATCTAAAGTTCAGTCGTTTTTTGAAGTAAGGATTGTAGGTTAGTACTGCTATGGTTGGCAGTTACTTGACAGTTCTTATTCAAATGACAGCATCCTGGTTCTTATATATTTCAATAGAACTGACTGAGAATTGTTCTGGTTAATTATAAACAAGTTTTAAAGTTTCTTTGCCTAATTGGCCACTATCGTGTATGTAACTTAAGAGATATAGAATTAAATTTTCTGAATTATGAAGATAACTTAGATAATTTAACATAGGATTATAAAGATGAATAAACGTAAAAGATTGAACCATAGGTGGGATTCGAACCCACATTTCTGGATTTCTAGTCCAGGGTGTTTACCAATTACACCACTTCGGTCCTATTAGATTTTCATATTTTTGTAAATATAAACCTCTGAAAGGATAGTAGATCATTGATAAACACAATGCGATTCGATGCCCTACCATAGATCAACTATTCACGCACATTCATCTAAAGTTCAGTCGTTTTTTGAAGTAAGGATTGTAGGTTAGTACTGCTATGGTTGGCAGTTACTTGACAGTTCTTATTCAAATGACAGCATCCTGGTTCTTATATATTTCAATAGAACTGACTGAGAATTGTTCTGGTTAATTATAAACAAGTTTTAAAGTTTCTTTGCCTAATTGGCCACTATCGTGTATGTAACTTAAGAGATATAGAATTAAATTTTCTGAATTATGAAGATAACTTAGATAATTTAACATAGGATTATAAAGATGAATAAACGTAAAAGATTGAACCATAGGTGGGATTCGAACCCACATTTCTGGATTTCTAGTCCAGGGTGTTTACCAATTACACCACTTCGGTCCTATTAGATTTTCATATTTTTGTAAATATAA